>JAZGLO010006727.1:0-1222500 GCA_036873155.1 Biomphalaria sudanica | reverse complement strand
CATCTGCCCTATAGATCGCAAAGTCTAAAAGGGGAACAACTTTAATTCTCTCAATCTCTTTCTGTGTGTGTGTGTGTGTGTGTGTGTATGTGTGTGTTATCAACAGCAGATGATTAGGTTGACTTGGTCATGTTCATTGAATGCCACAAGGTTGATTACCACAAGGCGTTCTGTATGATGGTCTCATTTTTAAATTATACTGATATATGGAAATGCAAAATGAAGCTCTTGAAAAATGACACTAACAGTTGGGAAAACTGGGCACTCCAACAGAGGCTAGGAGACCAACCATAAAGGAAGGGCCATGGATTACTGATAGCATACACACCAAAAGTAGAAAGAAGGGTGAAAGTGTAACAGCGCCTGTTGATTACAGATGCCCAACCAGTGATGGCAGCCGTGTCAAGGATTGGCGTCATAAGTCACATGACAAGTTGCAAAGGGAAAAAATTGTCTCTCGAAAAGTAAAATTCTTTAGTGTGTGTGTGTGTGTGGGGGCTATTGACTAGTGTGATACATGTACTCTAGTGACTAACATGCCATTACATGTGCCAGGTAGAGACAAAGGAATGAAAAGGCACCGAGACTGAGACAGAATATTGAATGATGCGATGAGTGGATTTAAGTGGGATGTCTGGCTAAAACAGCTTACCTACCTATTAGTGAGGCTCGAGTTCGAATCCCTACCTCACCAGAGTTGTGTTTGCTGAGAGCAGGCAGCGCGAAACTTTCTCCTGACACTTCCTCCTCACACTGGTCCTCAAAGAGATTGAACCACAGGCCATAGCGCACTGACCATGCACTGACCATGCACTGACCATGCTCTGACCATGCACTGACCATGCACTGACCATGCACTGACCATGCTCTGACCATGCACTGACCATGCTGTAACCATGAAGAATGCGCCATAGAGAAGCAATCAGTAAAATGTTCTACGTGTTTTGGATGCTGAAGATCTTCAGAGTTGAAGATAGTTTACTTCCTAGTCCAAACCTCCCGCAGGACGACATGGGATTGGAGCAGGCAGGGTTCGAACCCGGGACTATCGAAAAGTCCAAACGACAGTACAGCGAGCAAACCGCAAGACTAGGCAGCCATCCTAAAGTTGAAAGTTGAGAGGATATGATCCAATCATTTTACCTCTTGTGATTTTACTTGTAGTATATACATTTCTGCTTAGAGAGGAAGTGGAGATGGATTGCTGACAACCTTGGAAAAGATACCAACAACAGAGCTAGACAGCCCTTAAGACTAAGACTAGGAGTTCTTTATTGATCCTCATGACAATTTGATGTGACTCTTTTCTCATATAAAGACAACACAACAGAAACATACACATAAACAGAACAGACACAACATAAAGAGATCATTCAGCGACTACACTTGGTCCATTCTATGTTATCTTAGAGTGGAACCCTAGGGCACAAGACGTAGAGGAAGACCAAAAAAGAACGTGGGCGACACAGTGCACTAGATGAAGCAGAGAGGACAGGAAAGAGCTGGGAAGCCATTAAAAAGACTAGCAAGAGACCATGGAGAGTGATTTTGACTGAGGCCCTATGTTCCATGAGGAACGCAAAGGAAAAGATGATGATATTGATAATGATATACCGATATTGAAAAGTCTGTAGAAAAAGGCCTACTTATTCCTATTTGTGTTTGTTTGTTTGGAAATGAAGACTTCAAACGTATGTTCAAATGTGTGATTAACTCTTTCTCTCCTAACTGACGATACCAACGTTGATCCCACCAGAATGTATTGAATAATAACGAAGAGAAAGAGTTAAAGATCTATGCCTACAAGGCTTGTTGGATAAGAGATATGCAGCTAAAACTTCGAGGATTCCAGGTCCCTTGGTGGAAACGTCCGGTGGTGGGACCAATTATTTGAACAACGGGTAACGAACACAGCCTCCGTCGGGATTTCCTGGTCTAGCATTTTATTTTATTTATCTCCTCTGTGTGATAAGCCAGTTTATGAAGTCCGCCATAACGTCTTAAAGGTGGGCATCTGATTGGACGCTTCTTGCACGGCTTTGTGACAATTACACAATAGGAATCTGAAGAAATCTCGAGTGGTTATAAGCCGGATTCGATGACTCAAGCGCTACCTAAAAAGCACTACCAAATCGTAGTAATGGTCGCTGCTCTTGTGTTACCTTCACCTTGGGTTAAAGAACTTCCGGTCTACGACTTGCCTTTTGGTAATATCCTTCTTAAAGATCATTTGAAATAATGAAACGCATTGCAAGCGTCCCGATTCCCTATTGGACTCCATTGAAGAAGCTACAATCCCACAGGGCCGGCCTTAGGTAATTGACCCCATGCGAAGTGAATAGGGCTGCCTTAAATGAAAAAGAAAACAAAAAATTGAAATGAAAAATATGCTATGAATAAAAAAACCTTCCTGTATCTATTTCTAAATAAACAAATAAGTGAGATTCCTAAACCAACGATAGCATGCATGAGTTTCATGGAGGATACATGATCACCAGACTAGAAAATACATCATTTCACCAAAAGAAGAAACAATGGTTTTCTAACATATGTCTAACAAATAGATCCAAATATTCGCAAATAAACACACTAGTTAGGTTAGTAGACATAGAGCCATAGAGTTCTGCTATGTTTGAGATTCGACCCATATTTCTCTTTTTTTTTCCCCTCTAAAACAATTTCTTCAGAGTTCGGTCCAGGAAAACCCTCCAGATACCCTCCTCTCCACTCAGGTACACATAAAAAAGCCCTCTAGAATACCTTTTAGTGTTTCTAATTAATTATTTACGTTCGTAAATTTGTTTGAAACATCAACAGTGAATTGGCATTAAATTAGGAGGCATCTCATCTGTTACTTGACCTTCATAGTGAGATGCAGAGAAGGCCGTAATTAAATCCCTCCACTTATCAAGGTCAGCAGCTGTTCTTAGCAGGATATCGAGAGAAAGGCCGGTCCATTCTTTTACGCTGTCCAGCAAACTTTACTTTGGACGACCATTTCTTCGTGCTTCCCCCCCCCCCCACTGTACCTTAAAGGATGACTTTGGATAGTGAATCATGTCTTACAATATGACCGGACCAGCTCAGCTTTCGTCTCTATACAGTAGTGTGTAATTAACTTTCCTATGCCAGCCAGAGTGTTGACTTAAACTAAGTACAAACTCATTTGTCTTCTTTTCCTGGTTTCTAATTTGAAGCATTGTCCTCTAGCACTTACTCTAAAAGGCTTAACTACGGAGACGTAAGACTAAAAAAAAAACCAAAGATTTACTGCTGCAGGGGTAAACGACTGTATAGAAAATACGGAAAACATGCATATATGTAACCCTGCCGGACGAAGTAAAACAAAGGACGTTTAGGCCACGAGGCCTTCATCAGCTACAAAACAAACAAAAAATAAAAAACAATTAACACAAAATAGTCTTAAGTTAACTTATCTGTCCGATGTTGTTCTCTATCGAGGCAGAAAAGAAATGAGCTACGCTGGTGTAAAAGCGCGGGAAAACGGAAGGGGGCGGAGATGTCAGGCAAAGATGAATGGGAAAAGGGGGTACCGTAGTGTTAGTGCCCATCGCTTATTAAATAAAAGTGTGCTGGTTGTTGATCCCGTTAGGTTGGAGGGTGCCTGACATGTAAATAAGTTTGTTTTCGATCTGCAGACGGGTGTTTTTGTCGTTGCATTGTTGTATAGCAGTGACGAGGAGGTCGGTGGTACCCCTATGATGTGTGTTATTAAAATGGATAGAGGCGGGCTTAGTAGCAAAGTTACGAATGTCTCTATGGTGTTCTTGGAGTCGTGTTTTTAAGGTCCTGCCTGTGTTTCCAATATAAACCATCTGACACCTTGAGCATATTATGGCATATATGACTCCTCTACTATTAAAGTTAAATTTGCCACTGATCTTCATGGTCATTTTAGGACAGGTGAACTCAACATTTGTTCATTCTACACGGGCCCCATGCCCGAATTTTGTAGGAGATACATTGATGAAGGCCTAGGCGCTTTCACACCAGCGTAGCTCATTTCTTTTCTGCCTCGATAGAGAACAACATCGGACAGATAAATTAACTCAAGACTATTTTGTGTTAATTGTTTTTTATTTTTTGTTTGTTTTGTAGCTGATGAAGGCCTCGTGGCCCAAACGTCCTTTGTTTTACTTGGTCCGGCAGGGTTACATATATGCATGTTTTCCGTATTTTCTACGGAGACATAGTGTTTAAATAAACAGACTCCACATATCTCTAGTCCATGGTCTAGTCAAGTGATGTCCTACTTTGTCTGCATGGTGGACACATACACTCATGACACGCGTATCACGACCAGTCAAACCAGATACCTGCTATAATGCAATGGGGTTGTTCCGGATTTCTTCCGAGTCACGTTAGCGTCGTGTTTACATCGCGCACCGTGCTTAGTTTCAGTTAGTTTCTAGTAGAAATCTGAAGCGTTTTAAGTCAATATTTAGTGGTTTCATTTTAGTCATTAGCGCTAAACTATAATTTGTTAATAACAGGAGAATCTAGAGATACATTTTTTAAATAGTTTCAACTAAAACCGATAGTTAAACCTTTGATAGAAGGTACGTTTGACTATATAGTCTGCCATACTGAGTGTGATCTAGACGGACCAGACTAAACTTAATTCATAATGCAACGTGGGCAATACTTTCGAAGGCTTGGACATCACCGCTTCACAGATTAGGTATGGCCTGTTGACAGCACATTGAGCAACTTGTCTAGTCAAATTGTCAAAAGTTACTACAAAATTAAATTCATTTGTGTAGCTCACATGACACTATACACTTACACAGAACCATATTCTACAATTACAAAAAACAAAACCTAATAAAATAATCAGAAAAAAACATATAAAACACAACATACGCTAAGACAAATTTATACACATGCTCCCCCTCTTCTCTAGTGCTATTAGTGCTATTGGAGTGGGTTGCCTGAGTCAGCCAGGAAAACCAATGCATGACTAGTTTGATCTCTATCATAAGATAAGAAATAACGTCTGTATTTTATAAGATAAGATAAGATTGGCAAATTCCCATACGATGGGAAGAAAGCACTGATCTAGACCGATGCTGTCAGTTGTTAAGAGTAACAAAAAAACTAAAACAAATTAATTCCACTTATCTTATTCATGGCAAACCAGTAACACAGACTAAAAACGCAAAATACCTAGGTGTTATAATAAATGAAAAACTGTCATGGAATCCACATATTGATGAAACTATAAAAAAATCCAACAAAGCATTAGGGTTTATTAAAAGAAATTTCTATAAATCAAATAAGAACATAAAACTAAAATGTTATTTAACCTTGGTTAGGCCAATAATAGAATATGCATCCTCCGTTTGGGACCCCTCAACTCAAGAAAACATTAAGAAACTGGAACAGACACAAAATAGAGCAGTGAGATTCATAACAAACGAATATTCACATTTGACTAGGGTAACACCATTAGTAAAATCACTAAATTTAGAAAGCCTTCAGGACAGAAGACTCAAAAGTAAAGTAGCAATTATACATAAAACACTGAACCATAATCTTCAAATACAAAAACAAAATTTAATAAAATACTCTGAAAGACACAAAAGTAAAGACACATTCCTCGTCCCATATGCTAGGACAAATTTGTACAAATACTCCTTCTTCCCTAGTGCTATTAGAGCTTGGAATGGGTTGCCTGAGCTAGCCAGAAAAACCAGTGACTTGGCAGAATTTAAGTCATTGGTTAATATGCATGACTAAATGCATGACGCGTAGGACGTAATCATCTTCTTTTTTGAAGTAACGTCTGTATTATATAAGATAAGATAAGAGTTCCTGCATTCTCGTCTGGAGTTTGGTAAGCAATGGTTTTTATAAATATTAGATCTAAGGTCTGTGGAAAAAATTTATTCATTTTCACTATTATATTGCATATAGGTAAGTTATAGCTTTAAACGTGTGTAGTTTTATTTATTTGTCAGTGTTTGTATGCTTATCTTATCTTATCTTATCTTATCTTATAAATTAGAGACATTACTTTGAAAAAGAAGATAATTCCGTCCTACGTATTTTATGTGTCAATTTTATCTATTAGGCTATGTACTAACCTAGTCATGCATGTTAATCAATGACAACTCTGCTAAGTTGATGGTTTCATGGCTGATTCAGGCAATTCATTAACTCTTTAGTGGCACTGGGGCTCATATAACTAGACCTAGATAGTAGATATGTCTAAAATGAACTGCCCAGTGGTTTCCATACTAGGAGACTCTCCTTATAGTTATTCTTCTAGTTATTTTGGGACCATCGCTTTATCAGGATCACTCGATAGAATATTCATCTTCGAAAGAAATGGTCGGCATTCTACTGTAGATCTAAATAAAATGTGAACATGGTTATAGATCAAAAATAGTGATGGGCAAACTACGGCCCGCGGTACAAGTTCGGAAGGCAAATAAGTTTAATCTTGCCCGCCACGTGTTTTATAATAATAGTTAAAAATAACAATTTCGTTCACAATGATGAAAATTCAAGATTTAATACAACTAAAAGCATTGAGAGGAGGTAGCTAGCAATGGAATTAAGTTGCTAAGATCGTTGGTATCACTTTTAAAGACAACTTCACAAACGAAGAGACTAGACACTGGGTTACTACAGCGATTGGGCCCCATGATGACCTGTCAACTATGGTAAAAATGCAAACTAAAACTCATAGAAAATAAGAAGAGGCTGACAGAGAAAGCAATTGGAAGACAAAATAAAACATTGGCTTCTCTCCTTATCTATAAAACTAACACACTTCCGGTCATTGGCGCATGCGTTCCAACTGACATAGGCTATTTAATATATAAGTAGAAATATATTATACACGCCTTCATTCATGACATTAAAAAATATGGTAAAAAATCATTCCAATTTTTTTCTTTTTTTTTTTTCAGATGTTTATTCTGCTCAATGTGTGATTGCGGAATATGGCCAGAAAGCTAACATGAACTTTGACCTAAAAAACGTGAGTTCGGGGAATTTCGAGATCAAATTCTTGCAGGAGTACGTGGATGGTTATCAGCTGGTCCTGACCAGCAACGCACAGACTCAGGAGGTGTGGGAGACATTGGAGTATTCGCGTCGCATAACGACCACCATTGCTGGTGAAGAACTGAAGATCACATTGATTAGAAGCCGACACGAGGATTCGGGTCGCTACGTCTGCATGAAGGGAGAGGCTGAGGTCAATGGCTGTAACACGCAGCTGTTTGTCAAAAGTAATGGAACAACCTATATACCTAAGTAACTAACTGGCCAAGTAAATGAGTTACTTTGTTACTTTGCAGTAGCTGCATAGACGTAGTGAGCAAAACGTGCTCCAGGGGCAAGGAATTTATTGGCGTCCCCCCCCTCTCCCCCATTTACCATGAACATATATAGGCTCCTCATTGTGCGTGGCTCCACCCTGAGGGTAGCGCACGGGACATCGTGCCCCCTTGCCCCCCTCCCCCTCCTCACTACGCCTCTGAGTAGCGCAGCCTGTCTGATCATAAACAAAGCAAGAAAAGCATTAAAACTCATTTTAAAAAAATACAATCCCTTTTTTAATGCGACTTTGAGTAAAGCTTGTCTTCAAGTCGGTAGATCAATTACAAGTGTAACTTTAAAGAACAGAACGTCAACATTGATGCAATATTCTTTGTTTCGTATAGAGCGATTATTTTGTATTGATTTAGATTCTATTGGGAAAAAAAAAGGTTTATTGCGTCATCAAAAGTTGATGTTCGTTAGAAGAAGGTGCGTCAAATTATTTTTCAATTTATTAAACTCTTAAACCTGTGGCTGAATGATACTAAAAGATGTCAAATAGTCGTGCATTTAACTTGTCAGTTTAAAAACGTGTACCTTTTTATTGGGCATCTCTTTAATAATTCAACTTTATTTGCTAACAATTCAATTTTAATTACCTTTATGTCATTAGTTTAATATCACTTATGACTTCTTCATTAGAGTGAAGAATTTTTTGGTTGTTTTATAAAGAACACGGCAAACATTAACAATACATTGACAGTGATTCTCTAGTTTATTGGTACTTATTATGTGCTGCTTGCTTGAAAACAAGATTACTAGTGAGGAACTGTGGCAGAGAGAGAGACGCTAGTGATGGGTAGGTCACAGCTTTCGAAACACTTCGTCAAACATCACTAGACAAGCATTCAACCTGACTTATTTACGTACTTAGACTTAGGTCCTCCCGCGCCGTTCGGCGCATTGGGCGGCGCGTCTCCACAAAGATCTGTCACTGCCAATGTCTGAAGCCTCCTCCCACCTGGTGTCTATTGTTCTGAAGTCCTATATGAAGGTGGGGCGCCAAGTTATACGAGGACGTACCTGTTTGCGCTTTCCTCGTACTGGACTCCATGTCATCGCAATACTTGGTATGTGTAGTTCATTTTGTCGGATAACATATCCCGCAAACCTCAAGCGACGCTCTGTCACAACCTCACTAAGTGTTTGACTCCCAGTTCGGCATAGGATTTCCTTGTTTGAGACCCATTCTGAGTAACTGACTTCCAAATTTGCCTCAGCCATTTTTTGTTGAGCCACATTTAGTCTTTTCTCAATTTTGACAGATGACTTCCACGTCTCACATGCATATGTAACAGTTGGAATGACGATTGTGTTGAGAAGGTGTATTTTTGTCTCGAGTCCAATGGCTTGGCTTGTCCGAATAGGCTGCAGCTGCAGCAGAACTGCAACTGGAACCCACAATAAAAAAGTAACAGGCTGCGTCCCAGAAATACACGGTGACGTAATTTGGAAGCAGACGTGAATAGAACTGGCTAGACGTGAGAGCAGTTCCAGAGACACGCCCAGAACCGAGACGCCTGGAGGAAGGTCGTTGGTGGCCTATGTCCCTGTCGGGATAACAGACAGAGATGAGAGATAAAATGTTTTGAAACCGTGGAATGAATAGAATTGTGTTAATCCTGACAGAAACTGTTCTTCCGATATGAAGACTTCTTTCGTTGAACTTTTGAGGAGTCATTTTTAGACCAAATTGTAACATTTCATGTGCGTTTCTGAATTATTATTATTTTATTTTTTTTGCTTTAGATGTCAAATTCTAAGGTGAAGGTGACTCTACCGTGCCTATTGTCTGATATGGAATTTAAGTCTACCGTGTCTATTGTCTGATATGGAATTTAAGTCTACCGTGTCTATTGTCTAAACTTCAATTTAACTCTACTGTGTCTAATGACTGACCATCAATTTAACTCTACTGTGTCTAATGACTGACCTTCAATTTAACTCTACTGTGTCTATTGTCTGACCTTCATTTTAACTCTACTGTGTCTATTGTCTGACCTTCAATTTAACTCTACCGTGACTATTGTTTTATCTTCAATTTAACTCTACCGTGCCTATTGTCTGATCCATTTAACTCTACCGTGCCTATTGTCTGATCCATTTAACTCTACCGTGCCTATTGTCTGATCCATTTAACTCTACCATGCCTTTTGTCTGATCCATTTAACTCTACCGTGCCTATTGTCTGATATGGAATTTAAGTCTACCGTGTCTATTGTCTAAACTTCAATTTAACTCTACTGTGTCTAATGACTGGCCTTCAATTTAACTCTACTGTGTCTAATGACTGACCTTCAATTTAACTCTACTGTGTCTATTGTCTGACCTTCAATTTAACTCTACCGTGACTATTGTTTGATCTTCAATTTAACTCTACCGTGCCTATTGTCTGATCCATTTAACTCTACCGTGCCTATTGTCTGATCCATTTAACTCTACCGTGCCTATTGTCTGATCCATTTAACTCTACCATGCCTTTTGTCTGATCCATTTAACTCTACCGTGCCTATTGTCTGATATGGAATTTAAGTCTACCGTGTCTATTGTCTAAACTTCAATTTAACTCTACTGTGTCTAATGACTGACCTTCAATTTAACTCTACTGTGTCTAATGACTGACCTTCAATTTAACTCTACTGTGTCTATTGTCTGACCTTCAATTTAACTCTACCGTGACTATTGTTTGATCTTCAATTTAACTCTACCGTGCCTATTGTCTGATCCATTTAACTCTACCGTGCCTATTGTCTGATCCATTTAACTCTACCGTGCCTATTGTCTGATCCATTTAACTCTACCATGCCTTTTGTCTGATCCATTTAACTCTACCGTGTCTATTGTCTGATCTTCAATTTAACTCTACCGTGCCTATTGTCTGATCTTCAATTTAACTCTACCGTGCCTATTGTCTGATCTTCAATTTAACTCTACTGTGCCTATTGCCTGATCTATTTAACTGTACTGAGTCTATTGCCTGATCTACAATTTAACAATCCCTGATGTCCGATCATTTTGCCTTTCCGCGTAATCTTCAATTAGTGTATCAAGCATATCGACAATTTTTTTCGGATACTTATCTGAAGTCTATTTTAGGGATTCTCAGCCTGTGGCTCGCGACCCCCTTGAGGGTTCATTAACAATTTGCCAGGGGTCGCCAAAGACCACCGAAAGCATGGATTGTTTTGTTGTCTATTCTTCTAGCGCTGTGTGTGTGAGTGGGGATCACGATAGAGAGGGGGATTGTAAAAGGGATCGCCGAGCTTAAATGGTTTGAGAACCACTATCTCTATTTGATGTGCTCTTTAATCTGTGTCTTTTATATTGCCTAATACTATTATTCCTTTATTTATATATGTATTTTATTATTTTGAAAATTATAAACTCATTTTTCTATTCTAACCAGATTCCTATGTCAAAGATAAACAAAGAATTAACGAATACCAACACGCCTACTTCTGGCTTGAAATGAATTCTTTGAAAAAAAAGGTTAAGACTGTGACACTCAGGTTTAACAAGTTTGAGCGACGATATATTGACAATAAACCGACTTGACCTTAGGGTCCAAGTGACCAAGCCCTACTTAAGTCGGATCTTCTATAAATCCGACCTGCAGAACCGAATCGTGAACGTAACGCTCATGAGGGTGACGCTGATGGACGATGGCCAGTATCGTTGCTACAGTAACCACCAAATGATTCCAGAAGGCGTGTGCGGAGTGAGCTTGTACGTAGACAGTAAATATTTTTTTACAAAACTTATATCTACTCAAGTACTCATTCTGTCTGCCTGTCTGGTAAAAAGTGTGTACACCTTATTTCTCCCACACCCATTCTCGGATCAAGCTGAAATTTCGCACAACTATTCATTCTCCCTCACGCATTCTCTGATCAAGTTGATACTTTAAACTATTGTTTATTGTACCTACCAAAACATTAATAAATAAACAAAAATACTTCATTTGTCAATTCATTCTTGGTAATTAATTATTTTGTTCGATATCGAAAAAAGGAAATGACTTGTACATTATTGGTAGTTATAGTTTTAAGGACAGAGTTCTTCCTCTTTAGATAAGTTCTTTTTTTTTTTTTTACAAAACCTATATTCTTCATCTGTATGATACATTTTTTACACGTTGTTTCTGCCACTTGCCATTCTCGTTTCAAGTTGAAACTTTGAACGATTATTCATTATTCCTAACAAAGAAAGGATCCATCAAAATATCAACCTTTTGATTTGTGAAATAACTATTATAGTATTGAGATATATGGCTGTAAATATGCAAGGATTCATCAAAATATCAACCTTTTGATTTGTGGTAAAATAAATATTATATTATTGAGATATATGGCTGTAAATATGCAGTTTTTAAAAGTATTTTTTTATATTTTGCTTAAGTCAGGTACTCATTAGATATTGGTGCACTCAGGGGCACCCTACAAAATCCCGAAATTCAAAATTCCATTCTTCTCATAGATTCGAACCCAAGACTCCAGATTCTGAAGCCAAGCGCTTAACCACTCCACCATTGCACCCCCTTAAAAAAAGATATAGCAAACTCGAAAAACGCCATCTCCCTTCAACTATCACCCACGCAACATCCATTATGATAGAACAGTTCTTGGTTTCATCAAAAACTCCCCCCCCCCCAAACACTTTCCTCGTGGTTACCTTGGAAACACATACATACACTCAAGGCCGGTCTGAAGCCACTGCAACCTATGCCCCGCAGTAGGCCCCGCGCTAAGTATATCTGTAATTGCATAATGATGCAAAATATATGAAAAAGTCGTGGAAATTATTTTTAAAATCTCTTGAAAATGAGACAAAATTGTTATATGGAAAACACAAACCTTAAGCGAATAAAAAAAGCATTGTCAGCTTTCATATTTAAATACAAATATAATAATAGTGCGAATTTTTAACCGAAACGAAAGTACCAATAGAACTAGAATACGTTTTTAAAACGATCAAAATCCGAAAGTGAGAACCTAATCACTTCTAGTGCGACAGGTGAAACAGATTCTATGAAGAATGGAAAAACTGCAGTGGTGAATGTCGTCAGAGAAGAAAAACATGATGTAACCATAGACATCAATAAATATAGACTAACCGAGTAAAGAGTTTTATGAAACGAAAATTTGTGACTTGCAATTTTGTGTACTTTATTATACAGCATTTATGAGCAGTATAAAAGTTTAGTATTCATATCTATTTCAGCCACACACCTATATAGATCTATATTGTAAATAAGGAGGTTGTGTAGTTTTGTTTAATCTCTGAGAATGAAGATCATGCAATTTTTCATAATTCGGAAATCCGAATACAATAGATATACATGTTTTCAAGTTACATGAAGTTACTTCCTTCGGCCAGTCTATATTTATTTATGTCTATGGATGTAACACTAACAACTGATCAACATGTCGTAAGAAATGAAGGCAATAATGTTATAACTGATTAACATGTAGTTATAGATAATGAGCTAAATTCATTCATTATTCTCATTATTCTGCCATGTGTAGAAAAAATATAAAAATATTGTTTGACTATTTATTACAAAAAGATCCACCTGAGATTACTTTGGAGAATTTTCCGAAAAATAAGGATGGTAGACATTTCTCTTGAGTGCATTGCAAACCAAACCTGAGTAATGGTGAAAGTGTTTTGCGTCCTTGGCTGATATATTATGTGTCAGCAGACAAGATCTATTGTTTCTACTGTCGTCAACAGGAAAAACAAAAAAGTTCCTTTTTAAATGAAGGATTTGACCAGTGGCAAAGCTGTACTACAAGGCTAGCAGGGCATGAAAAATCACAAAGGCATTTAGACGCTATGACCAGTTGTTGTGAAGCAAGACTAAGTAAAAAAAACAGGCATTGACAAAGTTCACCAGAAGATGGCTTAGTCTGAAACTAAACGTTGGACTAGTTGCAATTGTACAATTTCTAGCGAAGCGCAATTTAGCTTTCAAAGGGACCATTGAAAGACTTAAAGAGCCAAGTAATGGGAATTTCCTGGTCTAGTAGAATTACTCGCAAAGTTTGATCCAGTAATGGGGGAACATGTTCAACGTGTTACCAATGCAGAAATTCATGATCATTTCCTGTGAAAGAAGATTCAAAACGAACTCATTACTGTAGTAGCTGATGCTGTGGCGAAGGCTATCATTAGAGACATCAATAATGCAGTGATATTGGATTGTACTCTAGACATAAGTCACAACGAGCAGGCAGATGTTATCGGTATCTTTCAGAAAGGGTTAATGTGAAAGAACTTGTGGTTGTGTATGAACGTTTGAAGTTTCTTCCTGTTGTTTCTTCTTGTGACAGCGAAAAGAAGTTGGCTGGAAACATGGATGTTGTTGAAATCTTTCCAGCCAAAAGTCAAAGGAAAAGGCAGTATGATAAATCTGCGGAAAACTTCACACATCGAAAAGCTGAAGATGGCTACAGGATAAAATGCTTCAACAGAATTGTGAACACTGCAGTTTGCTCCTTGCAGCTTAGATTTGAACTGTAACTGTGGCATCTTGTGAAAGAAGTTTCTCGCGTCTTAAACTAATCAAGAATTACTTAAGGTCAACAATTCACGATGAGAGATTGAACAATGTGGCAATTCTTGCTATTTAGTGTGATCTATGTAGGAAACAGAATTTGATGATCTACTGTATGACATCGCTACACACTAGGCTCGTAAAGTAAAGTTAATTTGATCGTGATTTTTTACTTAGTTAAGAATGTTTAAAATGCAAAGACGAATTTATTTTTTTAATACAAAATCTTAATTTTCACTTATTATCCTTATCCCTACCCAGAACAGGCCCCGCGCAATCCGTTTCGCATAGCGCCCCGCAATTGCTAGGACCGGCCCTGCATACACACTCCATACTATTTTAGAGCTGATGGTGTTCATGAGTATAAAATGAAATTGAAAGTTGTATTATTATCATTTTTAATTTCCTAACCACCGAGATGTGTTCCAACGTCTTCCATTGTTTTGATAGTTGCAGACTCCCAAGACCCTAAAGATGTCTCCGTCAGAGTCCACGGAAATGTCTCCTTGATATTCCAGTCTCCTTATGCTAATGGCAGTGTCCACAAGGTCTTAGTTAAATTCCAAAAAAATTGTTCAATAAGTTCAATAAGCTGATGATGACGCTGCATCCGGTCAACAAAACCTTCGAAACGGGACCAGGTTATGCTTCTCGACTGATTCTCAATTCAGTGACGTCACGGGGATTCTTAAACGTCACTCTGATACAAGTCAGCGTTGCGGACGACGGGTTCTATCAGTGCTTCTCAGGAGACAAAGGAATGGAACCGTTGGGGCTTAAACTCAAACTTAACGTGATACGTAATATTGTAATGGTAGTAATCCAAGATAAAGATAGTCAATTAATTAAACACAGTGTTTTAATAATAATAATAATAGAATAATAATAATAATTATAATAATAAGTCTTGTCTTCGAGTCCGAAGATTAATGAGGAATGTATTATTTTCCGTGACTACGCAGCCCATATCTGACCTACATATTTTGCCACATCTAGCGCAGGCATAACCATTCTCGCTGGTGGTCGATTTATATTCTCTTTTCGCCGTCTGCGTTTGTCCTCAGCAGCAGATTTTCTTTTAGTATCGAATGCGTATCCCGCAGCCTTTGTAAGTGACCTCCAGCTGTCTCGCTCTGAAGCCGCATGCAACCAGGTGCTCTCTTCTATGCCAGTTACAGCAAATTAGCGCCTAAGCTGGTCTATAAAAGCGTTTCCGTGGGGAACCTTTGTTATCTCGACCCCCTTTTAGCTCACCAAAAAAAAAAAGACTGCTTTTGGCATACGTTCGTCCCCCATACGGGATACGTGCCCTGCCCATCTTAACTGTCGGATCATAAAAAATCCCTCTATACTGTTTATACCGGCGTCCGAAAGGACTTTGCTCTTTTAGTGCGGTCTTGCCACTGTATATAAATTATGGAGCGCAAGCATCGTTGGTGAAAGCGTTCAAGTACACAAGAAAATGCTAAGTTATACATTATGTTTACTGTACTGTTACCTATTTCTTTTCATCTGACTTAATGTGCCATTTGAGTTACAAATGAAATCAAGTAAAGAACTTGACAACTTCAATTTCACTTTCTGATAACCTTATTTCCAATTCAAAATCTAGTTATTTGTCAATGTACGCAAGTAGCGTAGAAGACTACACTATCTGCAGTTCATTCACTGTAGTTCACAACACTTCTCTGCACTTCACTGAACTTCTCTGCACTTCACTGTACTTCACTGTACTTCTCTGCACTTCTCTGCACTTCACTGTACTTCTCTGCACTTCACTGTACTTCTCTGCACTTCACTGTACTTTTCTGCACCTCACTGTACTTCTCTGCATTTCACTGTACTTCTCTGCACTTCACTGTACTTCTCTGCACTTCACTGTACTTCTCTGCACCTCACTGTACTTCTCTGCATTTCACTGTACTTCTCTGCACTTCACTGTACTTCTCTTCATTTCACTGTACTTCTCTACACTTCTCTGCACTTCACTGTACTTCTCTGCACTTCACTGTACTTCTCTGCACTTCACTGTACTTCACTGTACTTCTCTGCACTTCACTGTACTTCTCTTTACTTCACTGTACTTCTCTGCACTTCAATGTACTTCTCTGCACTTCACTGTACTTCTCTTCACTTCTCTGTACTTCTCTGCACTACACTGTACTTCTCTGCACTTCACTGTACTTCACTGTACTTCTCTGCACTTCACTGTACTTCTCTGCACTTCACTGTACTTCTCTTCACTTCACTTTACTTCTCTGCACTTCACTGTACTTCTCTTCACTTCACTTTACTTCTCTGCACTTCACTGTACTTCACTGTACTTCTCTGCACTTCACTGTACTTCTCTGCACTTCACTGTACTTCTCTGCACTTCACTGTACTATTATTATTATTGTATAACAGTGCCATTAATTTAACGCAAGGCCAGTTCAAGGATTGTATTATCATTGCATGAACTTAAGAAGCTCTGTGTAAATTGGACTGTTCAGTCGGCTCGATGGTCACGGGCTCATACTGTTATACCCCCCCCCCCCCCCGTCGTCCTGCGAGAGGTTTGGACTATATTAAGAAACATTCTAGGCATGATTAGCATTTACAATCTTGGCACAATTTGCCGTACATAAATTTACAGTGCTAAATAGCTCAGTAATCCCAACACAAATAAATAAACACATTTTCCTTAAAAACCATAACCAATAGCCGATTGTTGGATTACAAGGTGCTTCAGATAAATTATTTTATCATGTGCTAAAAAAAATACGATGACATTGTACTTTGATATAATTGCTTACTTTGCTTGCACTACTGTAAAGCATGTCAAATGTACACATTTTTTTGTTTCCTTCTAGCTCCAGGAGATGAAACAAACAATGAGACGGACGATCTAGGAAGTACGTACAGCAAACATTTGTGTCATTATTTACGTATCCATGTACAGCAGGGGTTCTCAGCCTGTGGATCGCTACCCCTTTGCGGTCGATTGACCATTTGCCAGGGGTCGCCTAAGAGCATCGAAAATATGGATTGTTATTGTCTACCCTACAATTCTGTATTTGTGTATGGGGGGGGGGGGGGTCGCGGCAGAGTGGGTGATTGTAAAAAGGGGTCGCCGAGCTTAAAAGGTTGAGAACCGCTGATCTACAGCCCTTTGCTGTTTGGGGGGGGGTAGGGGAGAGGTGGTGCCATGGTCTGCCTTCTTTACAATCTGATGACCTTGGCTTTTCTATCAAGGGCAATCAAGTTGAAAGACTAGGTCCTGGGATCAAAACTCTCTCGCTAAGACGAGCGCTACTATATTTAAGATGTCACATTCATTATACTCATGACATGTTAAGCGCTGCTGTAAAGAAATCAATCTCTCTCGATGTCATTTTACTTCTTAGAGTTACATTCATTTCCTTTGCAACTTCTTGTGTGACTAAAGAGGCCTATTCTTGATACACATATGCGGTCGCAGGTTGGGCATATGTAGTCACCAGGCGCCGTGGCATTTTCCCCCACCTTTCTGCTTCTGTTGTGTATGACATCTGCATTTCGAGACCCTTCCTTTATGCTCCATGTGGGACTGCCCTGTGTTTCTTTTTCCCAACTGTTAATGTCGATTTTGCAGAGCCTCATGTCACGTTTGCATACATCAGTATACCTTAAAAGTGGTTGACCAGCGGCTCTCCTTCCTTTCTGTTAGATCATCATACAGAATGTCTAGTAGAGAAATATAAGTACTTGTAGATGTGGTAACTCGCACAGAGAGTCTGGCATAGCACACAATCTCGATGACAGGCTGAAACATATGTTTTAGCTAAGTAATTTAAATGATAAATTAGTGTTTTAAATTTTAAATTGTGATCATTCTCAACGTCAGCTTCAGCGGCTTCACTCTTTCGCGAGTTTGTATATGAAATTAATGGGAACAAATAATTTGCAGATCTTGCTACTTCGTGAATTTTCTGCGAAATTCAGTGGGGGAAACAAAATATGTTTACGAAAAAATTCTTTAAAATATATTAAAATATATTTAGAGAGAGAGAGATGGAGGGAGGGAGAAAGAGAAAGAGAGAGAGAAAGGTTGTTAGTTATTGTTCTATTATTATTCTACAGTATTACATGGCTGAGCGGTAAAGCGCTTGAGTTCGGTGCCAGGGTTCGGGCTTCGAATCCTGGTGAAGAATGGGATTTTTAATTTCGGGATCTTCGGGCGCCTCTGAGTCCAACCAGCTCTAATGGGTACATGACTTTAGCTGGGGAAAGTAAAGGTGGTCGTTGTGCTGAGAGAAGAGATTCCATGTTTAGTCTTTACTGACTGTACTAACAGTTAAGTGTTATTATTAGTTCAGTACCTAGGTACAAAGTGTGGGAGTAATGGCATTGCATTGTGTTGTCAGTAGCATGTAAGTCGAGATTGAATTTATTATTTTCTTTGTGTTTATTTAGGTTTGGAAAAACGTAATATCACTTTGTTTATATATTCTTAAGGTATAAATGTGAACGGCATGCACGTAAACTGAATGCTTTGAGTCTGTTGGATGAAATGGAGACATCATTAACTAGTTGAAGTTAGTTGGCTTATAGAACAAGTGTGTTTTGTGGTCACTGAGATGTTGTATAGTATAGCTCTCGTTTCTCTCACATATCTCTGGATAGTTGAAGCTTTTGTGAAGTATATTTAATAGTCTCGTTTGGAGTTACTTTGAGTCGAAGTCATAGAGTTTTTAAGTACTAAAGAAAAGAATCTAACAATCGTATTCTATTTCTGGATTCTCATTTAACTGCGGCTGGTTCTGGAGCGAATTTCCCGCCATAGATGGGGAAGGGGGGGGGAGTCATAGAATTCATTTAATAACATTAAATTACTATGAGGTAAGGTAATTATTGTATTGTTATTGTTTTTCTTGGACCATATAATTTTAAAATCCATGTTTTTTTTTTGTTTTGTGTCTACAGTTTTGACCAATAGGTCTCCGCCCTTGGCACAAAATGTCACGCTAGACTTCAACGTGACAGCAGTGTCCGCAGAGATTCCTTTCTTCAGTATTCGATTCCGCAAAGAGAACCAAACGTCCTGGCTGGACTTGCTGGAGGTGTACACAGCGAACGGCCAGGTGAAGTATCTGAGGCCGTTGAACGAGTCTATCGCCTTCACGGACAACCCAAACACAGGCCAGGTTGGTCTCTGGCTCTACGAGTTCTCACCGGCGATGTACGGCGTGATTAAATGTTTCCACATATCCGCCTCTGTCTTCATTCAAAAGCGGGGTGTGGATACAACTTATCGTACACATTCGACAGTAATTTTTTTTTTTCATTTCTTTCTAGAGTAGCATTTATAATTTGCTTATATCAACTCATTCTGTCTGTCTGTCTGTCTGTTACGAATTTTGAACACGTTTATTCTCCCACTTTTCATTATCTGATCACGTTTGAAACTTTGCGTAATTTTATAATTGTTCCAAACAATTGATATAATCAAAAAATAAAATAGAAATGGAAAAATGGTTTGAGTGCCAGGACGTCTTTGGCCTTAACCTCACTTCCCGTGGTGGAGGCTGTCCAGGCTTGAGCAAGCTATCATAGCACAATGCAGGACAGGCCACTGTCCTGTTAGCTTACATTTCTCATAGCAATGGCCAAATTTTCTGTCCAGGGCTTTTGCAAGAGAGGATTTAAAAGCTTCTCAAACCTTCACCCTAATGGAGTTTCATGATAGTGATGATTTCTCTGAAATACTCATTTACGTTTAGTATTCACTGATATGGCTAAATTTGTTGGTTTACTCCCTTTAAATAATTGTTAATGCTATTTTCCATCACGCATTCTCCGACCAAGTTGATACTTAAAACAACTATTTATTGTACGTAACAAAGCAAGAATCAATAAACAAAACTACTCAATAAGTCAATTAATTGTTGGCACCGCATTCTTTTGATCTCGAAAAGGAAATAACTAGTACATTATATTGGTAGATATAGTTTTATAGACGGAGGTCTTCCCCTTTAGATAAGCTTTTGTTTTTCTTTTAATCTTTTGTTATATTTTGCGTGTTATACTTTCTTAAAACTCTATTCGCTCCCTCTATTCGCTCCCTGATCTCCCTTGGACTTGACCTCAGAAAGGCAAATGATGGAGAGTCGCCCCAGAGCCCTAAGATAGTACAGTGGAAAAATTGAGAATTAAGGAAATGAAAACACTCAATTCTAGTTCATAGCCCACAAGAACCAAATATCATGAAGAGCATAAAAACGAAGTATTTTTTCCGTCTAAGGAACTCCACTGGCGAAAAATGCGGAACGCGTATCTAAGGACCATTCTCTCAAAGTGTTCAGCAATACTAGTCAAACTGTGTTGATTTATAAGAATTTATAAGACTACGAAGATCTGATTTGTGAAATTGTGACCCTATAATATTTACATAATATTTTTACTAATTATTAAATTTTTACTACCTTTACTATTTTAACTGTGAATAGACCTTGTTTTTAAGGATTTAACTGTATAGAATTTAGTCCTTGTAAAGGAGAGTAATCCTTGAAGGATTATCAGCACGACATGGTCTAAACTGTGCCGATGTGCCAAAAAATCAAAACTCAAACAAACACCTTTAAGTTGTATATTAGTTTGTTCACACCTGATCATTAGGCTTTTATTTTATTCCTCAGTAAATGTCGGCTGCAACGATTATATAAATCTTGCCTCAGTTCTGGTGTGCTTCTTTGTGACATTTGCGCGCCGAGATTAAAAGCACGCTGGGTTGAAAGACCAAATGAAAAACACAAAGAAAGACCAAATGAAAAACCCAAAAGAAAGACTCAAAGAAAAACTCTCTTGCATTCCAAATGATCCGAGAATTCTCTGAGAAGAAAACTAAAATGTGAAAGTTTAATTTGTAACTCGATGTTCAATGTTAGAAATAAAAAATGTATCTGAAGTTATTTTTTAAAAATCTCTTTGTGTGTGTATGTGTGTGTGAAAAGATGTGTAAAGATGTGTGTATAAAGATATGTGTGTGCGTCAAAAGTGTGTGAAGGTGTGTGTGAAAATGTCAGTGAGAGGTTTGCGTTGTAAGATGTATGTGGAGAAGTTTGATGTGTGTGTGTGTGTGTGTGAAGCCTTGTTTGTGAGAAAGAATTATGGGATGGTTAAAGTTACACTTTTAAATATTCTAAAAAGAACCAATTTTTTAACTGAAGAGAATCAGTAAAGTGTGTACACCTTAATATTGAATATATTCAAATAGATGAAAATACAATATTAACATCACTACAATACGGTCAGAACTATTTTTTTGTGTAACTCTGGGTTATATGTAGATCTGAATAGGTGTAAAATCGGTCCTTGCATCACCATGCAATTAGGGTCACGTGTCCTGTTGATATTAAGCATCCATTCAAACTTGTTGACATATGTAAAATTTGAGGAGGCATGAAAAAGCTGATTATGTGTATCAATAGAAAATTATGTAATTGTACAACGCAATTTATAAAGAAGACAAGGCTCTGCTCTTTGCGGTACTTTGCAATACACTCAGTAACTTATTGTATGCAGGTTAGCAGGACATTAGGGAACAGGACATATAAGAGCAGGACATGATAGCAGGGCATCAGGGAGGGAGCAGAGATAGCACGATAAAGCTGAGAGGTCCTGAGAGAGTTGTTCTTTTATTCGAATCTTAAAAGAATAGGTTATGAGAGCAGAATATGTTGTGATAAATCGGGGCAAAAAATCACAGGTCGTTGCCGGTGGGTAAAAATTGCTTTTATGATTTGAGGATATACTAAAAGAGACTAATTCTGGATTTAAATTTAAAAATGCATCTTTGTCACCACTTGTATTTATGATTTTCCCGAATGACAAAAAAAAAAAAAAGATGCGACCATTTCCAGCTCGTTCTTCAACGGAACTATGTCTAGAGAAGAAACAATGACAACATTAGGATACACATTAAAGTTTGTGGCCTATAAAAAGAATAAGAATATTACCTAGAAACAGAATGTCACTACAATATTTAGTTTCACAGCTTATCATTATGACATTCTTTAGTTACGGTAGAGTATCATTTAGACTACACTTGGTTAAATCATTTAGTCTATGACCTTATATAAATCATTGGCGTTTTTATTTTATAATCTTGTGCGAGTGGTGGGGGCCTCGCTTAGGATTTAAAATAATTATTTAGAGAAGAAATAGCTAAACTTTTGCCCAATGTTATTGTTAGAATACTCCAGCCTGAGTATGTTTTAAATAAATTGTGCAATTCTATTTTTTCGCTGTTTATGTATTTAATTATTTAATTTTATTTGGTTTCACAAATTCACTTCGCCTAGGGCCTCCAATCATGTAACTCCGGCATGTATTGATAATGGATGTCGACCCTTAGGCCAGAACAATAACATAAAATGACTAAATGAATGACGCGTAGGACGTAATCATCTTCTTTTTTGAAGTAATGTCTGTATTATATAAGATAAGATAAGAAAAATAAAAATCCAGCTAGGCAACTCTTATAAAATGCAGACGTTGTTTTTACTGAGCGACTAAAGGCAGCACGGAAAACCTTCTCCCAGATAACCCCCCTCCACCCACTGGTCCACAAATGAGATTGGAACATAGCGCTCTCAGCATGCTATAAGCATGAAAGTAGCGTTATATAAAAGCTATAATAATAATTCACTAATCTATTATATTCCATGATATGCTAAATGTTTTTTTTATTTTTTTATTCTATTGTATTCTATACTAGACAGATATTACCCGCTGCCCGCGGGTCTTAACTTGCGTATTGCTGATATAGTCACTGATATTGTGCATTAGAAACACTTAAAGAAAATAATAATAAGTAATGCGAATGCATGAATTCATGAATAAAAAATATTATGAATGGAGCTAAAAGTAGATAATTGACCTGAATTCAATTTTTTTATGTAAAAATGCTTTAGAAAAACAAATTTGAATGTTAATTTGATTAAAATATGAAATGAATGGACTATAATTAATATGTTCATGAGTCTAATTATAAAACTATCTTTGCGAGAGAAGTTCTGTCATCTTAGAGTTGAAGTAGAGTTTTAGATTTTATTAAATAATGAAATCAATACACTATATTTGGTATTTTAATGTGTCAAAGTAAAAAACTATGTGCGCAAAGTGTAGTTCTTAACTAGATCGATGAAGCTATAATGCTTTCATAGAGTTGGTCAACTATTTTTTTGAGGGTCTTAAGTTTGTTTTAGGGCTACAATACATACACTACGGTCTAAGTTAGTACCCAAGGAACATTTCTGTCAAGTTTTATTAAGATTGGTCAAACGGTTTTGATTTCTTTTCGGCATATACATACATACATTTATACATACATACGCCTTACTTTCTACTTTATATATTCTATATTGTAATTTATTATTGATATTCCGCATTCTATAAGCCTATATTCGGTGATAATTTATATATTTAATACTATTTTTTTTACATCAAATGTTTTTCAATATTTTATTATATTTTATATCCTATCATATTCTCTGATATTCTATTATATTCTATTCTATTCTATATTCTATATCTATCTTCAGCCATCTCCAGCAGTGTTGACTTTACCTCCGCGTGGGTCAAGTTACACCACAATTTGACCTTCACCATGAATCTGAAACACCTTAACAGCGACGCCAAAACTTACTACCTCGAATTCCTGAGAGCATCGTCGAAAGATTCGACCAATGTCCTGGAGGTGGACCTCACACACCTCCAGGTCGGGGTATCAGAGCGCTACATGTCGCGAATACTGACGATGTCCTACAATTCAATGCGGACGGTTAAAACGACGCTGACAGATTGCACCCATTCTGACGCTGGTTTGTACTTTTGTTTTCTTGGCCTTAATCAGGTCCCCGATTGCAAATTTCGTCTTTACATCTTAGGTAAGCATTTCACTTCAGTGAATATATTCCGTTCTGTTATTCGTTTTTTTTGTAGCATTGCTGTCTGTCAGGTTCCTAGTCTAAAGGAACTTAACAGCAATAAGTGTGATCGGTTCTACATTCAATTTTTCTAGCGGGTAGCCTCAGCATCAAAATACCTCCATTGTAATCCAGAGTTGGACAACTTTGCTAAAGAATATACAGTGGCATACGAAGGGAGTCTGGCGCCATGGTCAGTAAGGCTTGACGGCGCCCTCCCCCTCTCTATCCCCCAATTGTGAACGTAACGAACAGAGAGACAGAAAATGATATTTTATGCAATGTTTTGATCTCCGATACTGCGTTTCCCATACATCCCTCCCACCGTTAAAGTGGTTGGTAAAAAATGTTTGTAAGAACATAGATTAAAGGGAAACACAGATGGTGTTGACAAAATATACATGTATCGGACGTTGCTTCAGAGCTAATCCAATTACTAGTCCAAACCTCCCCACAGGACGACGGGGATGGCAGCGGGCAAGTATGAACCCGAGAGCACCGAGACGACCGTACGACAGTTCTATGGTACGCCACTGAGAGCATGTAGCATTATTACAAACATTCACAACTCCATCATTCACAAGAAAAGACATGTGTTTATAATTTTTAGTCTTCTTCAATCGAAAGCCTTCACTAAACCTGTGGACAAAATCTTTATTAAACGCTACACTAAACCACTTCAATAAAACTCTCTACAAGCATATCCTGTCCTAACTCTACCCCTATACACTCACCCCACACACCGTGGCATTAGAACTTCGTCAATTTTAATCGTACCAACAGTTGAGTCTCTTGAAACTCTAGACTCTAGGCCCATGGAATCTCTCCTCCATGGCGTACTTAGTTCTGACAATATCAACAGAGCCGGCCTTAGGTTATTGAAGGCCCTAGGCGACGTGGATTTGATGGATCTCAAAATGGCCCCAAATGGCCCTGATATCAGCGCAGTGATTCCCAACTTTTTTTTTCCTTCTAGAGGCCACACTAATTACATGTTTCTCTGTAAACAAATCACAGTCTAGAAGTACCGATCTTCTACCTTTCATATAAGCACCGCTGAAATTTTGAGAGCTGAATAGGGCCTCACTGTCATTGGGTGAAATAACTTAACAGAACACCAAACATGCATATTTAAAAAATCCTTTTTTTCTAAAAACTAATCTTATCTAAGGAAAAGATACAAGCTCTTACGAGTTTATACTATAGTTTTTTAAATGTAGATGTTATTTCCCTTATTCATTATCGAACAAAATAATATAAATACCAGTAATTAATGAACTAGTTTTTAAATTGATTCGTGTTTTGATAGATACAATAAATACGTTTCTGAAGTTTCAACTTGATCTGAAAACGGGTGTGGAAGCAATAAACTGTCAAATTCTCTAAGGGAAGAAACTCTATATTTAGTCGTATCTGTGAATATTAAATGATGTTGGTATCAAACACAATAATTAATTAGCAGTAATTACAAATTTAATGACATGATTGATCCAAACTAATTAATACACTTAATATAAGCTTTGTTTTTTTTAAAGCATTTTTTTTTGTATTTTACCAATTGTTTTTCTTTAGCGCTATTTATTACTTTTAGAATGATTAATGATCCTTTTACTTGTCCAGACCAGTTGGGAAAAGGGAGCGGGTAAGAAGGGGGTATCTGGGTGAATGTTACCGTGATCGCTTTTTTAAAGTGCATAACTTGTTCACTCAGGGCTTTAAGTCTTCTCAAGGGGACTAATTCAGCTTATACCACCACATCTGCCAAGTACTATTTCTTTCCCTTGTTCGATTCCAAACAAAACAATTAATTACCAATAGCTAATTAACTAAATGTTTTTATATTTATTCTTGGTTTGTCAGGTACAAGAAATAATAGTGCAAAATTTCAACTTAATCCGCAATTAAGTGTGGGAGAAATAACAACAAACATAGTGAGTTGATAAAAGCTTTGTAATAAAAGATTATAAGGATTTAAAAATGATACAGAAATCTCAACAACCCCCTCCCCGTTCCCGCATAATGTAATTATCAATTATTTTTTTTTTTTTTTTTTTTTTTTTTTTTTTTTTTTTGCTTTTGACCTATGAAATTAAAACTTGAAATAAGAGTAGGCGCAAATAATGTGAATATTTTTGTGTGTAGATAGAAAAAAAAAAGGTTCACAGTTGGCTTTTTATTTCCATAACTTTGAACTCAGTTCTACACCCTGGCAGAGCCGGCTACGCCGCTGACACCAAACTATATCGGCACTTGCCGTTCCTTCAGCTGCGTGGAGAGGGGGGGGGAACTGATGTGTGGACGACATAATTCCGATTACAGCTAATGCCCAGGCATTCATCTTATCTTCCATGGCCATATATAGTAATATATATACCTATATACATAATACATATACATTTATATATATATATATATATATATATATCCCAGATTTAGACGCCATCACATCAACGTTTGGTAAAGACATCAAAATGTCTTTTGACTTTAGCAAAATAAGTATGCCGAAGGAGGAGTCTATCTCCATCATGTATGGAAACATAGCTGAGGGGATCTCCTGGCGAGAGGTGTTGGTCGTCAGAAAGGATTCTATTAAGCCATCCGTCAACCCAAAGTTTGGAAGAGACATTTACACCATTCACGAAGAAGGGGGGAGCATACTTCATGTCACGTTAACTGACGTCCGGCCGGAAGACTCCGGTTTTTATGCATGCTTCTTTGTACAAAGCAATGAAATGATAAACTATTGTGGATTCGAGCTGATAATTTTGGGTAAGTTTTTTTTTTCTTCTTTTCTTTCGTTATAGTCAATAATTTGGGTTTATGGAGTCCCCCATATGACTGTCGGCTTCTTCTTTAATATTGAATAATATACAGCGTGGCAATACTACTGTTATCGTTCAAAGCAAGGTAAAGGCTTAAATATTCCTTCTCAATGAGTGGATTGTAGGAGGCCGCCTTTGAATTAATTGAAAACACAAACTCCTTTGGTAATACTGTTTTTTTTAAGGTATGCATTTACTTATTTTTAGAGACGAGGTGGTTTAGTGGTTAAATGTTTGTCTTTCAAAACGGGGGTCGCTTGTTCGAATTCTGATGAAGACTGCGATTTTTACGTTCGGGATCTTTAAGTCCCAGCTCTAACGGCACATTTGTTGGGGAAAAGAAAAGTTGTTGTGCTGGCCAAATGACACCCTCGTTAACTGAGGGCCATAGTAACAGATGACATTTACATAAACTGCCTCATAGATCACAAGGTCTAAAAAGGGAAACATTCCTTTTTTTTTAAATTTTTTTATTGTGTATTGTTATTTGATTAAATTACTTCAAGAGAGGTATTCGTAAAGTTTATTTTGAGTGTCCTTTCTTTTCTAGTTTCATTTTATTCTTGAAATGTAATGTTGGTCTTTTAAAGTTACTCTTCTCGCATAATGCTACTATTGTATTGTAACTTGGCGCCCAAGCCGACATAGAAGAGAGAGTACCTGGTTGCATGCGGCTTCAGAACGAGACAGCTGGAGGACGCGGGCTACACATTGGAGACCAAAAGAAAATCCGCTGCCGAGGACAGACGTAAACGGCGAAAAGAAAATCTTAACCGACCACCTGTGGACAATGGTTACGCTTGCCACGAATGTGGCAAAATATGTAGGTCACAGTTGGGGCTGAGTAGCCACGGAAAATAGTACATTCCTCATTAATCTTCGGACAAGAAGACAAGCCCTTTTTATTGTAACTTTACTATTGTTATGTAATGCAACACTTCTTATTTGATGCTACTCTGGTAATATAATGTTATTTGTAATGTAACTTTACTCTTGTTATTTAACGTTACTCTTATATTATTATTTTTCATTCTATATTTTCACCTTGTAATGCTTCTCTTGTTACGGCACTTTAATAATCTATCTTTGTGATGCTATTCTTTACAGCCATGCTGTTTTGCTCCCCAGATTTAAAAGGTATTTCAGTTCTCGAGGAAAGCAACGCGGTCATGTTTTTGTATTTGAACAGCATGAACATCTCCAAAGACTTGAACCTGTCCATCGCGTTCAAACAGGAGGAGCACTACACCTTCACTGACATGCTTATTATCAGACCAAACTTAAGCGTCGAGGTCAGTGAAGCCTTTGGATCACGGGTCACCGTCCACAAGAAAGAGGACGAAAGACTGGTCATAGTGACCCTCTCTCACGTCCTGTTGACAGACGGCGGGGATTACAGGTGTCTTCAGGAAGGCCAGAAAATTCCATTTTGTGGGTACAAATTAACAGTTCGCGGTACGTAGAGACTGCACAGCACTGGCCCTGTGTATTGAGCATTGAGCGGTCGCTTGTTTGTGCTTTAATGTCTTCATCTTCAGTGAGTTCATCTGTCATTTTTGTTGTTGTCGATGTTTGCAGACTTGAATAATTAAATAAGGCCTCGTCAACCCTAAACACGGTTTAACATATGCTGAGAGAGAGAGAGAGAGAGAGAGAGGGGGGAGGAGAGTGAGTGACGAGAGAAAGAGAGACAGGGAGAGGAGAGTGACGAGAAAGAGACAGAGAGAGGGAGAGTGAGTGACTTTGAAAGAGAGACAGGGAGAGAGAGATAGAAAGAGAGGAGAGGAGAGTGTGAGACGAGAGAGATAAGAGAGGAGAGTGAAAGACGAGAGAGATAAGAGAGGAGAGTGAAAGACGAGAGAGGAGAAACGAGAGAGACAGAGAGAGACGGAGTGAGTCAGAGAGAGAGACAGACAGAGACAGAGAGAGGAGACTGAGAGACGAGAGATAGCAAGAGACAGAAAGACAGACAAGAGTCAGAGGCAGAGAGAGAGAGAGAGACACAGAGGGGAGCAGATTGAGAGACAAAAGAGAGAGAGATACAGAGAGAAGAGAGGATAGTGACAGACGATATATATATATATTGTTAGACACTTAGTATTATTTAGTTATTAAAGATGCACCATAATTGACGGACTTAGAACGCGATAGTGACGTTAGGACTTAGGACTTAGTTGGGTTAGAGGCTACCGAGAGACATAAAGTAGTTGGTGATAGGATTTCATAAGGGTAAGAAGTATTTTATCGACATAGACTTGACCGTGGCTTTTTGTTGGATTAAACCTTCATCTGAATTGTTAAATAATGTTTGCAATTATCTCTCCACTGATTAAAACTAGATGAGTCTATTTTCTTGTTGGTTATTCGCATTGAAATGCACCCGCACAAGAAACCCAGACATCTCCAGAATAATATGTCAAAATCAGGCATCAATTAACTACAAGACAGATAGGCATCATCACAGTGTCGACCCCAAATCCCGAACGCCGAACCCTCGCTCAGGCAACGGGTCGTACACTGGAAGATAGAAATCATCAATAAATATTCAGATCTGCCTTTTAGATTTAGTGCTACTATCGACATGCGAAATGTCGCTTTTTTTTTTGTCGAGATAGATTTATCATTTACATCTATATTTGTATGCCAGTGACTATTAAAGTAAATTAAGAATTTAACTTCTTGTTTTGGTTAAAATTAGCCTTATTATTACATTTGTATTAAATGAAAGCTGACAATGACGTTTTTTTTAATTGCTAGTAGGATTGACGTTTTCCATATTGAATAACACCCAGAAATGCCAATTCGTCTGTTTTTAAGGAGATTTGCATCAGTTTTCAGGAGATTTTAATAATTTCAGGAGATTTTCATGACTTTTTCTTATATTTTACAATTTCATGAGAATTCCAGAAGCCCTTTCATAATAAGTTCAAATGGTTTATTTTAATAATTTACACCTAGAATTCGCACGGGACCTATGAAAGTGCGGGGCCTACTGCGGCCGCATAGGTTGCAGTGGCCTAAGACCGGCCCTGTTGTAAAGGGTCAATCTCTTATTCAAACCCTCAAGTAAAAAAAATCCTCTTGTGTTCCAAGGCTATAAAGACTACATTCTTTATTTCCCTTTCGGGGGCCGTTAAAAATTAAAAGAGGGGACTCGCAATTTGTAGGGCCTGTCCTGGACAAATTTATTTTCTTAAAATCGAAATAAAATGTATGTTTAACCATCTTTTGGAAACAATATCAATGATAAAAAGCATGTGCATTAAAAAGGTTCTGTATTTTATTTCATTTTAAGCTGTACAATGGAGGTATTGTCTTTAAAAAAAACTATTTCTTGTTTTGTTTTGTTTTCTAATTTAGTGGAAGAATCTCAGGACTCGAACCAGGTCAATACACTAGAGAACAGGGAGGCTGAAATGGTCTTTAGGATTTCTCAATTAGTCGAAAATACCTCGAAAGTTATCATTGAATTTCAGCATTCATCGACAGAGTACACCCAGAGGGTGCTCACCATCAACTTGAGCGACATCAAAAAGAGTTCTGCAGAGACAAAATATTACAGGCGCGTTATCTATAGGTTTGAGCAGACAACCAGAGCAGTGACTGTCCGGTTGAAAAAAGTAACTCTAGCAGACGACGGCGTCTACAAGTGCTATGTAGAAGCTACACTTGATTGCGTACAGAAGCTAAATGTTTTCGGTAAGTAGACCTACACTTATAAGATTTCTTGAGTTGTTTGCAATGTTGTCTTAGATTTAGTCCTATGCTCATGCAATAGCGAAACTCCAAAATGGAACAGAACTGTGTACTTAGTTTTTTTTTACCATCTCTTGAATAACTTTTTCATGAAAGATGCCTTTCCAAAACACACACGATTCTTAAAGATAACCTGCACCTATTAAACCACTGTTACATCAGATCTAAACAAAGTGGTGGTCTCCTTTCCATTGGGACTAAAACTGAAAGATTTAAAAACTCCTTTATCCCACTTTCAGAATGTTTTAAGGTCATCTGTCGTCATCTAAAAGTACTCAGAATTCTAATTACTAAAGCGCTGGTTGTGAGTGTGTATGTGTTTTATGTGTGAATGTTGTTCGTTTTGGCATCTATATTACTATTGTTACAGTAGTTACGCTGAGGTGGTCAAATGTAGTCAATCTGAATTTCCATTTGATCGGACCAATAAAAATTATCTTATGAGGAACAAGATCTATCAGTGCTATTTTTGTGTGTGCTATCGATGGCGCTTTTTCTTTTCATCTTGGCACCTGAAATCGTTCAATATGGAAAGCCGAAAATGTAAAAATGTAAAAGGAAATCTTTGCCGTGCGCTTCAGAAAAGTCAAGTCCATTTTCTTTACGTCCCGTCGTTCGCTCGCCTGGTTGTGTTTATCCGATGGTACAGTGTGAGAAATCGAGGTAAACCATTGTGGGGTTTAGGCTCAGGCTTCACTCGAAACCTGGATCGGGTCATGTAGTCGTCACTCCCCATTAAAAATGATGGATAAACATAGAAAAACGTGAAGAAGTTTGGAGCAGGCATAAATCCATGCTTTACTCCATTGCGTGTACTGTAGCTTTCTGAGCACAGCACCATTAATCTGTACCGGTGCCCAGCACGTTGTCAATGGAAGGACTTAATTATAACTCAATAAGTTCTGTGGGCAGCCTGTTTTGTGCAGTATTTTAAAGAGACTACCTCTGCAAAAGCTTCGGTCAGATCGATACAGGCAACCTATGTATTCCCTGTCGTCTACATTTCTCCTGTAACTGTCGTCAGGAGAAAATCATGTCGAGTGTGGACCTCTGAGAGCGAAAGCCTCATTGGGATTCTGGGAAGACATGATTTCTCTGCATCAGCAGTAGCACAACGCGAGCGAAAACCTTCGCCTCGATGCCGATCTCTCTGTAATGTAATGACAACAGTCATTTTTTTTTTTTTTTTTACTTTTGTCCAGGGTAAAAATCTTCGCACCATCCTTCTTGCCAACATGATATTACTCTATGCTGAAGTTGGAGAGAGATCTAAGGGAGTCTGTTGTTGTTTTTGTGATAGGCGTCTTGTATCTTCTGTGTGATGTAAAATATTATGGTGATCCAGTGTATTACAAAAAAATAAATAAATAGATCTTTCTTTAAAGAAGGTTTTTTTTTTTCGTATGGGTATCCAAAGTGGTGTATTGATTGACCGTGAACTATTTGAAGTATATTGACTTTTTGTTATGAGTTATATGAAAAGTCAATAAGCTTTTTACATCAGAGACCAAACCATTTCCATTTACTTTACTTTTAATCTTAGAATCTATATATCATCATGGGATGTGTGGTCGAGAGGCTAAGTACGCTTGAACTTGGCTTAGCTACCTGTGAAGGGGGCTCCAGGTTCGACATCCGACTTGAGCAGAGGTGTGTTTACTGAACGCCTAAAGGCAGCACGGAAAACTTTCTCCCAGATACCTCCCTCCCTCCAGTGGTCCATAAATGAATGGAACATAGCGCTCTGAGCATGCTATAAGCTAGGTAGCGCTATTTAAAAAAAAAAAATTTAATTTAATAATACAATATGTTTGTTATATCTTATACAGCTACAGATTTTGGAAGCCGTTGAACTTTTATCACGGATAGGAGAAAGGGTAAATGCGTAGCAACTGCCGCCTAAGGCAATACGCTAAGGGAAAGAGAGGACTCGTTTGCTGACTATTAAGGAAAGGAAAACGCCTTATGGTTATATCGAAACATAGGAATGACTTTGGGATTCAAGAAAAACATAAGGAGCCTGTGACCGTTAAACAGCTTTCAGCACACTGTGCTACGCCTTTGAAGAATCTGCGATGCGACTGATTCCAAACTGTATCGGCAGTTGCATTTCTTTAAATACATCAGCTTCCTGATGAGGTGGAAACTGCTACGGTGGACGTAACGTTCCGACCAGGCTTTTCTATAAGATGATATATAGTCGCTTCCATAATGAAGGAGGCCATACCATTGCAGGCTAGTTCTTTTGCATTAACGTATGTTCCTTTTAATTTCCTTCTAGCATCCTATCTCTTGAAACTATGTGCTAAGTGTATCAATTACGTATTTCAAACCTTTCGATTCATTGGTCATGTGATTTTTTTTTATGGCATACAATTAACGAGGGCGTTATTTCACCAGCGAAACGGTCTTACCATCTTTACTTTCCCCAACTAATGTAAGGTACACATTAATGTTGGGTGCACTCAAGAGCGTTCTGAAAATTCCAGTCTTCACAGAGATTCGAACCCGAGACTGCTAGGTTTGGAAGCCAAGCGCTGTACCAGACCGCGAACCTATGTGTACATTTCTGTTTGTATGGTTGACCCTTATGTGAGTTTCGATCTTTGTTTTTAAAAGCTCCAAGAATAAAACACGTGGTCCACAAACCCTGGAACATCCACGAGGGTGAGTCCTTTCAGGTCACGTGTGACAAGAGCAGATTCCGTTACCCAGCAGACGTGATTAATGTCATAGATATGTCATTGAAAAAACAGTCGCTAGGACAACCAACGTTCAACATTATAGCCAGCTACAAACCCAACACAAAAATGGAACTGACTTTTGTAAGTGCAACTTCTTTTTCTTTTTTTTTACTTAAAACAAAAGCTAGATTACCTCCGGCTCTAATATTAGAATCGAAATAGTGGGCCTATTGCAAGACATATTAATAGATTATAATATACTTCTGTCACGGATGAATGTCTTTATGTGTGTCGAATTTATTTTTACAGAAATATGCCAGTTGGAACGTATGCGCGAATGACCGGAAATGTGTTCGTTTTTTTTAGACAAAGACAGAGACCAGAGTGTGATATGCACCAAGAAGTATACTAAAGTTGTTTTTTTTTAATCAAGTTGTTTAAGTGTATTGTAATAGCAACTTATTTCTTGTGAACTCGTTTAGTAGTTAGAGAGCTATAGATATTGTAGAAAGCTGTAACAACTACATAGTTCTATGTTATTGATTCCCATACTTCATTTGCATAAAAAGTTGCTTTCAGAAGATAATAGTAAACAGATGTTCTCTTTTCAATCATAATTCTATTAATGATGAAATCAGATTTATAATGGCGTTTTTTTTTAAATCAAGGAACAGACTTACAGGCAGACAGCATACAACCAATAGCAGTTCTTTACCTAACAGTTTGTAAGCCAGCACGCCAGATTACTAACTATAGCCCAACTTGGTTGTTTCTTCCTGTTTCTGTTAGCATGGGCCAAAAAATCGAACATGGATACCATCGTACAGCGGGGGAAGTGACCCGAACACCATCTCTCTGGCCTTGAACATCACGGGTGTCATCGCTGAAGACGCTGGCGAATATGAGTGCAATAGCTTTGCGTCCACCAAGGACAGGGGCAGAATCCATTACAGTCTGATCTCGTGGGTCACAGTCAAACGTAAGTCAAACCCTTTATACAAAATAAATCAGTGTTTCTCAAACTTTCATAAGTGACGCTTCCCCCTACCAATATATATATATATATATATAATGCTTGTCTTCGAGTCCAAAGATTAACGAGGAATGCAGTATTTCCAGTGGCTACGCAGCCCTAGCTGTGATCTACATATTTTGCCACACCCAGGACAAGCACAACCATTGTCCGCCGGTGGTCGCTTAAAATTTTCTTTAGGTCTCAAATGTGTATCTCGCGGCCTTTGTGAGTGATTTCTAGCTGACTCTTATATATATATATATAGTAAGGTTCACGCTCTAGAAATGAAACCTAAGATAGCGCTTCGCTTTATGACAGCCCACCTGATAGGGGACGGAACCCCCAGCGCCAAGCGTTTTCCTGCATTCTATGCGTCAAGAAACTCATTCTCCTGGGTATTACATGGATATTACGGGAGTGACCCTCAATAAGTACCAAATTCAAATATGGACCACCACGGTTTCACTGAGTCTCTACTATGTTGGCATTGTCCCGCTAGAGGGTATCCTCCAGTTCTGTATCGTCTGCAAACCGGAGATTGGAAACAGGACACCCGTTTGTGGCTATTTCATGCGTTTAGCGTTTAGCTTTTATGATTTTATTTCTCCCAATCCTACCCCCCCCCCCATTTTCCCAACTGGTCCAGATAAGTGACAAACGCATGAAATAGTGCTAAACAAAAACAAGTGCTAAAAATATTATTCATCGCACAGATTTATTTTTGTTAGTCAAGATCTATTACAAATTTAATGGCATGACAGATCCAAACTAATTGATACAAACACGCTGAATATAAACTTGTTTTGTTTTTTAAAAAAAAACATTTTTTTATGTTTGTCTTGTTTAAAATCTTAATCAATAACGTCTAGATCAGCGGTTCTCAACCTTTCAAGCTCGTCGACCCCTTTTTACAATCCCCACTCTGACGCGACCCTCCTCCCACACACAGATACAGCAATAGAAGAATAGACAATACAAATCCATAGTTTCGATGGACCCTAGGGGGTCGCGATCCACAGGTTGAGAATCCCTGGTCTAAATGGATCGAAGAAATCATGTAAGGTCAGCTTAGGTTATCTGAACAGTTTATAATATAGATTGGTTTTTTTTTTTCCCCAGCGAAACGAACAACAGAGGCACCTCAGCAGGCCACTAACGCACCCGAAAAGCCAGAAGAAAATACAGATGGTGAGTCTAACCGGACATTGTAAATTAACTCTTGCTCTCCTAATTGACGAAGCCAACGTTGATTTGAACCCATTAAACTAAATGGATTTTTAGATTTATAAACTTTATTTTCTGTTGTGTAAATAGAGCATGCCATTTTCCAATGGTTCGATACCAGATATAACATTTTCTGATAACAATCAAAAATTTTATTGAAATTTAATCTGAACAGGGTAGTGAAATACAAGTAAAGAAAATGAATAAATTTATCGGAACGAGGAAAATAATTACGGAGAGAAAGAGTTAATGTTGGTTTACGTGTTTGTATCACTTCCAGAGCGAGTAGAGACCCTAGACGTGCTTACATTTGTACCGTAATAGAGACCCTAGACGTGCTTACATTTGTACCGTAATAGAGACCCTAGACGTGCTTACATTTGTACCGTAATAGAGACCCTAGACGTGCTTACATTTGTACCGTAATAGAGACCCTAGACGTGCTTACATTTGTACCGTAATAGAGACCCTAGACGTGCTTACATTTGTACCGTAATAGAGACCCTAGACGTGCTTACATTTGTACCGTAATAGAGACCCTAGGTGTGCTTACATTTGTACCGTAATAGAGACCCTAGACGTGCTTACATTTGTACCGTAATAGAGACCCTAGACGTGCTTAGATTTGTACTGTAATAGACACTCTAGACGTACTTACATTTGTACCGTCATAGAGACCCTAGACGTGCTTACATTTGTACCGTCATAGACACTCTAGACGTGCTTACATTTGTACCGTCATAGAGACCCTAGACGTGCTTACATTTGTACAGTTAATGCATCTATTCGTTTGTTAACAAAATACTACAGTTACAAAAAGCCAAACCCTTTTCAATGGACCTCCAGCATATAACATATTGTTTAGTATTGCAATATTATTTTAAAGCCAGATAACAAAATCTACTTCTATTTCGGCAGTTTAATGCTTTTCCGGTGCGCCAATTAACGGCAAACTAATTGTCTATGAATTTATATAGGCAGGTAATATCAAGTTTTTTTCTATGTTCGCACGTGACAGACCTGACAGAGATCTACTCCTATGTCCAGGGAGATGTCACACTGACTTTCCACATGAAGTTTATCGAATCCGAAGCCCCTGTTGTAATCATTAAGTTCCGTCGTCAAGGAGCCGATGCCTGGAAGAACATTTTGGAAATTACCAAACAAGGCCTGCTTCTGAAACGACTGACCATAGACACGCAAGCCTTCTTTAGCAGCAACGACAACGATTCTACTGTAGATCTCAGCTTGCGTGAGGTGACCATGGAAAGGGCGGGGCTGTACAGATGCTTTACGGAAGGATTGATTACCAGCATCATACAAAACTGCGGTTACAGATTGTTAGTTCATGGTAAGGTCTCTTTAGTATTAGTATAATCTTTATTATTGTTATTATTGCTATTGAGTTATAAGATGTGTGGACGAGAGGCATAAATCACTTAGCTTCCTGGTGGGGCTCAAGTTCGAGTCCTAATAAAGACAAGTCGCTTGAAATCTAGATTTGACTTGACCAGATTCACTAGCGGATCCAGGTCCCCCAATAGCATGTAAACATGTATTCTTTGTATAAACACACACATAAATATGTATACAAGTTGAAGGCAGTGTTTCTCACACTTTGTGAAAAAAATACACTCCTTTTCGACAGATCCTTACCGTAAATTCGAAGCGGAGCCTCGACGCCAAGCCTTCTCTTGAATTCTAAGATACACAAACGTCTACAATTCACTATCCATACTATTAAAACAAAGGAAGGTTTAATTAGTTGAAAAAATGTATGGTGGGGACATGGGTCGACATTGAAGTATAAATGACAATCGAGGCAAATGTAGCGTATGCCAACATAACTGGTTAAATACTCTGGCGAAATTCGACCGTTTTAACGCGCGCGAAACGGGTAGAATTGGTTTAGCGATACACATTACAATTTCGTATTTATAAGAACCTTTTGAATAATACTTTTACGTGATAAATATTCTATGTATGTAAAGTACATTGCAAATACAACCGATGTTTCTGTAGGATAATAAAAAAAAACACTTTAACCTCCATCAGTAAATGTGCCCCACGGGTTGAGAAAAGATGATTTAGATTAAGTGGAGTTTATTGTCGCCCTGAAAAGAATTGTCTTCGAAAAGTAATCTCTCTCTCTCTCTCTCTCTCTCTCTCTCTCTCTCTCTCTCTCTCTCTCTCTCTCTCTCTCTCTCTCTCTATATATATATATATATATATATATATATATATATATATATATATATATATATATATATATATATATATTTCTCTCATGGCCCAACCATGTGTTACGCCAAGATAAAGTCATGGACAGATCAATCTTTTATTTCTGCAAGTCGGACCAGAACTACCCCACGTAAATTTCGCCTCAACAGAGAGCACTCTCAGAAAAAAAAAGAGGGGGGGGGATTGGAGAACATTTATTTGATATCATTACTAACGTCTAATCTATTTACTTCATTTCTCTATATTGTACTAAAAGTCATATTTCATATTTTTCACTAAAAGTTCTTTCTAGTTTTTAAACAACACGTTTATATTTAAGTATTTTGGCTGAAAACTCGTCTCCCCTATTCTTTTCTACTTAAAATTCTTTTTTGAATTCTAAATTTTCCAAAACCAAGTCATTCTTTAAATAATGATAGGCTTTTCTTCGAGGCCGAAGATTATTGAGGAGTGTGAGTGCTAGCAGGCAATAGTGCTTCAAATTAACAGTTTGCATTGGGGAATGGGGATTTTCATTAACTTAGTTTGCAGTTCATAGCTTCAGATGAACAGTTTGAATTGGGGGATTGGGATTTTCATTAACCATAGTTTGTAGTTCATAGCTTCTGGTACGTTCTCTGAATGTATCGCAATTTATTTACCTGCCTTGTTTTCTAAACAGCTGACCAATAGTTGGCAAGTTCATTTTAGCATCCTTGACATTATTAGTTTATCGTGAAATCTCAAAGATGGCGCGGAGTCAAACTCTCTTATGTTAGTGAAACACTTGCATGGAGCTATATATAGCTCTATGATACTTTCTTCTCTGGCCTGCTCTTTAACCCAGTGGAGATTTAACTCCGATATTAAAGTGACAGTTATCTGTTTCCGGTGCCGTCTCAAGACTTTTAGCCTAAAGAGTGAGTTTGGTCTGCACAATCTATTTGACGTAAGCGATGTGTAGACATTGACTGGACATTTTGTATATTTGTTTTGTTTGTGTTTGAAGTATATAAATTATAATAAAATTCTTCTTTTCAGAGATTTCAACAACAGGGATGAATTCGACAGGTAGGCCTTTGTAGACGCAGAGAAATAGGTTTATGGTTTAATAGGATTTCGGTTTACTTTCATCTAGAATCATTTTATAGGTAATGATGGGTTTAAGACTATTACCAATTACGGCGTTAGCAACCTTGCGAATGTCGGATTATTGGATCCCGAGAGTCATCCTCTAAGGACAACTCGCGACTGGCTCAAGAAAAACTGGTCGCCCCCACCTCCGTTACATGGATGTAATAAAACGGGACCTTAGATCAGTGAACATTGATACTGACCATTGGGAATACAGTGAAAAAACATGAGCCTAAGCTCTGGAAGAAAACTGTATTAGGCGAAAAATGTCCAGCCCCACTACCACCAAAGCGAAAGCCACCTTAACCTGCGATATTTGTGGAAGGAAGTGTCTCTCCAAAATAGGGCTCCACAGTCACATGAGGAAGTGTGCGAGATGAACCATAGTCGCTCTACGATTGAAGGAGGCCAACGTCTAGAACGGCTATAACTCGTGGTATTTTTTTATCAGTAAACAATAACAGCACTTCTCCCTCCTGGTGAGCTCGACTTCCTTCCTCATAACAACTTGCAATTACTAGAGATTTTGTATAGTTTTGGGGCGGGTAAATCATAGAAAACTTATAACTTATCAGCGGTTTCCTTTTTAAATCTGAATTATATCTGAGACGGTCTAGTCTCGACAATCAAAATATAAAACAGAACAAAAAGAAAAAAAAAAGGAAAGTTTATATGAATTGTACTTCATACATTCTACTCAATAAGTCATGTAATGGGCTTTGTTGTTGAACATAAAATTTATATATGTGTCAGACGCGAATAGCCCAATTTTTCTGTAAAAGAAATTACAAAAGTCATTTCTCTATAGAAAAAGTTAGGAAGGCTATATAAAATACAACCACAGACCTATATATGCTACAATAAATACAGTTTTTTTTATTGCTAGTTATGATTTATTTAGGTAGGTGCTGTTTTACTATTACATACCAAGTATTAGAGTTTAGAAAAACCCAGGTTTGTTTCTTGTGCAACGCTATTAGCTAACACCTCATATCATCTCTCCATTAGTATATTTAGATCTATAATCTAATTCTAGTCTAGATCTATATATAAAAATCGAAGAGATCTAGTAATAGTATAGATTCTATCTTGAGACTACATTGCCGAGATAATAGTGAACAAATAGATGCTATCTTACTAGATTTTTCCAAGGCTTTTGACAAAGTTCACCACCATAGTTTGCTTAAAAAATTAAAATATTTTGGCATTAACGGTCCACTGCATCAGTGGATTAAAGATTTTCTGATAGGGAGAGAACAAACTGTAATAATAAATGGCTCTAAATCAACACCAATAACAGTAAACTCAGGTGTACCTCAAGGAACAGTCTTGGGTCCACTACTATTTTTAATTTACATAAATGATTTACCAAATTGCATTAGTTCAGGAACAAAAGTCAGATTATTTGCAGACGATTGCATAATATATAGAACAATAAAAACAAAACAAGACACAGATATTTTACAAAGAGAATTAGATGAATTACAGAAATGGGAATCAAATTGGAGCATGTCTTTCCACCCAGAAAAATGTCAGTTGTTAAGAGTAACAAAAAAATTAAACAAATTAATTCCACTTATCTTATTCGTGGCAAACCAGTAACACAGACTAAAAACTCAAAATACCTAGGTGTTATAATAAATAAAAAACTGTCATGGAATCCACATATTGATGAAACTATAAAAAAATCCAACAAAGCATTAAGGTTTATTAAAAGAAATTTCTATAAATCAAATAAGAACATAAAACTAAAATGTTATTTAACCTTGGTTAGGCCAATAATAGAATATGCATCCACCGTGTGGGACCCCTCAACTCAAGAAAACATTAAGAAACTGGAACAAACACAAAATAGAGCAGTGAGATTCATAACAAACGAATATTCACATTTGACTAGGGTAACACTATTAGTAAAATCACTAAATTTAGAAAGCCTTCAGGACAGAAGACTCAAAAGTAAAGTAGCAATTATACATAAAACACTGAACCATAATCTTCAAATACAAAAACAAAATTTAATAAAATACTCTGAAAGACACAAAAATAAAGGCACATTCCTTGTCCCATATGCTAGGACAAATTTGTACAAATACTCCTTCTTCCATAGTGCTATTAGAGCATGGAATGGGTTGCCTGAGCTAGCCAGAAAAACCAGTGACTTGGCAGAATTTAAGTCATTGGTTAATATGCATGACTAAATGCATGACGCGTAGGACGTAATCATCTTCTTTTTTGAAGTAACGTCTGTATTATATAAGATAAGATAAGAAGAGTCTAGCCTATGCTATGCTTATAGTCAGTTTTTATTAGAAAAAAGTCTAGATATTAATAAAGACTAAAGTTTTTTTAATTATTAGATTATTATATATAGACATAGGACATAGATCTAATAATACTGTAATACATTTACTATACTCTATACTTAATCTACTAGACTAGAGATCTATCTATAGATCTATTTATAATCTAGTCAATCTAGATCTATACAATATTCATTATAATACTTCTACTTATAATGACTTATTTAATAAGTTAGTACTAAAATTAGATCTATTATAGTTTATTAATAGATTTACTTTTCAATGCCTAAACCTAATAATAAAATTGCGAATAATTTCTAATGACTGATTTTTTTTTTTATAGTAATAGCCAAGGCCTACTAAATCTAGGTCTAGACTCTACTTAAATCTAGTCTAAAATAATGACTGTCTAAGACTCTAGATGATTGAGAATTTCACACAGAGGTGTTTTCAATAATACGGCATGTCGGCTGAAAGTATATAAAGTGCATTTTTCTTGTAAAAACAAAAATAGGCGCCAGTACTCAGTGATAGATTGCCTAACTTTCAACTAATAATAAATTAACAATTAACGTTGAATTACAAGAAAAGTAATCATTTTTCCCGACATTAAAAAAAGGTGCCTGTACCCCGTACCGGTGCGTACCGTCACAAAATATATGTATATCTCAACCTTCTTTCATTTCATTTTTTTTTGCGGGGTTATTGCTACTTAATACATTGATACCGGATCGATTTAAATAGGGCCTAAGTATACAGGCAGGAAGTTTTATGAAAGAGGCAAGATATTAGTTGTTTGAAGTTTGTAACTTCTTAAATTCAGGCTAAAAATATCGAAGCCTACATTTTTACTCTTATTTCTAAACAATTAGAAGAGATGGACTGACTTGTGAACATTTGCAAAAAACACAAACTCTCTTTGTAATCTTATCAGTTAGACTTTCAAAACTATTTTTAAAAAATTAGTGATTATTTTTACTGTATAATTCTATTTTTATTCCCTTTTAGAATTAGGATATAAACAAAAATTTGCCATATGACTTTATCTAACAGAAAAAAAATAAACTTACGTCTATTTATACAGTTATTTATAGTTACCTAGTTAATATAAAGTATATTGAACTAACACGTACATTCATCATAATGCAGCCATGCGATTTTTCGTTTATAAACATAGCATTATTTAGGACCAATATTTTACAAAGGCTGCTTGGAGAAATCAGGTATACCCATTAGGATAAAAAAGGACCCCTTTACTCAAGAAAAATTTAAGAAACTAGAACAGACACAAAATAAAAAGTGACATTCATAACAAAATAGTATTCCAAATTGATTAGAGTAACACCTTCTTAAGTAATCATTTAAAGTTTAAAATCACTACAATCTTTTTCAACAATTATTTTGTGTATGAAATTGTGTATCGGAAAATGCCAGGTACATGAAATAAGCTAGTCCTAAAAAAACAACACAGATCTTGGGTATAACACTCATCAAATAAAGTACTGTAAATGTTTAGTTTCACGTGCTAGTTTCAGGTCTTTTATTTTTATAGCCTCTATCGGGTTTGATCCCAACTACCCGTAGTTTTGTGCAGAATATTTTGCTCTATCAGGTACACTTAAAATTATAGCATAATAATGTCAGTTTAATTTAAAAAGAAAACTGAAAAATACAAAGATATATAAGGAAAAAAGCAACTTCCGGCCCAATTTGTGATTAAACTTTTTAATCAAAGAAACGAAACGGACTATTCCAACATAGCCTATTAAATTTATAATAGATAAACAAAACTAACAAGAATAACTATGTGCGAATAATTATAGTTTTTATCAATTGTTTTTTGTTTAGCGCTATTTCATGCTTTTAGCTTTCTCAATACGCTTATCTGGACCACTTAGGAAAATGCAAGGGGGGAGAAAGAAAAGAATTAGATGAATTACAGAAATGGGAATCAAATTGGAGCATGTCTTTCCACCCAGAAAAATGTCAGTTGTGAAGAGTAACAAAAAAACTAAAACAAATTAATTCCACTTATCTTATTCATGGCAAACCAGTAACACAGACTAAAAACGCAAAATACCTAGGTGTTATAATAAATGAAAAACTGTCATGGAATCCACATATTGATGGAACTATAAAAAAATCCAACAAAGCATTAGGGTTTATTAAAAGAAATTTCTATAAATCAAATAAGAACATAAAACTAAAATGTTATTTAACCTTGATTAGGCCAATAATAGAATATGCATCCACCGTGTGGGACCCCTCAACTCAAGAAAACATTAAGAAACTGGAACAAACACAAAATAGAGCAGTGAGATTCATAACAAACGAATATTCACATTTGACTAGGGTAACACCATTAGTAAAATCACTAAATTTAGAAAGCCTTCAGGACAGAAGACTCAAAAGTAAAGTAGCAATTATACATAAAATACTAAACCATAATCTTCAAATCCAAAAACAAAACTTAATAAAATACTCTGAAAGACACAAAAATAAAGGCACATTCCTCGTCCCATATGCTAGGACAAATTTGTACAAATACTCCTTCTTCCCTAGTGCTATTAGAGCATGGAATGGGTTGCCTGAGCTAGCCAGAAAAACCAGTGACTTGGCAGAATTTAAGTCATTGGTTAATATGCATGAATAAATGCATGACGCGTAGGACGTAATCATCTTCTTTTTTGAAGTAACGTCTGTATTATATAAGATAAGAAGATAAGATATCTGGTTGGATTTTTACTGTCATTCGTTTTTTTTTAAAATCATTTACAATGAAGAAAAAAAAAAGGGAACGAACTGAATTGGAAGTATCACGCCTCCTCGGGCAGATAGGCTAACTACTCGGGCAGATAGGCTAACTACTCGGGCAGATATGCTAACTACTCGGGCAGATAGTCTAACTACTCGGGCAGATATTCTAACTACTCGGGCAGATAGGCTAACTACTCGGGCAGATAGGCTAACTACTCGGGCAGATAGGCTAACTACTCGGGCAGATAGGCTAACTACTTGGGCAGATAGGCTAACTACTCGAGCAGATATTCTAACTACTCGGGCAGATAGACAAACTACTCGGGCAGATAGACAAACTACTCGGGCAGATAGGCTAACTACTCGGGCAGATAGGCTAACTACTCGGGCAGATAGGCTAACTACTCGGGCAGATAGGCTAACTACTCGGGCAGATAGTCTAACTACTCGGGCAGATAGGCTAACTACTCGGGCAGATAGGCTAACTACTTGGGCAGATAGGCTAACTACTCGAGCAGATATTCTAACTACTCGGGCAGATAGACAAACTACTCGGGCAGATAGACAAACTACTCGGGCAGATAGGCTAACTACTCGGGCAGATAGGCTAACTACTCGGGCAGATAGGCTAACTACTCGGGCAGATAGGCTAACTACTCGGGCAGATAGGCTAACTACTCGGGCAGATAGTCTAACTACTCGGGCAGCTAGGCTAACATACGCAGTATTCATAGACCTAAAACAGGCTTACGACCGTGTGTGGAAGCAAGGCCTCTATCTAAAGTTAAGAGCCATGGGTGTGCGGGGCAAGATATACAATTGGATACAATCCTTTCTGTCAGGGAGGAGCACACGTACAAGATACCAGCACTCCCTTAGCAAGCCAAAACAACAACTAAATGGCCTGCCTCAGGGCTCCGCCCTGTCCTGTACACTTTTCATGGCCTTTCTGAACGATTTGCCCAGCTCACTAAGGTCAAAAAAGCTGCTATATGCTGATGATATTGTCCTCTGGTCAACCGGGAAGAAAGCCGACCAAATTCAGGCGGCACTTCAAGCAGACCTCCAAACCATATCCTCGTATTGCGACAAATGGCAGATTCTGATAAACGTTGCCAAAACGACCTGGTCCCTGTTCAGCCTAGGGATCGACATTCTTAAGGCTCCATTCGAGCTTCAACTCGGTGGGCTGCGACTCTTACGCGAAAATACGCCAAAATATCTAGGGGTTACCCTAGATAGAAAACTGTCAATGCTCCAGCATGTCCAGGATGTTGAAAGAAAAGCCTCGGAAAAGTTAGCGTTACTAAGAAAGCTGGCCAGCACAAAGTGGGGTGCCAAAGCTGACATGCTACGCACATTGTACCTCGGGGCAGTCAGATCACAAATCGAATACAGCTATACAGTTCAAGTATACGCTAGCAAGACTGCCCTCGAATCACTCGACCGGGTACAAGCACAGGCTCTAAGGTTCATTAGTGACACCTTTCGGACAAGCCCAACAAACGCTGCTGAAATATTTACAAACGTGGCGCCCCTATATCTTAGGAGGGAGAGGGCAGTACTCATGGCTTACGAGCGCTATAAAAGGGGCGACTCTAGGCTACCCACCTCTATCTTAGTGCGTCAGTGGAGAGAGAGGAACCGCATCAAAATGCGATCGTTCCTCCATATAGCGGCCAATTTGACAAAAACAGCTGGACTCTCCACCGACAGAATACCTATTAGGAGGATTAGTGCGTGCCCCCCGTGGAGGAGATTGCCGGCCCCACAAATAAATCTGTCCCTTTTAGTGCAAGAGGGAGCCACCAAGAGGCGATTACCACCTGCCATATTAAAAAAATTGGCATCTTTAACAATTAAATCCTACCCATCGGATGCCATTTTCTGCTACACTGATGGGTCGGTAATGAGGGACCCCGATAGATCGGGGTATGGGGCCCTTATAGTATACCCCGACGGACTGAACAAGACAGGCTCTCTTGTCCATGCAGCTACGCTGCATGCTCCATGGATGCCGAACTCACAGGGATAACTAGAGCGTTCGAGGCCATTAGGGCCCGAATGCTCCAAAAAGAAACTAGCGCCACTACAGTGGTGTTGGTCACCGACTCTCGCTCCAGTCTCCTAGTTATGGGTGGCGGCGGGGGAGGGTCACCCGTAATAGAAGAGGCAGTCGGCGCCGCAGATAACATCCGCCGGGCTATTGGAGCTGTCGTTTTTATGCAGTGGGCGCCTTCACATTGCGGCGTGAAGGGCAATGAAACGGCAGAAGCCCTCGCAAGGGAGGGTGCAATGGCAGCCACACACCTCGAAGCACCAAGCACGTACTTACAAGCAACGGCACAAATCCGAGCACTCATTCATGAGAAGTGGTTAAAGTCCTGGGAGGAATCCGACAGAGCACGTAGTGTCTGGCAGCACATGCGTCACCCAGATCGCGACGATCCATGGTGGCGACTGAAGAGGTCAGAGCAATCGATCATTGCACAATGCAGAACGGAACACTGTCCTATAGGGGCATACTTTGCCCGGCTCCGAACGAACTTTGACTCCCGATGCCGCCACTGTGGGGAGAGCGCTGAAACAGTGGCGCATGTCTTGTACGAGTGTCCCCAGCTGCGCGAGCTAAGGGGGGACCTGTCTGTGCTGTCACTCGAACTGTATGGTAGCTATGAGGCACTACGCCGGACGGCTAAGTTTCTTGCCAGAGCACTACGGGAGGATTAGTCCTTCCTGCTCTGTTTTTTCAATAGGAGTTCATCTCAGGCTAACTACTCGGGCAGATAGTCTAACTACTCGGGCAGATAGTCTAACTACTCGGGCAGATAGTCTAACTACTCGGGAAGAAAGGCTAACTACTCGGGCAGATAGGCCAACTACTCGGGCAGATAGGCTAACTACTCGGGCAGATAGTCTAACTACTCGGGCAGATAGGCTAACTACTCAGGCAGATAGTCTAACTACTCGGGCAGATAGTCTAACTACTCGGGCAGATAGGCTAACTACTCGGACAGATAGGCTAACTACTCGGGCAGATAGGCTAACTACTCGGGCAGATAGGCTAACTACTCGAGCAGATATTCTAACTACTCGGGCAGATAGGCTAACTATTCGGACAGATAGTCTAACTACTCGGGCAGATAGGCTAACTACTCGGGCAGATAGGCTAAATAATCGGGCAGATAGGCTAACTACTCGGGCAGATATGCTAACTACTCGGGCAGATATGCTAACTACTCGGGCAGATAGGCTAACTACTCGGGCAGATAGTCTCATTACTCGGGCAGATATGCTAACTACTCGGGCAGATAGGCTAACTACTCGGGCAGATAGTCTAACTACTCGGACAGATAGTCTTACTACTTGGGCAGATAGTCTAATTACTCAGGCAGATATGCTAACTACTCGGGCAGATAGGCTAACTACTCGGACAGATAGGCTAACTACTCGGGCAGATAGGCTAACTACTCGGGCAGATAGGCTAACTACTCGAGCAGATATTCTAACTACTCGGGCAGATAGGCTAACTACTCGGGCAGATAGTCTAACTACTCGGGCAGATAGGCTAACTACTCGGGCAGATAGGCTTACTACTCGGGCAGATATGCTAACTACTCGGGCAGATATGCTAACTACTCGGGCAGATAGGCTAACTACTCGGGCAAATAGGCTAACTACTCTGGTAGTGAGATACCTATGACGAGAGATTGTATAGTTATGTATTGCTCATTTCAATTTCTTTTAAGAAGACTAGTAGGTGATTCTAGCTAGGGCTAGACTTTTATCATCTATCGTTTCTAGATTTACTAGCTCTAGGACTAGATCTAGCTAGATCTACACACTATGAACCTTTTGACCTGGGAAAGGATTTCCTCCCATGGCCAGGATGAGGAATGGGCTCTTCACTGACCCCTCTGTGGTTTGGGAGCCATGTTTTCTCTCGTTCTTAGCCTTTCCGCTTCCATGGGCGGATGTTTCCACGCTGAGGCGACAGGAGCTTTTCCTCCGGCCTACACAACCAAACAATCCGCCCATCAGAAACACGCACACGCTCATTCCATAACACAGAGGCACGAAATACATTTTAATGATTTGCCTTAGCGTTAGAACTTCCCCAATAGTTAAGTAATTAGACTATACAAGTAAAACTAATCTCGCTCTTTTTAAAATGCAAACAAATATCTTTAGAGAAGATACAGTTCTCAACGCTTATGACCAGAACGACCACCTCCACAGAGTTTACTATGGAGTTTAAGAAGGAAAAAACCACTCTAATTACAAATAATTCAACAGACAGCTCTTCGGCGATTGCACAATTCAGATTATGGGACCTACTTTGTATTCTTTCCCCAATTTCTTTACTTCTAATCTAAGTAGCTAGCCCTTTTACAACCTATGTATAATTAACTATATTCTTACTTCTAATCTAAGTAGGCCTAGCTACCCCTTTTACAACATATGTATAATCTACTTTAACTATATACATTTTTAAGTTTTTTATAGTTTTCACAATGAATTAAAATAAAATAAAAAATATTGTTTTTGTTTACCTACTGTAGGCCTACGACTATTAAAAGAAATGAAACAATATCATGACTTTGTGTTTTATTTGTAATATTAACCTAAGTGTAACAATAGTTGCAGTACCAACACTTGGACTAAGTTTTGCCTACTGCAGGAATGTGTACCATAATAAAGGCTCTAGAACTTTTATCTCTAGGCAATGTGATCACGTGAAGGAAAAAAACAAAACAACCAGTAACACAATTACATAAATACAAATTAGTTTTAATAGAATAACAAAAAATTATAAATCACAAAAAAAACATTTTTTTTGTCTGCCATACATGCCATATCTCAGTTAATTGCAGCATTGTTTATTCAGACCTACTGCTTATTTGGATAGAATTATTGAGTACTAACACAGATACTATTGCATACTTGGATCTAGTTAATAGGAACAGCCAGTTACTTCAACCAAAACAATTATGTCAGGATGTGATAAGCCTGATTCGACTGTATATTCTAAATATAAACACTACCAGCCTATTTCTTATCCTGTCATGAACATAATCCTCAAGTGGTTATGAAAAGGAGAAAGAAAAGGACATTGTTTTTTCTTTGGAAACACAGCATATTTTATTTAATATTAACACAATTTTAAAATAACCAACAATAGTAAAGTCAACATAGGACTGGGTAGAAGATATCAATTTATGTTTTTTTTTTATGACTAGCCTAGACTTATTACAATTCAAAGTAAAAAAAATGACTCTAGTTATGCAAGACAAAATCTTAGCACACATGTTCTAGATGGAAGTTAACACAAAGCCTAAAAATAGATTGATAGTAGGAATATGTTTTAGTGATAGATGGAAATCAGATGGCTGCCTGCCTGCTCATCATGATGGTTCCTAGTTCGTATCCTGCCCTCTTTCATTCTTAACCACAGGTTTAGGCATGAACATAATCATTCTTTCTGAAGAAATGCCCAAAAATTTAAAAAAAAAATGCTATTAAAAATTTGGGCAAAATATTGGAATTTCTTAAAAAAATAACTTGAAAAGTTAAGATCATAAATTACTTTAGAGTGAGGGAAAGTTTACAAAACATGTTATGTCCACATTTGTTTTTCACTATTGCAAATGTTATGAACCTAACATTTAGACAACAATCAGTTGCCTGTCCAGTCTAGATATAATCTTAAAATTTCAATGAAAATAAAATGTAAGTTTGAGAATTTACAAATTTCACCAAAGATTCATGATGATAGAAAAGTTTCACTTTCAGACCTTGGGATCTATAGGGCAGATGATGTTAAGGTCATTGGTTTCTTTAGCTAATTATTAACGAGCAGGGTTTTATGTGGACAGCACAACGACCAGCCGCCTTTACTTTCCCCAACTAAAGTCAGGTACCCATTAAAGTTGGATGGACTCAGGGGCGCCCTAAAAAATCCTGGAATTCAAATCCCAGTCTTCACCAAGATTCAAAATGTAAAGATGACTTGAGACTTCTATGATGTTGTGTCAGTTAGTCAATGCTCTTTAAGAACTCTTGTTTATTGAAGACTTTTATTTCTGATCTTTATTCAAACACTCAAAGAACTTCCTGGGATTCTTATATAGATATAAATTATAGACTCTAAACATCTTTAGAAATTCAAATAATGAAGATCCTTTAATTCAAAATACAACAACGTTAATTCAGGAACTAGGAATCACTCACACATATAAATATTGTACAAAATGAAACAGTGCAAGCTGAATATCTTCCTCTGACCTCATTATAAAATAGATTCAAACAAATGTATTAATTCTCCAAACTCTAATCTACAACCTTCCTCTACAAAATCCTGTATACAACTGACACGCTCAGCTCAAAGGCTCCCCAGGCAAAAATATGTCCAATCACGTGATCAAAGATGACGAGATAGTACTTCCACAAGAACCTTCTGGAAAAAAATGGGCAGAGTTAGTTTCTAAGGTTACTGCCAGCAGCTATTCTGCTGTGACAGATGGATTCCAAACTATATTTCATATCTTGCTCTCTGTGTTGTGTCCTTGACCTGCACATTTTAAAACCACTGTATGGCTATTTAGAACATATTGCTTCTGGTTTACATTAACATGTACAAATCTGAACATAAAAAAATTCAAGTTGCTTATGTCTTTAAAACTAATGTTGTGCAACTGAAAAGTATAGACATATAGAATGACGCTTAAAGCATGTTCAATGTTACTGTCAAGGATGAATGTGTGTATGTAGGTATCATCTATTTTCACAAATGCGCGAATGACCGGAAGTGTGTTAGTTGTCAGAGAGAAGAGAGATCAGCGTGAAGCTTAGAATAAAGTTTCTGTGTTTTAATAGAATGTTGGTTTATGTAACTACAGCTGAACCCAGGGACACCTAGGCATAGAGTGAAATTAAGGAAGTTATAAATATAGTAGAGAGCAGTAACAGTTACAATATCACAACAACTTTTATTACATTGGATATGTAGAAGTGACTTGGTTTTAAAATGGACAACAAAAGTAAAAACTAACAAAGAAAAAACAACTTTGCAGCAAACATTTCAAAGATTTGATTGAGAATATTTTACATTCACAAATGAACTTGATCACTTTTTGTTTTCAGTGTAAAGTGTTTAAAAAATAAGTTTTGAAAGAGGTACATAAATATTATAGGTGTTACAAATAACCTGTGGCATTATTCAACTTCTAAACTACACTGTCTTCCCCAGAACACTCCAACTCACAGAAATGTAATTGGGACAAACAATATATGTGTGCAATATACAATATGATGTATTCATCTGTGATTTATTAATCTCTATGGTTTGAGTAATGAAATGGCGTTCAACCAAACAAGCTAGGAAAAACAATGAATGAACAGATTATATAACAACATTAGTTAAATATATACAAAAATTCTACATAGAACAATACTAAAGGCTGTCAAAAACATTTTGATCAGTAAATATTTTGATGTCTGAATAGTGTATCTTAAGGTCAAGTGCATCTGTATGGCACTGACAATCTATATGTAAAATATTTACACCATAATACAAAATCAATAGCTCAAGCTGTGGTTTTCCATATAAAATTGGGTTCATTCAGTACATGATATATGTTCAAGCTAGACATAATGTTAACATCAAAACAATGTTAACACATTTGCAATATTATTTTTTTTTAAACAGTGAACCTCACAAAACTTTATGCATTCATATTTTCGGTTATAAGCATTAGGCCATTGGAATCTTTGTGGATTGACATTTTTAGTTATAGGCATGTACAATTTTTTATGGATTCTTAGCCTGAGTTTTTAATTTTAGTGTTCCAAACTCTAGCACAGAGTTCCCAGATTGACCTGGAGCTGACTGACTAGAACTTTCAGCCAATGGTTTGGAATTTTCAGCAGATTGACCAGAGTTGTGTTTCTGAAAAAAAAATAAAAAATAAAGAAATGATGAGGAAATGAAATTGTACCTGAGCTCACTGAATGCACATAGACCTGTAGCTCTGTGTTGTCTTCTCTCTCACAAACTACATAAAGCTGCTGCTGCATCCCCCCCCCCCCCCCCCCATATCCATTTACCAGTACAAATAGATATGTATATTTAGTTTAGCAATACAAATGTTAATTTACTATTCAGGGCAACTAGTAAATAGGTTTAGTCAGTGTTACGTATCTAGGCATTGTTACCTAGATACTATTTTTTTTCTTGACCTGTAGGTTGTCTGCCCCTTGGGTAATAAGTTGTTTTTTTATTTTATTTTTCACGGCGAGTCAAGCCACACAGACAGTGACCGGTCCTTGACCTATGTGTGTACCTCTGGTTGAAAGGAGGGTGGTTTTTTTTTCTTTTCTTCTGTCTCTTTGAAGAGCGTTCTAGATCTGGGTGTTGATGACTTTCTGTTCGAGAAATTACTAGATATCGACGCGCGGTAGATTATATAAAGACCGCTCGCGTAACGTTGACGGACAGACATACGGAGACAGCCGTGAGACAGAATAGCGGAGACATTGCGTGACCCGTGCGTGGTATACCAGTTATCGTGTAAGTTAAGATTTTTCAAGGCCTTGCTTGTATTTGTAATTACATTTTCAAACTCTTGTATTGTAATATTTTTACATGCAATTTTTGTAAAAGGGTTTTGGTCAACCCTTCCATTTTGTATTGAGTAAATGTTTGTTTATTTTTCTTGCTTTATGTGATACAGTTAAAAGTACTATACAAGTTATATTTTATTAAACATTAAGTTGATATTTTACTTTCCGATTTCTTGTGTCATTTTTTTTTTTGTTATTCATTGTAAGTCTTTGATTAAATTCAGACTTATTATAAGTGACACAACTGCTATTCTATTGTCACGTTCCCCTAGGCAAGCCATTTAAAAGTAGAATTCAATTCGTAATACGTGACATCAGACTAAAGGAATTGAATGTTAAAAGAGAAATGGTACACTTGGAGTCAATCATAGAAAACAACATTAGTATATACCTCATTCCTTTAAGTAGTTTTCTTTTTATATTTTAAGCAGTCACTCTTCCAATGAGACATATCTCTATTTTCTGCAGGTATTTGACTTCACATAGAGACCATTAGTCAGACCAGCTTTACCTATAGGCCTGCTTTGTAGTTTACTTTATTTTAAGACAGGTGATTTTGTTTTTCTGATGTGCATGCCCAGTCAGAATGTAAGTGGTCCAATCTATTTGAAAGGTTTGAAGGGGGATGCCTGAAGGTGATTAGCCAACATGTTTTTCTTTAAATCTAACAATCTACTTTCCACTGAGCTTTGACTTGAGCATTTGCAGGAATCATACCCTCCCATCAATTAGCAAAATGTTTTACGCCTCTGGTTGAATTTCTTGACACATGTGTCAGTGCTGGTTGAGCTAACAACATGCATAAAAATACTTAGTTTCAAAGAATTGATCATAATATTTAGGCCTATAGATGATATGTAGCCTATGTAAGATTGACTTTTGGATGTCCTGAACATAATATATAGATCTGATAAAGTCGTTTTCCTTTTAATATAATATTCTGCAGAAGATATTTAGAATCCATATTTATTTAAAACAGATATTTTAATTTTTGTTTTCAAAACAGAACTACATTAAATATTGAATTAGAAAAAAAAAAGTTAATCTCCATTTCTAAATAATGTTCATGTTTTTTTTAGATTGATAAGATGCTATTTGCAGAAAGCACTCCCAACCTATACCTAAGAAATTATGTGTTTCACAATCTATAGGCCAAATTTACTGTTCTCTAATATCTAATGAGTCAGCAGGCAAAAAAATCCCACTAACCCTAACCCATGTGCGTTGTTCCAGAAATGGTCAAATAATGGAATTTTTCATACCTTTAAACTTTCACATTAAGCCTATCTATGAGGTATAGTGAAATACAAGACTAAATGTGATGGAAATGTAAAATTATGGAACCAAGCTATACAAATCTAGTAATTTGGCAACAACCATACAAAATAAAATGGGCAAGGAGTGCAAAAGTTTTGTCTTTGCTAAAAATGACTCTTTTCTAAGAATTATATTTGTTTCTGTCTATAGTATAGCCAGATGACTAACCTACATATAAGATCTGTCACACATTTTCAAACAGAGCATTTGGATATTTTCTATCAATATCATTGGTAGCATTGAAACATGTTTGGTCAAATCTAATTTTGTGGGGAAAAAAAAAAGATAAAATAAATCATGTTAAATGTGCTCATGTGTAAAACCTGTCAACTGAAACTATTCAAAGAAAATTCTCTATAATAGCTATGATATCCATTTTTGCTTTAAATGTGGAATGCCTAACATTCTATGTGCAAAAATGTTTAATGACAATATCTTGACCTAATTGCAGCTAGTGAATGTGTTCAATGTTTAAAGAAACCTTCAAAGTTAATTTGAAATATTAAATTTCTCTCTTTTATTCCAGAAATACATCTCTTAAGCCTGACTTTAACACCAGTTTATCATTACAATACAAATGACAAAGTCAAATTTTGGAGCTGTAATTTTTTAAAAAGTGTTTCCTGTTAAAAGGGGGAGATTACCTTTCTTCTCCTCCTTTTGTTTTTCTTTTCTGCTTGTCCCTCTGTTACTGTACAATCTTGAAGCTGATTTTGATTGCTATTAGTTTCCTGATTAAAAAGAGAAAAAAAAAAATCTTTAGAACCAGTGTAAAAGAAAACACAAAATAACCAACAAAGCATGGAACAGTGCAAACACACAAACTATTAAAGAAATAAACTGGAATATATCTAGCAATACAACACTTTAAAGTTAATGCAATAACACTTCATAACAAACAGGACACAGACATGTTATTTTGAGGCGCGGTGGGTGAGAGGTAAAAAGCTTGGCTAACGAAAGGGGGTCCAGGGTTCAAATCCTGGTAAAGACTGGGATTTTCAATTCTGGGATCCTTAGAGTGCCACATAGCTCTTAAGGATACCTAACAAAAGTTGGTGAAAAATAAAGGCGGTTGGTCATTGTGCTGGCCACATGTTACACTCATTAACCCTATATATCACAAGGTCTGAAAGGGGAACTTTACTTACTTAACATGCTATTTTTAGTTCCCAAATACAAAAATATTTCTACAAAATTACAATCCATAAACTAAGGGTCCCATTTAGCTAGCCAGTTTGATCAGATCAATATGAAAATGCCCTAAGAGCCACATCTGAAATTGCATCTGTCATTTAATTTGTGGAAACAATACTACTCTTAAAAAAAAAAAAGATCATGTCACTAAATTTTTTTTTTAAAAGTAATTATTTCTAAAAATATAAAAAATGTGCAGTTTCTATTTTAAAAAATTACAAAAGAAACCCAAGAAATCATATAGTGACATAACAAAATTGTTAGGAAGTATTGAAAACAAATATACACTTTTCACATTATAGTTTATCAAGTTTTCAGTTCAACTAAATATGAATAATTAAAAGTAATCAAACTTTTAGTCTCTTGTATGAATAGCCAGTGGTTTTATTCTAGTCATCACAGACGTATTTGTAAGTAGTTCATAATTAAATGCCATGTGCCATATGATTTCTAATTGATGGATGTGAGGCCAAGTAAAATCTATGAATTATATTTGCAATCATAAGGTCAAATAACTTGTTTGCTTAGCCCCAGTGCTCCCATACTCAGGAATTTAAGAAACTGGCCCTTATTGCTGTTGTCTATTTTGTTTTACATTGCTTTCAAAATAAAATTTTAAGATATTTTGCTTGTCAGTGGTGTGGCATAATATGAAGCAAACAGATGACTCTGCATAGAATACCTTAATTTAGTAATGCAATGTTTATGATTGTAAGCTTTGTTCACCATCAAGCTTTGAAATGGTATATATGTGCACAAACATTAAATAATGGCTGAGTATTACAGATATAATATTACAGATATTATATGCCCCAAAATTATTTTCTGTCACAACAATGAACATAAATAAAATATTGAAAAAAGTGACTATATATACTAAAAACTCACTTCTGGAGCTACTTGTAATGAGCTTGACAAATCTAAGTCTTGGGAATCTACAGGACAAGTTTCTTGATTGATCGCTAATGCTTCCTCCTTAACCTAGAATGTAGTTAGTAAAAACTTTTATTTTTCAAAATGAAAAGCACTTATTATTTCAAAATATAATTTTAAAAGTTTAATTTCAGATAGAAATAATGTTTGAATATTCAAGCCGGCAGAAAAAACAAAACAATCATACCATTGGCCTAGAGTAATATAAATAACTTGACATAAAAAAATGGAATGATATTTTTGTATTCTCTTATTACTTTATATGAAGTGAAAGCTCTCCTATTTTAGAGGTAGTTGCTTTATTGCCACAAGCTGTAAAAAGAACTTCTCCTTTCATAGATTTTCAAAGATTTGGAGGTCTTCAAAATCACATTAATACCCCCAAATACTAAAGATTTATAAGTGTAGAATTAGTTCTGTAAAATTTATTATAAAATAGGAGATTTCAGTAATACAGTTTTATTAGATAACAGTATGATGAAAAAACAATTTCAATAATGGGCACCTGTGTTTGTTGGGTTAATTCAGGCAGATGAAAGTTTTGCTCTTCCCCAGCTTTAAAGTCATCTTGCTGCGCAGCTTTCTTGAAAAAACATGAAATAAAAAACTGAGACCAACACATTTACTAATTAAATACTAGCTAAATTATTTATAACTTATGTATGTCATCAGTCAAAATTGTTTCTTCATGTTTGTCATTCTTAGAAATAAACCTGACCATAAAAGTTCAGGTTTCAAGAGACTAGGGATATGTTACAAGAAGCCATCACCTAATAAAGACAATATGTCCAACCTAAAAGGCAACAGTAAACCACACATTAAATACGATAATTGTTTTACTTTCAGTCTTTTGCCAAAAGTTCTGTTCTAAGTTTCAGAACCTTGTTTATAAGAGTTCAAAAATATATATAACAATAATCATCTGGAAATTAGTTTATGGTGTAATAAATGTTGACATAGTTGTCTGAAAATAAAGAAATAAACATGACAACAGAGAAATTGCTGGATTACGAAGAGCTTGTGGTGACGTCTGCTATCTCTTCAATGTTGCTACCCTGACATCTGCTATCTCTTCAATGTTGCTACTGTGTTAAGTTATCATATTCATGAACTCATTTGCATAAGTCTGCACGGTTTAACCAAAGGAGATTTACAACAAGCCTCTCAAGAGATACAACTTGGTGGTGAAATCTAAACATTAATTCACAAACCTGTTCTGAATTTACATTCACAACACTGATAAATGTTAAGAAAATTCATCAAAATGGTAGTCATGAGGGCCCTCAATATGTTTAAATAAACTATAGCATATACAGCAATAAATTCATATCTGCTAATAGACAATAAATTTGTGAGACTTTCTTAAAACCAATAGCGAAGAATATTTGGTAAACTCTCCTTGAATAATAATGTAAGCATAAAATGAAAAAAAATTAAACATTACTTGTTGACAACCTCTACTTTAATTAATCAAAGAAGTGTGAGATAAACTATTCTTGACTCATAAAAGAAAATTTCATATGTACCTTCTTGTCTGTTGCCAGGTAACTAGGCATGAAGTTTTTCAACTGATCTTCTAAAGTTTTATTCTTTCCAAGAAGATATTGGTTTTCCTGTTGCGTCTTTGCCAAATGGGACTGAAGACACTTCTGAAAATACAGATGAGCAAGCAAGATGTAGAAAGGAAATGATTTTTCTGAACAATGAAAATCAAGTCGCTTGGACACAATTGTTTTACATGTAAAAAAATACAATTTCAATGTAATTAATTGTATGTGTAATGACCTTGTAAATTACAGAGAGGACATGTTGTAGATGTGTAACTTTTAAAATTCCTATCCTGTGGCATTTTACATCTCGAGAGACGATCTTTTCCCTTTGCAACTTCTTGTGTGACTAAAGAGGCCAATCCTTGATACACTGCTGCGATCAAAGGTTGGTCATATATAATCAACAGGCGCCGTTGCATTTTCACCCTTCTTTTTGCTTCTGTTGTGTATGACATCTGCAATCTGTGACCCTTCCTTTATGCTCTCTCTCCATGTGGATCTGTCCAGTTCTACCTCTTCCCAGTTGCCAGTGTCGATTTTGAAGAGTTTCATGTCGCGTTTGCATACATCCATACAACGTAAAATTATGATCTTGTAAACTGGGTACTACACTTTTTGCCTCTTATACAACCATTTTCAACCTCTATTTCTACTCAAACAACCTAACAGTCAGAAAGAAGGTTTCTGACCCAAACATTGAACTTATGTGTGTCACACTTTGGCCTTATCATTCACCAAAAGACTTCACACAGCTGTGTAAGTGTTATTGTTTACATACCACCCATGACTTATCTCCCCTTAGCTTAATACATTTTCTGTAAAACAAAAACAAAATTAATTAATTACTACTAATGGATTAGCTAATTGGTAGATTTTTTTTTATCAATTCATAAGTCGTAATTGAGAACAAGCCTATATACAAAACTAGATAATGATTGGATGAGAGGAAGTTGAAAAATCTATTGCAAAAATCCAAACATACAAAAAGCCTATGAAGTGACTAATTAAAGTGTTGCAGTTAAGGTATCCTTCTTATTATGTCATTTCATTCTGGTTAATGTTTGTAAAATGTTTTACATTGTTTGGGTGTACCTTCAGAGTTCAAGATAATTTACCTCCTAGTCCAAATCTCCTGCAGGAGGATGGGAGTGGGCAGAGTTTGAACCTGGAGACTATCAATAAGTCCAAACATACAGTCCAGCATGACCAGACAGCCAAGGTTATATGGACTAATGTGAGGCCTTTGGCTTATTTTTGTGCATAATAACAACCAATAGGCAACCATAAAATTGAAATCCACTAATCCATCAAAGGCACATTCAAAAGTCTCAAGATTAATAATAAACATACATTTCAGAAAATCCCAAATTAGTCAATTAGTTCAATCTTTAGACAGAAAATAAAAACAAATAATATAAAATGTACTAACAAATTCCTGACACTCTTGTTGCAGTCTGCAATGATCTTCCTCCAAGTTCTTTATCTTTTCATCTTTCTGATTCAAATATGCAAAAAATTATTTAAAACAAAAGACATTAAATGAAGCAGCAAATCTCTCAAATAATAAAGAATGCTTATAGACTAAGGTTCTACTACCTACAATGATAAATATAGGTTCCTGTCAAAAATTGAGATTTGCTCATTGAGTTATAATATTTAAACATGTGCTATAGCTATCTATAGGCTTCTATGATATAATGAGGATATAAGCTTTAAATGAATTTATGAGATATGAAATTTAATACATTTAAAATGTGTAAAAGTTTCAAATAAATTTTGAGTAGGCCTATTGTTATGGAGTGTATGTTAGGGTTTCCAAGGTAATGATGAGGAAAGGGAACGATTGTTATTGGCAGAAGATTTCTAATGAAACCACGAGATGGTCTGTCATAAGTCATGTGTATGACAGTTGAAGTTTTACCCAGAGACAGGAGACAGTAAAGACAGTATTTGTTGCGTTATATCTTGATTCAATTATCATGTCACTTGTTTCTCTACACATCTACTTTCAAATTGAATATGTACATATTGTTCATAAAAGTTCCATTAACTTTTTATTTATTCAAGAAGTCTGTTCAAGTTTATTTAATATGCCTGTATTGGTTTAGTGGTACTAGCTGTTGTCAGCTACAAACAAACTATGGAGTATCAACTTAAAACGACATGTCAGTTGTGAGACAACCCAAAACTGAGGGATTTCACACAAATATCAGAGATCTACTAAGAGATTTTTTAGACGCCCACTAACTCTAATGGGTACCTGACATTAGTTTGGGAAAGTAAAGACCATTGGTCATTGTGCTGTTCACATGACACTTGTGTATTAACCCTCAGCCGTAGAAACAAGTCTATAATCAACTTAAACTAGATTAACTAATGGATTGGCATAGGACGCCTTTATTGTTTTTGAAGGGACCTCTGTCATTTCTAAGATATGATGTACATACCTTCAGATTACATTCTTTCAGCTCTTGTATAATCTTGTTTAATGTTTCTCTCTCCTCTATATGTGAATGCCATTGGGGAATAGCAATCTAAGTGGAATAAAAAGAAACCACCAAGACTGTTGAACATTAATAAAATGCACTAATAATGGACTATAATATTGAGTCCGCTGTAGTTTATGAATGACAAATCAATTTGCATAGACTAATAAAACTAATAAAACTATCAAAGAAAATCTTTTCTATTGCCTTGAGATTTACAGTACTCACAGTGTAGTAAGAGATGAGAGTCTAGAGGAATTCTTACTACTAAAAGAATCACTCATTAGAGTCAATAGAAAGTTGCAAAAGAATCAACAGTTCATTATTCCATGGTTCAAACAAAAAAATGAGAATTTACTCAGATTTAGTCAAATGATTTTAGAAAAAAAAATAGGTTTAGCTTAAACCTGTTTATCCCACAAATCCCATCTGGAAATCTGAAATTGTATGACAATGATGTCCTTGGGTTCTGTAGCCAAGGGTTGACAAAGACGTCTAATAGGCAACATAAAAACCGATTAATTCATATCAATGTCACCAAACAGTATTCAGTACTCTAAACAGTTGGAAAGGCTAAAGGAAAATTCCAGAGCCTAAATCACCAATCTATTAACAATATACACATATGCACCACACAAAATAGCAGGGTTTCTGTACAGGGTTGTTCCAAGAGAGGATTGAAACCTCTCAAGCCTTCACTCAATTTGATGACGACAAGGACCAACTATTGGATTTAAAGGTAGTTTGAGTTCTATATAAAAACTGGTTGGTCCAAACTATAAACTCATTCAAGAAATACATGTAATGATTTTCTAAACAAAAAAATGAGTTCAAAAAATGTTTTTTTTTTAGTATAAAATGTTGTTGAAAATGATTTTACCAAAGAATCAGCAAACTGAAAAGACTAAATACCTTTTCTAAGTCATAGTATTTCTTATCACGTTTCTCTATTTCCATATTTTTACATTCCAGTTCTGAAGTCTTTTCAACTAGTTTGCATGCCTTGTCTTGAATTTCTAAATCTTTTTCTTTTAGCTTTGAATCTCTGTCAGATAATTCTTTCATCAACTGTGGGAATATTTGTTTAGGATAATGCACTGCTTTATCAACACATCAAGAAAAAAAATGTTTAAGCTCCAAGCTGAAAAACCTTGGTTTTGTTTTAATTTTGATACTTGCATGGTTTCCTTTAAAATTTGATAATAATATTTTTTTTTTCACAATAAGTAAAACATCAAAACAGAAGCACACACTATCATCAGATTTATAGATAAACAAAATTAGAGACACATTTTACTTACCCGATTTCTTACATCAATTAACTTTATGCACAACTCCAAAGCCTAGAAAAAAACAAACAAAAAAAGCAGATTAATGAAAGTCCCTAATATTTAACAAAATGAGAATAAACGTTTGCAAACAAAAAATAATAATGCAAAAAATTCAGTGAAAAGAATACCTCTCTATATTTGAAAATGTCAAGTGGTTCTTGGTCTTTTATATTCTGAAACAAAACAAATATGGAAACTAACTTTACAGTAAAGGTATTAATAAAACAAATCAATACAAAATATATTATAATTTTTTTGAATATCTTTGAAATGTTTGTCCATTGTGGTCAGATGTCGACCACATTTGTCCTCCAAGGGACTGAGGGCTTTACACTGCGGTTTTATGCGTGACTGGTGAGACCTGTGTGAGCTTGGGATGTTGAATTGTGTCGGTTGCCTTTTTTTCTTTGGCACTTTTCTTCTGCCAGTGATGTTCTCTTGTCCTCTGCAATTAGTGCGTCAACAAGTATAAATCTCTGTTCATAGTTGTTAGATACTTAATTTTCATCTCATTTTATTTCTCCATTCTAGTTGCGCTGATTAGTTTTTTTACTATGTTCCTTCAGAATTGAAAATTATAACATCCTTGCCCAAACCTCCTATAGAACAGCAGGAAACAGCAGCGGGCATAGACTAGTTCAAATGTGGAACCATCAAGATGACAACCCAGAGTGCATATCACAGGACCTGGCAGCTATCCCAAACTAGTAACATCAGCAAATTAAAAACACAATCTAAAAGAGATGCTTTCATCAAATGCTTTCCAATGTTACACCAAAATGTTCTCTCTGTCAAGACGTCAATGTTATCAATAAAGAGGTTATCCATATATCATATTTTTAGACTTTATATTTCACAGTTGAGCTATAGGCTATGAGATAGCCGCACTATTTGGCACATTGATTTCATAGTCTTCATAATCCCTATATAAATTTCTGAGAAAAGCGAAGAAAGTTGATAATTAAATTGATCAAGCATTGCACTAAAGATAGATATTTTTAATATCCTTAAGAAGGCAACTTAAACAAGTCAAATTTTTTCTTACTTATATTAGAAGTTAAAATACAGAATATATTATTTTTCCAGTTTAAAAAAGGTTAACGGTGAGTATGATATAGTAAAATTAAAAATTAAAGGTTTTGTTTTCAGTTAATAAAACAATTTACACATGTCAAGAGTACTATAGTATCTTTCAAACTTTAAACAATTAAGTTATTCCCACACCTTTCAGATTACTGGAGGCTTCTTTTTTTTTTCTACAAGTTCAAAGTGCAAGAGCTATGTGAGTCTTGGCATATTACTGTGATATAGTTTTAATTGTATGTTTCTATTATCTGCTAGGACTTATGTTGTACCTTGATGCTCATGGAATGCAAGAAGGAAATGAGAACCCTTGGTGATTCTGGTTATGGTTAGGCACTGCAAGTTGAACACCATATCCCCAATGCACTCAGTTTATCATTCATCTATAAAGAATAAGACTCACCTTTGTTGGGCCATCACTTTGTAGTTGGCCATCACATTGTATTTGGTTATCACTTTGCAGTGGGCTATCACTTTGCAGTGGGCTATCACTTTGCAATTGGCTATCACTTTTCAATGGTCCAGCACTTTGCAATGGGCTATCACTTTCCAGAGCACAAGCATCTGAAGATGTAGCACAAGTTAATTTCTCTTTTTAAAAAAATATATATAAAGATTAGACTAATAATTATTCATAATAATAATATACATAAATTCTTAAGTAGACATTATAAATAGGTCTACAAACAATTAGCTTCCCTTCAACAAATCTCAATCCTAGTACACCATGGAATAGTTACTTTAGGAGGATTACAAGTACACAAGACATCCTGATAACTTATGAATTTTGGTTTCATTATAAACTCATACTAATTCCTATGTCTATAAGCTAAATCTTTCCATACTGTTACGATTCTCTCTCCTACTCAGGCCTTCTGTAAACACTGCTAAACACAACACAACACATCAAGAACTTGACAACAAGAGCTCCACAATAATCCGGTACTTTAATAAGGGTCAAATAAAACAGCCAATACGACACAATTGGCAACACAATCAACTGCTACAATGTTAGACTGTATAACACTTTACTAAACTCACAACTCTATTGTCTCTTCCTGGACTCGTACGTTTCACTGGAAGACTGCACCAGGACCGACTTCATGGCTGACTAACAGTCCCGGTCTCAACGCTCTCCGGTCTTGAACTGCCGCTTTCCTACACACGGTGTCTCTGGTCTGCGCAGGCTTATGATCAGATGACCATAACACGGGCACTAATCACGTGCAAAGTTCATGCCAGTACTGTCCCTGGCCTTTCAATATAGCACACTAAACTGTATTACTGGCCTGTGTCACATATGTCAGCTGAACACACACAGTTAACCCTTTTGCGTCGCGAATAGGGTTATAACAATACATATATATCAATTGACATAGTTTTGAAAGGTTCTTGAATGATTCATGTGCTGGCCACTTAGTGCTTTTAAAACAGTGGGCCAAGTAATTATCTACACTATTAACATAATGAATGCCAAGGTGAGACGCATATGTTCTTATAATTAAAATATCTACCTACCTAGATTTCCTGTCCTGTTTAAGGTGTGCAGATGTTTGAAGATAATATTCTTGAAACTTTCACTGCTACAGTTGACATTATTACAGAGCTTTTTATTTTTGGGCATCTCCAAGTCATATTCCTCAGCTGTTTCATCTGCTTTAATTAAGACTTTCTTTTTGCAGTGTTGGCATTGAATTTCAAGCTCTGGATCTGTAAAATATACATCAAGTCTATGGCTTAAAAAAATTGTAAGCTTGGGATTTATGTTTGTAAGGTTTAAAGATAAGAAATAGAATTACTGCTTAAGATTACAAACAATCAAAAGAAGACCAAAATCTAATGGACCTCTAATGAGTGAATAAAAAAACAAGGTGGATAGCCAATAGTGTTGTTCAGCACTAACTTCTAAGCAAAAAAAACCCCAGATGACCACTGCTCCGTTCTACTTAAGATTTGTAATGGGAGGTTTATATATGCTTGAGTTTTGGAGAACGGAAACTCTGAATTCTAACCACAGCTGCCTTGCAGCTATACCCAATCATGGGAAAGGCTTCGGGAGTCAACCCTGAAGAAAATCTGGAGCAGGCAGCCCATAGGCAGTTTCCAGCACTCATTGCTACATCCTAGCAGAGCCTGCAATGCAGCTGACCCAAATTGTATCAGCACTTGCCGCTGCTTTGGATACATCAGCTGCATGGAGAGGGGGGAACTGATGTGTGGGCGACATCATTCTGACTACAACTAATGCCCAGGCTTCATCTCATATCCATAATCGCTTCGTGACTGAAGGAGGCCATAACATGAGTTTTGTATCAGCTAGCAAGACAAGACACTGTGGAACAAGTTTATCAAAAGACTTGTTGGACTTTGATCAAAGTAATTAATGATCCTTTTTTTTTTCACTGATCTTAGTACTGAGATAGTAAAAGATCAAATGTGATCCCCAGTGACAAAGTTACAAATGAAATGTACTGATAAAACTCGAGTCAATCTATTTATACAATTTATTGATGGCTGCTGTTTAATTAATGTTAAATTAAGTTATCAAATTAATGAATGAAATGAAAATAAATTAACAGAAAAAATAAGTCAAAATGTTTCCAAACTTACATTCTAACAGAATTTCAAACCCTGCGTAGTGTAGCAAGGTTTTCAGACAACATAGGTTTGTTTCTATCACTTTGTCTAGAACACTGTTTGATAATGTCTCATCTGGAAAAAAGATAAATTTAACAAACATATTAAAATTTGTCAGTTCCAGCAAAAAAGACAAAACAAGTATGAATATAACGCATTATCTTTGTGTTCAGAGTTTAAGAAACATTGTGGCATATTAGGTGACTAAGAAAATGTATAAACAATAGTTTAATTACCCGAACCCAAAATAGCATATAAAGAACTATATGATAAGGAAAAAAAAATTATGAGATAGATTAAATAAAAAAAATGATTTTCTTTACACTTTTTAACAAATGTACATAATTTAAATATAGCATTCATCAAAATAGAGCTACAGCTTATAAGGCCATTATAGCATATTAATAAATGATCAATATGTTTAACAACCTGACCACATTTCTTGTTTGCAAGCAACAATTTTATATGCAAATGAAAACTGCATATTTGTTTTAATGAGTAACAGTTGTATCAAAGTTAGAGATGTATCTGTGAAAGGGTTTAGTAGATGTGCCAAAAGAGAAGCTGACCAGTCACCTTTAATTTTCAAATAACTCTTTTGAACATTTCATCTCTCTAATAGTCATTGATAAATTTATATCTTTATCAGTTTACACATTTATCTTGTTCTAGATTCAAGCATAAGTATACCAAACTTTTGATTGATTTTAACTTGTTCTAAAGCCCAGGCAAAGTTTCATGGTAATGTACCAGGCTTTTCTTAACTATATTCTTTAAATTTTCTTTTATCAAATTTAGCAGACTTGCACATTCGTCATTCGGTCATCTTGATGGTCCTGGGTTCATACTCTGCCAGCTGCTCTCCCCCGTCGTCCTGCGGGGGATGTCTGGACTAAGATGTAAATTATCTTCAACTGTGAAGGCACATCCCAAACATTTTACTATCATAATTTTAACAGTATTAACAACTAATGTGATTCATCTTTCAAGATAACTGTTAAGTTTTCATGGTATGGTCTGCAGTCTTTCATTTTACTTTCTCTTAAGTTTATCACACACACAATAATTCTTACAATGTTATCTTCACATTCTTATGTATTTTATAGAATAAACCACACCTGTAGCAGTACTTGTATGTCATAATATTTCTATAATAAGTAAATTGTAGTCTGGTCCTATTCTTGTCAGAGGTACCTGTAATGCTGAATGTCTGATAGGGTTAAATACATAGGCCCCATCTGGGGACGAACGTTGGGCCAAACGGGTGCCCTTACTGATGAGCCTGGGCTCAGAAGCCAGATACAACTTCATAGGGCCAGAAGGGGGGCATACATTGAGAAAATGCTTAGGAGTTCATACAGAATTTTAATGTCATTTTTTAAAAATCATACACACCATGCAAATAACCTTGTTAAGAATGGTTCTAGCACCAACTATCCCATTTAAACATACAGGTTTCAAAGATAACCATTTTTACTTTTAATTAACAGGCAGGTTATGTAATACTTACACCCAGTCAATGATAGAATGGGGCCTGACAATTGTAAAGCACCTTTTACATTCTCTGCTTGTTTATCAGCTGCAATTTGCCTTCTCAGATTCAAGCCTTTACCCATGCTATCTTGACCACAGCCATCTTCAACTTTTAACTCCCTTTCAGCTGAACTTTTTGTTGACTTTGACATTTTGATGCTTCAATAAGGAAAAAAAAACAACTAAAGAGGCCTATTTAAATGCTTAGTCAGCTTAGATACTAAATTAACATAAAAACATAAGGAGGGCCACTCTTGTAGATGAAGTTCCACAAATGTTTTTAGTTTTGGCTTGCAAGTTATTAATCAACAAACAAAATAAAATAAAGGTAGGCTATTAACTATTAGTAAATAACTGCATTACAGCTAGAGCTAGATCTAAATGATACAAAATTTGAACAAAAAAAAAGTATGTAATAGAGTCTCTGGAGTTAGAATTCTAGATCATATTTTTTTTCAATCCATAAATTGATTTTTATTTTATTTAGTGAGAAACTAACAGTGGGATTAAAATAAATTCACATCTGATGCTGATTCATCTTATCTTATAAAATACAGACGTTACTTCAAAATAAAAAAAGATGCTTATGTGTTACCCGTGTCCCAAGGTCTTGCATGCCTTAATCAATGACTCATTGGTTTTCCTGGCTGATTCAGACAACCCACTCTGTGCTCTAATAGCACTAATAAAGAAGAAGCATTTGTGCAAATGTGTTCTAGCATCGCATATGAAACAAATAATGTGCCTTTATCTTTGTCTCTTTCTAAGTATTTGATTAATTTTGGTATTGTTGTCTTGAATATTATGGTTCTGTGTTTTAAGTATAATTGCTACTTTACATTTAAATCTTCCATCCTGAAGGGTTTCTGAATTTAGTGACTTTACTAAAGGTGTTACTCTAATCAAATTTGAATATTCATTTTTGTATGTATCTCACTGCTCTATTTTGTGTCTATTTCGGTTTCTTAACTCTTTCAGAGCTGCAATACTCATAGGGAGTAACTTCGCTAGCACTGGTGAGGCAGCAATATATATATATTACTCTCATGCGAGTAACTTGGTATATAATATTTAATTATCTTTTTAATCTTAAACTTTATAATTCGCTCTTGTTTTATTATTATCCTGATGTAAGAGTGATTGTTTACTATTTTGTTAGTATATATGTAAATATATGGATGCAGGATGAACACACAAAAAAAAGACAACATTGTTTACTATGCGAGACCTGAAAAGATGTAAATCATACTATTTCCTAGTGCATTTGTTAATTTTTTATCAAATCTAAAGTAATTAAATGTGTTTAGTTTTGTTGAAAATTGCAATTTCTGAGTCCCAGAAAACTCCATTTTTATTTGATTAAAATAATTTGCACTGAAAGAGTTAATAATATGTTTTCTTGAGTTGAGGGATCCCAAATAGAGGATGCATATTCTACTATTGGCCTGACCAAGGTTAAATAACATTTGGTTTAAAAAATTTAATGTTCTTATTATTTGATTTATAGAAATTTGTTTTAATAAGCTCTAATGGGATGGCTGCCTGGATGTGCGGTTTGCCAGCCGAACTGTTGTTTGGATTTATCGATAGTCCCGGGCTCAAACCCTGCCCGCTTCCATCCTCTGTTGTCCTGCGGGAGGTTTGGACAAGGAAGTAAACTATCTTCAACTCTGAAGGTACATCCGAAACATGTAAAAGATTTTACAAACAAACAAACATTAATGCTTAAATTGGTTTTATTTTTTAATATTATAATAATATCTTGGCATTCTTGGCTATAGTCTATAATAAGCCTATGCCTAATATAGTAATAGAATAAATAATATCTTTATTATATAGGCTATTATATAGCTATATATAGAGTCTAGAATAGTCTAGAATGACTCTAGAACTAGATCTAAATATAATCTAGATCTACATTTGATTATATGACTGACTAGGCTACATCTACATACTTATAGTGATATAATATAGGCTAGACTAAATGAGTAAATAGTAAATATCGTAATTATTAATAATTAAATAACATATCACTCAGACATATGATGTTTAATAATGATATAGACATAGATCTAGATCTATTATAGAACTATAATACTAATAGTAATACTAATAGTAGTAATACATATTAAATTAGACCCTATATTCCTACACACTAGAATCTAGATCTATATTAGTAGATCTAGATCTATATAAATATAGACTTAAGTTTAAGACTTAATAATTGTATTAGTTATTAGATCTAGATCTAGTAATCTTATCTTCTTCTTATATAATACAGACGTTACTTCAAAAAAGAAGATGATTACGTCCTACGCCGGCTACGCGTCATGCATTTAGTCATGCATATTAACCAATGACTTAAATTCTGCCAAGTCACTGGTTTTTCTGGCTAGCTCAGGCAACCCATTCCATGCTCTAATAGCACTAGGGAAGAAGGAGTATTTGTACAAATTTGTCCTAGCATATGGGACGAGGAATGTGCCTTTGTTTTTGTGTCTTTCAGAGTATTTTATTAAATTTTGTTTTTGTATTTGAAGATTATGGTTCAGTGTTTTATGTATAATTGCTACTTTACTTTTGAGTCTTACTTAATTAATATCTATTTTACTAGATCTATATTTAGGTGACAATTATTAGACTCTTATATTGTAATAAAATTGGTAATAAAATTATAAAATCTAGATCTAGATCTAATACTTCGTGTTACTTAGAGTTAGAGTTATTAGAGAGTAGACTTAGAATTCTAGATCTAGGTCAAAATTTAATTCACTCACACTGCATTAGACTTAGTCGATGATTAGATTAACATAATTAGAATTAAATATACAATCTAGATATATAGATACTAAGATAGTTTATTATGATATTATTATCATTTATTTAGATATAGATTTTTCCTCTAGGGTTATTTAACAATAACAGGGGCTTACCTTTAGTCAGGTCTAGATATCTAGATTTACACTAATTACAGCAGTAATCTAAACTCAACAGTCACATTACAGTGGCTTTAGATCTCTACATACTACATAATAGATCTATATCTACATGTAATTATAATGCTAGATTAGATCTAGATGCTGCGATTTATTTATACTAATTATACATTCTTAGTAATTTCCGTTTTCTTATCTGCTATTCTTAGAAAACGAAAGTGAAACAACTATGAATGTAACTACATCAGTTGTGTTTAATCCACAAAAGTGGAGTGAGGCAGGAGACATTTTTATAGCCACCAGTTTAGGACCCGCAAATTTTAATGGCTTGACCCTTCACTAGTCTCCATGGCGGCAGCTGATCAGTTCAGCATAAGCTATAGCCCCGACAGACACAATCACTACGCCAGGCGAGCGAGCAGGGGCTTATGTCAATCAGAGATTAGCATTTTCCCCACACCTCACCAGCAGAACTCTGCACCAGGAGAGCATGAGAGCCTTCTAGGAAAGTTGGGGCTCCCGCAACGTTAGCCCTTTTCGGAGCAAGGGGGTGAACTTACTCCGGTTACCAGAGAACATCACGAGGAGGTCGACAACCACTGTCCCCTATTACTGACTCCGAGTGATAGTGAGATTCTCAAACTGTGATGAGCGGATGCCCAAGGGGTCGTCGAGACGACCGTAGGCCTAATGGGTCAGAAGAAATTTGAGAAATGTTTAAAATTAATATAATATTTCTCTAAAAGTCATTTTATTCAATCGGATAATTTTAATAATAATCAACTCGCCCATCATTACCATTTTGTCTATTAACCTACGTACAATATGTCGACCTAATGGGCAAACTTCGGTCGTGGGCCAACTCCGGCCCACCGAAAGGCTTAATCCGGCGCGTCACCGGTTTTGTAATGATAATGAAAAATTTTAAAAATCCTTTTCAATGCTAATTTTAATTTCTATAATTCACTTCAAATGGTAATTCAATTAGTAGAGTCGTTTCATTGGAAGCCTATACTAAATTTTGGTGTACATTTTTAGAAAGCCCCGAGTCCACCAAACTTTTATGGGCACCTGTTCTGCTAGGCACGTGTCACCCTGGTTAACCGTATGATACAGAAATGTTCAATTATCCTTTAAATAATCTGCCCCATACATCGCAAAGTCTAAGAGACTTATCGTATTCATCGTAAACCAGCAACACAGAATAAAACGCAAAATACCTAGGTTTTATTATAAATGAAAAACTGTCATGAAGTCCTCATAGGGTATTGATGAAACTATACAAAAATAAAAAAGTATTATGGTTTATTAAAATAAATTTCTATAAATCAAATAAGAACATAAAACTAAAATGTTATTTGGTTTGGCCAATAAAAGAATATGTATCCTCTGTTTGGGACCCCTCAACTCAAGAAAACATTTAAAAAAACTGGAACAGAAGTGAGATTCACAACACGAATATTTACGTTTGACTAGAGTTACACCCTTAGTCAAATCACTAAAGCCTTCAGGAGAGAAGGCTTTAAAGTAAAGTAGCAATTATACATAAAACACCGAATCATAATCTTGAAATACATAAACAAAACCTAATAAAATACTCAGAGACACAAAGATAGAGGCACATTCCTTGTTCCATTTGCTAGGACAAATTAGTACAAATGCTACTATTTCCCTAGTGCTATTAGAGCATGGAATAGGTTGCCTGAGTCAGCCAGGAAAACCAATGACTTGTCAGAATTTAAGTCTTTTTTTTTTAAGTAACGTCTGTATTTTATTAGATAAGATAATATATGATAAGATAAGATAAAAAGTGTTCTCAAGAAATTCAAAGCATCAACAACTACATTAATTACAAATTTCGTCCAATAACTTTACCATTTACAACATGCATGATGCAGTGTAAAACCAAAAGTGGAGTAGAAGCAGATTGCGACAATTGCAGTGCCCAACACCATCCAAAGTAGTGATGGACCGTTAGATCGTCTAAGGGCTGAGCCGAAGGCTTTTCGAGCTCTAGGTTTTAAAAAAAAAACCTTTTTGAGCGTCCAACAGTAAAAAAAAACCTGTCTGAACCACCGTTCTGTCTGGAAGAGACCCAAGTCAATGCCTATGTAAAGCATTGCTATTTCCGATTATTCTGGCCCCCCGGGCGCATGGGCTAGACATGGCCGAAGGCCGAGTACACCGGGGACCTCCGCCATTTTCCTATGTTGTACCAAGCTAACCGTGGAGGGCTCGCCATTAATGTAACGGCCCCTTGAGGAACGGCGCATGGATTATTGACAGGACCGTGAGGGCTCTCTTTCAACTCCGCTCCGTGCAATGGGTAAACTCTCAGCCCCACGGGAGTTTTGTTTTGCTATTCATTTAGCCTAACCACTTCCTCTCATGGTCGTTTCCACACGAGCGCCACGTTGAGGCAGAATAGCGTGCTCACGCCTTCCATACCTAAAATGCAGCTAGTTCTTCACAAGTTTAAAAAGTACCATTTATAGCTCTTAAACATATCTAAAATAAATTACCTTTTTCTGAAAACATAATTTATAGGGCAGATAATCTAAAGCTCATCTGTTTCTATGTCAACGGTTAACGAGAGTGGCATATGGCCAGCACGAGGACCAACCGCCTTGACTTTCCGCAACTTAAGTTTGCATTTATTCAAATGGTTTTAGATTGTTGGTCAAAAATTATTTTTTTTGTACAACTGTATTGCTAAGTTATGTAAGTTCTGTCATACTAACTACTATATTTACAAAAACAATGTTTAATTTTTTTTTAAAGAGAAAAAATCTATTTATTATGCATATAAGTGGAACATAATTTAAAACAATAATTAATAAGTAGTTTTTCATATTATCGCCGCCAAATTGACATGCAACATTAATATAAAGGATATTTTCTTTTACGGAATTTTTGTTATCTTGAGGCTTTGAATAAGAGATTGACCCTTTACAAAACAATTAGATCAATCAGGTCTTATGTTATCTTATATAATACAGACGTTACTTAAAAAAAGATTACTTCCTTCGCGTCCAACGCGTCATGCATTCAGTCATGTATATTAACCAATTACTTAAATTCTGCCAAGTCACTTGTTTTCCTGGCTAGTTCAGGCAATCCATTCCATGCTCTAATAGCACTAAGGAAGAATGAGCATTTGTACAAATTTGTCCTAGCATATGGGACGAGGAATGTGCCTTTATCTTTGTGTCTGAGTATTTTATTGAGTATAAGACATCAGTTAGGTCAGTACAGGATCACATCTAACTTCACATTCACTTTCACCTATCCCTTTGTCTGCTGGACCGTCGGGGCACCACACAGGATCTGTCAACCTTCTTTCTCCATTGTTCTCTGTCATTTTCCTTTGATAGAATTGCATTCTGATATTCTTTCTGAAAATATTGAAACCTGCTTTTTTACCGGCCTGGGTGGACCACTTCGGGGAATTTTGAGTTTGTGTTTCAACACAAACTGTCTTTGTAACTTTTTTTTGGCCTAGGCTCGGCGAGCCACATGGAAACTTGTACATGACCCACGAGACTCTCTCTGACGACCTCTGATATAGACTAATATCTGTAAGGATAACAGACCGGTCAAGTAGTTGTCCACCTACTTAACCTAGCTTAAATCCTAGATTTAAACTCTATTTTTAATAGTTATTATGCTAGGTATCTTTGAAGATACAATTTTTTCAACACATTTGCACATTTAGCCTCGATAGCTAACGGGAAATTTCTGGAGAGCTTTTTTTTTTTAAAAAGTGTTTAATATCGGTCTTAGAAAAACTTTTGAAAGGATTTATTTCAATGACTATCTCATCGAAATGTAAACCTTCCAAATTTGATCTAGAGTCTAGATTCATAACACTTATTAGCCTACAGCTCAACTCTGTTAAGAGGTACATTTTGTTTTTACAGGTAGATATGTTTATATATATATAGTTGACTGGACTCAGGGGTCTTCTAAAAATCCCGAAGTTAAACATTCCTGCATTGGCGACATTCAAACCCTGGAGGTCAAGCGCCTACTTTAGTATTTCCTATCAAATTCATTTCTTTTATTTTTTTTTACAAAGTTTATATCCACTCACTCTTTCTTTCTGTTTGGTACAAAGTTTATATCCACTCACTCTTTCTTTCTGTTTGGTACAAAGTTTATATCCACTCACTCTTTCTTTCTGTTTGGTACAAAGTTTATATCCACTCACTCTTTCTTTCTGTTTGGTACAAAGTTTAACCAGGTTTTTTCTCCCATTTCTCATTCTCAGACCAAGTAAAAACTTTGCACAATTATTCATTGTAGATGACAAGACATGAATCATTAAAAAAATATTAACCAATTAGTTTATTCATTGTTGGTGATTATTTTTTTTGTGATATCGAAACAAGGGTAATAAACGCTACCTTATGTGGGATGTATTTATGGATTTCATCCTCTAATTACGTTTTGAGACTTTTATTTCTCCCACTTCCCATTCTGAGGGGGGCGCCGGGGGCATTTTGTTCCTTGCGCCCTCACTACGCCTCTGGTTTATTACTACAAGTCAACAACCGTCAATAACAGCGGTATTTTACCACGGCCGCACATCGCACGTCAGTACACGTTAGTGACTAGTGCCGATGTAGACATTAATCAACCACACCCTTGTTTCGTTACTTATATATGAATGCAATCTCGTTGAAGATTTTTATTTTCAGGATTTTTAGGGCGCCCATGAGCCCACCAAACCTTAATGGGTACATGACTTTAGTTGGGGAAAGTAAAGGCCGTTGGTCATTGTGCTGGCCACATAAAGCCCTGCTCATTAACCGATAGCCATAGAAACAGATGACTTTAACATCATCTGTCCTATAGATCGCAAGGTCTGAAAGGGGAACTTTACTTTTTAATGCATTTTTAATAAAATATATACATGTTTTTGTAAGCGCATATATGTTCATATGAGCCTATTAATTTATTTTGATTACATTCCTGGTGGCCTAGATCTACTTTGTTGGTGTTCCCTTGTTTAAATTGCTGGTGTTCCCTTGTTTAAATTGCTGGTGCCCTAGATCTACTTTGTGGTTGTTCCCTTGTTTAAATTGCTGGTGCCCTAGATCTGCTTTGTGGTTGTTTTCTTGTTTAAATTGCTGGTGTTCCCTTGTTTAAATTGCTGGTGTTCTCTTGTTTAAATGGCTGGTGCCCTAGATCTACTTTGTGGCTGTTCCCTTGTTTAATATGCTGGTGCCCTAGATCTACTTTGTGGTTGTTCCCTTGTTTAAATTGCTGGTGTTCCCTTGTTTAAATAGCTGGTGCCCTAGATCTACTTTGTGGTTGTTCCCTTGTTTAAATTGCTGGTGTTCCCTTGTTTGAATTGCTGGTGCCTTAGATCTACATTGTGGTTGTTCCCTTGTTTAAATTGCTGGTGTTCCCTTGTTTAAATTGCTGGTGTTCATATGTTTAAATTGCTGGTGCTCTAGATCTACTTTGTTATTGTTCCCTGGTTTAAATTGCTGGTGTTCCCTTGTTTAAATGGCTGGTGCCCTAGATCTACTTTGTGGTTGTTCCCTTGTTTAAATTGCTAATTTTCCTTGTTTAAATTGCTGGTGCCCTAGATCTACTTTGTGGCTGTTCCCTTGTTTAAATTGCTGGTGTTTCCTTGTTTAAATTGCTGGTGCCCTAGATCTATTTGTGGTTGTTCCCTTGTTTAAATTGCTGGTGTTCCCTTGTTTAAATTGCTGGTGTTCTCTTGTTTAAATGGCTGGTGCCCTAAATCTACTTTGTGGTTGTTCCCTTGTTTAAATTGCTGATGCCCTAGATCTGCTTTGTGGTTGTTCCCTTGTTTAAATTGCTGGTGTTCCCTTGTTTAAATTAATTGCTGATGCCCTAGATCTACTTTGTGGTTGTTCCTTTGTTTAAATTGCTGGTGTTCCCTTGTTTAAATTGCTGGTGCCTTAGATCTACATTGTGGTTGTTCCCTTGTTGAAATTGCTGGTGTTCCCTTGTTTAAATTAATGGTGTTCTCTTGTTTATATGGCTGGTGCCATAAATCTACATTGTGGTTGTTCCCTTGTTTAAATTGCTGGTGTTCCCTTGTTTAAATTGCTGGTCTTCCCTTCTTTAAAATGCTGGTGCCCTATATCTACTTTGTGGTTGTTCCCTTGTTTAAATTGCTGGTGTTCCCTTGTTTAAATGGCTGGTGCCCTTGATCTACTTTGTGGTTGTTCCCTTGTTTAAATTGCTGGTGCCCTAGATCTGCTTTGTGGTTGTTTTCTTGTTTAAATTGCTGGTGTTCCCTTGTTTAAATTGCTAATGCCCTAGATCTACTTTGTGGTTGTTCCTGTGTTTAAATTGCTGGTGTTCCCTTGTTTAAATTGCTGGTGCCCTAGATCTACTTTGTGTTTGTTGCCTTGTTTAAATTGCTGGTGTTCCCTTGTTTAAATTGCTGGTGCCCTAGATCTACTTTGTGGTTGTTCCCTTGTTTAAATTGCTGGTGTTCCCTTGTTTAAATTGCTGGTGCCCTAGATCTACTATGTGGTTGTTCTCTTGTTTAAACTGCTGGTGTTCCCTTGTTTAAATTGCTGGTGTTCTCTTGTTTAAATGGCTGGTGCCCTAGATCTACTTTGTGGTTGTTCCCTTGTTTAAATTGCTATTCCCCTAGATCTACTTTGTGGTTATTTCTTTGTTTAAATTGCTTTTGTTCCCTTGTTTAAATTGCTGGTGCCCTAGATCTACTTTGTGGTTGTTCCCTGGTTTAAATTGCTGGTGTTCTCTTGTTTAAATTACTGGTGTTCTCTTGTTTAAATTGCTGGTGCCTTAGATCTACTTTGTGGTTTTTTCCTTGTTTAATTTGCTGGTGTTCCTTTGTTTTAATTGCTCTTGCCCTAGATCTCCATTGTGGTTGTTCCCTTGTTTAAATTGCTGGTGTTCCCTTGTATATATTGCTGGTGATCTCTTGTTTAAATGGCTGGTGCCCTAGATCTACTTTGTGGTTGTTCCCTTGTTTAAAATGCTGGTGCCCTAGATCTGCCTTGTGGTTGTTTCTTTGTTTAAATTGCTGGTGTTCCCTTGTTTAAATTGCTGGTGTTCTCTTGTTTAAAAGGCTGGTGCCCTTGATCTACTTTGTGTTTGTTCCCTTGTTTAAATTGCTGGTGCCCTAGATCTACTTTGTGTTTGTTGCCTTGTTTAAATTGATGGTGCCCTAGATCTGCTTTGTGGTTGTTTTCTTGTTTAAATTGCTTGTGTTTCCTTGTTTAAATTGCTGATGTTCTAGATCTACTTTGTGGTTGTTCCTGTGTTTAAATTCCTGGTGTTCCCTTGTTTAAATTGCTGGTGCCCTAGATCTACTTTGTGGTTGTTCCCTTGTTTAAATTGCTGGTGTTCCCTTGTTTTAATTTCTGGTGCCCTAGATCTACTATGTGGTTGTTCTCTTGTTTAAACTGCTGGTGTTCCCTTGTTTAAATTTCTGGTGTTCTCTTGTTTAAATGGCTGGTGCCCCAGATCTACTTTGTGGTTGTTCCTTGTTTAAATTGCTGGTGTTCCCTTGTTTAAATTGCTGGTGCCCTAGATCTACTTTGTGGTTGTTCCCTTGTTTAAATTGCTGCTGTTTCCTTGTTTAAATTTCTGGTGCCCTAGATCTAATATGTGGTTGTTCTCTTGTTTAAACTGCTGGTGTTCCCTTGTTTAAATTGCTGGTGTTCTCTTGTTTAAATGGCTGGTGCCCTAGATCTACTTTGTGGTTGTTCCCTTGTTTAAATTGCTGGTGCCCTAGATCTACTTTATGGTTGTTCCTTTGTTTAAATTGCTTTTGTTCCCTTGTTTAAATTGCTGGTGCCCTAGATCTACTTTGTGGTTGTTCCCTGGTTTAAATTGCTGGTGTTCTCTTGTTTAAATTACTGGTGTTCTTTTGTTTAAATTGCTGGTGCCTTAGATCTACTTTGTGGTTGTTCCCTTGTTTAAATTGCTGGTGTCCTATATCTACTTTGTGGTTGTTCCCTTGTTTAAATTACTGGTGCCCTAGATCTACTTTGTGTTTGTTCCCTTGTTTAAATTGCTGGTGCCCTAGATCTACTTTGTGTTTGTTGCCTTGTTTAAATTGATTGTGCCCTAGATCTGCTTTGTGGTTGTTTTCCTGTTTAAATTGCTGGTGTTCCCTTGTTTAAATTGCTGATGTTCTAGATCTACTTTGTGGTTGTTCCTGTGTTTAAATTGCTGGTGTTCCCTTGTTTAAATTGCTGGTGTCCTAGATCTACTTTGTGGTTGTTCCCTTGTTTAATTTGCTGGTGTTCCCTTGTTTAACTTTCTGGTGCCCTAGATCTACTATGTGGTTGTTCTCTTGTTTAAACTGCTGGTGTTCCCTTGTTTAAATTGCTGGTGTTCTCTTGTTTAAATGGCTGGTGCCCTAGATCTACTTTGTGGTTGTTCCCTTGTTTAAATTGCTGGTGGCCTAGATCTACTTTGTGGTTGTTTCCTTCTTTAATTTGCTGGTGTTCCCTTGTTTTAATTGCTCTTGCCCTAGATCTCCATTGTGGTTGTTCCCTTGTTTAAATTGCTGGTGTTCACTTGTATAAATTGCTGGCGTTCTCTTGTTTAAATTGCTGGTGGCCTAGATCTGCTTTGTGGTTGTTTCTTTGTTTAAATTGCTGGTGATCCCTTGTTTAAATTGCTGGTGTCCTAGATCTACTTTGTGGTTGTTCCCTTGTTTAAATTGCTGGTGCCCTAGATCTACTTTGTGTTTGTTCCCTTGTTTAAATTGCTGGTGCCCTAGATCTACTTTGTGTTTGTTGCCTTGTTTAAATTGATTGTGCCCTAGATCTGCTTTGTGGTTGTTTTCCTGTTTAAATTGCTGGTGTTCCCTTGTTTAAATTGCTGATGTTCTAGATCTACTTTGTGGTTGTTCCTGTGTTTAAATTGCTGGTGTTCCCTTGTTTAAATTGCTGGTGCCCTAGATCTACTTTGTGGCTGTTCCCTTGTTTAAATTGCTGGTGTTTCCTTGTTTAAATTGCTGGTGCCCTAGATCTATTTGTGGTTGTTCCCTTGTTTAAATTGCTGGTGTTCCCTTGTTTAAATTGCTGGTGTTCTCTTGTTTAAATGGCTGGTGCCCTAAATCTACTTTGTGGTTGTTCCCTTGTTTAAATTGCTGATGCCCTAGATCTGCTTTGTGGTTGTTCCCTTGTTTAAATTGCTGGTGTTCCCTTGTTTAAATTAATTGCTGATGCCCTAGATCTACTTTGTGGTTGTTCCTTTGTTTAAATTGCTGGTGTTCCCTTGTTTAAATTGCTGGTGCCTTAGATCTACATTGTGGTTGTTCCCTTGTTGAAATTGCTGGTGTTCCCTTGTTTAAATTAATGGTGTTCTCTTGTTTATATGGCTGGTGCCATAAATCTACATTGTGGTTGTTCCCTTGTTTAAATTGCTGGTGTTCCCTTGTTTAAATTGCTGGTCTTCCCTTCTTTAAAATGCTGGTGCCCTATATCTACTTTGTGGTTGTTCCCTTGTTTAAATTGCTGGTGTTCCCTTGTTTAAATGGCTGGTGCCCTTGATCTACTTTGTGGTTGTTCCCTTGTTTAAATTGCTGGTGCCCTAGATCTGCTTTGTGGTTGTTTTCTTGTTTAAATTGCTGGTGTTCCCTTGTTTAAATTGCTAATGCCCTAGATCTACTTTGTGGTTGTTCCTGTGTTTAAATTGCTGGTGTTCCCTTGTTTAAATTGCTGGTGCCCTAGATCTACTTTGTGTTTGTTGCCTTGTTTAAATTGCTGGTGTTCCCTTGTTTAAATTGCTGGTGCCCTAGATCTACTTTGTGGTTGTTCCCTTGTTTAAATTGCTGGTGTTCCCTTGTTTAAATTGCTGGTGCCCTAGATCTACTATGTGGTTGTTCTCTTGTTTAAACTGCTGGTGTTCCCTTGTTTAAATTGCTGGTGTTCTCTTGTTTAAATGGCTGGTGCCCTAGATCTACTTTGTGGTTGTTCCCTTGTTTAAATTGCTATTCCCCTAGATCTACTTTGTGGTTATTTCTTTGTTTAAATTGCTTTTGTTCCCTTGTTTAAATTGCTGGTGCCCTAGATCTACTTTGTGGTTGTTCCCTGGTTTAAATTGCTGGTGTTCTCTTGTTTAAATTACTGGTGTTCTCTTGTTTAAATTGCTGGTGCCTTAGATCTACTTTGTGGTTTTTTCCTTGTTTAATTTGCTGGTGTTCCTTTGTTTTAATTGCTCTTGCCCTAGATCTCCATTGTGGTTGTTCCCTTGTTTAAATTGCTGGTGTTCCCTTGTATATATTGCTGGTGTTCTCTTGTTTAAATGGCTGGTGCCCTAGATCTACTTTGTGGTTGTTCCCTTGTTTAAAATGCTGGTGCCCTAGATCTGCCTTGTGGTTGTTTCTTTGTTTAAATTGCTGGTGTTCCCTTGTTTAAATTGCTGGTGTTCTCTTGTTTAAAAGGCTGGTGCCCTTGATCTACTTTGTGTTTGTTCCCTTGTTTAAATTGCTGGTGCCCTAGATCTACTTTGTGTTTGTTGCCTTGTTTAAATTGATGGTGCCCTAGATCTGCTTTGTGGTTGTTTTCTTGTTTAAATTGCTTGTGTTTCCTTGTTTAAATTGCTGATGTTCTAGATCTACTTTGTGGTTGTTCCTGTGTTTAAATTCCTGGTGTTCCCTTGTTTAAATTGCTGGTGTTCCCTTGTTTAAATTGCTGGTGCCCTAGATCTACTTTGTGGTTGTTCCCTTGTTTAAATTGCTGGTGTTCCTTTGTTTAAATTTCTGGTGCCCTAGATCTAATATGTGGTTGTTCTCTTGTTTAAACTGCTGGTGTTCCCTTGTTTAAATTGCTGGTGTTCTCTTGTTTAAATGGCTGGTGCCCTAGATCTACTTTGTGGTTGTTCCCTTGTTTAAATTGCTGGTGCCCTAGATCTACTTTATGGTTGTTCCTTTGTTTAAATTGCTTTTGTTCCCTTGTTTAAATTGCTGGTGCCCTAGATCTACTTTGTGGTTGTTCCCTGGTTTAAATTGCTGGTGTTCTCTTGTTTAAATTACTGGTGTTCTCTTGTTTAAATTGCTGGTGCCTTAGATCTACTTTGTGGTTGTTTCCTTCTTTAATTTGCTGGTGTTCCCTTGTTTTAATTGCTCTTGCCCTAGATCTCCATTGTGGTTGTTCCCTTGTTTAAATTGCTGGTGTTCCCTTGTATAAATTGCTGGTGTTCTCTTGTTTAAATGGCTGGTGCCCTAGATCTACTTTGTGGTTGTTCCCTTGTTTAAATTGCTGGTGGCCTAGATCTGCTTCGTGGTTGTTTCTTTGTTTAAATTGCTGGTGTTCCCTTGTTTAAATTGCTGGTGTCCTAGATCTACTTTGTGGTTGTTCCCTTGTTTAAATTACTGGTGCCCTAGATCTACTTTGTGTTTGTTCCCTTGTTTAAATTGCTGGTGCCCTAGATCTACTTTGTGTTTGTTGCATGTTTAAATTGATGGTGTTCTCTTGTTTAAATTGCTGGTGCCCTAGATCAACTTTGTGGTTGTTCCCTTGTTTAAATTACTGGTGCCCTAGATCTACTTTGTGTTTGTTCCCTTGTTTAAATTGCTGGTGCCCTAGATCTACTTTGTGTTTGTTGCCTTGTTTAAATTGATTTTGCCCTAGATCTGCTTTGTGGTTGTTTTCCTGTTTAAATTGCTGGTGTTCCCTTGTTTAAATTGCTGATGTTCTAGATCTACTTTGTGGTTGTTCCTGTGTTTAAATTGCTGGTGTTCCCTTGTTTAAATTGCTGGTGCCCTAGATCTACTTTGTGGCTGTTTCCTTGTTTAAATTGCTGGTGTTTCCTTGTTTAAATTGCTGGTGCCCTAGATCTATTTGTGGTTGTTCCCTTGTTTAAATTGCTGGTGTTCCCTTGTTTAAATTGCTGGTGTTCTCTTGTTTAAATGGCTGGTGCCCTAAATCTACTTTGTGGTTGTTCCCTTGTTTAAATTGCTGATGCCCTAGATCTGCTTTGTGGTTGTTCCCTTGTTTAAATTGCTGTTGTTCCCTTGTTTAAATTAATTGCTGATGCCCTAGATCTACTTTGTGGTTGTTCCTTTGTTAAATTGCTGGTGTTCCCTTGTTTAAATTGCTGGTGCCTTAGATCTACATTGTGGTTGTTCCCTTGTTGAAATTGCTGGTGTTCCCTTGTTTAAATTAATGGTGTTCTCTTGTTTATATGGCTGGTGCCATAAATCTACATTGTGGTTGTTCCCTTGTTTAAATTGCTGGTGTTCCCTTGTTTAAATTGCTGGTCTTCCCTTCTTTAAAATGCTGGTGCCCTATATCTACTTTGTGGTTGTTCCCTTGTTTAAATTGCTGGTGTTCCCTTGTTTAAATGGCTGGTGCCCTTGATCTACTTTGTGGTTGTTCCCTTGTTTAAATTGCTGGTGCCCTAGATCTGCTTTGTGGTTGTTTTCTTGTTTAAATTGCTGGTGTTCCCTTGTTTAAATTGCTAATGCCCTAGATCTACTTTGTGGTTGTTCCTGTGTTTAAATTGCTGGTGTTCCCTTGTTTAAATTGCTGGTGCCCTAGATCTACTTTGTGTTTGTTGCCTTGTTTAAATTGCTGGTGTTCCCTTGTTTAAATTGCTGGTGCCCTAGATCTACTTTGTGGTTGTTCCCTTGTTTAAATTGCTGGTGTTCCCTTGTTTAAATTGCTGGTGCCCTAGATCTACTATGTGGTTGTTCTCTTGTTTAAACTGCTGGTGTTCCCTTGTTTAAATTGCTGGTGTTCTCTTGTTTAAATGGCTGGTGCCCTAGATCTACTTTGTGGTTGTTCCCTTGTTTAAATTGCTATTCCCCTAGATCTACTTTGTGGTTATTTCTTTGTTTAAATTGCTTTTGTTCCCTTGTTTAAATTGCTGGTGCCCTAGATCTACTTTGTGGTTGTTCCCTGGTTTAAATTGCTGGTGTTCTCTTGTTTAAATTACTGGTGTTCTCTTGTTTAAATTGCTGGTGCCTTAGATCTACTTTGTGGTTTTTTCCTTGTTTAATTTGCTGGTGTTCCTTTGTTTTAATTGCTCTTGCCCTAGATCTCCATTGTGGTTGTTCCCTTGTTTAAATTGCTGGTGTTCCCTTGTATATATTGCTGGTGTTCTCTTGTTTAAATGGCTGGTGCCCTAGATCTACTTTGTGGTTGTTCCCTTGTTTAAAATGCTGGTGCCCTAGATCTGCCTTGTGGTTGTTTCTTTGTTTAAATTGCTGGTGTTCCCTTGTTTAAATTGCTGGTGTTCTCTTGTTTAAAAGGCTGGTGCCCTTGATCTACTTTGTGTTTGTTCCCTTGTTTAAATTGCTGGTGCCCTAGATCTACTTTGTGTTTGTTGCCTTGTTTAAATTGATGGTGCCCTAGATCTGCTTTGTGGTTGTTTTCTTGTTTAAATTGCTTGTGTTTCCTTGTTTAAATTGCTGATGTTCTAGATCTACTTTGTGGTTGTTCCTGTGTTTAAATTCCTGGTGTTCCCTTGTTTAAATTGCTGGTGTTCCCTTGTTTAAATTGCTGGTGCCCTAGATCTACTTTGTGGTTGTTCCCTTGTTTAAATTGCTGGTGTTCCTTTGTTTAAATTTCTGGTGCCCTAGATCTAATATGTGGTTGTTCTCTTGTTTAAACTGCTGGTGTTCCCTTGTTTAAATTGCTGGTGTTCTCTTGTTTAAATGGCTGGTGCCCTAGATCTACTTTGTGGTTGTTCCCTTGTTTAAATTGCTGGTGCCCTAGATCTACTTTATGGTTGTTCCTTTGTTTAAATTGCTTTTGTTCCCTTGTTTAAATTGCTGGTGCCCTAGATCTACTTTGTGGTTGTTCCCTGGTTTAAATTGCTGGTGTTCTCTTGTTTAAATTACTGGTGTTCTCTTGTTTAAATTGCTGGTGCCTTAGATCTACTTTGTGGTTGTTTCCTTCTTTAATTTGCTGGTGTTCCCTTGTTTTAATTGCTCTTGCCCTAGATCTCCATTGTGGTTGTTCCCTTGTTTAAATTGCTGGTGTTCCCTTGTATAAATTGCTGGTGTTCTCTTGTTTAAATGGCTGGTGCCCTAGATCTACTTTGTGGTTGTTCCCTTGTTTAAATTGCTGGTGGCCTAGATCTGCTTCGTGGTTGTTTCTTTGTTTAAATTGCTGGTGTTCCCTTGTTTAAATTGCTGGTGTCCTAGATCTACTTTGTGGTTGTTCCCTTGTTTAAATTACTGGTGCCCTAGATCTACTTTGTGTTTGTTCCCTTGTTTAAATTGCTGGTGCCCTAGATCTACTTTGTGTTTGTTGCCTTGTTTAAATTGATTTTGCCCTAGATCTGCTTTGTGGTTGTTTTCCTGTTTAAATTGCTGGTGTTCCCTTGTTTAAATTGCTGATGTTCTAGATCTACTTTGTGGTTGTTCCTGTGTTTAAATTGCTGGTGTTCCCTTGTTTAAATTGCTGGTGCCCTAGATCTACTTTGTGGCTGTTCCCTTGTTTAAATTGCTGGTGTTTCCTTGTTTAAATTGCTGGTGCCCTAGATCTATTTGTGGTTGTTCCCTTGTTTAAATTGCTGGTGTTCCCTTGTTTAAATTGCTGGTGTTCTCTTGTTTAAATGGCTGGTGCCCTAAATCTACTTTGTGGTTGTTCCCTTGTTTAAATTGCTGATGCCCTAGATCTGCTTTGTGGTTGTTCCCTTGTTTAAATTGCTGGTGTTCCCTTGTTTAAATTAATTGCTGATGCCCTAGATCTACTTTGTGGTTGTTCCTTTGTTTAAATTGCTGGTGTTCCCTTGTTTAAATTGCTGGTGCCTTAGATCTACATTGTGGTTGTTCCCTTGTTGAAATTGCTGGTGTTCCCTTGTTTAAATTAATGGTGTTCTCTTGTTTATATGGCTGGTGCCATAAATCTACATTGTGGTTGTTCCCTTGTTTAAATTGCTGGTGTTCCCTTGTTTAAATTGCTGGTCTTCCCTTCTTTAAAATGCTGGTGCCCTATATCTACTTTGTGGTTGTTCCCTTGTTTAAATTGCTGGTGTTCCCTTGTTTAAATGGCTGGTGCCCTTGATCTACTTTGTGGTTGTTCCCTTGTTTAAATTGCTGGTGCCCTAGATCTGCTTTGTGGTTGTTTTCTTGTTTAAATTGCTGGTGTTCCCTTGTTTAAATTGCTAATGCCCTAGATCTACTTTGTGGTTGTTCCTGTGTTTAAATTGCTGGTGTTCCCTTGTTTAAATTGCTGGTGCCCTAGATCTACTTTGTGTTTGTTGCCTTGTTTAAATTGCTGGTGTTCCCTTGTTTAAATTGCTGGTGCCCTAGATCTACTTTGTGGTTGTTCCCTTGTTTAAATTGCTGGTGTTCCCTTGTTTAAATTGCTGGTGCCCTAGATCTACTATGTGGTTGTTCTCTTGTTTAAACTGCTGGTGTTCCCTTGTTTAAATTGCTGGTGTTCTCTTGTTTAAATGGCTGGTGCCCTAGATCTACTTTGTGGTTGTTCCCTTGTTTAAATTGCTATTCCCCTAGATCTACTTTGTGGTTATTTCTTTGTTTAAATTGCTTTTGTTCCCTTGTTTAAATTGCTGGTGCCCTAGATCTACTTTGTGGTTGTTCCCTGGTTTAAATTGCTGGTGTTCTCTTGTTTAAATTACTGGTGTTCTCTTGTTTAAATTGCTGGTGCCTTAGATCTACTTTGTGGTTTTTTCCTTGTTTAATTTGCTGGTGTTCCTTTGTTTTAATTGCTCTTGCCCTAGATCTCCATTGTGGTTGTTCCCTTGTTTAAATTGCTGGTGTTCCCTTGTATATATTGCTGGTGTTCTCTTGTTTAAATGGCTGGTGCCCTAGATCTACTTTGTGGTTGTTCCCTTGTTTAAAATGCTGGTGCCCTAGATCTGCCTTGTGGTTGTTTCTTTGTTTAAATTGCTGGTGTTCCCTTGTTTAAATTGCTGGTGTTCTCTTGTTTAAAAGGCTGGTGCCCTTGATCTACTTTGTGTTTGTTCCCTTGTTTAAATTGCTGGTGCCCTAGATCTACTTTGTGTTTGTTGCCTTGTTTAAATTGATGGTGCCCTAGATCTGCTTTGTGGTTGTTTTCTTGTTTAAATTGCTTGTGTTTCCTTGTTTAAATTGCTGATGTTCTAGATCTACTTTGTGGTTGTTCCTGTGTTTAAATTCCTGGTGTTCCCTTGTTTAAATTGCTGGTGTTCCCTTGTTTAAATTGCTGGTGCCCTAGATCTACTTTGTGGTTGTTCCCTTGTTTAAATTGCTGGTGTTCCTTTGTTTAAATTTCTGGTGCCCTAGATCTAATATGTGGTTGTTCTCTTGTTTAAACTGCTGGTGTTCCCTTGTTTAAATTGCTGGTGTTCTCTTGTTTAAATGGCTGGTGCCCTAGATCTACTTTGTGGTTGTTCCCTTGTTTAAATTGCTGGTGCCCTAGATCTACTTTATGGTTGTTCCTTTGTTTAAATTGCTTTTGTTCCCTTGTTTAAATTGCTGGTGCCCTAGATCTACTTTGTGGTTGTTCCCTGGTTTAAATTGCTGGTGTTCTCTTGTTTAAATTACTGGTGTTCTCTTGTTTAAATTGCTGGTGCCTTAGATCTACTTTGTGGTTGTTTCCTTCTTTAATTTGCTGGTGTTCCCTTGTTTTAATTGCTCTTGCCCTAGATCTCCATTGTGGTTGTTCCCTTGTTTAAATTGCTGGTGTTCCCTTGTATAAATTGCTGGTGTTCTCTTGTTTAAATGGCTGGTGCCCTAGATCTACTTTGTGGTTGTTCCCTTGTTTAAATTGCTGGTGGCCTAGATCTGCTTCGTGGTTGTTTCTTTGTTTAAATTGCTGGTGTTCCCTTGTTTAAATTGCTGGTGTCCTAGATCTACTTTGTGGTTGTTCCCTTGTTTAAATTACTGGTGCCCTAGATCTACTTTGTGTTTGTTCCCTTGTTTAAATTGCTGGTGCCCTAGATCTACTTTGTGTTTGTTGCATGTTTAAATTGATGGTGTTCTCTTGTTTAAATTGCTGGTGCCCTAGATCAACTTTGTGTATGTTCCCTTGTTTTACTCTGACAGGTGCTGCTAAAAAGAAATTTAGTTTCGCTTAAATTAAGAAGGCCAAATTATTTCAAAATATCAAAATAACATGGCAGGAGATTTTGTACCAGAAGAGGAATTAAATTTGACAGGCATCAAGAAATATTTCAACAGCTACACCCTGAGAGGTAGATTTAATGTAAGTACAACCTATAAGACAATGTAATGGCTGAGATGTGTAGAATACATCGGGGTGGGAGTCCGAGTAGGGTTATTAGTTTCAAGGCACCTTAACTGTAGGAGAATTAGTGAAACAAGATGTGAACTTGCGATACAAAATATAGATCTATTTTTTTTTTTTGGTTTAAATGACTTAGGGCTAAGTTTGACACGACCTGTTATGTCGTTGCTGTGCTACCTTTTCTTGTTGATGGCCAGCGGTCAGTTGTTTTTTTTTGCGACCTGTGTGATCTGTCTGCTATTCTCTGCTGGGACTACTTTTAACAGCTGTTGTGTTACTGCTGTTGTACTTGTGTCATATTTAATTGTCATTTAGGTTGGAAGAGAAGTGATGAATAAATTTTTATTAGTTTCTATTATTGTTTTTTTTTTTCGTTTCAGTTTAATTTAGTAAAATATTTTTGTTTGTTCCAGAAGGCCTAATACATTTTTTTTTATTTATTTATAAGTTTAAAATAGTAGTCCGTTTATCGTGTATTCTGGTTGCTTAGGCGACTCCAGTCCCTATAGGGTCGCATACAAAAGGTGCACACATTTAACCCGGCCAGTAGTGTTGCCAGCAGGCTACTGCATTTCTCGTTATCCCAGGCTTGCTTGGGCCTAGACCAATCGTCATAGAAGGCCTCAGCACTGACCCGCTACGTCGAAACCCTTGGGCAGTGGGGACCAATAGCTAACTGCCAAGTCGTGTAGACTTGTGAGGTGGCAACGAGCTATTTATCTCCACTGCCCATAGGTTGTGACGTAGCAGTTCAGTGTTCATGCCTTTTATGACGATTGGTCTCGCCTAGGCCGGCATAAAAAGATAAAGCTAATTGCCAAGTCGTATAGACCTGTGAGGTAGCTACGAGCTTTGCTATTTCACTTCTGGTTGTACTCTACTTCTGCTTTCACTTCTTGTTGTACTCTACTTCTGCTTTTACTTCTGGTTGTACTCTACTTCTGCTTTCACTTCTGGTTGTACTCTACTTCTGCTTTCGCTTCTGGTTGTACTCTACTTCTGCTTTCACTTCTGGTTGTACTCTACTTCTGCTTTCACTTCTGGTTGTACTCTACTTCTGCTTTCACTTCTGGTTGTACTCTACTTCTGCTTTCACTTCTGGTTGTACTCTACTTCTGCTTTTACTTCTGGTTGTACTCTACTTCTGCTTTTACTTCTGGTTGTACTCTACTTCTGCTTTCACTTCTGGTTGTACTCTACTTCTGCTTTTACTTCTGGTTGTACTCTACTTCTGCTTTCACTTCTGGTTGTACTCTACTTCTGCTTTCACTTCTGGTTGTACTCTACTTCTGCTTTTACTTCTGGTTGTACTCTACTTCAGCTTTCACTTCTGGTTGTACTCTACTTCTGCTTTCACTTCTGGTTGTACTCTACTTCTGCTTTCACTTCTGGTTGTACTATTTCTACTTTCACGTCTAATTGTACACCTATTTCTACTTAAACTTGCTCTTACAATATATATATTTATTTATGTATATAAAAGTTTATTACCATGGGAGACACTGATCTAAACTATTCTTTTAAATTTTAAACTACAATCTTGGTGAATACAAAATTATTCTAAATGATATGCTAACTTCCATGCTTTCCTTTTTCAGTTTGTTGTCGCTACATACAGCAGCATCTTTGCCATGATTGCTTGGTACAAGTACCGAAAGTGGAGACGATCCTGACAGGAGGAGACTGAGCCATTGCTGGACTCTGAAGCCGAGATAACCAAGGCGCAGGAGCCTAAGCCTAGATCTAAAACTGGTTGCCAAAGATCTGAATATTACTAGACACTTGCTAGCTTTCTCATACAATATGATCTTCAAGTTATTAAATTCTGTTATCGACATTAATTAAATTATTTTATTAATACAACGTACATTTCTATAGATTACTTTCTACTGTATGTGTTACATAAAATGTTTTTAATTGCCAGCAAAATATGCAATATTATTTTAAATACATATGTTTGATGGTAGTGGTGTAAACTAGTTTAAAATGGACGTGTCCGTGTTATTTACTTAAGGCTAGTTAAACCCAGATAGGTTAATGTAGCATCAATCATATGCGCAGAACATTACCCACTACGCTATATAGAACAGTAAAAAGTGTTCCTAAGAAATGTATTGACAAATAAAGAAACAAATAAATCTTAAATGGAAGTCTAGCCTAGTCCCTATTCAGAGAATGCGGACACATAAAGTAATGTCACTTTTACTAGATGCTTCGGACGTTTCTTAATAAGTGAATATTGTGACGCCTTAGTTCAAATCTCCTGCAGGACGGCTTGGAAGTGTAAGCAGCTGAGGCCCGAACGCAGGACCACCCAGACGACATTCCAAAGCGCATTCCTCACAAGTTAACCAGTAGCACTTAGAAGGGAAGATTTCTACAACATGCAATGAACCGAATAAAAATTCCAATTAATACTCCAATACATTTGAAAGCTATTACATACTAAATTCCGACCAAACAGATTGAATTCCTCTTTAACACATCCATTGCTACAAATGTATTTGATTAGTCCTCTTTGTTGATTTGGGGATCGGAGGCTGACAGGTTAAGCGCTTGGCATCTGAACCTGGGGTCTTGGGTTCGAATCTCGTAGAAGACTTGGATTTTGAATTTGGGTTTTTTAAGGCGAACATGAGTCCACCCATCTCAAATGGGTACCCGACTTTCGTTGGGCAAAGCAAAGACGGTTGGTCGTTGTGCTGACCACATGAAGCCCTCCTCATTAATTGTTGGCCAAAATAAACAGATGACCTTAACATATCATCTGCCCTATAGATCGCAGCTCCTACCTAAATAAATCGTAACTAGAAATCAAACAATTATATTTATTGTAGTATATATAGGTCTGTGTTTGTATAGTATATAGCGTTCATAACTTCTTCTATAGAGAAATGACTTTTGTAATTTGTTTTACTGAAAATTTGGACTAGTTTCAGGTCTTTCTTTTTATAACCTCTATTCAACTCTATTGGGTTTGATCCCAACTACCCGTATTTTTTGTGCTGAATATTTTTTTCTTTATCAGGCACACGTAAATTATAGCATAATAATGTCAGTTTAAATTAAAAAGAGAACTGAAAATGCAAAAGATATATAAGGAAAAGGGCACTTCCGGCACAATTTGTGATTCTAGTTTTTAATCAAAACAATGAAACGCCATAGTCCAACACAAGGAGGTTTATTTAGATGGAGATGGCGGTTGCTATCAAATGTTCATTATCGGTTGAAACCAGTGGGCGGAGCCTATTCGCCATATTGGTTTACTCAAAACATTCCATCCGTTTTTTATTGCGATACCAGTTTTCTAATTCTCGTAACGACTCAAATTAGCCTCGTATTTTGTCATCATGTTTTTTTCTAAACTCCTCTAAGGCCCAAGTTCATATCTGGTGGTCTAGATATTCCAATGGATCAATTACAAAGCGCTGTAGAGCATGTAAAGTGATTTATACGATCACCTGATCGAGGCCTACAAAACCGAAATATAATGATTACATCGAAATTAAGCACTAGTGTGGGCTGAAAAAAGCACAAAAATGATTTGCAAGAGGTTTGTTATATTTTTGATACTTTTTACCGCACTGAAATCACCACAAAATTGATAAAATTGAAGTGAAAAGAGTACTACTACCTACTACTACTAATAATGTTACAGTAATACTAACTAATCTTTCCCTAATTAAACTCTGGCCTACATCTAAAATGTTTAGTATGTAAAATGTGGGAAGATACATTTTTATACAAACATGAAGACATTATATAAGAACACACTGATAAACCATACTGCATATACAAAGTCAATGAGCTAGTGGGAGATAACTAATTATTTACCACTGAAGAGAATTAGTTTTGTTTGCACCTGTCTGCTCACAGCACCTTTTTGCAAATGATTCCTAAAAGTGTAATGTTTTGCAGCGTAGTGATACCGCACTTGCAGATATTTCTCTGCTATTGCCTTGATGAGTAAAATTACATGGTTTTCAGTAGGCTCACATTCAAACATGTGCTCAGATAAACCAGTGAAAATTGGCTTATGCAAGTAAGATGATAGCACAGCTTGAACCAACTGAAAACAAGATACTCCAGACAAAGTGAAAGATGCCTTGGTGACATTCCGTCTGAAAAACTTCTCACACATCACACAAATATCAATAACATACTGTGACGGAAAGATAAGCCCGCCTATGCTTTTAAGTTTAATTAATGAGCACATTTTGTTTTTGATATTAATGTTACAACCGTATGCCGAACAAGAAGGCATTTGTAATGTTTATTTTATTCTATACACTGTGTTTTTAACGTTTTATAAGATATTGTACAATGTACATATATTTAAATAATGTCGTGAAATATTGTCGAACAAATTTCTCAAAATTTAATTTGAGTAGACCAAGATGGCTGCGATTTGGCTTCAACCTAGTGACGTCACGCCATCTCCATCTAAATATAACCTCCTTGGTCCAACATTGTCCATTCTTTTTTGGCCAGCCAATAACTGTGTGAATAGACTACACAACGAAAAGAATTGGTCAGCCAATAAATGTGTGAATAGACTAAACAACGAAAAGAATTTGTCAGCCAATAAATGTGTGAATAGACTACACAACGAAAAGGAGAGAGTACCTGTTTAAATTTCCATGTAGAAGACAATAAGTTTTTAATAATAAATCCAACCTCGAAATAAAATAAACAAATTATAAAATCTTCTAATGAGTCGAGATAACGATACATTTTGATAATGTTTTTACAAAACTAAAAGTATTATTTCTCACTCATATGATTTTATGTCACTTGGATGTAGAGTTCCTTGATTAACCCAATGAAATGTATAATAACAATAATAAAGTACTGCTTCTTGACAGCAGGGCCGCCTTATGCATAGGCTAACTAGGCAGCCGCCAAGGGCATTCTATAATAGTTATCAAACGACCTAATTCTCTACACAAGGCTTACCTATCTAAGCTTCTTTTAATATATATATATATCATAATAATAAAAAATAATAACACACACACACATACATACATACAAATATATATATATATATATATATATATATATATATATATATATATATATATATATATATATATATATATAACAAAATTAATTAATTACGATAAATTAATTAAGTAATTTGGTTTCTTGGTTTCTTTTCTTTTTATTAATTCATTTAATTCAGTTATGTTTCATCGTCATTGGAAAATGGGTAAAGGGAGATTTTTAACTCAGACAGACAGACAGACACAATGACTTTTTGAAAACGTCTTTAAAAAAAAAAAGGAAACATCACTTTCAACAATGAATTTATTTGAAACAGCAAGTTTTGAACAGCACGTGAGCCTTCTTTTGTACAACTTTGGCTCTGGAAGCCTCGGCCATGTCATGAGCTTGTGAGCTTTTTTTACGGCTTCACCTTGTCGCAATCAAAGGTGGGATCTTTGGGATTAATACCTATAATTCATTCACAAACTTTGCTTTATTTAAAGCCAAGAGGAGCATTCTAGAACTTAATAATGCATAGAACCATATATTTACTAATACCACAATAATAATAATAATATTAATGAGGAATGCAGTACTATAAACAACATACTAATAATAACCTTTATTTTCCTTATTTGTCTTACAATGTGTGCATTACACCAAACAGAACATTATAACTAAAGAATACCAAAATGTACATTCACACCAGACTCACTCATAATTTAGATGTGAAATGTTTATATCAGATAGTTTAATTTTATTTAATGATCTGATTGCCAGGGAAACAAAAGAGTTTTTGTGTCTGTTTGTCTTTGCTATCAGTGTCTTGTATCTCTTTTTTATTTCAATAATCTTTTCATCTTTCTAATGAATGCTTTTCTGAAACAGATGCCCAATTTTTTTTTTTAGCCAATAAACTTACCAGCAGAATTTAGGATTCTGTGAAGTTTTAAAAAATGTGTAATATATACAACCTACTAGCTTTAGCATTACACACTGTCTACATCCACTGTTTTTTTCACTCTCTCTCTCTCTATATATATATATATATATAGAACCCCCAGTTTCGTTATTTATTTAAACCTGTGCATCTTAATCTCTCCGACTTATTAGAATTTGTACTTTATTGAAATTATTCATATTGCTGTTACAAAGAATTTAAGTCATTGGTGAACATGCATGACTAGATTGACGAAAAGACACGCGTTATACGTAATAATCTTTTTTTTTTTAAAGTAAACGTCTGTATTTTATAAGATAAGATAAGAGCGGTGAATAAAAGATTGTATAATAGAGATTGAAGGATTGATGGGAATATTGACCAAGAAGAGTCAAGAAAATGAGTCTGTAGTAATGTTAGCTAAACTGTTGCTCACAATTAATGTGTATAATAATAAAGTAAAGTAACAACAAAAAATAATGAAGCTCAAATAGCCCCATTATTTAATGTAAGTCCTAGAGCCACAAATAATTTCAGGTCAATTTTTTTCTTTTTTGTTTCATTTCGGTCATGTGGCCCGCGACACGAGCGTTGGAAATAGCCCGCAGACCAAATTAGGTTGGGCATCACTGACCTCAAAAAAAAAAAAAAAAAAGAGTCTCTACATCACCTGGATGAGTAATGTCTGTTGTCCTGTAAGGTTCCTCCCCTTGCTTCCATGTGCAATTAGGATCACCTAACTCTTCACCATTGGACCTGCCATCTCCATCAGAGTCTTTTTCACACAGCTCTTTTGTCCACTTTTGAGTGATGAATAAACCCTATGTTTTCAAATTTATCTATCTATCTATCTCTGTATCTATCTATCTATCCATCTTTGTATCTATCTATCTATCTATCTATCTATCTATGTCTGTCTGTCTGTCCGTCCGTCCGTCCGTCCGTCCTTTCGTCCGTCCATCCATCCGTCCGTCCGTCCGTCCGTCCATCCATTCATCCCTCCATCCATCCATCCATCCATCCATCTATCTATCTATCTATCTATCTATCTATCTATTTATCTATCTATCTATCTATCTATCAAACAAACAAACAAAAACAAACAAACAAATAACTGACAGTGAAGTTTGCTGCCTTGAAATTCAATCCAAAATTGTTGCGTGCAAGTCCTCCTGAAGGGTTATTGTGACCCACTCCGTGCCATCTTTCCCCAGCTTTGCAAGGATTGGGTAGATTATCTCCGTTAGGAATTAGATTAGCATACCACGGGTGACCGTACACGCAGGCAAGAAGCAGCACAACAAGGCAAACAAATCTGTTATATAATATAATATAATATAATATAATATAATATAATATAATATAATATAATAAAATATAATATAACATAATAAAACATAACATAATATAATATAATATAATACACATTAACGTAGTCAAGATTTTTCGGATCGAGAAGAAGGGAATAATTTTTTTTTCTAATAAACACACACACAGACACACACACACACAGAGACACACACACAGACACACACACAGACACACACAGACACACACACAGACACACACACAGAGACACACACACACACAGACACACACACACAGATACACACACACAGACACACACACAGACACACACACACACACACACAGACATATGTATATTTGTTTTACATTTTTCTTGTAGGGGTTTAACCTCAAAACTCCCCCTTGGCTAGGTTCAGGGCATGAAGGAGATTAAACCTCAACCCCAACCCAGAAATTGAGCAAATCTATATTCGCACCTTTCCATAAGTAAAGCCAAGTTAAACTTTGAGGTTAAAAGCATTTGCTTAAAAAAAAACAGCAAAAAAAAACCAACAAACAAATAAAAAAATAACAGCTCCATTTTAAAAGGGATGTTTTTTTTTAAAGAAAAGAAATGGCTAGTAGTGTTAATTTTTAAAAATTAAATGATTAACTTTCAGAAAATAAAAAAGAAGGAGCAGTTGCAGTAGAACTTTGAAAATTCTAAAATATCAAAATGTCGGACTTTCAATCATTTTTTTTAGTTTTTGTCAACTAAGCGGAACGGACGGAAAGACAGATGGACAGACACCAAACTAATAACAATAATAAATGTTTGCGATAGGAAATATTTTTCTTTCTTACATTCTAAGATACATTCGTATAAGTGCTCTTTCTTCCCTTGTGCAATTAGAGCACTTGTAGGGTTGCTTGAATCAGCTAAATGAAAACCAGTGATCTAGTAGAGCAGTGGTTCCCAAACTTTTCCTTTAACGGAACACTTCGCACATTCTGAGTATTTAGCGGAACACTTATCTTATTTTTTAGAGAGATAAAGTCACGTGGTGGCCTACCAGTTAATTAAATCCAGTAGTTCGTGGAACAGCTAGTCAGGTCTCATGGAACAGTAGCGTAATATTCACTAGATTGAAACATTGAAAAAGCGCAGAAAGAAATAATCGAATTCTTTTACGTTACGCTTGCAATTTGTAAAACAAGTTATTAAGGGTTATCAGCTTCTGTAGCCACGGTTAACGAGGGAGTTATGTGTCAAGTACAAAGGTCTACCCTTTAATTTTCCCCAACTAATGCCAGGTACCCACTAGAGCTGGTTGAACTCTAATGCGCCCAAAGATCCCGAAATAAAAAAAAAAACAACTAGATCTTAGAATTCGAATCCGGGACTCCCGGCTTAGAAGCCAAGAATTTTACCGCTCAGCCACCGCTGATGTAAGTTAAAAATAAGATAAAATTCATTACAAACATCCAGTATACTTACTTCATTATGAAGATTGTTCTCGACTGTGGTCCAAGTCGCTGAGGTGAAAGTTACCTTTTCAGCAGAAGTGTGTTTCTCTTACTTAACCTTTATAACAGTGATCTCTTCAAATAATTTGAGCTCGAGGAGTCTCAAGTGTGTTGAATATGTACCCCTCTTTGAAAACCACTTTAGGGTTACGATGACTTGGACTTAATCCTTTTGACTCCAAGTCGAGCATAGGACCATAAAAGTATTTTGATGTCGGTCTCTTCTTGGGCGATGATGACCTATTCGTTTCTTGTTCAACTTTCTTCCTTATGTTTGCTTTGATCTCAGCATTCTGAGTAGACCCCAATCTAGAGACTTCGTCTGCAATATTTTTAGCTGTGTAGACAATCCAGCCTCATTATCGTCTTTTATTTTCTTGCCCTTATGGTGTTTTCAGGGCTGTTTCACCTCAGACAGTAGTTTTAGAATTGGTCCAAACATATGTCAAAAGCATTTTTTTTTAGTGAATACATGGAACGTTTCGGCATTACTATGAGACCAAAAGAAAATCCACTGCCGAGGACAAACGCAGACGGCGAAAAGAAAATCTAAGTCGACCACCTGCGGACAATGGTTATGCTTGCCCTGGATGTGGCAAAATATGGAGGTCACAGCTGGGGCTGCGCAGCCAAGGGAAATACTGCACTCCTCACTAATCTTCGGAGTCGAAGACAAGCCTTATTATTATGAAGGTGCTAAAGAATATATTTCGCTGAAGAGTGCATTAGTACCTTATTTTTAGGGAATCAAATTTATATCCCTGTAAATAGAGGGATAATGTTTTTATTGAGAGATTCTGAGTGAGATTGCGTACACAAAAACTTCAGTCTGTGCCTTTAGGAAGAAACTAGCAGTTTGATATTGTGGTGGCCAAATTATAAGCTCGTCAGCTATCTGCACGTTCACTTCACACCATTCACTCGTAGACCACTAATTGGCAAATAGTCTTTTTTTTTTATAACCAGTAATGAGCAGTTTAAAACATAATACTTCATTTTGAAATCATGGATTCGATGCAAGTTTTGTTTTATTTAAAATATTTTTTCCACAATTTAGGACCATCCAAATAATTTAGAAGCTGAAGAAATAGAGATGCTTACAAACGTAGATCTGAATGCATCAATAAACATCTGGTCGAAGGAGTATGCACATTGGTCGATGGTCCAGAGTTCGAACCAATCGGATTTCCAACCCATAACGTCTTTCAGGAACTTTGCAACGTAATAATCTACTTCCGAAAGCAAGTCTGAGACTTATATACCAAATGAACGGAAAAACAACAACAACCAAACAAAAAAAAAAAATTAAAAAAATATAACAATACATAAAAAAGAGATGTAGAAAGTAATGTAGAATTTATATCGATTTTTCGATACCAAACAAACTAATGCTAATAAATCTATATTATATAAGATAAGATAAGAAATAATGAACTAATTATTACTTTTTTAAATGATTCATATTTCTTTGGTAAAATAAATAATTGTGGAAATTTTCAGCTCGGCCAGGAATGGGTATGGTAGAAATAACATGTACAGTTATCTAAGGAGATAAAACCCCACATGTTTAGTCATATCTGTTAATACTGAAGAATTAATTTTCCTTATGAAATAAAAAAAATTACCAGTCATTAATTAATAAATTGGTTAATTATTTTAAGCATCTATTATTTTAATAGGCACAATATATTAGAGTGCAAAGTTTCCACTTGATCCGAGAATGTGTATGGGAGAAATACACGTTCGAAATGTGTACAATTCAGGCAGAGAAAGTGGATATATGCTATGAAAGTACACTGAACGCTTCAGCTACACACTTAGTTTATCCAATTTTTTCCCCCTATTTGGGACATTCATTTCATTTTAAATGGAAGGCTGTCGTTTCCAAAAGTCGGCATCCTTACGTTGATTGACTTATGTAGTAAAGCAGAGTAATGGAAATTTTTTTGATAAGACCGAGACCAATCGTCGTAGTAGGCCCTAAAAGACCACAGGCTGTTACGTCACAGGGCTGTGTTAAAGCCCACTATGACGATTGGTCTTAATGAATCTCGCTTGCTGTGGTATCTTATTTAAGGGAAGCAACTCTTAAAACCTCGCGTTTGTCTCATAAACCCAAATACGAGGTTCCTAAAAAAAGAAGGAAGTTTACTATTTATAAATAGAACGAAAATCAAATAGTGAAATCAAATAGTGAATAGCATAATTTTATTAGCCCAAGTTTCATCTGACGTCATTATTAGTAGCTTGGTGCTAGGAGTAAAAAGCAACAATCATCTACTAGTTAAATATTTCAGTAGTTTGTGGAACACCTATTCAGGCCTTGCTGAACACTAATTCCCACAATTCACTCTGGCCCAATCGCCACTATAGAGTATCATATAGCACAACCATTAATATCCATATAAATTATATACAAATCATATTGTCAATGCTCACGCAAAATTTGAGTAAACATTTCCTTATACAAAGTATCCATTAGACCTGGGTGGACTAAAGATTAAGAAATTAAAACCCCCAGTCTTCACTAGGATTTGAACCCAGTTCGGAAGCAAAACCTCTCAGCCACCGCACTTTTAAAAAATAAATTAAAAATAAAGTGAAGTTCCCCTTTCAGACCTTGTAATGTATAGAGCAGATCATGTCAAAGTCATATTTTTATGTGGCCCACGGTTGACGAAGGTGTCATGTGGCCACTTCAAAGACAAACCGCCTTTACTTTTCTCCAACTAATGTCGGGTACCCATAATTTTAAATCCCTATCTTCACCAGGATTCGACCCCTTGGTTCCAAAGCCAAGCGCTACCATTAACCACAGCGTCTCCCTTTAAACTACTTACACCCCCAGGAATCTTTAACATTTCGTATGATAGCACTTATTAACTCGGTACGCTAACATTTTTAGAATCCACTTCTTGCCAGGAGATTAATGATTTTCACCCTTTTTCTCATGACCATAAATAAAATAAAAATCAATCCGAGCACGCAGTTTTAATTAATTACAAGCCAGAGTCGATGTTAGTCTTGTATCCCTTACAAACTAGTGTCAGGTAGATGTCCACGTACTTGTCCTGTCTTACAAAATGGCCCTACGGAATAGTGCATCTTAAACTGTACCTGGAACATGTAGAAGATCTACGAACAAGACATTTAGATTCAGGAATGTCAAGCTTTGATTGACTAACAACATTTGTTTTAAACAACTCATGATAACATAAAGAAACTAGACTAGATCTAAGTAGAGAGCTGTGAGAATTATAACAAATGAATATTCACATTTCACATAAATAATTTCGGGACAGATAATAAAAAGGGAGGAAACAGACAGCTGACTGGTTTAGGCGCCAAGTTACTCGCCTTTGTCCCTTCTTTCGTTTATGAAAAACAGTTCCGCCAGTCCTAATATTTGAGCCAGACGTGAAGACCAGGCGTTGACTGGTCAAAGGTCAGAGGTTAGTTGAGACGCAAGCCATTGTATGTATGAGTTAAAGTAGAGTATACCTTTCAAACCTTGCGTTTTATAGGGCAGACGATGCTAAGCTCTATGGCCGACTGTTAGTGAGGGTGTCATGTGGCCAGTACAACGACCAACCGCGCTTACATTTTTCCCCAACTAATGTCAGGTACCAACTAGAGCTGGTACTCATTGTGTTCCCAGTAGAGTATGAACTATCATGAATGCACTACTCTTTGACATTTTCTTTTTGAATAGCTGTAAATTAACGCAATTGAGTTACTCCTCCTAACAGTGGAAGTTAGATTTGATTGTGGGACATCAACGGGCCTCTTATATCAGAAGATGCCGCGCTCTACGCATGCACATATTAATGAAGTGAAGACCCATACACAAGGGGATAGCTCATAAATCACAGAAGAGTTTGTCTTAATCAGCTAAGAAAACCAATGACTCCTACTTTACATGTAAAACTAGATTAACAATTATATATTCTCGTAGCGTGTTGTATACTGCTTCTAAAAGACGGCTGCAATTTATAAGATGGGAAGATACATGAACTTTGATACTATTTAATTTAAATGACCTTTCACATAAACTCGGTCATCGTACTTAGCCTAAATCAAATAGCTACTAAATCGCTGTCAATAATTCTATCATGTCGCAGCTTCAGTGTTTGTATATCCCGAAAGCCCTAATCCACATATTATTTTATTTAGCGAACACACATATAATCGTATTTATGCATAGTTTGTTCTCTGTCTATTCCATTAAAAGTCATTAGGCTGTCATTAAAGAATTTCTTGTTAGTATTTTGCAGCTGATTGTGTTTTCCTCCTAATTATGACTTAATGGGCGTGAGTGTTAACGATCTTTTAAAGATCTTCTGCCAAAACGTCTCCCCGCCTATTAAATAATTCGATTTGTAACCTCAGTTCACCGGCACAGAAACTCGATAAGATCTGGACCAGGCGTCTTTTGCAATCAATCCGCCTCCGGGGAAGATAGTCGTGAAACTTAATTAGAAAAGATCTATACTTGATTTGGAGATGATATGCAAAAGACAGTACTGTAGATCCTACCATTCTAACCAGAAGTGGTTAATGCTTAACTCAAGGCCATGGCATGGCCATATTGAATGATGGTTGAGTTCAACATTTCCTTTCAGCTTTTAAATTTAGTTGAGATTGAAATTTGTTTGCTGAGCTATAAAACATTGACGTGTCTACCAATGTGATGCTGTATTAACAATATCTTAAAGTAACAGTCTACCAATGTGATGCTGTATTAACAATATCTTAAAGTAACAGTCTACCAATGTGATGCTGTATTAACAGCAATCTTAAATATAAATGAAGCTAAACAGTTAACTGAAAGCAAACACTTTGAAATTTTCTGTAATAGAAAGTTTAATACAACTGACATAGTCTGCTGCAATTATCAGCCGGCCCGCCTATTAAAGAGCTCGAGTCACTTAACTTATATAAATTTAAAGTTTCTTCTAGTACTTGAGTGTGCACATAGATACTAAGACAGCATATCGCGTTCTTGGTATGGCCATTACATTAGTATGTCATTAAATTAGTATGTTCAACATTCTCTTCTAAGTAGATTTAATCTTTCGTTATAACACTGTAATTATTAAAATGTACTTTATATTTACATTAATGTATTACGTTAGTTTTGGCATGACTACTTCTACTCTGTTCGTCAGCATTACAATTTGGATTCGAATATTAGTACTGTTTGTCCAAACTCAAAAGTAGCAAGTTTACTTTATTGCAAATTATTTTTTTAAATGATAAATTAAACAAATCAAACATTTCTCTTTCTGTAATGTTCTCCTGTTGTACTCTTGTGTGCTATGTATTGATTGATGCTGATAGTTAACAAAGGATAGATCACATATAAAGTTTTGTTTCATCTCCATATTTTGTTTCTAACAGACTAAATATTGAACCATTACAAATCCGGGCTAATTATACTGGTTAGAGTTCATTTTTTCTTTTCTCTTACCAAAAAATTATTTATAATGATATTTATTTGTACATATTTTTTTAATCGCAGGTTAAAATTTTATATGTGAGTTATTTCCCTTAGGAAGCAGCTCATAAAATTTCGTCAATCTAAGATGGTCGATAATAGAATTTTGTTTGTTTATAGGTGTTACAGGTGGATTATTCCTAATTATATTTGAGAGTTAATTAAAATAATTACTTCTGTTTACTTGTACTAATTTATGATCAAATCTTCGCTGTTTATAATTATCGAGGCTTACGATTAGTTTTTCAAATGATGCGATTGTAAAATGTTTATTGCTTACTTTATATTAATAAATATGTAAAGAAATAATATATCTTAGTGTATACTTTATATATCAAACTGTGTCATTTAAAAATCTAAGCTATAAAAATTTGCTGTAAACACTATGAGAATTAGTCTAGTTTAATTAGTCTAGTATTAGTTTTTTAAATTGTTGACCTTAAAAACAAAATGCGCTTTTTTTTTTCCTGCATTTTGTTTTCTAAATTAACTATCTTGAATATAATTGTATAATTTCATTCTGTTTATTTATAAATCTGATATGGCCAATGTAACAACTATAGTAAAACCAACAGCTGATATCAGCAAAACGGAGTACGCTATTAGTATGATGTTCGCCACAGTTTGTATGATTATTACATCCATCCTTTCAATAACCGGGACCACAATAAGCATCAAGACTTTCTGCCTCATGGGCTTAGACGATGGAATGACCATCACCTTCTTCGTGCTATCCATAACAGAATTGGCATACAGCGTTTTCTGTTTAGCCATGTCGGTAGCCTCGGTGTTTCACTGCGTGGAACTGACGACGCCGAAGACGTTATTCATTATAGACCCGTTCAGCCCGCTAATATATTTCGCCAACATCTGCGTCATGGTCCACATGAGCATACAGGTCATTACAACCTTCCTGGCCGTTGCCCGCTGCCTGTGTGTGGTCAAGCCGATTCACTTCAAGAACGCTTTCACAAAAAGAAGGTGCGTATCTCTCTTGATCTTCGTCTGGGCGTTTTCCCTGGCCAGCTACGCACCACTATTTGCCAGTATGTCTATTATATCTCAGTTTGATCCAAGGATAAATGTATCTCGCCCTACTCTCTGGCTTTCTCCGAACAGACAATTGGTAAAAGACATCATCTGGACCATTGAGGACGCCACAATTCCATTTTGCACGGAGATTATCGTCATTGTTTGTGTAATAATAATGGCAGATGGATTAAGACGCGCTGCAACATTTCGCATGGCAGCATCCAATGCTTCAAACGCGCCCGGTTTCAACGCATCTCAAAAAGTCGGCGGTAAAGAGCTTCTTATAATTCGACAAGTTGCACTGATCTCGGCCTTCTACATACTGACTAACACACCAAAAGTGGCCTCTAACTTGTACGGAGTTGTGGTCCCACAGTACACGCTAGGAGGTCAGCACAACAACATCTACCTTGTGGTCTTTGCATTCAGAAAACTTATAGAGATACTTAACTGTTGTGTCAGTTTCCCTGTGTACTTTCAGTGTAATCCCAAATTTAGATCTCTGACATTCCGATGGTCAAATACATCTTGAAACGTCTTGATACCGTATGAATAATATCCAAAAGAAAAGCCCTGTTTCATAAATGTGTATACAGAGGCTGTTAGTCAGCCAACAAAATATTCCATCTTGGAAAATATTGTATTCATTTATAAAAGAGATCGAAAAGAAAGATCCAAATTGTACAGGTATACATCAACTTTTTTTGTTGTCATTTCAATTGTCAAAGAAATCGAATGTGTAATTGCATTACTTGACATTTGAAAACAAAGTTAAACTTTTTGAAATATGTTTTAAAGAAAATAAATAACAGAAAAAATGTTCAAAATTTTCACTTAGTCTTTTTTTGTATTCAACCGTATAAATAAGATATTTATTTTATATTAGTTCGTTTAAAGACATAATTTTATTTTGCAGATGAACTAAGCTGTAATGTGAAACCACATTTCTTATTCCATATGCTAGGACTAATTCGTACAAGTTCTTCTACTTCCCTAGTGCCAAAATAGCAATCAACGTGTCAAATGAATGAGCCATGAAAACCAACAAATTAGCAGAATTCAAGTCTTTAACTCTTTCTCTCTGTAATCATTTTCCTTGTTTCGATAATATTTTTCGTTTTGCTCATTTGTATTTCACTACCTAGCTTATCTTATCTTATCTTTTGTTATCTTATCTTATCATATATAATACAGACGTTACTTTAAAAAAAAAGATTACGTCCTACGCGTCATGCATTTAGTCATGCATATTGTTTTATGTATAATTGCTACTTTACTTTTGAGTCTTCTATCCTGAAGGCTTTCTAAATTTAGTGATTTTACTAAAGGTGTTACTTTAGTCAAATGTGAATATTCGTTTGTTATGAATCTCACTGCTCCATTTTGTGTCTGTTCCAGTTTCTTAATGTTTTCTTAAGTTGAGGGGTTAGGGTTACCTAAAAAAAATGATAATTTTCTCTGTATATATATATTTTTACCAGAACATCAAGAGACAGGCCGTAAATTGTATTACATTGTTCATCAAGCTTTCTCTGTAATTTTATTACTTCTGTATCTTCAAGAAAAACTGAACCACTTCCACATGACATGTCTGAGAAAAATACTAAATGTCAAATGGCAAGACAAAATACCAGATACAGAAGTTCTTCGAAGAGCGTGTCTGCAAAGCATCCACACAATCCTGATGGAATCCCAGCTGCGATGGGCAGGTCACGTCTACAGAATGGAAGACCACCGCATCCCTAAACGAATCTTGTATGGCCAACTAAGCGAAGGAAAGCGCTCGCAAGGTGGTCAAAGAAAGCGCTTCAGGGACACCCTCAAAGCTTCTCTGAAGGCGTTCAGCATAGACCGAGGCACCTGGGAGACAGAGGCACATGACAGAGCATCATGGCGTCGCGCTGTGAAAACAGGCGCACATGTTGCTGAGGAAAAAAGAACAACGCTGGCAGAAGAAAAAAGAAAAGCAAGGCAAACGACACTAGCTCCAGCTGGAATAACCTGCCCAGTGTGCGGCCGAACATTCCGGGCTTACATAGGTCTCACCAGCCACAGGAGGAGGCATAAAACCCCAGTGCAAAGCCCTCAGCCCCCTGGATGACAAAGTGGTCATCATCGAACCACGACGGACGAACTATATATATATATCTTCAATGATGATTTTGTCAGTGAGAAGGTGTCTAACAATATAACCAAACAAGCTTATCTTTTGTACCTTTACAGTAAGATAAAATAAGATGAGGAACTCCTTTTTTTTTGAGAAACAGCATGAGCTATCACTCTTATATAGGTTGAATGTTTCACCGCTATTAAAAAGTTTAAATGTTTCAGAGCCAGTGGTGTAGCTAGGTTATATGATGCCCGGTGCAATAGCTCCACACAATGCCCTAAAGAAGGTCTAAATAAAACTGCAGAAAAGACTTGCGAAATAACATGTATTAAAGTATTTCTAACAAAAATATCAGTATTCAAACATTATCTGAAAAGTCTTCAGGCCAATCTCCAATGTCGTAATGTCTACAGTATATTATCCTGTTGTTGTTGTTTTTAAACCAAAAAGCTCAAGTGAATAGGAACTTAATATACTGAGGTAAAGTTTGATGCCCCTCAAAGCCTGATGCCCCATGTGGCCCACACCACCCGCACGTGGCTAGCTACGCTTTTTTCACAGCCATTATATTGGTTGAATGTTTCACCGCTATTAAGTAGTTTAAATTTTTCACAGCTATGAAATAGTTTAAATGTTACACCACTTTTATGCAAATTACATTTTTAACGATATTATCAGGTTCCAATGTTTCACATGTATTAAAAGGTTTGAAATTATTTGAATGTTTCATCTCTTTTATGGAGTTTGAATGTTTCACTGCTACATGTAAAGCATAGAGCCGCAATGTAACAATTTAACACTCCTTCTATGTCGTAAGCATTTGTTTTGAATGCATGGAGCTTTTCTGCATTTTTTTTGCACTCTCTGTCTCTGCGCTTGGGACCTCGGACCCCGTGGTCTTGGGCGGCTGCACACATCTCCTACGCCTTGCGCCGCCTCTGCATTTGCGAAATATGTCTACAAGTTACAGATGTCTAGGACTGGGTTGAAACATTCAACATCTTATATGCTCACAGAATGTCAAGATGGGCGCTACTACTATTCCATAGGGCGATGTTCATTTTGAGATCTCTAACTGCCGCCCATAACCTACAGAGATGACATCAAGCCTGATCTCATGATTTCAGACATTCATGAAAGTACGTATGTGGACAATGCACAATTTATGACATAATGGAGACGTCGTTGAGTTAAAAAAAACTGAAGCGGTTTTAGACAACAGAAAGAGTTAAGACAACTGCCTAGAATCAGCTTGTTAAGTGACAGTCACATACTCAATGATAATCCAACGACAAATGCAGATTTGTATGAAACATTTTCAGGATAAACTAATATCAAGTTTGTTTAACTCTTTCTCTCCTAATTGACGATACCATCGACACATTAAGTTATTTTTTTGGGGTTTTATAAACATTAATCTCATTTAATTCTATGCTAAATAAAATATTTTCTGATAACAAAGTTATAGAAGTTTAATCATAACAAGGAAGTGAACTACAAATGAGCAGATGAATAACTCCGTAGGATCATGGGAAATGATCACGGAGAAATAGAGTTAATTGAACTTCACTGTCCGGAGCGTTCGAATCACTGAAAATGACAGTGTGAACGTAGACACTAGAAACATCTCTTTCAGAACAAAGACACTGCTTAATCAGGCTGGAATGAGATGGAGCTTGCTTTTGCTGACCTAGAATGTCAAGAGCCTACCACCTGAACTATACCTGTCAGTTTCAAATTTCTAGGATAAGAATCTAATTTAAGGACTGGGATGGGAACTGTGAAATGACTTATAGTTCATAAAAAGCATACAATTGTCTACCATTTCTACAACAATAACATATTAATATATTTATTTTTTAGTTCTCACATCTACAGTGCTGAACCAAATGCAGAGATGTAAAGACATAAATCTTACAACAACGAACTCTGCCTGTGTGGTAAAACGTATTTACGCGTAATTTCTCACGCACCCTATCATGCATAATATGCATGACGCGAAGAACTTAATCATCTTCTTTTTTGAAGTAACGTCTGTATTATATAAGATACGATAAAAGTAACTGATACAACAACGCTTATAAGCTTTTTTTTTTTTAAATATTTTTATCTTATTTTGTTTTTAAAGTCTTTTCCCTCTCACTTTCAAACCAAAACAACAACAACAGCAACAACAAAAACAAACAACAACAACAAAAAAACATCAACAACGACAACAACAACAAGAACAGCAACAACAACAATAATATCAACAATAACAACAACAATAACAGCAGCAACAACAATAATATCAACAATAACAACAACAATAACAGCAGCAACAACAATAATATCAACAATAACAACAACAATAACAGCAGCAACAACAATAATATCAACAATAACAACAGCAACAACAACAATAACAACAACAATAACAACAGCAACAACAACAATAACAACAACAATAACAACAGCAACAAAAACAATAACGACAACAATAACAGCAGCAACAACAACAATAACATAGTTTTCAACAGTAACAAAAATCCAAGACAATTGTTAGGAAATGATGTTGTATTGACAATAGAGACCTTTAGATGGACCAAACGTTAAGTACGCCATTCAACTTTGGCCAAACCAAATACTTTGCAAAATTTAAATAAGCGAGATGTTAGCAGACTACACAAACATGTCAATTAAGTCTTCATACTAATTCCCTTCTGCTTTCACTCAAATTATTGCCATCAGTATATAAGTACACACTTTGTACACAGCTGCTCTCTTGTACTCAGACATATAAAACAAGCATTTTAATTAAAACAATAGAGACAAACGAATGTAATATAATCACAATGATGTTTTAGGTCTATCCCTATAGGAATCTATCTCAACATGTTTGAAATGTCTCTGAATTTCTAAAGGAACAAAGAAGTCAAATAAAGATAAATATCTGCTTATAAGTAATACAATTGTGATACTACATCAGTTTTAAACTAAACAATTATATTGCTTTTAAAGGTGCATTCCATACGCTAGTCAATGAACATGTCCAAAAAATGTTTCCTTTTTAGACACTGTAATCTATAGGGCAGATGATGTTAAGGTCATCTGTTTCTTTGGCCAAAGGTTTATGAGCAGGGTACCATGTAGCCACCACAACGGCCAACCGCCTCTCTGTCCCAACTAAAGTCTGGTAACAATTAGAGTTGGGTGGACCCAGGGGCGCCCTAAAAAAAACGAAATTAAAAAGAACAGTCTTCACCGAGATTTGAACCCAGAATCCCAGGTTCGGAGGTTAAGCACCTAACCACTCAGCCACCGCGAGCCATTGAACAAAACCAGAGCACTTATTATTGATGACATTTGGTAACTTAAGATCACGATGAAGAAGATTTTTTTTAACAAATAGGGGCAACAATAGCAGAGAATGGTTACAGACAGTTAGAGAGCTTTGACAAAGGCCGCTAAACACGCCATGGAAAAGGCCTAGAAGACGATCAAGAGAGCTACGCACCTTCTTTTAGTGAATACGTTCTTGAAGTGAATCGGCTTCAACATGCACAGGTCAGTCTCAGAGGACGAACAAAGAATTATAAGCACCCAAAGGAGACCAAAGGCTTTGAGTTACAGAATACGTCAGTACTAGGTAGGTCTGCATAGACACTTGAAATACTGCAGGATTACTTAATCGTCAGGCTGGAAAAAGATCTTCCAAGCTCATAGTACAGCAACCGAAAGACATGCGTAAGTGCTAATTCCAATATGATGCCAAGCCTGTATTTTAAACAGAGATTCATAAACTCTGTTTGGCGCGTTTTAGTTTAAATTCGTTCGTTAGTTTTAGGTCAAAGCTCAGCTGTAAAATTTGTATTTTGGAGAGAAAAATTGTTATGGGTTGATCCACCCAGAGCTTGTTAGTTTTGCATCAGTGTATAAACGATAGTACCTGTAACAGATAACTCCTACTGAATCTACTAGAAACACACACATAAACAGACAAAAACGATTGAAAGCTCATTGTTCATCTTCATTTTCGTTATTTGCTTGCACCACATTCTTTTTTGATCTTGGCAAAAAGAAATGCACAAAGCTAGAGCAGTGGTTCACCTGATGCCAGAACTCCACATTCCAGCACACGCCTGGAATTCCACAGACACTTAGAGTCTTAGATGGACTATTGCCAGCAATATACAATATATCTTGGAAGATAAAAGCTCCACGTAGGATGATGTCAAACGACCACAGACGCTCTAATAAAGTGAAAGCAGTGCCTTTATCTTGCGACCTCAAAACCTGGCTCAAGGAACCATCTCTTTGTAGGATATATTGGCCATTCTTGTTTCGGAAACTGACTAAATATTTGGCTGAACCTTGAAGAGTTCCAGACCTTGTCCATTCAATATCTGGCACTTGTAAAGAATATACTTCTGACATTTCGTCGGTCTCCGTCGAACAGAAGACCAAGACATTTTCTTCAAAGTCCGCAGCACTTTCTGGGTTGTGCATGGTGCTCGGCATTTTAATCTCTCCATGAAAAACGGGAAAACCTTCCGGCTTCAAACACTTGATACTTTCGTTGTCGATGTCTATAAAATAGATAAACTCCCCATAAGACACGACGATAAAGTCCGTCCCTGGTATATCAGCGATAAATTTCCATTCAGAATTTTTATAACAGAAGATTAGACTTTCGGTGCCAGAGCTGCACACAGCGTACAGCTGGTCATTAAAAACTGTCAAATTATTGATTCTTGACAGGAGTGGACATCTTGGAAGCTTTTTCCATTTATTTTTTGAGAGAATAAGAACACTGACTTTATCCCCGTTTGCCAATGCGCCAAGATGCCTTACAGTGTTTTCATTTCTATGGGTGGCGTAAGAAGGCCAGTATCCATGCGATTTTCTTGCTATCTTAAAGTCAATGCCTTCGGAAAGAACGTGTTTCGCTTCTGGATCAATTTCACACAAATGGTGATTACTAAGCTCTTCAAGGCATATAAGGCTGGCCAAACCAAATCTAGAGGCTCTTAAAAGCTTAGAGAGCTTGGACCCACTATGTTTAAATTGTTTTGCTTCCTCACATGAAACTTCTAATCTTGTTTTTCCTGTTTCGCTGAAGGACTCATCCATATCTTCCACGAAACATCCCTCGTTTTGCATGTCTCTATTTTCTGCCCATTGGAAAATTGCAAGCAAGACGGTGTCCTCTTTCTCAATGCATAACTCATCGTGCTCCACTAGAAACATTAAATCTTCATACGTTAAAATCCTTGTCACGCCTTCAGTGTAGACACTTTCAAAACATTCCAGCGTGTAATTTAAGGCTTCTGTGAGAATGAAGCTAGAGCCATAGAGACAAGCCCTTGTGTAGATGGCCTCTAGCGTATGGTCGTTAATTAAACATCCTAGCACCCGCTCATGGTGTTGAACAAGTAAGGGAATCTGCAAGACGTAAACAGCGTCCCAGAGTTCCAGCATGTTCTCTAGCGAAGTTAGATCTTGTTTTCCCTCTAACATGATCAGAAATTTCATAAATGTTTCAGCGGACAGGTGTTTCTTTTGTTCAATGTTGTGTTTGCCTCCAAGGAAATGTAAGAGACCGGCCATGATTGAATGGTTAAAATGAAAGCTCTTATTTTCGATGATCACCTCCCTTTGAAGATGCTCAATGCCATTAAAACCTAGGGCTGGTGGAGAAAGGTTGGAATAAAAAAAATAAACGAAATATTTAATTAAAATAGTAATTACAAATAGTTGAATACAGTATAATGCAGTGAAGTGAGTTAAACGTATTTCCAGGGGTACGGGAAGACTTTGGAGAGGGTATGCGTTGCACCTCATTAACTATGTTGATTTTCTAAAATACCCATTTATTGTGTTCTGTTAATAAATGTAAGTGTGGTCAAAGGGGGGGGGGGCGAAGGGTACTCTATTTTACAACAGATATAAAAGGGGGTACACATAGGTCACAAGTTTGGGAAACACTGATGTAGAGCAAAGGCGCAAGCTGTAAAAGAGTTCTTTCTGTCTTAATACCATAAGAACATGAGACTCGTTGACTGAATCCTGGAGCCATAAAAACATGAGACTCGTTGACTGAATCCTGGAGCCATAAAAACATGGGACTCGTTGACTGAATCCTGGTGCTATAAGAACCTGAGACTCGTTGACTGAATGTTGGTGCCATAAGAACCTGAGATTCGTTGACTGAATCTTGGTGCCATATGAACCTGAGACTCGTTGACTGAATCTTGGTGCCATATGAACCTGAGACTCGTTGACTGTATCTTGGTGCCATAAGAACCTGAGACTCGTTGACTGAATTCTTGTACCATAAGAACCTGAGAGTCGTTGACTGAATCCTGGTACCATAAAAACCTGAGAGTCGTTGACTGAATCTTGGTACCATAAGAATATGGGACTCGTTGACTGAATCAGCCACCAGAGCCTATGACATTAGAGTTTAAGTCTCTAATTAACATGCACGACTTAATTAACATATGGATACGCCTAGTACGAAATGATCTTCTCTAAAGGACATCTGTAATGTATAAGATACGCAGATGTTTCCCTATCTCATCCTTATTAGTATTCTCTATGTTCCTGTTTCGCAATTCGTGAGCTTATTTGAAGTAACTTCCCTCTGGTGTGGAATTCTATCCATACTAGAATTAATAAATACACTTACATTTCAAATCTATTTCATCATCGCAACAACAAATATTTTTAGTTGCACAATTTGAAATGCTATTATTTTACTTATATAAGGCTTGTCTTCGAGTCCTAAGATTAAGGAAGGATGCAGTATTTTACGTGACTACGCAGCCCCAGCTGCGACCTTCATGTTTCGCTACATCCACCGCACATCTGTCATAGGCAGTGGATTATCTTTACTGTCTTTCTGTCTATTTTATATTAATGTTTACTAATCACATATAACTACATTGTCTGAATGTAATATACTAAAGATAAAAGCGCTTGTATACAAATAAAATGTTTACTAAAAATAGGCTTAGATAGATTTACTAATTTGAATGCATTCAATTCAATCTAATAATAAATTATTGATAAAACAGTTTTATAACTCTTTCGACATTTATTCTGTTTGGGAGACGACCACATTGCAAAACGAGACTAATCGTCATATAAGGAGGCGTAGCAAGGTACCAGTGTGCCCGGGGTCAAGAATATCTTGGTGGGCCTCCTCCCCAAATGACACGAATGTAAAGTGAGAAAAAACAATTGAATAATTTTAATATTACGGTACAATGTTTTTTAACTTTAGTGAGGCAAATATTAAAACATGCATCCTCTGTTTGGGGCCCCAAAACTCGAGAAAACATAAAGAAACTAGAATGAATAAAAAATAGAGCAGTGAGATTTAAAACAAACGAATATACCAGTTTTATTAGAGTAACACCATTAGTAAAATCACTAAACTTAGAGACACTTCAGGGCAGAAGATTAAAAAGTAAAGTAGCTATAATACATAAAACACTAAACCATAAAAAAAAGAATAATTAAATCTAATGAAACACTCAGAAAAACACAAAGATAAAGGCAAATGTAATATTTCATACAAAACAATCATTTGTACAAGTGCTCCTTCTTCCCTAGTGCCATGGATTGCCTGAATCAGACAGGAAAACCATCGACTTAGCAGAGCTTAACCCACTGATAACATCCATGACTAGATTGACCCATGCAATGCGTAGGAAGTAATTGTCTTCTTTTTCTGAAGTAACGTCTGTAATATATATAGATGGCAAGTACTTGATATGTCTTTATTAAAGGCTTCTTGAAGGATTCCATCCATGAACAATATTTCATGTCAATATCATGTGGGTCAAATGTGAATAGAGAAAGTTGTCATCATATTATTCTTTGTCCTTTGCACTTGAAATTTAACTGGGCATTAACGACTCAAACATGACGACAGTATTTTATGTTCATGAAATCTGTTAAGTATTTGTGAAACAATTGACATTGATAGTTCGGTAAAATACTTTAAATTGGAAAGTTGATTCAGTAATTAGTAGTTAGGGTTATCAAATTCCTTTAAAACTTCCCGCAAAGGTGTAGCGCAAAAAAACAACAACCCAACAACTGTATGAAAAGCCCAAGATAGCGCTACTTCAGCAGCTTCATTTCATACCCTCTAAAAAGTCATTTCTCCAATAATTGACTTCAATCCAGATCTTCTTCAGTTGACTTTCTGTTTTATGTAGGTCTTGCTGCTCACTTTCAAACATTTTCGACACAACGCTGACTGCGTTTACAATTTTTTACTCAACAATAAACTGAACAATGTTACCGAATTTTCTAAATTAACTCTAAGTGCTGCAGCTTCCAGGCGATCTAATATCTTTGAGGAACACAAAGTGATTTATGTTAACTGCTTTAGTACGTCAAAGTATCGGAGTCTCATTGCCGTTAAAAAATCATTCCCTGATGACCATCTTGTTGGCAATTTTTTTTTAGTTACCTATAAATTATGCTTTCCAAATAGAATCAAGACATGACCATCTTCAGATTCTGTGAGCAAAAAAAAACACAAACTATATCATACTAAGTCATAGAAATCTGCAACGACTTTAACATTGCTGACTTATTCGTTTAAGACCAAGTTTAGGTTGTGGTTAGCACATTGCACACATGGCCCGAGCGGCTACTTTTGATGAAATAATGCTGAAAGCCATTGTACTATCCACTAATATTGGAAGCACCATCTCTTTTTGAATCTGTGAGGCTTTGTTTTCCTGTCACATTTCAATACTTATGTAATTTTAAATAAAACCTGGTACAGGTATATTACCTAATTATAGTGATGTTAACTTTTTGATAGAACTATGAACCAAATACTAAGCATTGGTGAGAAATATTTAATTTGTTTTTTTGGTTTGCTGATTTAACCTTCTTTTTTATTCTGCTATAATCATTACATTAACATTTTATACACAACACAAAGCAATGTAATAAAAAGCTACCCATGACGCGATCGTCCCAATAGAATGTTGAACACTATTTTACAGTTCTATTTCGATGGATAGGATACAATAGTTCTGTAATCCCAGCTGTTGAGACAGCTTGCTGCTCATCAATCATAGTTAAAAGTTAAGATATCAAATCAGTCTAAAACTTTCAAATACTACTCGTATTCTCATAAATGAAATGCTTAGTTAAAGATTTTAAATAAAAAAGAAAAAAGAAACATATTGAGCTTTGACAAAAATGAATAATTAGCAGCTGTGTTTAAATTTAAATTCGTGATCATCAGGACTATCCCTATAGTAATACTATCAATGACAGGGCACAAAAGAAAGGGAAGAATTGGCAAGGGTTATCAACTTAAAGGCACTACACTACAATGAATCTAATGGAAAGCAGTTACTTACATTGAAGCAACCCAAGCCGCTGTTACACCAGTTTTATCTTATAAAACTGCTGAATGTTTTTAAGTTAATATGCAGCTATATGTTTCTTCTTGAAACTGTCAGGTAAAGTTAAACCTTCCGCTCTTGGAACTCTGGCCAGCAAAAGTGAACAAGAGCTCCGTCTCACCGGCCTGAATCGGAACAGTGTACACTGTTCAGTCTGGCGGGGTGTCAGACTCGAGGTGAGAGGCCGCGTACAGCGGGACCCCTGCCATTTTCTTTTTTCCATACCAGGCTAAGCGTGATTAAGAAAGTCAAGAAAATTGCGTTAGTCAAGACTCTTTGAAATGTTGTCTCCTTCATAAAGCTTTGATTAATTATCATTGAGACGCCTCTCAAGAAATTAATATACATTTTAAATTGCTCTTATAGATGGAGACAAATCTTGAAAAGAATATATTAATTGCTAATAATGCCATTTAATGTAGTTAATATTTACCATGGGTTGATATTTATGTTAAAATAAAAATACTTTTTTAAAATCCCTTTACAAAGAAATTGACCTGCTGTCAGGACGTCATGCCATCTTCGGGGGGGGGGGGGGCGCCTTGCAGTTTGAGAAACGCGGGATTAGATCTTGACTATATTTAGATTATAGCTTAGCTAGACTGCCTAGACTTGGTGTTGGTTGGTCTCTAGACTTTCACCGAATTAGATCTGAATAAATCTGGAGAAGAGTACATTTTGGTTAAACTAGATCTAGATTATGTCACTAAGAAATCAATTAATAATTGTTAAGTATTTACTTCCAACGGATGATACAATGGGAGTTCCACTAATATTTTCCATAGATATTGTATTTCTTTCCGAATCTAGTCTGGTAGATGAATTGTTCAGTATTTTTGGCTCTTTTTAGATCTTACATGTCACTTCCGGATTTCGTAGATTAGGACCTATATAATAAGTAAAGATCAAAGCCAATAAAAAATAGTTTTAAAGCGAGTATTCAACACGGTGTCCTATAGTCTTGAGTTCAGAATTCCACATAAATTGACTATTTTAAAACGAAAATAACTATGAAACACGTTTTGAAAGGGTTAATCTGTGTGATATGCTGACAAACGATACAGGTCAGCGTGTGGGTCAACTGTGTGAAGGGAAGATGAAAGTACCTACGAAGAAAGTTTGCTGGTATTAACTGGTTATGGCATCATACAAAAAAAAAAGATGTTTTAGCAAACCAAGTAGGGCTAACAGTAGGACTCAATACGGTACTTGAGTTTCTCTAAACACATTAATCAAATAATATTAACGATAAAAATAATTTTACCATCACAAAAGAGATACAAGACACCGATAGCAAAGGCAAACAGACACGAACACTCTTTTGTTCCCCTGGCAATCAAATCATTAAATAGAAACAATTTTATATAAACTTTTCATATGTAAATTATGAGTGAGTCTGGTGTGAATGTACATTTTGTTTCTAGTTACAATGTTTTGTTTGGCGTATGCACAAATTGTAAAACAAATTTCCTTACGGACAATAAAGATTATTATTATTATTATAAAAGAGCGAGTATTCATTCTCTGGCGCAGCCAGGGTCGAGTTTCGTTAAAGGGAAACAAAATTCATCGTAGTCCATTTATCAGTTTTTACCGAGGAATTTTCTGGTGATGTGGCAGGTCTGCAGAAGTACCGCCCTCTGACAGGCAACGAGAATGTTCCTAGGAATGCCAAGGGCCTTGAAGGTATCTATGAGGTCAGTTGTTATTATTCCCTCGGTTGATATGACAATGGGGTATATTGTTATTTTAGATAATTTCCATAAACGCTTAATCTCCAAGCCAAGGTTCCATATTTTCGTTGTTTTTCCAGCTCAGTTTTTAAAAAAATTATATGATAGTGGTATTATTATCCAAAATAACTATATACCCTATTGTTATATCAACCGAGGGGACAATAGCAACTGACCTCACAGATACCTTCTTTGTGTGTGGAAGAACACATTCAATAAAGGGTTGTGATTTGGTTCACCAGCGTGAGATTTAAACGAACGTGATTTTATTAAAAAAATTAATACTAGTGGTAATGTTTTCGGCTCCGAAGATTAACTGATGAGTACTGTTTTTCAAAAGACTTCGCCGTTAGGGTTAGGATCTGCATAATCTGACACATCAAATGCAGAAAAAGCGGTTGTTCGCCAGAGGGTCAATTAAACATTTCTTTTTGTCTTTTGCACCCATCTTTGGTAAAGGCTTTTCATTGGATGGGTGTTCCACCCAAGGCAGTTTTCCAATGGTAGTTAGGGCTCCTTTGCTGTCTGAACCGGCCTCCTTCAAAACATGGTTAATTGTAATGTACGCTGCTCTGTATGCGAAAACTTGAGAGGCGCGGTGGCTGAGTGGTAAAGCGTTAGTCTTTGAAGCGATCGTCCCGGGTTCGTATCCTAGTGAAAACTGGTATTTTTTATTTCGGTATATTTAGGATGACACTGATTTTACCCAGCTCTTATGAGTACTTGACATTTGTTGGTGACATGCAAAAGAAAAAAGATTACTTTTCTTTAAAACAACGCTTATCAAAGGGAAGGAACCCCTTATTACTGCCATTTATTTGACAATTGCAGGATTTAGCTCCCTTTCTTTCGACTCTGAATAGTTATGGAACATTTCGACTTGATCCAAGAATGGGAAGAGGGAGAACAAAAACGGTGTCAAGACGTTATAAAGGGATTAAATCCGGTTATTTCCCTTATTTCAATGTCAAGTACAAACATTTATGAACAACAATTAATTGACTAATTGGTAATGTTTTATTTGATTCATGTTTCGTCAGGTACAATATATAATTGTGCAAAGTCTCAACTTGATCCGAGGATTGGGGGAGAAACCATATGTTGAAACTTTTTACCAGACAGACAGACAAAGTGAGTTGATATAAGCTTTGTAAAAAGTAAAGGCTGTTGTCCCCCTCAGTAACCTTTAATTTTTATTAAGGAGGGAAGGGAGGAACCCTTTATGAAATCGTTCACACGGCGTTAGGTACCTTCTTTAGAGCACCGTATCAGAAACCCCCGTTAGTAAACAAACATGCTGAGATGACTCCCTTGGAGCACGTGAAAGGAAGCTGGCAGTGAGTTTTAAGTCGCCTTGTCCCCGTACAAGGACTGACCCGATGCCGCACAAAGACCAGTTATCTCTCATATTTTTGTCCCGACCGTTAATAGTCATTGTTTGATTCCAATAAAATGATTATTGCACCGTAGAACAAATTGATATAAAAACTTAAATAAGTGCTTAACAAATAGACAAAACTATTGATCCACGACTAATCAATAAACAACGGTTCCCAATAGAACATTTTTCTTTCTATTTCTATTTCTAAAAGACTCTCAGAAGCTTCATTCATTCGATAACCCGCATAGTTATTTACTTTAATATCTTTTTTAAAGTCTTTCGGAAGTTTCTACACACAATGAAATACTCAGAAAGACCAAAAAAAAGGCACATTACTTGTTCCATATGCTAGGACAAATTTGTACAAATACTCCTTTTTCCTAGTGCTAACAGAGCATGGGATGGGTTGCCTGAGTCAGCCAGGAAAACCAATGACTTGGCATTTATTAACATGCACAACTAGATTGACCAAGAAACACGCGTAGTATGTATTGTATTTCAAAAGGTAAGATTAGATAATCTGACATAGTGACCTGGTCATTCTCACACACTACCCTTGGCCAACATTACTCACCCATCCCTTTCTAGTTGCCAGCCAACTCGTCTTTTGTCATTGTTGGTTGTTGTCTTTTGTCATTGTTGGTTGTTGTCTTTTGTCATTGCTGGTTGTTGTCTTTTGTCATTTCTGGTTGTTGTCTTTTGTCATTACTGGTTGTTGTCTTTTGTCATTGTTGGTTTTTGTCTTTTGTCATTGCTGGTTGTTGTCTTTTGTCATAGTTGGTTGTTGTCTTTTGTCATTGTTGGTTGTTATCTTTTGTCATTGCTGGTTGTTGTCTTTTGTCATTGTTGGTTGTTGTCTTTTGTCATTGTTGGTTGTTGTCTTTTGTCATTGTTGGTTGTTGTCTTTTGTCATTGCTGGTTGTTGTCTTTTGTCATTTCTGGTTGTTGTCTTTTGTCATTACTGGTTGTTGTCTTTTGTCATTGTTGGTTTTTGTCTTTTGTCATTGCTGGTTGTTGTCTTTTGTCATAGTTGGTTGTTGTCTTTTGTCATTGTTGGTTGTTATCTTTTGTCATTGCTGGTTGTTGTCTTTTGTCATTGTTGGTTGTTGTCTTTTGTCATTGTTGGTTGTTGTCTTTTGTCATTGTTGGTTGTTGTCTTTTGTCATTATTGGTTGTTGTCTTTTGTCATTTCTGGTTGTTGTCTTTTTGTCATTGTTGGTTGTTGTCTTTTGTCATTGCTGGTTGTTGTCTTTTGTCATTGTTGGTTGTTGTCTTTGGTATTGCTGGTTGTTGTCTTTTGTCATTGTTGGTTGTTGTCTTTTGTCAGTGCTGGTTGTTGTCTTTTGTCATTGTTGGTTGTTGTCTTTTGTCATTGTTGGTTGTTGTCTTTTGCCTTATAGCAAGTTGCAGGCGATGATGGATGATCTTGGGAATGCATTTCTCAGTCATGGGCGTCAATTCCGAATTTTCTGAGTGACCTATATACATTAATATACAATAAGTTTTCTATCCTTAAGTTGACCCTCCTGACATCGCCTTCAGTGGCGTAGCTTCCCAAGTGTTGAGGAAAACACACGGAATATTGTAACACATTATTTGCAATTCAATAAAATGTGACCAGACGTGAAATGGACATATATCACAAATACCTGTTTAAAAATACAATTATTGTTTGCTTCACTAGTTTATGCTCATATTCATATTCATTTCTATGTTATTTTGGACTGTCGTTTTAATTATACAATGCATTGAACCCACTTAGATTTAGATCCGCAAAACCAGGGCCGGTCTTAGGCCACTGCAACCTATGCGGTCGCAGTGGGCCCCGCGCTTTCATATTCCCCGCGGCAGTTCTAGGTGAAATTATTAAATTGCAGAATATATACGAAAAAGTCATGGAAATCTCCTGAATTTATTAAAATCTCCTGAAAACTCATAAAAATTTTCTTAAAAATAGTCAAAATTGTCATTTGTGGGTGTCATTCATTGCGACAAAAATAAAAAGGCATTGTCAGCTTTCATGTAATAAAATGTAATAATCGGGCGAATTTTCACCTTAAAGAAATTACATTTATTTTTTTACTTGTATAGTCTCTGGCATAAAATATGCCATAGGTTTCAAGGTTCGTAAATTAAAGTTAATTTAATCGCAATTTCGTTCATAGTAAAGAATAAATACAATTCAAAGTCGAATTTTTGTTTCTAATACAAAATCATAATTTTCACCTATTATCATTATTCCCACCCTGACTAGGCCCCGCGCAATCAGTTTCGCATAGGGCCCCGCAATTGTTAGGACCGGCCCTGCGCAAAACCTCATTCGATGCTCGGTCACAACCACATGAAGTTCCCAGTTCGGCATAACGTTTCTTTGTTTTAGACCTGATCGCTGTAACTGACTCCTAAAATCCGACTCAGCCATGGTTGTTCAGCCACATATCGATTACATCACAACATACAATTAACCCTAACTTAGATAAGTATCGTAACCATAATTATATTATCGTTCATCAATTTAAAATCTAGAGGTGTAAATAGGTTAATAAGATATTGTGGTTTATATTGGTTCCGTTCCTTTCTCTCTTAGGGAAAATCGATCAAACGAAGTTATAGAATTAGTTTTAATGAACATTTAGTACCAATAGACATTTAGCTATATTATTAATGACGACTCCGCTAATCTTCTTTATTATCTCGTCTTTTAGCTTTTCCCAGGTAAAAATGTTAATAACTTATACCAGTTAATGACAAATTTGTCTCTTACGCTAGAAATAATTAACAAAATTAGGTGATTTTGCTATCAACCCAAAATTTTGCCTCTCAATTTAGATCTATTACACATTCTGATACACAAAAATTTCCTGGGGCAAACCAGTGATCGACCAAAGTCCATGGTGACAGTAATAACACAGTAGCAAGGCAACCTGACCAATTATGGATTCCCAGAACTAATTATAATCTAATTTGACGCCTAAGAGAATATATACCATATCAATTTAGCATGTATAGATTAATAGATAATAATATTATATTTTGCCTTTATTATTAGTTCTATAATTACACATAAGTCTTGAAATATATGTCAGAGGCAAAACAACATAATTAGATTAAAGAATAAAAAAGAGTTTGCTTCTAAACACTAGCAAAAAAACGCTCTGAAGCCTGATTTGATTTAATGTTTATCAAACTAACATTTGGAGAGTGTTCTTTGTCAATACATATATTTCATAATTTACCTGGCTATATTTGTATACATCCTAAATAGGTAGTAGATAATGAATGGACAAATCGGAGGCTTAGTATTATTGTATTTTATGTATAAAAAGACACACCTCCCGAGGCTCACATGTAATAAATAATGAAATAAAAGCATTTTCTGTTTGGGTTAAATCAAATTTGGTCAATAAGATACATATAAATATATTTTAATGTTGAACTATTGTAAAGGGGTATTTATTTTATTACTAAATCTACGGTAAGACTTTCCAAATTGGTGTGCTCTAATTACAATGTATTCCATTGTCTCCATTTCACATTATTTTGCTGTTTCTAGACACACGTTTGTTTTAATTATAACGATTCGAATTGTTCTCGTCTTTTAAATCTACCTTGTTTTTCTTTTAAACCTATCGGGCTCACTTATTATTAAAGTGTCTAAAAAGATTAAACAATATTTGTACATGAAAAGTATTTCTAGGTATCAAATTTTATACATGCCAGACGTGACTTCAAAAGAGAAGAGAATGAAGTCTTACACGTCTCATGTGTTCAAATAGTATTGCATGCTAGCCAAAGACAACTCTGTCAAGTTATTTGTTTTCCTGGTAGATTCAGGCAACCCAGGTATAAGCTGTTACATATTTATGCTCATTCTGTTGTTGTTGTTTTTTTGTACGTGAATTGTTAGTATTAGAAACTTTAAACACAAGAACACTTCTAGTCTACCGTGGATCTAATATCTCCAGTTATATTTAATTCACAGTCCAATCAAAAATGAAATTGCATACTGTTTCGATGTATTTTTTTGTTGTTGATAAAATAATGTTATAAGTAATGATCTCTTAAACAAATCATGATCTATGTTTTGCTACCAATTATTCGAGTTAAAATTTGCTTTTATTTTCTAGCAGGTACATAAAAGATTTTATAGCCGGTTTTAAAACCAATTTATGTTTACACTTTTAAATACATTAAATAGCATCAATACATTTACATAATTGATATAAACTATGGACAATTACTTTGCGCTTTTTATTCTCACGTGGTTCAAAAGACCCAACTGTGACCTACATATTTTGCCATAACAACGCAGAGAAAGTCGTTGTCTCTTGAGAGTATGTTCTCCAAATTGTTCAGTATTGAATAAGAATAATTATAATATTAAGATTATAATCCTTTTTTTGCCAAATAATAAAAATTTGTGTGTATAGTGTATCAAGTGTGCATTGTTCTTTTGTTTAGCTAGACATTTAGACAAGATACCTGACACTTAATATATATATACTCAATAAAAATTGGTTTCAAAAGTATAAATTTATTAAGACTATGTTTGATATAGCCCCAAGTAAAACAAATAAACCCTGTTTAGTCTATTTCTGTTTGGTGTAAATGAACTGTTAATAAAAGTCCAAACTGTAAGTCTGTGTTAGACGGCGACAATTTAACTACTTTAATTTTTAGTATCTATTTTCTTATTAACTTTCTTTATAATGGCAAATTTCACAAGTACCGTACTAGAAACATCTGCTATCATTAGCAAATACCAGTACTCCATAACTATGTTGTTCATCTCAAGTTGCATCATTGTCCTGGCCACGTGTTCCATGACGGGCAACATCTTAAGCATCAAGACCTTCATTCTCATGGGGCTGGACGACGGAATGACCATCACATTTTTTGTGCTGTCCTTAACAGAACTCATCTTCTGCGTTTTCGCCATGGCGATGTCCGTTAGTTTTTTATTCCACTGCTTCGAGCTGCTACATCCGTTGGTTACCTTTAGCGTTGACCCTTACGGTCTCCTGATATATTTCGGCAATATCTGCATCATGGTCCACATGAGCATACAGCTCATAACAACCTTCCTGGCCGTAGCCCGCTGCATGTGTGTAGTCAAGCCGATTCACTTCAAGAACGCTTTCACCATAAGAAGGTGCGTAGCTCTCTTGATCTTCGTCTGGGCGTTTTCGTTGACCAGATACTTGCCACTGTTTGCCAGCATGGCTATTTTTACCCAGCATGACCCAAAAATAAATGTTACTCGCCCGGCACTTTGGCTTTCTCCAAACAGGCAATTAGTAAAAGACATTATCTGGACCATCGCGGACACAACGATTCCTTTCTGTACAGAGATCATTGTCATCATCTGTTTGATGATAATGGCAGACGGTTTAAGACGTGCTGCTAACTTTAGGATGTCCTCAAGCAATGTTTTAAAACCTTTAGATCTCAGAGCTTCTCAGAAACTAAGCGGCAAGGAACTCCTCATCATAAAACAAGTTGCTTTAATCTCTGGTTTCTACTTACTGACTAACACGCCGAAAGTAGCCTCTAACATATTCTCTTTTGCGGAACCACAGTTCACACTTGGTGGTCAGTACAACTATCTGTACATGGTGATTATCATATCTCGGATACTTATTGAGACACTCAACTGCAGCATCAGTTTCCCAGTGTACTTTAAGTGCAATCCCAAGTTTCGATCTCTGACATTTCAATGGTCGAAGAAACATTAATTGCAGATATTACAAATAGACATTTTTTAATGATTTTTTTTACTTTTACTAGTGGCCCCCGAAAGGGGAAAAGACGCTATTAGTTTTGTGTGAAATGTCTGTCCGTCCGTCTCGTTTAGATCTCGTAAACTAGAATAGATAGTTAAAATCCGACATCGTAATATTTTAGTCCATTCAAAGTTCTGATGCAAAGGCTACTTTTTTTCTTTTCTAAAAGCGAAAAATGTAATTTTAAAAAAAATTTATGCAAGCAGTTTTTTTCATAAAAATACACTACTTTTACTATAACAAACACGGGAGGCACATTAGTAGGGGAGTAAACTATTCACCACATATTAAACACATTTATGGAAATGCTTTTAGACTTTTTGTAAATTTTTTATTTTATTTTGCATTTGTATTGCTACGTTATGTAAGCTCTGTCCTACTAACGACTACATTTACCCAAAAAATAATGTTTACTTTTTCTTAAAAGAAAAAAGTCTATTCAGTATGCATATAAGTATAAGTTGGACATAATTTAAAACAACAATGAATAAGTAGGTTTTCAAATAATCACGTGAATAACATCCACACATCACACGGACAGAACACTGAACTCAAAGAATTTTTTTTTACGGAAAATGTTTTTTTTCTTTTTTTGAGGATTTGATTAAGAGATGGACCATTTACAAAACAATTAGATATTCATTATAAGACATCAGTTAGGCAAGTTACGTATTTAACTTCACTTTTACATATCCTTTGGTCTGCTGGACCGTTGGGGCACCACACAAGATCTGTAAACCTTCCTTTTCTATCATTAGTCTTTGATAGAATTTAATTCTGAGTTATTTATGAAAAAAAATTGATACCTGCCATTTAACCTGCCTGGGTGGACCACTTTGGAGGCCGATTTTGAGTTTGTGTTTCCACACAAACTGTCTTTGTAGCCTTGTGATATTGTAATACACATTTTCTTTTTTTTGATGGAAATATTACTAGTCTTAATTATTTTGTAAGAAATGTGTTGATAATTTTTTCAAAAGTAGTTGCCAATTGGCCGGTTAAAAACGGTATCCTCTTAGTCTGTTATAATAAAATAAAAATAGTCTACATTAGTTAAAATACAAAATAATGCTGGATATGTAAATTATATACAAATGATGGAAATTTAAAAAAAAAGATTCTTTATATATGCGCAAAATATTCAAATACAATGGAACCCATTCCAGAATATGCTTATTAACATGAAATGTAATCAACATATACTATTTTTTTTTGACCTAACAAATGGAGGTGCTGCTACTACAGCTCATGATAGAAGAACGGCTGTTACAATGTACTAATAAGTAAAGGTATCACATTGATGGAACGAGTGAACTAGAACTATATAAGAGTAGATTGTGTGGTAAGAGTACTGGAATACATGTGTTAACTCTTTTTCTCCGAATTGACGTTACAATCGTTGATTTGACGTAATTAAATTAAATTGGGGGGCGCGGTGGCTGAGTGGTTAAGCGCTTGGCTTCCGAACCTGGGGTCCTAGGTTCGAATCTCGGTGAAGACTGGGATTTTGAATTTCGGGATTTTTAGGGCGCCTCTGAGTCCACCCAACTCTAATGGGTACTTGACTTTAGTTGGGGAAAGTAAAGGCGGTTGGTCGTTGTGTTGGCCACATGACACCCTGCTCGTTAACCGTTGGCCAAAGAAACAGATGACCTTAACATCATCTGCCCTATAGATCGCAAGGTCTGAAAGGGGAACTTTACTTTTTTTTTTTTAAATTAAATTAATGTTTGAATTTACAAACTTGACTTTGTGTTCTATAAAAAGGAGCATACATCCCCCCAAATACCAAATAAAACATGTTCTAATAACAAACGAGATACTAACAAATTTTAAACATATGAATCGCAGCACCAGGGACCAGTTTCTGAAGAGAGAATGTAGTGAATTAAAATGCTACGAAAATAAGGGAATGCGCCGACCGATGCTCGAACCAGTGATTCTAAATTCGACACCACCGCCTAAGCGATAACTCACAAAGTGAACTTAACCTCTAGACCATCGGAAAGTCTGAAAAAAAAACATTCTTCTGATCCAGAGTCATGTCGCCCGTATGCAAATTACCACCCCAGTGGTCAAAGGTCACAAGCCCCAGCTAGCCCCTCCCCTACATCGCAGCATCCGTTCACTAACAACTTCAACAGAGTCGGCACAGTCAGCCGCTAGGCATGTATTAGACAAACGATGGCTCTATTTAATTGTGTATCTCTCATAATGACAAGTGGACAACATAAACACATAAACACATTACATCTAAAATACAATTTATAGAATACAAGTAGCAACACATTTCCAGATCAAATGTTTATTGATTTAGTATTGGGTTGTTGTTGTTTGTGTGTATCAACGAGTTCTGTCTAATGAACAACCTGGCGAGCTCTTGGAAAACATCCTTCAACATTGTGAATACCTGAAGTCAGACAACAGAAACTTTGATGTTAAGCAGAAAATACTGTTTAAATAATACTATAGGTTTACTTAAAAATGATAATCGCAATGTCTTTGATTTCGAAGATTAAGGATCAGTGCAGTGTCTGACGTGACTACCGAAACCCAGTTGCGAGCTACATATTTTTCCGCATCTCATACAGAGAAAGCCGTTGTCCGGCGGCGGTCTACTTTTTTTTTCTTTTCTTTACGTTATAATCTCTTGTGTAATTAAAACAATAATTTTAATGTCTTTTTTTAAAAACTTACTAATTTTCTTCCGATTAATTATGCCCGGAGTAATGTAAATAGCCCGAAGTTAAATTAAGCAATCGCGTTTTCATTCATTTCCCACCGACTCAGAGAAAGGCGTATTAATTACCTTAGTGCGGGTGAGATTATTCCTACCATAGCTCATGTCCAGTCTTAAATCTCATTACATTCAACGAGAAAACCGAAGCCCTTCTACGACTAAAGGAAGCCCAATGCCGGGCCAATGGTGAAACTATAAGGTCTATGTTGACAAGTTTCTCGTGTTTACCTGGGTGTGTGACGTTTCCTGTCCATGTTGGCTGTAAGCCTTGGTGCCATTGACAGTAAGGATCGCCAAGTTCGAATCCGTTTGTTAGACCATCTCCGTCAGAGTCATGCCAGCAAAGCTCTTGGGTCCACTGCAATAAAGTCAATATAAGAGTTGTTCAGAAGTACTTTCAGTTGAAGTAAATGACTGCTATTTTTGTAGTTCATTGATAACAATAGTGTCACGTGATAGAACACATTTCGAAGTTCATTTTCTTTGAACAATACTCTTTTCATCTCGTACCGTCGTGGAAACAAAAACCTGAGTGGAACCTGGACACGGTTCTCGAAAACGGCTCTAACGATTTTCCAGAAATCAGGCAGTTAATGTTTATCGTTTGGACTACACTTTTAAAGTATATATATATATAATTTAAATGTAACTAGAGACTTAGAACATATCTTGAAAGTACTAAATTTCTTTTAGTATTTCTGCATATGGGCATTAAATTATTCAAGAGCTTAATCAATTAATTATCATGAACATTGTGCACATCATCTTCTAGGTTTCAGTCTAAAAGCCTATCATTAGAATGCTAAACATTCTAGTAAATTTACACTTTAGCTCGACCAGGAATTTTTTTCTCGGAAGATTGTGGGGAGAGGGCTAGGCATGGGGCGGGGTAAAAATGTGTTATTTTTTCATTAGTTATTTAGAGAAAAAAATCGCTCTGTAGTGTAAATAAAAAAAAATTATTTTATTCTTGGGTTTTGTAATTATTTACTTTAATTTAAAAACTTTCTACTAATTCATGAACTTAGTTTGATAGTCAAGGAGTAACTAATGTTCCATGTTATATTTATTGGCGAATTATATACTGTAATGGAAACTAAACAACTGACAAGTCCCAATACTTTTAATTAAGAATACTTCCATGCAATGTAACGGAAACATTTACTTACTATTTAACTCTTTCTCTCCGTAATTATTTACCAAATTCTGTTGGAATCAACATTGGTATCGTCAGTTAGGAGAGAAAGAGTTAATCAACGACTGCCACAATACAATATAAGCTTATACAATTAGTCTGTGTATAAATAACATAGATCTTATTCTAAAGAAACAACATGAGTAGAATTGATCTGTTATATATCAATCAAAGGCTTATATTTACTGTAATTTGAAGGTAAAAAAAATGAGATATAAAATATTTTCTGTAACCAATTGTATTTTAATGCTAATAATGAACTAATTCTAAATTGCTTTGTACAAAACGCTAGTAAAAAAACATAACAACAATATTCCATCTCGATGAAGTAAGTACATATTATGAAGACTGAATCAGAGACATTGCTACGCCACACAACTAGGCCAAATCCATTCATCATTTTTTTTGACAACTAGAGTTAGGAGATTGTATATGACACATATACAAGAGGTAGCCTAACCCAGTTCATGAGAAACATCAACCTGTGTTAAGTAAGCCTCGAGACATTGATTGACTTATGATTCATACTTGAGCCTTACGTCTGATTCAATAATCTAAATTAGCAAATAAAAAAAAACAATTTTTTTTAGAGTTTGTGATCACGCCATGTGGATGTTTCTAGTTACTCGTTTGAATTTTCATTTCTTTAAATACAATTTTTTATAGGTAGATAGTTTTTTGTTTATTTCCCTTGTACGCATACAATTCTTCCAGTAGAAACGTGATGTTAAGTGCTACAGCAATGAAGGATGTTTAGATAATAAACTCTATTTTTTGTATAAGAGAAAAAGGTGAACTAGGTGAAAAAAAAAGCGAAACAATAACAGTTCCAAACTTTGCTACCCAGAGGTCGAAAGTCACATGACTTAATCAGACCCGCTTCACCACGTCTCACCCATTTTCAACCACAATCTTTACAGAGCTGACACAAACAAATGCCAGGCTTTATATTTATAGACAAATGCAAAGGCTCTATTCAAAGGAAATGTCTAGTAATGGTACAACTAGTAAACACAATAACTTAAGTAGCTTCAGATAAAACTTTAATATTGTCGAAGCTTTAGCAGTAAACTAAGTACAAACCGGAAGTGCTGAAAGTAAGGATTGGGTAGGAGAAAAAGTAGAGTTTCCATTTCAGACCTTGCGATTTATAGGGCAGATAATGTTAAGGTCATCTGTTTCTTTGACCAACGGTTAACGAGCAGGATGTCATGTGGCCAGCACAACGACATATCGCCTTTACTTTCCCCAACTTAAAGTCAGGTACCCCCTCCAAAAACCCCGATATTCTAATTCAAGTCTTCACCATTATAAATTATATATATATATATATATATATATATATATATATATATATATATATATATATATATATATATACAAATAGCATTAAAGATGGAAGTGATAGCTTTTAGAGTCTAACCAGAATCTCAATGTGGATTCAGGAGTGACAGATACTGTATAAACATGAAACCCTATCTGCGACACCAGGACGAGTGAACATCTTCAAATATATTGCATGGTATTCTAATAGAGGGTCATAGACATGCAGACAGTTTTGTGGTATGTCAAAGCAACATAAATCTATTCGGGATAAACATCAACGTTTGGTGGAACACAATGGGCAGCATTGCTTCACAAAGGGGGGTAAGCATACAGGACGGCTCCAGAAGAGTATATTGTGAGCACACCAGAAGGGGGAAAAGTCTAAAAAAATGTCGCTGCGTCTGACGATTACAAATATAATTTAATGTAAAGTTCCCCTTTCAGATCTATAGGACAGATGACGTTAGGCCATGGTTAACGAGGGTGTCATGCGGCCAGCACAAAGATTACTTTTACCTTTTTCCAAACTAATGTTAGGTACCCATTATAGCTGGATGGACTCAGAGGGGCCCAAGGATCCCGAAATTTAAAAAAAAAAAACAGTCTTCACCAAGAGTCGAAGCTGGGACTCCGGTTCGGAAGCCAAAACGATTTACTGCTCAGCCGACGCAACTCCAATCTAATGTGTTGAAAAGACCAATAAATGAAGAAATGAGTGGTAAAGACAACAACATTGAAATAACTAAAAGATTTGTTGTATTGCTAAGTATGAATCCGTTTAGTAAAGCATGTGGAATCTGTACTATTCGGGAACTGTTAGAATATGGGAGATAGGTCTTTAAAATGTACATTCTACAATTTTTTTTCTCTAATTAATATATAATAGTACCGGTAGACGCTTCAAAGAAGTCATATTAAGGTCACTACTATCCTTTGAGAGTCCTTTGTATCTGCAAAAAATCATGTCAAGTTTTGACTTTTTAAATTGAGGTTTATTTATATATCTTTTCATTGCCTTTCTAGCGCTTACCTGTCGCCCTACGGCTTGAAAGTCGTGGCCGAATGGATTAAGATGTCCTCCTCCCTGGGGGTTGTAGTGACCTACTCCGTGCCACGGTTGACTTGGCTCACATGGGTGGGTCACACTATCTCCACTTGGGATATGGCTAATGAATTCATGGTAGCACTGGACACTGGCTAGTAACAGGGCGCAGGTCAAGAAATATCTGAGAAGAAACATGTACAATTCACAATTCCTCCAGATTCGTGAAAGTGTTTATATATCAATTCAGCCTCCGGGACTTTCTACTTATGCGATAATTTACTCATATTATCCTTAGATCTATAACGACATCTAGATCTTGTAACATATTGGTATTATATGTACATTTACACACTAGCGCATCGGTGCAACACCGCTTGTGTTTACGTAGAAAATGGAGTTCCTAAAATGTCTTGCCCATAGACATAAATAAATATGCCTATGGTCTTCCCTCTTAAACACTAGTTTGTTATTTGTGTAATGCAAACATTCTACAGATCTAATACCAGACCTAGACGTCTGATTTAGAACTCTTAAGATGTAGTCTAGATCTAGATCTACTACTATAGTATATCTGTAATCTATATTCGATTTTAAGTAAAAAAAAAAATTAGTTCAGCTTAGATGTTCTTTCAATAAAATTGAATACATTTAAAATGTACCCTGTTAATGTTATCGTATAATTTCGCTATACTAAGGCTGACTACGCTTTTTATTTTCTAATTCTAAGTCTAGTCAAGCCAAATTTAGATTTTTGTTTTAATTTCCCGTGTGGCCACCGAACTAGTAATTTTTTTTTTTAGATCAGCTTTCCTCTGGACCCAAGTACCTTGAAGTTCTGACTACTAAAGGTATTGTAGAGATATAAAGACAGTAGTCCAGATTGAATTCTACTAAAGACTGTGCGCAAAATATTCCTAAACGTCTTTTGCTTATTTAACACTGTAGTAAACATAAGCGGGAATTTCCACCGACGAGTTAAAGATAGAGATCTCCAGACCAAATTTAATTGTAAGATTATATTTTGAAAAAATATAACGGTCAAGTTTCTAATTTATGTGGCCAAAAGGCTAATATTTTTTTTTTCCAAAGATATACTTAAACTGTAAAATGTTTAGGAAAATCGTTAGAACCGTTTTTGAGATACATATCTAGGTTCCAGATTTCATGTTTGGCTTATAAAGAATTTTCAAGCTAACCAGAGGAAGTGTAGAGAATCACTATAGTTATTTCGTCGATTATGTAAATGTAGTAGAAACAATGATTATGGCAATGTCATGGATAAATAAAACATGCAAAAAATGTTGTAGGTTGGGTCAAGGCCACATTGATGATGCCAACATCATGGAGATATGAACTTTACAAACGCCAGCGATACAATGAACTTGCTAAAGATGACAATGCAATGATAAATGGATAGATTAGCTAAGCATATGCCATAAATTACTTGCCATGGGTTAATATGGTAAACACTTGAAACATCTCATAAGATAAGAGAATGCTGTAATTAGATTTATGTAAGAAAAATGTCATGGATTCATTAGCTAAGAAAATGCTATGAATGGACTTGGTAATCAAAAAGATTTTGTAGAGATGAAAGAATACTGGACATATATTAGGTAACCTAGATACTTGTTTAAAATTGCGTTAATGGCTTGTTCACAATTTCTTGATTTGATTGTTCAATTTAGTGATAAGAAACACTTTAAATTAAAAATATTTGCGCCTTAATTGAATTTTTCTAATTGCGTTTATTCCCAAGTTTACGAACATGAATATTTTAAAGGTTCATACAAAATAAAGCATGAAAACAATCTAAAAGCTGTTCTAGAACATAAAAAGAAACGATTTAAAGACAAGGTTTATAATTATTATTTGAAAGAGATGGATGTCAATAAAACGCAAACATAAATAGATGTATGAGCTTACCCAACAGTAAGCAACATTCTTGTTTCCAGGCAATAGTCTTGTCCTGCCAACTCTGATTAAAATCCGAATTGAAAATCTTCTGAATGTTTTATAACCGAATTAAACTTAAATTAGATATAGTCAGGGGCGGCAAATTAACAGGTTCAGCTTTTATTTCATTTCATTTCAATTTGAATCTACCGCAGGGTCATAGTTACTTTCACTTGAACAGAAGAACACAGGCATTACCTATTCCTTCAATGAAGTTATAATTACTTCCAGACTATTTTTACTATCTCTGCTAATTAAAAGACTTCTTGGCTGCCTAATCAGCCCCTCTACCTCTCAATACATCTTTATATTTAACACTTTGACTACGACACTGCCTAACAACACGTACATGTTTGATGTCAGAGTGACTGACAGCTTGATTGACACATTCGCTGCTTCAATGAAACATTTCAGCACAAGTGACATGTCCAAATCTTGGCCAAAAAGTCATCCATGTTTACAGATACTCTACCGTCGTGTCATTCCAATTTCTCTATGCCGCGTGGTCTTTAGAGCCAGACTTAGGACACTGCAACCTGAGCGGTCGCAGTGGACACCGCACTTTCATAGACCCCTGCAAATTTTAGGTGTCAATTATAAAATTAATTTTATATAACCTATATATAATGACATGGTTTCCGCGGCCTCATGATTTTCCAGGGCCTCCTGCAATATATATATATATATATATATATATATATATATATATATATATATATATATATATATATATATATATATATATATATATATATATATATATATATATATATATATATATATTGCATGAAAATCTCCTGAAATTATTTAAATCTCCAGAAAACTCATAACAATTTAATGACAAATAGAAAAAAGTTGTCATTTTGGGGTGTTAATCCTACGCGTGAGTAAACAAAAAAAAAAGCGGCATTGTCGGCTTTCATTTAATACAAATTTGTATCTATGACGAATGTTTTTTCTAATACAAAATCTTAATTTTCACGTTATGCTTATTCCTACCCAGACCGGGCTACGCGCAATCCTTTTCGCATAGGGCCCGCTATTGTTAGGGCCGGCCCTGGTAGTCTTAAGATAGTGTCCTTGTATGCTACACCTATACGTAGATTTAAATTCTAGATCAATAAATACGTTCTACGTCATGAGAATTTGGGCACATTTGTTGTTCCATATTCTAGTACAAATGTGTACCTATACTCATTCTTCCCTAGTACTATTAGAGCAGGTCCTAACAATGCCAGTTTGTACGTTTAGAATGCTTCAGTACTTTTCACAAAACTTAGACCAAATAATCAACTCACTCTATCTGCCTGTCTGTATGTCTAGTAAACAAGTTTGACAACATTCTTTCTCCCACACCTATTCTCTCATTGAAACTTTGCACAATTATTTCTTCTACCAGACAAAGTAAGAATCAATTTAAACAAACAAACAAACCAATTATTTAATTAGTTATTGGTAAATTAATTATTTTATTTGGTATTGAACAAGGGAAAGAAAGTGTACTTGATGAGGTGGTATAAGTTTAATTATTCCCCTCTATACTTTGTCTATTTAAAGTTTAAAGCTATTTTTCATTGGCACTTTTCTGGCACAGTGGTTAGTGTGTTGGCTTGGGGAGGCTTGAGCCCTTGAGTTCGAATTAAACTCGTGAAACTTTTTTTTTATAAAGCACTTTAAAAAAAGCGATCAAGGTTACCTTCAAGGTGATACCCTCTTTTTGCCTACAAACTAATTGATACAATTACACTAAATTTAAGCTTTGTTAAAAAAAAATATTTTAAAAATATGTTTTCTTCTCTAAGTTTCTTCTCGGAAGTTCATATAAGTTGTGTATTTCTACTTTTCGGATGATTCAATATATTTATCAAACTATGTAAACGTGTAATGGGTCATTTAGTTTTAAGGGATAGTGCTCGCCATAGATGACGGTAAAAGATATCAATTGTTCCCGTTCTCTCATTCGTTTGATACATGACAGTCTTGGTCTAGTTCCTATTCTGTCGATACATTTCTCTCCTTTCATATATTTATTTTTCTTCAATTTCCTACTTTGCAATTATTTCAAAATCTTATTTCTGCTATGTCTCTAGAACTTCGATTAAAAAAATATTTGCGGTCAGACACTAATTTGTATCCTGCTTTAATAATTGGTAAAAGCTTAGTCATTCTAACTATAAAACTAATAATTTTGTTTAATATATAAGTACTAGTCGACCGCGGCGTAGCATACGCCGCTATTTTAGGCCACTGCAATCTAGGCGACTGCAGTGGGCCCCGCACTTTCATAGGATTCGTGCTGATTCAAAGTGTAAATCTCCCGAAATTGGAAAATATACGAAAAGGTCCGTAAAATATACGGAAATATAAAAAAAAATTGTCATTTAAGGGTGTAATTCAATATGGAAAACGCCCATCCTACGCGCGATACATAAAAACGGCATTATGCATTAGCTGTAATTGTGTGTAATATGGTGAAAGAAGCTTCTCGCGCCTCAAACTAATGAAGAATTACTTGAGGTTAACAAATCTTAAAGATAGATTGAAACATTTGGTAATTCTTGCTATTGAGCGAGATCTATTTAGGAAACAGAATAATTATGATATACTGTATGACTTCGCTACACGCAAGGCTCGTAAAGTAATTCTGTACGTAGTAAATAATAAATACAATTCATAGACGAATTTTTTTTACTAATACAAACTATTAAATTTCACTTATTGTCCGCTTCCCTACCCAAAATTGGCCCCGCGAAATCCGTTTCACATAATGCCCCACAATGGTTATGTCCGGCGCTGCTATTTAGTGTTTGTAAAATGTTTGTTTGTAAAATGTTTTACATGTTTCGGATATTCCTTCAGAGTTGAAGATAGTTTACTTTTTAGTCCAAACCTCCCGCAGGACGAAGGGGGATAGGAGCGGTCAGGGTTTGAGCCTGGGATTATCGACCAGACAGCCATCCGTAGTGAAGGGTGAATACTACTGGTATCCCCCCCCCCCATCTTCTTGGTTTTTCGAGGGATAACTCTATCCGCAGAAATGAAAGAGTGATCTTTCATTTACTTCTTCTTCTTCTCTTCCAAACTCTTGAGACAAAAAGAGAATTATATTTATAAATAGATTTCAATTAGTAAGAAAAATGTAGGCTCACTTAATACACTACAATTGACTAACTACAAATAGTTTACCCTGTAGTTCACTCACTGACATTCTCGGAGGACACATGAAAAGAAAGAACTGTCCTGAAATAGTCCTATTATGTTGAAAATAATTTTGTTTTCATTTTGCTTTATTAAAAATAGTAATTAAATACCACTCTAGAAAGCTCTTATCTTAAAGTGATGTAACCAGTGGCGAAGCTAGGAAGCTAGGTGGGCTCGACCTTGCGTTTTGACATTCCACATCATGACATGAGTACCTTATAAATATATTTCTAAGTTCCAGTCGGTACGGTATATACGTAAAATTAACAAATAACAATCATTAAGACTGTTTTAATAAATAATACCGCCGTTCATTGGCGAGATAACTGTTTGGCAATATCCTCATGGCGCACAAAGACATTCCCTCAGGGAACAGTACCAGGAAAAAGAAGACAAGGCAAACAGAGAAAGCGATCGGAAGACAACATCATATGGACGACTTGTTATAGATTGAAAGAGAGTTGGGACATGGCAAAAAGACAGGAATGGAGAGAAAATGTCGACAGATTATGTAAGGTGCCCCATTAGTCCTAAGTGATAAGTGAAGGGAAAGATAAATGTAGTCGAATGTCTCTCATGTAAGAAAATGCCTACACAAAAAAATACAATAGCACTGGGTTTTACCATTAACTTATCAAAGATGCTTCGACTCTAAATTGAAAGCTTGCAGCCCAGTGTAAGTAATAGTGAAGACAATGGGGAATTCCCATTAACATTGAATGGCTAATATCGCATGTATCTGTGAGGGAGAACTGTATAGACATCTACACTATAAAGTAGAATGTAAGGCGTATGTATGTAGGTATGTATGTATGTATGTATGTATGTATGTATGTTATGAATAGGAATCAAAACCGTTTGACCAATCTTGATACAACTTGGCAGAAATGTTCCTTCGGTACTAACTTAGACCGTAGTGTATGTATTGTAGCCCTAAAACAAACGTAAGACCCTCAAAAAAAAAAGTGGACCAACTCTATGAAAGTATAGTATCTTTTAAATCTAGGCCATGTTTACTATGAATATTTGTCTAGTAAGGAAATATAAATGTTGATGGCTCGCCTTTCGCTGTTTTTTTTTTAATCCATATATATATATATATATTCACACACAAATTGTAACAAATAGCTCTACTTTGGGCTCTTCGGAAACATAAAGGTGACATCAGGTATTGAACATCTTTTACCTTATCCTATTTCAGCGTTCATCAACAATTTCTTGTTTTTCACCAGTATTCATAATACGTCACATGCTTACATGATGTAGAGTTACCAAATTGCTATTTGAGCTATTTAGATCAATATATAACCTTGTTTAAAAAAGTAGTTCCCCTTTCAGAGGTCATCTGCTTCTGCGGCCTACGTTAACGACCAACCGCTTTTTACTTTTTCCAAACTAATGCCAGGTACCCATTAGAGCTGGGTGGACTAAGAATGTCGAAATTAAAAATCCCTCCCTTCACCATGATTCGAAACCTGCACACCGGTTCGGAAGCCAAGCACTTTACAGCTCAGCCACCGCTCCTTAGTTAACTTGTTTATGACACTTTCAATTACCAGGTGTTGGTACTTGAGGTCATTGTTCTTTTTTTGAATAACTAGTTTTATTATAGTCATATATTTAGAGACTTTACTTTCAAACAATTTATATATGGGGTCGTTCGTAAATGACGTCACGCTCTAGGGGGGAGGGCGGGTTTGAGAAAATGTGACACTTTGTGATAAGGGGGAAAAGGGGGAGGGTAGCGATTTTGTGACGTCACAAAAAAAAAACACAAATAAAATATTTTTTTAATCTTCAAAAATCTTCAAAATATAATAACATTTTTAGGGTACTCATTTCACCATGAACTTCTCAGGTAGTTTTATTGTTTTGTTTGTTTGTAAAATGTCTTACATGTTTCGGATGTTCCTTCAGAGTTAAAGATAGTTTACTTCCTAGTCCAAACCTCCCGCAGGACGACGGGGGATGGGTACGGGCAGGGTTTGAACCCTTGACCGTCGATAAATCCGAACGACGGTCCAGCGCGCAAACCGCACGACCAGGCAGCCATCCAATATTCTCAAATAAAAAGCATTGAAACTATAGAGATATTTCAGTCTTGTTTGAGGAGTTCAACTGAAAACATCATGTTGGCACTTCCGACTGAGACTTTCACGTTGTTCTTCTCTTCTCTTAAATGTCCGGAAAAATAACAACGTCAAAGTGTTTTTTGAAAATTCAAATTTCTAACCTGAAAACAACATGAAATGGAGAATGAAATTAACTTCAATTTATTTATCGAAAGATCAGCTGTGACATCGCCTAAAGGACTTTAATTCATCAACGAACATTCATCAACACACCGATGTTATTGAGTGAAATTGATGAGAAATAAATACTTTTTTTTTTTAATTTTGTGACGTGACGCACATGGGAGAGAGGGGGTGGTGGTGTCTGAGAATTTGTGATACTTTGTGACAAGGGGGGGGGGTGTCTGAGAATTTGTGATACTTTGTGACAAGGGGGGTGGTGGTGTCTGAAAATTTGTGATACTTTGTGACAAGGGTAGGTGTCTGAGAATTTGTGATACTTTGTGACAAGGGGGGGAGTGTCTGAGAATTTGTGATACTTTGTGACAAGGGGGGGGTGTCTGAGAATTTGTGATACTTTGTGACAAGGGGGGGTGTCTGAGAATTTGTGATACTTTGTGACAAAGGGGGGGGGGGTCTGAGAATTTGTGATACTTTGTGACAAAGGGGGGGGGGTCTGAGAATTTGTGATACTTTGTGACAAGGGGGGGGTGTCTGAGAATTTGTGATACTTTGTGACAAGGGGGGGGGGAGGAGGGGGGAAAATCATTTTTTTTGCGAACGACCCCTATCTGCTACAATTATGAACAGCCTTAGGTGGTAATTAGTATATAATAAATAAACGTAAAAAAATTAAGCTAAAAAATTATGATTTAAAAAAACAAACAACTAGTGACATTAAAGTTTTAAGTCATTTAAAAAGCTGCCACCTATTTTGTTAGATCTTAAAATATTACAACCATGGACTACATAAGGAAAATATACAATGGGTATGAATAACATGTGTCATTACAAAACGATAACATGAGAATATTCTATCATAAGCATGCGAATTATAGAAACTAATACACATACAGAAACTATTCAAATATGATGTATATTAGTATAGCAGTTTAAACTATTCTTCATAATAATATATTGGGTCTAATTATTGTTGAATAGATTGTCCTAGCTCCATGTTCATTGTTTTAGATATTGCAGTGTCGACTTTCTAATCTCTAAAGCCTGGAAAATAAAACAAAAGAAACTTATGTGATGCAGTGAAATTAAATCTTTCACTTCAAGTTAGAAGTTAAAGAAAGGTTGACCATATGAAGACCCACCTTCAGCCTATATATTTAGCATTAGTTATGGTGATAACTATGCTCTCTGCTTCCTTGAGGGGGCAAGTGATAGTTTAGCATTAAAATCTCACGTAAAATAAACAAAATCAAAGCATTAAATCATCACTAAATCCCCCCCCCCCGCCCCGGCTAAGCCCATGTTCAAACTTACTTTAAAGAGGCAACCTATAAAGGAGACTAATTCAGCTTATATCACCACCTCAGTCAAGTAAAATTTCTTTCCCTTGTTCGAGATACCAAACAAAATAATTATTTACTAATACTTAATTGACTAGATGGCTATTTTTTGTATTGAGTAACAGAGTGAGTTAATATAAGCTTTGTATAAAAAAATCATACCAGGGGGAGTAACTGACCCAGATGGGTTAGGTTGACCTACTCTCCACAGACAGTTTGGGTCTCCTAGTTCTCTTCCATTGGAAAGACCGTCGCCGTCAGAATCTCTGAGACATAACTTCCTGGTCCACTGTAAAAAAAATTTAAAAAACTATAACATGAATTTACGTTTTAAATTATCTATATTATTGAGTAAAAAACACAAGGGAATCCATATTGGTCATGTCATCACAGTCAATAAGTTTCGTATGTCAGGCGGCGGTCAACATATCAGGGTCTATGACACGGAGTGGGAGTGTGAGCTTGTCCAGACTGCGGATTGGAAACGCCTACACTAGACACTCATTTATACATGCCCAATCTACGGATTGGGACCACCTACATTACTCACTCCTTTATACTTAGAAGTGTGAGGCGCTTCAGTGCTGTGTCTTATTCAAACGGAGATAACATGCAAATAACGAAATCCAATAACACACACAAAAGGTCAAAAAATATAAGTTAGTCAACGCTGATATGAATAATGACAAAGGGAACCGTTTAATGTCGGAAATCTAAAAGAGTAATATGATCAGAATTAAGTGGGTCATGCCATCACATTCAAGTAGATCATGTCATCAGTTCCAAGCAGGTCATGTCATCAGTTCCAAGTATATCAAGTCATCAGAATCAGATATTTCATTTTATCAAAGAACCAAGCTTGTTATGTCATTAGAATCTAGTAAGTCATATTATGCTACGCTCGTTAATTTGTCATGTGTATTGCGTGTGTCAAATCTACATCACCCAACACCAGCGTCATATAAGTTATAAATTTATGTTGCTATTAGAGGTCAATATTTTTTTGCTTATTTGTAACCTTTATATAAAACAAACTGAACGGCTAGAGTGGAGACTGTGCCTATTATGACAATATGTCAATGATAGTGATATGATACGACCAGACCTGAACCATTTTATTCATTCAACTTACTTTGAAATTGTTGTTTTTAAAATCATTGCCAAATGGATTCAGTTCTCCACCTCCGCCCCGGTTGATGTGTCCAACTCCAGGCCATGGTCCAGTCAAATCGAAAACTTGAGCGCCATTGGGAATACGGTTTTGAAAGATGCGGAACCCATTAACCACAGTCAGTAACATCAACGACAGCAGTGTGAACCTTTAAGGAAATAGAAACACAAAATATTCGATAATGCTCGAGAACATTTGTTATTTTCGATGTCTATAAAGCAGTGGTTCTCACTGCACTGTTGTATGGCTCTGAGACTTGAGTGCTCTCTAAGAAGACAAATAAGGCTTCCATCAAATTTTCATTTTCTCCTCAATGGGCGCACGCTGGCAAGACTACCTTTGAAATAACCTTTGAATTAACCTCTGAAATAACCTTTGAATTAACCGTGATTAGCTCGAAGCTGGTGTGGACAGAATGTGATCACTATTTACCACTAGACAGCTGCGCTAGGTCAAACACTAATCCCGTCTTGGTTAAGGCAGTATTCCAATGGATTTGTCTAAATAAAAGTGGTTAAAGAAGGTCGACCTAACAAAGGTCCCTCTCTTCCTCCTCCACGAAAGTGCCATTTTACCCCCACCGGTCTAGAGAAAATTAATATGGTACGTAGGTCCTATGAAAGATACAGTTTGAGAGCTAATGAATAAATAAATCGTAGAAGTAACTAGGTTACAAAGACAGTTTGTCTGGAAACACAAGCTGAAAATCGCCCCCCCCCCCCCCGGCAGGTAAAAAGGCAGGTTTCAATATGATCAGAATGAAATTCTATCAAAGAGAAATGACAGAGAAGAATGGAGAAAAAAGGTTAACATATCTTGTGTGGTGCCCCAGCGGTCCAGCAAACCAAAGGATAGGTGAAAGTGAATGTGAAGTTTGATGTGAACCTGGCCTAACTGATGACTTATAATAAATATCTAATTGATCTAATTGTTTTGTAAAGGGTCAATCTAAAAAAAAAATTCCTTTGGTTAATTGTTCTAAAACTTTGAATGGTCTAAAATATTGTAATGTCGGATTTTCACTATATTTTCTAGTTTACGAGATCTAAACGTGACAAACGGACAGACGGACAGACAGAAATTCCACACAAAACTAATAGCGTCTTTTCCCCTTTCGGGGGCCGCTAAAAAAGGTTAGAATTGTTAACAATATTTTAATTATTTTATAAACGTCGAGTGTCTAGATACAAGGAAGAAAACATTGTTTGCCAGTGTTGAGGGGTTCGGCATTGGGTTGTATCTCCACACAGCTAGTCCAACGATTTAAAACAATGAAGTAAGGGTCCACCCCTCCCATACCTTATGATCTATTGGGTCAGACAGATGTAAATCTTATCTGCTTTTATGGCCCACATTGAAGAAATGTCTCATGTATACAGAACAAAGACAAACCTTCTTTATTTCCTTAACCTTAACATAATTCAGGTACCCTTTCAATATAAGAGTTCTGGGGCGTCCACAAAATCTTAAATCAAATTCCAGTCTTCAAAAGATCTTGGCAATGTTTTATTTAGATAGAAGGGAATATGTCGTCGTTTGTCATAGTATTCCAACCCACAAACCTGTAGTAACTTCTTGTCTAGCCTAAAATCGAAAGGGGCCGGCGTGCGTGTTTCTGGTGTAACCATGAGTAAAGGGGGGCGGATGGTTTTGGTTGTGTAGTCTTAAAAGATTCTCAAGAAATCAGAGGTGGTCTGTCATAGTTCGTGGTAACAAATAGGTGTGTGTACGTTGTAAAGGGGAGAAGAAACCAGAGACCAGTGACATCAACTGGTGCATGTAGTCGTAGAGTGATTTAGACCTAGACTTTTGTTTAAACTGTTCAAGATTATTTTTAAATTGCGGTTCAACATCGTATCTTATATGATACAGACGTTACTTCAAAAAGAAGATGATTACGTCCTACGCGTCGTGCGTTTAGTCATGCATATTAACCAATGACCTAAATTCTGCCAAGTCACTTATTTTCCTGGCTAGCTTAGGCAACCCGATCCATGCTCTAATATCACTAGAGAAGGAGTATTTGTAAAAGTTTGTCCTAGCATATGGAACGAGGAATGTGCCTGTTTATCTGTGTGTCTTTCTGAGTATTTTATTAAATTTTGTTTTTGTATTTGAAGATTATGTTTCAGTTGTTTGGTATATAATTTAATACTGTTATAACTTAAGTGAGGCAGCTCAATGAGACATAGACGTTTATTCGCACGACATCACAGGTACACAAAACAACATCTATCTTAGGCACAATCTCTCCATATTGGCTCTTTACTTGGGCGAAAATCGTTCTCCTCTTCTAATGTTGACATCCTTTCCAGTCTAGTTTATTACAGTGCGCACCTTCTAGCTTAGATGGCGGTGCGAATGGCAGAGTTTCTAACAATACTTTACTTGTAAGTCTTCTATACTGAAGGATTTCTATATTTAGTGTTTTTACTGATGAAGCACAAGGTGGTCTGTCATAGCTCAGGGTAACAAATAGGTGTGTGCAAGTTGAAGATTGGAGAGGAAACGAGAGACCAGTGACATCAAGTGGTGCTGTTAAGCTAGAAAACGCTAGACTTAATAACCAAAAAAAACGCCAACACTATAACGCCAGATTCATCAGTCCATTTATTTACACACCCTCAGAGTACGAGGTTACACAAAACACCCTGATATGAACTTTCTTACCAAGGGGAATAACTCTACATACTAGTAACAAACACATACACATAAACATAATGTCAACATTAATTACAATTTCTTTTTTTTTCTTTCATTCATTCAAATCTTCCTCTCTTTCTCTTTTACATTGCTTTTTTGAGGGCTAAGTAAAACTGAGCATATAGGCTACATAACGAAACAAAAATAGATGATAGTACCTATGATTACCTCGAAATACAATTTTTAAAAAAGAAAATTTTGCAAATGTCCATGTCTACTAGATACACTTCAATCTTCTCAAACATCAAGGAGATTGTGTAGAGCGAGACTAAACAAAACTTTACAAGTGTCCTTGTCTACTAGATACACTTCAATCTTCTCAAACATCAAGGAGATTGTGTAGAGCGAGACTAAACAAAACTTTACAAGTGTCCTTGTCTACTAGATACACTTCAATCTTCTCAAACATCAAGGAGATTGTGTAGAGCGAGACTAAACAAAACTTTACAAGTGTCCTTGTCTACTAGATACACTTCAATCTTCTCAAACATCAAGGAGATTGTGTAGAGCGAGACTAAACAAAACTTTACAAGTGTCCTTGTCTACTAGATACAATTCAATCTTCTCAAACATCAAGGAGATTGTGTAGAGCGAGACTAAACAAAACTTTACAAGTGTCCTTGTCTACTAGATACACTTCAATCTTCTCAAACATCAAGGAGATTGTGTAGAGCGAGACTAAACAAAACTTTACAAGTGTCCTTGTCTACTAGATACAATTCAATCTTCTCAAACATCAAGGAGAATGTGTAGAGTGAGACTAAACAAAACTTTACAAGTGTCCTTGTCTACTAGATACAATTCAATCTTCTCAAACATCAAGGAGAATGTGTAGAGTGAGACTAAACAAAACTTTACAAGTGTCCTTGTCTACTAGATACAATTCAATCTTCTCAAACATCAAGGAGAATGTGTAGAGTGAGACTAAACAAAACTTTACAAGTGTCCTTGTCTACTAGATACAATTCAATCTTCTCAAACATCAAGGAGAATGTGTAGAGTGAGACTAAACAAAACTTTACAAGTATCCTTGTCTACTAGATACATCTCAATCTTCTCAAACATCAAGGAGAATGTGTAGAGTGAGACTAAACAAAACTTTACAAGTATCCTTGTCTACTAGATACACTTCAATCATCTCAAACATCAAGGAGAATGTGTAGAGCGAGACTAAACAAAACTTTACAAGTGTCCTTGTCTACACTAGATACAATTCAATCTTCTCAAACATCAAGGAGAATGTGTAGAGCGAGACTAAACAAAACTTTACAAGTGTCTTTGTCTACCAGATACAATTAAATCTTCTCAAACATCAAGGAGAATGTGTAGAGTGAGACTAAACAAAACTTTACAAGTGTCCTTGTCTACTAGATACAATTCAATCTTCTCAAACATCAAGGAGAATGTGTAGAGTGAGACTAAACAAAACTTTACAAGTGTCCTTGTCTACACTAGATACAATTCAATCTTCTCAAACATCAAGGAGAATGTGTAGAGCGAGACTAAACAAAACTTTACAAGTGTCCTTGTCTACACTAGATACAATTCAATCTTCTCAAACATCAAGGAGAATGTGTAGAGCGAGACTAAACAAAACTTTACAAGTGTCCTTGTCTACACTAGATAGACTTCAATCTTCTCAAACATCAAGGAGAATGTGTAGAGTGAGACTAAACAAAACTTTACAAGTGTCCTTGTCTACACTAGATACAATTCAATCTTCTCAAACATCAAGGAGAATGTGTAGAGCGAGACTAAACAAAACTTTACAAGTGTCCTTGTCTACACTAGATACAATTCAATCTTCTCAAACATCAAGGAGAATGTGTAGAGCGAGACTAAACAAAACTTTACAAGTGTCCTTGTCTACACTAGATAGACTTCAATCTTCTCAAAAACATCAAGGAGAATGTGTAGAGTGAGACTAAACAAAACTTTACAAGTGTCCTTGTCTACTAGATACAATTCAATCTTCTCAAACATCAAGGAGAATGTGTAGAGTGAGACTAAACAAAACTTTACAAGTGTCCTTGTCTACTAGATACAATTCAATCTTCTCAAACATCAAGGAGAATGTGTAGAGTGAGACTAAACAAAACTTTACAAGTATCCTTGTCTACTAGATACATCTCAATCTTCTCAAACATCAAGGAGAATGTGTAGAGTGAGACTAAACAAAACTTTACAAGTATCCTTGTCTACTAGATACACTTCAATCATCTCAAACATCAAGGAGAATGTGTAGAGCGAGACTAAACAAAACTTTACAAGTGTCCTTGTCTACACTAGATACAATTCAATCTTCTCAAACATCAAGGAGAATGTGTAGAGCGAGACTAAACAAAACTTTACAAGTGTCTTTGTCTACCAGATACAATTAAATCTTCTCAAACATCAAGGAGAATGTGTAGAGTGAGACTAAACAAAACTTTACAAGTGTCCTTGTCTACTAGATACAATTCAATCTTCTCAAACATCAAGGAGAATGTGTAGAGTGAGACTAAACAAAACTTTACAAGTGTCCTTGTCTACACTAGATACAATTCAATCTTCTCAAACATCAAGGAGAATGTGTAGAGCGAGACTAAACAAAACTTTACAAGTGTCCTTGTCTACACTAGATACAATTCAATCTTCTCAAACATCAAGGAGAATGTGTAGAGCGAGACTAAACAAAACTTTACAAGTGTCCTTGTCTACACTAGATAGACTTCAATCTTCTCAAACATCAAGGAGAATGTGTAGAGTGAGACTAAACAAAACTTTACAAGTGTCCTTGTCTACACTAGATACAATTCAATCTTCTCAAACATCAAGGAGAATGTGTAGAGCGAGACTAAACAAAACTTTACAAGTGTCCTTGTCTACACTAGATACAATTCAATCTTCTCAAACATCAAGGAGAATGTGTAGAGCGAGACTAAACAAAACTTTACAAGTGTCCTTGTCTACACTAGATAGACTTCAATCTTCTCAAAAACATCAAGGAGAATGTGTAGAGTGAGACTAAACAAAACTTTACAAGTGTCCTTGTCTACTAGATACAATTCAATCTTCTCAAACATCAAGGAGAATGTGTAGAGTGAGACTAAACAAAACTTTACAAGTGTCCTTGTCTACACTAGATACACTTCAATCTTCACAAACATCAAGGAGAATGTGTAGAGTGAGACTAAACAAAACTTTACAAGTGTCCTTGTCTATACACTAGATACAATTCAATCTTCTTAAACATCAAGGAGAATGTGTAGAGTGAGACTAAAGAAAAACAAAACATGGCCACTTTAAAAAAGAAATGTAACACTGTCTGGTATGTACAGAGTTGCCTTAGCATTAGGTATACATTCAATAAAACTTGTACAGCAAAATTTTAACTAATCAAAATATTAAATTTTATGTATACATAATGTAATAGTGTAGGCTACGAACATCAATGACATATAATAAAATGACATGATGTTAGACCTGCACATGTAAATGAATAGATTTGAGTAGTAGATGTCAAATGGTAAGAGGAGTATTCTGGAGAGAAATAATTTAATTGTATTACGTCTTCTGACAGTGTATGTGCATTCAAGAAATGTATCAAAATTTGAACAAAATGAAAACAAAAGAACAGGTATCAGAGAAACGTAAGCAAAGTACTAGTGTGAAGCGAAACTCAAGAACAAGTATCATAACAATGAGAGAAACAAAAATACGGTACATTATGTTGCACAATATAGAAATAATTTTTAATAAGAAACCCCCAGATTTCAACCAGTCTTCTTTATGTGCCCGTCTCAACTGATCAGCATTCATATTTGGTGTTTGGTAATGCAGGGCCTTGGTCACTCATCACGGCGATTCGTGTACCTACGTATCTGGTCAAACATTGGCTGTAAATTGAAGACTATCTGACTGTCAAACTATGCACGTAGAATGGAGTCAAAATGGGTTGTCGACATTTGGTTGATAAGACTTGGAATAGAATAAAATGTCCTGAGGATGGGGGGGGGGAGGGGGTAAAACACTAGGTATGGAGCCATACATCCTAAGAATGTAAGGCTTAAAAGACGCCATGAATGGAGTCAATTGTTCTGAGGATGTTTCTTTGGTAAGCTGTCCCACCAAAAGACTTGTACTGTCAGACTGTCACCTTGTTTCTTCACTAGTTCTGTATTCTCTGAGGGTAACGTTGGTGTTAACAGTGGCAAGTGTAGATCGTCATCTTTCTGTTGGTGTTGTAGGCACTAACCAGAAATACACACATTCTTATACGCCCAGGTTTCAAAGAACGTTCTTCCCACACAAAGAAGATAAAATATAGTGGAGTAAATAAATGTTGACAATGCTCTGCAGTCTGATCAATGTAGTGGGGTAACAAGACTGGGAGGCGGGTGGAGAGGAACTGTTAACAATCTGCTCTGTTGCTGTTTTCAAACTTGATGCACATCGTCTGAATCAAGAGTGACTCAAAGGCGATACGGGAAAGTAATGCCAGTTGTTAAGGAACAATGTCTCTATACAAAGCAAACTTGTGACTAGAGCAGATAGATTCAAATTGTCTCAGACTAACAAACAGATGTTTCCTTCTTGTCGCTAGATCAAAGGTCACTAAGTCAAAATATTCTGCCTAATATTTCGACATAGATGTGTTCACTTTGTTTTTTCAGTCACAGGAACTGAAAGTAGTCTCCACACACACACAGTCAGTTACAGTATGATTATAACTCTCTCTTTGACCGTGACCTTGAAGGAGTATTGTACAAACTATACTATCAGCTCTACACATGTGTAGCTTCAAAATTCGTGCACATTCTAGAAGCAGGTCAGCCTTGAATTTCTCCACCACTGTCAATAAAAAATAATTCATGGCTATACTGGAGCGTGCACTGCCCTCATAACCTAGTTGTGAAATCTTTCTCTCTGTGGTCTCCAGTAAACGGACAAGTTCCCTTTTCGTCCTCTACAACTTTGAGCGTGTCTGTCAGATTCTCCCAGCTGTCTGGACATTTAGACAAAAGATGTCTATATGACCCACAAGATAAGCATCTCAAAACATTTCCATCACGACCTAATGGGTTTAAACCTTTCTTTCTTGGTTGAGAGAACTGATATCGAGCAATGTGTCTGACTTGACCTTCACCTCTAAAGTGACTTCTACCTTCATATAGTCAACTTCTATGATGTTCCACTTTCGGCTTGCGGGTATATTTCAACTGCTCTTTATCTCGTCTTTCAAAGCTCTTGAAGTTTTCACGTCTGCTGTGGTTCAACTGTTGTTCACCTCGTCTTCTCAAACTGCTAAACGGTTCATGTTTCTTATAGCCAGCCGACCATAAAGCCTCCTCATTCTCAGACAAATACCTCGGCTCAAGTTTGATACAGGCATCGAACTTTTTCCCTTTACTAACTTCTCCTTTGAACTTTCTAAGAGATGCCTTTGCTTCTTCATACAGCGTCTCCCGATGAGCAAAATTCATACCTGTCAGAACTAGCATCTTCTCAGTTTGCGTAATTCTTGCCTTTCTGAGCAGCATGAAAGCCAGAATCTTAGGTAACATCTTCATTCGTTTCTGTTCTAATCTCCTATACTTTGTATCAAACTCTGAGATAAAATCATGTATGGATTGATTTTCCCTTTGCCTGAAGTTTTCAAAATCATCAAATTTATCAAGACTGTCTGCCAGGTCGTCTGTAGTCAAGTTCGTATCTAGAACTTCAATAGATTCTCGAAACCTTCCTGACACTTGAGCTCCGACAGCTCTAATTGCTCCAATACCTTCTCTCTAATCCTTGACTCACTGCCTTGTGGTAATGAAAGGGCTACGGCTATCGCTCTCTTCTCTTTCTTAAGCTCCTTGATTTCATTATTTCTGATATAATTCATAAGGCATATCTTTCAAAAAAGTTGGAATCTCAATTCTTGTAGCCATTATCACTTTAAATAGGATCAACTAAGTAAATATGTTTACTTACACGCTCTGCTACCACTTGTTAAGCTAGAAAACGCTACACTTAATAATCATAAATAACACCAACACTATCACGCCATATTCAACAGTCCATTTATTTACACACCCTCATAGTACGAGGTTACTCACAACACTCTGATATGAACTTACTTACCAAGGGGAATAACTCTACATACCAATAACAAACACATACACATAAACACAATGTTAATAGGTGCATGTAGTGGTTAAGTGATTTAGACCTAGACTTTAAACTGTTAAAAATTATTTGAAATTGTGGTGCTACATAGTCTACATTACTATTCAAGTTGAAAGATGGTATGCCTATTAATGTTTGTTATCATACAGATCATTATCACTCGCTGAGAAATAAGTCTATGAGTTGAGTTCTACTTTAACATCCCCTACACCAGTTTGGTTGTGGTAGGATCAGTGGCATAGCTAGGGGGGGGAGGGGAGGGGGAGAATTTCAAAATCCCCACGGGCCCCCTCTTGAGAGGGGACGCGGAATCGGTGTTGCTTACATTAAAAAACAAATATTACGCAAATTGCAGGAGCCCCCAAAGAGATCAAGCCCCTGGGCCCTCAAAAGATGGAACTTTTCTAGCTACGCCCCTGGGTAGGATATTGGAGCTTCGAACCAACGACCAAGTAGACAAAGAATCAAATACCTAGTGGCTATTTGTTGTATGTTGCTACAAATGATGTAATAACACTGTTTCCTTGTCTCCTATGCGGAACGCTGAATATTGGAGAAATCACTAAAAAATTACAAACTATTTTAAAATAGAATTGTTAACATGTAACTTACTTCAAAACTCCCATATTTGTTGCAAATGTTACTATCTATACAAACTACTGTATCCTTCAGATTGTAAATAGATCTATATTGTATTTGAAACTTTATAAGGAAGAAAAATGTTTGTTGCAATGATACTTTGAGATGTGAAATCTCGCTTCAGTGACTTGTTTATATAATGGGAGACTGCAGCGCGTCAATTGATATTAAGAAACTAACATTAATGCCATGCAGGAGCAATGAGGGACAGGTAAAGGTGCGGCTTAACTGACGCATGAGGGCCGGGATTCATCGCTTTTGGTGGGAAGTTAAACGAAATACAACAAGTACTGAATCGTGCACTTGTTCTTACCTGTGAAGTATCTACTCACAAACTGTGAAAAACATTTAATGTATATTCATGCGTTTTTAATTTGATTAGGCCGGAGATTATGAGACAGGTAAAATAAAGGATGACTGACTTTGCTGTGTCAAAATGTACGAAAAAGGTTTTTAAAAAAAGGCTATTAAGTTCAAACATCTGTGTGAGACATTAATTAGTATCAATATTTTTTATTTACAGTTACCCACCCATATTGTGTATGAAGTATGTTACTAAGAAGTTTGAATTTGGCAAGGAACTGATTTAAACTAATATTTAATGATTTGTTTTGAAACGAAGATCAAGCTAGCTTTTCTTGGGCTGGTCCCTGGAGTGTTTTAAATTGAATACACAGCAGTGCGTATGGCAAATAATATTTTTTGTTAGTGGTTCAAGGTTGTGGGCTCAAATACATTTATTTAGTGTTGACCAGCTCTTATTGCTTTAATTTTGATTTATAAAGGGCTACAGCCAAAATGATTTCTTGAGAAATCAAAAATAGAAGTCTATGTTTTAAAGAAGGCATATATTTTTATTATTAGTGCTACTCCAAGTATAGTATGTGGGTTAGGATTTTTACTAAGACTATTATTTAAACGCAAAATTCTTGTGTAGCTTATCTTATCTTATAAAATACAGACGTATAAGACACAAGCCGATGGCGTGTTCTTGCATGATACGTTTAGGAGGGTATTAAAGAGGAAATAGAACAGAAAGCATTATTCCCGCACTCCCAAGGCTATCTGTATTAGTCTATCTAATATTGAGTTCATATTAGATAAACCGTTTGCAAGCCTACATGTGTTAGGCGCTTCCGTGATGTCTAATGCAGATAACCAAACACTCAACATAATCCAATAACACCGGCGACATGCTGAACAATTAATACAAGGTAATCGACGCTGAAACTGTACAGGAAGGGGAACCGTCTGCTTTCTTCGTTCCTAGCAGGCTTCCTATCTCTAAGGCGGAAGTAGTCTGTTGACATAGGCTGAGAGTTCGCTCTGCCTAAAGCCTAGTCTTGTTTTTACTAGTCATTGTCTCTTAGTCAAAACTTCCCCTGTTTCCGAAACAAATAACTCATTCCTAATCGTGACATAACAATCGTTCCGTCTTTAATTGACCAATCATGTTAGAATGATTTATAGAAGGGCAAGTACAATACACGAATTGCTTTCCGAATTGCTGTGAAGAAAGCTTACAATTGTTCTTTGTTTTAGATTTCCATGAATGAATCTGCCTACGTATAGTTTTGGAGGTTTTGGGACAGAGTCTTGTTCGGGCCTTTTGATACAGTATGCAGCTTTGAAGAACATATTCATATTTCTCTCGTCCCGACTTTAAGCTTCCGGGACATATGTTGTCTCATTCTGTTGTGTCCGGGTCTGAGTCGAAAAATTATGCATTGGTCATGTCGAGCTTATAATTGGCGTCCTTTTTCTTGTAATTGGGATGTGAGCTGGTCCTATTGTCATTTATTCTCCACTTTATTATTTTCATCATTTCTTCTGGGTCGAGAGGGATTTTCATTTGTTTTTTCATTCTTCCATCTTTGGCCAGTATGTCTGTTTTTTCATTGCCTACTAATTCCATGTGTGCTGGAATCCATTGAAAAACAGTTTCCTTGCTGTTGATGTTAAGGTTTACACGAGCTGTCCTAAGTTGCTTTATGTAGGAAGCAATTAGGACTGATATATATATATATCTATATCTATATATATATATATATTGTTTATCCACAATCCTACATTGGACTACTAATAATTTCTTTCTAGTCTCCAAATGACAGCTGAATGGTTGTAGAACATATCAAATTCATTAAATAATATTTGTGTACATGAATTATACTTAATTTTTAAAAATATATTTACAACATAAACATATAAGAAAAAAAAAAGAATATAATGATAGTGTACTTTAATCAGTCTTGTTATACATAATAGAAGCTTATTGCAATGCAAATTCTACATTTATGAGGAGCCAATATAAATTCTCCTCCTGAAAAAAAAAAAGGACAAGCATTAGGATACCTATTCCATTAGGCAGGTGAATCTGACTAGTGGCGACTAGCTCCAGAAGTTCTAAAACCTGTTGAATTAGAAACAGTAAGAAAGTGAGAGATTTACATACCAAAAGTGTTTCTGTCTTTAATAATTAAAGTAATTATTCCTTGAGCCATATGTAAATAATTTATACATTTAGACCAAAGATTCCCAAACTTTGACATATGCGTACCCCTAGAATTTTCGTAAAGCTTAGTACCCTCCGCCCCCCCCCCCAAATACCCACAAAAAGATTTATTTAAATAACAGTCAAAATTTATTTAATTTTTTGGTAGGCCTATTACACAAAATAATAACTCTATTACGATTAGGTATTTAATTAGTGAGTTTATTTTTTATATGCTTCAGAGACACATCTAACATATTTTTAAAAATTAAAACATAGTTTAGACTTTAGCAAAAAGTGGGCATGTCTATGGAGTTGTAACGGCGTTATCCATGTCCTGATCTTTGTAGAACTTAAAATGTAAAATAGTTCCGTATTGGAGTTTGTAAAAACTTAAATCATAAAATGGATTTAAAACTTATGGATATTTTATTCTAATTTATAAACTAAATGGGTATTTTTTTAAAAAATCAGCATAGTTTACTATGTTCAACACGTATCTCCTTCAAACTCTTCCGTACCCCTAGGGGTATGCGAACGCCAGTTTAGAAAACGCTGACCTGTTTATTTTACGTTCTTATTTCTTGTTTAATTAGTTTTCTATGTGAAATGTTCGATTTCTTTTTTTTAAATACATAAATAAAAATGTAATCATACCTGGATGTGTTGTTGTACCGCTTGGATCTGGTTGACCTATGCTCCAAGTGCAGTTAGGGTCACCGAGCTCTTCTCCGTTTGTTCGTCGATCACCATCAGAATCTTTAGCACACAGTGTTACATTCCACTGTACAGGCAGAGAAACAAAAAGAATATGTTCCTAAATTTGAAAATTAGACACGAGTCCACTATAAAACCTACGCATTCTGATACCTAACAATTCATTGGCCTCCTTCAGTCGTGAAACGACTATGGTTCATCTCGAACTCATTTTCATATGGTTGTGGAGCCCTATTTCGGAGAGACACTCCCGTCCACATATATTGCATGTCAGGGTGGCTTTCGCTTTGGTGGTAGAGGAGCTGGTCATTTTCAGTGTGGCGCGCTTTTCTTCAAGAATCGAGGCCCATGTTTTCTCGCTGTCTAAAGCTTTCTTGGTCACCGTCTCTCTCCAACTAGTGCGGTCTAAGGCTATGTCTTCCCAATGGTCAGTATCAATGTTTACTGATTTTAAATCCCTTTTTATCACATCAACATAACGGAGGTGGGGGCGACCAGTTTTTCCTGAGCCAGACGCAAGTCGCCCGTACAAAATGATTTTTGGGATGCGATCGTCCTCCATCCGTCGAACATATCCGAGCCAGCGCAGGCGGCGTTGCATGAGGACCGTAAAGATGCTGGGAAGGCCTGTTCTCGCGAGGATCTCAGTATTGCACACTTTTTATTTCCATGTACTTTTCAAGATCCTTCAAAGGCAGCGCAAGTGGAATGAGTTTAGTTTCCTCTCTTGTTTTGTGTAGGTTGTCCACGACTTACTGCCGTACAGTAGCGTGCTAAGAAGCTCACCACAGCGACCAAAATGGAGGGCTACCTTGCAATTAGAGTTTATTAATTAACCAATTATTTAATTCACATCTGGCCGGCTGTAAGGTTTGGATTTTAAACTGACGTCACTATGGTCACGTAGGAGCACGCATGAAGAATTCAAAAAGCGTATCTTAGGGAGGAAAAACTCAACATTTACAGCCACATATCAATACTGTAGGTTTTGTTTCCCCTTTTCAATATTATAGAAAATTGACTAATGAACACTGTTTTGTTAAATAATTGGTTAATTTTTTAACTGATTCATGTTTCGGTCGAAAGTTTGAACTCAATTTGAGGATGGGGAAGGTGAAGAAAGAACGTGTTCAACATTTGTACCAGACAGACAGACAGTGTGAGTTGATAGAAGCTTCATAGTTCACTAGTCGACCGGCGGCGTAGCATACGCCGCTATTTTGCAGGGCCGGCTTTAGGTGACCGCAGTGGGCTCCGCACTTATGCGACCGCAGTGGGCCCCGCACTGTCATAGGACCCGCACTAATTCTACGTGAATAAATGATTAAATTAAACCATTGTTTAACTTTTAGCAGATTTCCCGCGGCCTCCTGTCGATTTACCAAGGAGCTCTTGGAAATCTCCTGAAATTGCAAAATATACGAAAAAGTCCTGGAAATATCCAGAATATATTAAAATCTTTAGAAAACTCATACAAATCTCCTGAAATATATACAAGAAAATTGTCATTTTGGGGTGTCATTCAATATGGAAAATGCCAATCCTACGCGCGATAAAGAAAAAACGGCATTATGCATTACCCGCAATTGTGGAATCTGGTTAAAGAAGCTTCTCGCGCCTCAAACTAAGGAAGAATTACTCAAGTTCAACAATTCTCGTAGATAGATTGAAACATTTGGTAATTCTTGCTATTGAGCGTGATCTATGTAGGAAATAGAATGATTCTGATAAACTGTATGACTTCGCTTCACGCAAGGCTCGTAAAGTAGTTCTGTACGTAGTAAAGAATGAATAAAATGCAAAGACGAATTTATTTTCTAATACAAACTCTTAAATTTCACTTATTATCCGTTGCGTAACTCCAGTTCGTCCGACTTGCAGAAATAAGAGAGTGATCTTTCCTCTACTTCTTCTTCTCGTCCAAACTCTAGAGCGAAGAAGAGAATTATATATATATATATATATATATATATATATATATATATATATAAAGCCTAAGATAGACAAGCCTATATCAATCATTTATTTATACAAGTATATTGTTTTTTATAACGCTACTGCCCTACTCTTTAGCATGCTGTGTGTTCGCAGGGTTAATCTGTTTTGCAAACATGTGAGGAAAGAGTTAATGAGACACGGTTTCCTTTCTGCAACATTTTCACAGAGTGAATCGAAAAACTTGTAATGTTAATCATCTTCACCTCCCCCTATCCCGTAGTTTGTTGGACTGCTGGGACACCACACACGATCTTTCTCCGTTCATGTCTGCTTTGGACAGAATGCCTTTCAATGGCATGCCCATCCATTCTTTTATGTTGTCTTCTCATCTCTTTCTGTGTCTGCTTCTTCTTCTTTTTTTGATACTGTTCCCGCAGAAATGTCTTTTCGAGGCCTGAGAGCCTTGTAACATTGCCTTAGTGTTTTAGTTTGCATTAATACTAAGTTACAAAATATTCATTCGGTTTTTCACAAAGAAAATATAAAGTAAATATTTAGACATTAAACTTTCTACCAATAATGTTTCCAATCTCAATGTCTCCTGGATAAACTTAAATTTTGAAAACAAAAAAAAATGCCTCTAGAGCAGCTTGTGATTCTTAAAAGCTTTAGCACTTCAAGTATTATTTTAGACAGGGCCGGACTTCACAAACCTTTATGAGATATATATAGTCAGCATAGCCACAGAAACGGATGACCTTTACATCATCTGTCCTATAGATCACAAGGTCTGAAAGGGGAACTTTTTAATCATCATCATCAAACTCCATTTGAGCGAGGACTTGAGAGGCTCAAATCTTCTCTTGCAAAAGCCCTGGACAGAAACCCTGCTGTCTTTTATAGTGCATACATGTCGCCATACAGGTCGACAATTTTTTCTTTCCCATACCTGTCGAGACGGAGATCAGCAAGTCTGGGACAGTCAAACAGAATATGAGGCACGGTTTCATCTTCTTCCCCGCAGCGGGGACACAGTGAATCAAAATTTGGCCATAGCCGCGAGAAATATGGGTCAACAGGACAGTGGCCTTTCCTGCACTGTGCTAAAATAGCTTGCTCAGACCTGGACAGACTCCACCACGGGGAAGTGCGGTCAGGGCGCCTCATGCGCTCCTAGACTCCACGGGCTTTTTGGGAATAGTCCCAGCACTCAAACCACTTTTCCATTTCTGTTTTTTGAATTATACCCAGGGCATGATGAAAACTTACAGCCTGTTCAGTGGGTGGAACTTTTTAATACAAATAGGTAAATTTTTCCTTTGCTCTTTATTCCAAATGATTGAAAATATCCTTTGAACAATTTTTTTTTTTTTGGGGGGGGAACCCAAGCAAGTGGGGTCTCTAAACTATAGCTTGTGTTGATTATAAGTTAAGCTTAAGTTATATCTTGAGATATCTGAGTTTTAGACTGCGTTTCCGTCTCACTGGTTTGGCTGAGAACAATAGTGCAATGAAATACTCACCACATAATTGTTATTTCTGAAATCAATTCCAAACGAATTCAGTGGTCCACCTCCATTTCTTAGAGTGTGCCCCACGCCTGGCCATAGAGCCCCGAGATGAAAGACTCTGTTTCCATTGGGTATAAACGATGAGTAATTGGGATATCCGTACGCCACTGCCAGGAGCAAACAACAGATCAGAGATAATCTAAAAGAAACAAATACAAGTGTTTGTACAAGATATTCATGCCTTACGAGATTTACAGTCTCAATAATCATTCAATGATAATTAGGTTAAAATTACACTGCAAAAGGAGACGTGGTGGCTGAGCGTTAAAGCGCTTGGTTTCCGAACCGGGGGTTCAGGGTTCGAATTAAATTATATATATATATATATATATATATATATATATATATATATATATATATATATATATATATATATATATATATATATATATATATATATATATATATATATATTCAAATAGAAATAAATAATTTATTTAAAGAATGCTGTTAACAAACATGATGCAAACTCTAGTGTTGTGATAATAATCAAACATTATCACGAAAGCTAAAATGACAAACTAATCTAAAAGTGTTTTCAGCATAAGCCAATGATTTTCTGCACATAGAGACTTCTATCTTGCTGCCTTCATTCCCTAAATGCTTAAACTTACTGTAAGGCCGACATGGCGTGTATGTAATAAGGTCTAGCCTATGTGTATTTTTTTTTAGACGTAATGCAAAACATGCACACCGGCAAATATTTTGGACCGCAATAAAGTCAAGAAATAGTTCCAAATGCTCACTTTCTGGTGTTTCAACTCTCTTCACAAGCGTTGGTTTGTTCTAAACTTGCTTTTATATCTAGTTTAGCTTCTTTCGTGAGACCAAATCAACATAGTACGCAATTCAAGCACAATGATTGTTCTAGCAGAGGTTTAAAAATAAAGATTAAATAATCTAGGCCAGTGATGCCCAAACTACTACCCGTGGGCCACATCCAGCACCTGATAAAGTGCTAGCCGTCTCAAGGAACCTGTTTACACAGATCAGAACGAGGCCTCTGTGGGTCGGTACCATGGGAATAACCAACTTTTTTTTTGCAGCGGTGATGCGATGCGTGACATGAGGGTTGGAAATTTAAATGGCCCCCATGCCGAGAAAACTTTGGCCACCCCTGGTCTAGGTTTTTACTTTGTCATCCTGTAGTTACTTACCTGTGAAGTATGTAACAGTGGACAAGCTACGGGCAAAGTGTGCGAGTGTGGGTGTATGTTAATATGTGCATGTGTGCTTATATAGAGAATAGGATGTGACTGTAGCCTATTGGTTAAGGTTGACATACAGTGTGTGGCAGAGGATTAACCGTCTGGTCAAGTCAACAAATGATTGCCAGATCTTTTTTTTTCTTAACGTTTAGACAATGCCACAGACATGTACCAGTAATTACATGACAGGTTGACATTGTTACAGTGTGCACAAGGGACTCATGAGAAATACACCAGAAAAAAAAAACCACCACAAAAAACATTCAACTGATCGGCCGAACACTACCAACAGGCCTGTCGAGGACTTGTGACTCTTTACAAAGCTCATATTTAACTCCCACCTTCTATTCGTCTGGGTAGAAACATTTGTACGTTATTTCTCCCATTTCCAATCTCAGGTCAATTTGAAACCTGACACAATTATTCATTGTCGATGACAACACATGAATTAATAAAAAGATTGACTAACTATTAATCAGTTAGTCGTATTTAATTGATTTTGTTTTATGTAGAAAATATTGATGTACTATGTAAAGAATTAAGTCGTTCGCTTAACATTTTAAACTAACAATAGTCAATAAAACCTTAAATTTTTTATTTATAAGTACTTGGTTAACTCAGTATGGAGGTTTGAAACCAAAAGTTCAAAGCAACTTGAAAAAAAAAAAAGAAAAATAAAATACTTATAAAAGAAGGCTTATATTGAGTGCTGTTGTATCAATTAGTTTGGATCATTCTTGTAATTATATTTCTTATGAATATTAAATATGTGCGATTACAAATATTTTTACCAATTGTTTGTGTTTAATGCCTTAAGCTTTCTCAATGCGCTGAATGACTTAAAACCAGTTGGAAAGGGGGGGGGGGTGGAGAAATAAGGTGGTATATGGGTGATCTGTTTATGAAAAATAGTTTTCATAGTTACAAAGTTTTCTTTTCTGCAAACAATAAAGGGGGCTAATTCAACATATACCACATTATCAGTCAAGTAAAATTACTTTCTCTTTTTCGAGATACCAAACAAAATAATTAATTACCAATCGTTAATTAACTAACTGGTTAATTTTCTATTTTATAGATTCTTGCTTTGGTATGAAAAGAAATATTTGTGCAAAATTTCAGCTTGATCCGAGAGAGGTTGTGGGAGAACTAACGTGTACACAATCTTTACCAGACAGACAGACAAACAGACTGAGTTGAGACAAGCCTTGTAAAAAAAAAACAAAAAAAACTACCGTTGAAAAAGCAAAACTTCTCCAAGATACCCCCCCTCCAATTGGTTTACGAAAGTGATTGGACAATAGTAAACAGAGAATGCTATAAGTACGGCCGCTGGTTTAAATAGAAAAAAAAAAGATTTAACATTGGCTAAAAATAGGCATCAGTTCCCTCTCTCCACGCAACTGTATCCAAAAGGAACCGCAAGTGCAGGTACAGTTTGGTGTCAGCGGCTCTGCCAGGGTGTAGCACTAAGTGCTGCAAAGTGCATAATGGTCGCCGGCTCCTGATTTTTTTTCAGGGTTGACTTCCGAAGCCTTTCCCATGATTGGGTATAGTTGCAAGGCAGCAGAGGTTTGGATTCAGAGTTTTCCTTCTCCTAGGTGGATAGCCAGCAATGGCTAAGGCTAACAAGCCCCTCCTTTGCGGAATGGTTCATTATGAGCTGGGCCTAACTGCTGTGATTGAGTGATCATCTACTTCGGGAATGACTTGATCAACTTGATCTATGAACAAATGGGCTGATGAATAGCCAACCTCTCACGCATGGCTTGAAGAAGAACTATGAAATGGTGAAGTGTCTATAATGACTCTTAATAGTTAATAATGCCATTTATGCGTAACAGTTTGTTTTCGTTGACATAGTGTGAGTTCAACGTTAGTGGCAATACCGATACACTAATAAAGGCAAGACGAATTAACAAGTAGTTCTTCAAATCAAGACTTCATCTCAAGCATTAGAAAACAAGCACGTCATTTAATAAACACAAAACCGAACACAAAGAGATATACCAACTCACTTCGTCTGTCTGTCTGTCTGTCTGGTACAAGTTTATCCCACTTCGACACTGCTTAACAACATGAACATGTTTGATGTTAGAGTGACTGTCAGCTAGATAAGACATATTTTCTGTTTCCGTTAAATCTGTGGCATTTTACGCCTCAATATATATAATCTCTCCCTTTGCAATCTCTTGTGTGACTATAGAGGCCAATTCTTGATACACAGCTACGGTCACAGGTTGGGCATATGTAAGTATCTCAACACAAGTGACATGTCCAAAAGTTTTACGCAAACATTCAATCATGTGCCATCTCTTTATGTTTTATATTGATTTTCTGGCGTGTATTAAAGTGTCACTGGTAAGTCCAGCCATAATGAAATACATGAAATACTCCACAAATTTGCTTATAGAATCCGATTGAATATATCAAGAGCACCATATATTATTTAACAGCATCAGTAGTAATTTTTAAACAAGAATAATTCATACATCTACTCCCTTCTATGGTCAACTGATTTCTGACCATGTGGTCAACTCTCAGATCGAGACTTTTTACCCGTCATTCCAAGCAAACCTTCACGTGACACGTGTTACCCATGAATTTTAAGTGGACTCCGTGATTTCCGACTAGTTCATGTCACATTAGCTAACAAACAATGGTGTGACACCATCTTCGAATGTAGATTTAAATTCTGACTCTCAATTTAAGTTTCATAATAACTTCCTCTGTTAAGAATGAGAGTTTGTAATGATTTACAAGTGCATGTCATGAAACCAGATACAGAAAGAAAGGAGGCCATTGTTTTGGTCACACAGTTTGAAACACATCTTCAATTTAGTCTCAAAGTCATCAAGAAAATGGAAGATCTAACTTTTATTATATTTTAAAGGATTGTCTGTTTATGTTAAATCAGTAAAAAGTACAACCTTGTCTTGGAATGAACTTTGAACTTCGTATTTAACTAATGGCTACGTCGTGTTAAAGGATGTTTAGGAGGATAAGCTTTGACCTCAGGTCACAGTCACAGTCAGAGTGACAAGGATAGGTCAGGGATTGTTCAAAGGTAACATTTAAACGCAAGAAATAGAAAGTCTAGTATGTCCTCTTGTTCGTTTAGTTGTGTGTAAGAGAGAAACTTAACTTGATTTTGCTTAATTTAAAAAAACCTTTAACTGTCTTTTTTCTTTATTCTGTAATAAATATCCTGTAGGTCTATTTTGTTTCTTAATGTCTCAAATGTACTCTGATGTTATGTACTCTGATGTTATGTACTCTGATGTTATGTACTCTGATGTTATGTACTTTGTTGTTATGTACTCTGATGTTATGTACTCTGATGTTATGTACTCTTATGTTATGTACTCTGATGTTGTGTACTCTTATGTTATGTACTATGATGTTATATACTCTGATGTTTTGCAGTATTTTTTACATCCCATGTTTGAGAAGAGCCGGCCTTTTGGCATAGACGCCTCGCACAAGACTCAACAAATTATTTTTTAACCCATAACATGCCTGTGGTAGATTAGTCTCTAAACATCAGAATAGTAATTCCATTTTGTATGCACTCATTGTGAAACAGCTCAGCACTTTAAGGGTTAAGAGAAAAATTCTTAACTTGTGCTCGAAGTTATTGTCGGAGTACACTAAGTTTTAAATAAACTGTGCACTTTATTTTTCCGCAGTTTTTTTTAATTATTATTTTCATTTCATTTGGGGCAAACAAATGTACTTCACCTAGAACCTCCAATTATGTAAGGCCGGCCCTGGTAGTGTTATTCTGGTATACTTTCAAATCGTGAACGGTAACAGAAGACTTAGATACTAGCCATTGACATTACCTTGTTGAAGCAACGTTGAATTATCAGACTATTGGTACTTTCTATTGGAGATAATATTCTTATTTTCTGTATTCTTAAAAAAATTAAATGCATGTTTTTACAGACTTCCAAAAGACCTTTAAATGTCAGTAGATCTTTCAAGAATATAAACAGTCTTTAATGGTAATAAATATATAATACTTCAACGTACAAAAATTAAGTTTAACAGTTATGACATTATATATTTCGTCCATCGTCGTTCGATGATGACCACTTTTGTAATGAGGGAAGGGTTTCTGAGGGTTTTGCACTGGGGGGTTTGTGCCTCCTCATGTGGCTAGTACGACTTATATGAGCCCGGGCAGGTTACTCCAGCTGGAGCTAGTGTCGTTGGCCTTTTTTTCTCTGACGCTTTTCTCCTGTCAGCGCTGTTCTCTTGTCCTCAGCAATGTGTGCACCAGTTTTCGCGACGCTATGACGCTCTGTCATGTGCTTCTGTCTACCAGGTGGCTGGGTCAATGCTGATGGCTTTGCGAGAAGTTTTGAGTGAGTAGGTTAGGACTTTCAAAACAACAATGACATTAAATGTTTAAATTATTTAATAAGCTGTCATTTATTGTGATCAAATGTTTTTAAATGACTGTATAAAGAGAATACACAATGGGTATATAAATAAGTTCAAAACAAAAAAAAAAGTGTAAATATATCAATACAAAACGACATAATGAAAGCTGTAGAAAATAATACACATATAGTAAAAATTTAAACACAGTTTATGTAAGTATTGTAGTTTAAACTACTCGATAACGATATATGGAATATGATTATTTTGGAAGAGATTGTCACAGCCTAAATGATCACAGCTCCATGTTCATACATCCATTGTCTTAAAACTTTCAGTGTCGAGTTTCTAATCTCTAAACCCTGCAAAACAAAGAAAAACAAGTGACTGTGATGCAGTGAAATTAAGGCTTCATCTGATGTGTCTGTACATTTAGTGATTTTGCTAATGGTGAAACTCCAGTCAAACGTGAATATTGTTATAAATTTCATGGCTCCATAATGCGTCTATTCTAATTTTTTAAAATTAATTGTAAACAGTGAGCATATTTATGGAATAAGATTTGTAAACAAATTGTTAATTTTATTTGTGCCCATATTGAATATATTCTATTATTTCCGCCTCATTTCTAAAACCACTGGTGTTTCAATACATCTATTTATACACTTGTAAGAAAAATTCCTACCAGGGTGAGTAACTGGTCCAGGTGGGTTAGGTTGACCTACTCTCCAGACACAGTTGGGGTCTCCAAGTTCTCTTCCATTGGAACGACCGTCGCCGTCCGAATCTCTGAGACATAACTCCCGAGTCCACTGTGAATACGTTTGAAATAGTACATCCATTTACATGTGAAATTATCTTATGTATTAAAATTTTTATTAGAGTAGAAAGGGTCAATATATGTCATGTCATCAGAGTCATAAGTTAATGTCATTATTAATCAAGTAGAATTAGTAGATCATTTCATCATCAGATTTAAAAAAACGTTCAAACGATCAATAACAAGTAGTTCATGTCATACGAACCAAGTAGGTCATGTGATCAGAATCAGATAGGTCCTGTTGTCAAAACCAAGTAGGTTTTGTTATTAAAACCAACAACGTCATTTAATTAAAATCAAGTAGGTCAGATCATCAGAATCAAGAAGGTCATGTCATCAGAATCAGATAGGTCAAGTTGTCAGAACCAAGTAGGTCATTTTATCAAAACCAAGTAGGTCTTGTCATTAAAATCAAGTAGGTCATGACATTAGAATCAAGTAGGTCATGATATCAGACCCGAATAAGTCATGTCATCACTAGCCAAGCTAGTAAGATCATCTTGGAAAACCATATCAGTTATATCTGAAACAATGAGCTCATGTCATCAGAACAAAGTAGGTCTTGTCCAAACATATCATTTTATTTAAAACCAAAATAGATCAATGTTTTATAGAGTACAGAGTAACCTAATTATTTTTTACGCACATTATTTAATTGATGCTCTGAGTCTTTGTGCTACATAAATCAAGAGAAGCAAGGAGATTCAGTAGCCAGACTTCTCGGCAACATTTAGTACCAACATTGTTTGGGATAGTAAAATAGAGGAGATATATTTATTTTTTTGACGTTTGACAGATTTTAAATTCCTGATTAATCTATTTCGATTTCGAATGTGTTATTGGATTCATACTTCATATATTGTGTGTTTATTCATCTGATTTAAATTTGGTTACATTAGTTTAAATTAATATCATTATTACAAGTATCCTCGGCTTTACTCAATATGTTCTATAGCAGGGGTGGGCTACCTTTTTCTGCCGAGGGCCGCATTACAAAAATTTGGGCACTGGAGAGCCGCATATATATACCAATTTCTTGAACTAATTTTACGAATGATTTGTTTACATTTTGCAAACATCCGTTTACATCACAACATTTCACCACAAATGTATAGTTGTACTTAATATGAAGTATATAACTGTTTACTCTCGTGTATAATGTTCTGGAACCATGGAACTATAGCTAACTATGTGTTATCATTGTGACTGCTGTCAAATTACAGTAGAAAAGCAGCGACCTGTTCTAACACTTAATAATGTTCAAACCAAAAGAAAATGTTCACAGATGAATGTAATTCTAAATAATGTGAAAGTGTAGCAGGAAATTCTGTTTTATAGCGAATATACAGCTTCTGTCACCATGAACTTCCGCGAAATAACTGACAGGAAATTCTCTTTCAGGTCATAATTTGCTAGGAGTTATGTCCTCTGGAGCTGAGTCATCTTCTGCATTAGCCTAAATGGTTAGGGTTAGGGTTAGGGTTAGGTTATTGAAAACTGGTCCCAAGTTGCTGACGTCTTAAACTTTGCTTTCAAATTCCACAATCAAGGAATCCAAAAATGTCTTGTACTTTTCAACCATTTCACTAGAAATAGTTTCACCTTTCAAATAATGAAAATGATAAAGTCTAATGTCACTTGCTGCCCTCATGAAATTGAATAGTTTTGTTTGAAAAGGTTTAAGATGCACATACATTTCGTGTGCAAACAACAAACTACAATGTTCCCGATGATAAACATGACGTCTTTCTTCAACTCTTCATTAGAAATATTAGTAACAAAGTCACAGTCAAGGATCCTAGCAATTTTTTCTTGATATTCCATATTCTTCTAATGCTAGGCCAGCGGATACTACTGTGTTCCCAAACATCGGAATGTTTTGTTTACAAATCTTCAAGTACTTTTCGGAACTGCCAGTCAAGGCCGGCCTTAGAGAATTGGAGGCCCTAGGCGAAGTTAATTTGGTGACCCCAAATAAAATATTTAAAAAATATAAATTAACAGTTAAAAACAAACTAAAATTATGCAGCTTATTAACCCCAGTCTAATTCAACAATAACAGTGAGGACAACAAGTTTCGCTATTTTTCTCTAACATATGGAAGTGCATATTCTGTGCGAGGTTCCCCATAATGCCGTTAATATGAATATAATTTGGAATACAGTATGTATTTGAATGGTATTCAATGCAGATTAGTGTAAACTTTCCTGTAATGAGTTTATGGTTGGGATATTGCTCTCTTAAAATATTTTATTACAAAGCCAGTTTTTCACAGTCAAAGCATGGTCTCCATCAGTAGTTGCCCTTTCCGTCTTGTACAAGCCAACCCAACCTTTTCAACACAGTTCTTCATAGCATTGAATAAATACTGGCCTGAGCTTGTTTCTTTGACTGAATTTTTCGAAATATTGCCGTTTAAAATAATCTTCATTTACTTTGAACTTTTTAGAATGACGTTTAGAGAAAGTGTTTCTTTAGCCTCTTCATTATAAGTAATTTACAACTATTTATTTTTAATATCTTTGCATTTTTATATGTGTAATGTGTGGGCACACCTGATTTCTTTGGGTGTTCGCGGGCCGCATAAAACACTTCGGCTGGTTTTAATCATCATGTATACAATTAATCTTATCTGTTGTTGCTGTAGGCTCTAATCTTCAAAAAAATTACGGACTAGAGTTCGAGACTAAATACCACGGAAATATCATTCAATTGTCCACTACAGGGACACTATTTTTGACCAAAAAATACCAATATTATCATTCAACTTACTTGGAAATTGTTGTTTCTGAAATCAACACCTAATGAATTCAGCTCTCCACCTCCGCCCCGATTGGTGTGTCCAACTCCAGGCCAAGGTCGATTCAAATAGATAACTTGATCGCCATTAGGAATAAGGTTTCGGAATCTGGGATGCCCACTGACAACAGTCAGTAACATCAAAGAAAGCAGTGTTAACCTGTAGAAAAAAAACCCATTAATGCTGAAAAAAATGTATAAGTTAACATTGCCTATAAGCAGTGGTTCTCACCACACTTTTGTATTGCTCTGAGACTTGGGTGCTCTATAAAACGACCTCTTAGGCCCCTCGAAAACTTCCATCGAATGTTCCTTCGTTCCATAATGGGCACAGGCTGACTAAACTACCTTAGAAATAACTATGTTATGCTGGAGGCCTGTATTGACAGACTGTGGACACCATTTCAAAAGCGATCTTTTTTGGAGAGCTTAAAGAGTTCCCACATTCAACGGAGTGCAATGAAGATCAACTCAGGCACCATTTTGTCTCACCCAGTGAATTGTGTGTAGTTTAAATCACTAAGAGAGCTAATAAATAAACAAATAAATCGGAGAAGTAAAAAAGGTTAGACTTGTAAAGAATATTTTAATTATTTTAGTAACGAGGGTGTATAGATACAAGGATGAAAACATTGTTTGACAGTATTGAGGGGTTTCGGTGTTGGGTTGTATCTCCACACAGCTTACACTTGTTGGCCTACTATTAGCTTTCACTATCCAATAGGTGCTTACTTAGAGCGGTTATAAAAGTTATAGAAGTTTTAGAGGTTATAGAGGTTATAGAAGTTTTAGAGGTTATAGAGGTTATAGAGGTTATAGAGGTTATAGAAGTTTTAGAGGTTATAGAGGTTATAGAAGTTTTAGAGGTTATAGAGGTTATAGAAGGGAGAAGAAACCAAAGACCAGGGACTTCAAGTTGTGCAAGTAGCTACAAAGTGATTGAGATCTAAACTTTGTTTAAACTGTTCAAGATTATTTTTATATTGTGGTTTTCCATAGGCTACAAGGCCTTCAGAGACTACATTACTATTGTTCAAAGATTGTGTTTATTGGTAAAAGTTATATGGAGAAGCTTGTATTTATGCATTGCAATGTATACATTAACAATGATCTTACATAGTTTCAGTAGTGATACAGTTATATTGCCACAACGCCTAGTAATATATTTAACAAATAAAAGTATAACCCATACAATAAAATCGCATCCTCTTACTATCTTGTACGTACTTGCCACACTATACCTCAGCTCACTTCTAGATTACTTCTTTCAAAACATATTAATCATAGGAGGTGTCGTCTGCCACGCCCTCTCTCTGTCAATTGTTAACTACTTAAAATTTTATAGCACATATTCCTTTAGTTATTGCATTATCTCCCTTCCCGGTTTTCACAAACATTTTGAGCTGAAGCAAAACTATTAACCTAAATTATTAATAGTTTCTCTTTGTTGCCTCCCTTTGACCTTTAAATAAAAAGGAACGCAAGTCTGGGTGTTTCTTCAAAAAAGAACTTCGCCATTTACTAGTATCGTTACATTTATTTATTTTCATGTTAGTTATTGAAAAAATTGTTTAAAAATTAATTCCTGAGATTGATTAATTAATAAAATGGATGCTGCAAAAATTTGTGTATAAAAGACATTACGAGATCAAGGTAATTTCCAACACCCCTGAGCCAATATAACCACATCTACAGAAATCTTCCCAGTGTTACATTTCTACACGTCAGCGGTACTGGTCACTAGTGCGTAGATATCAATGTTTACCTTTTAATTAAACAGTAACAATTTTAAAACTAGATCTATCTATCTATCTATTTATCTATCTATCTATCTATCTATCTATCTATCTATCTATCTATCTATCTATCTATCTATCTCATAGCCGATAAAACAGTTTAAAATGTCTTTTTGCGAAAACAAATACTGTATATGACTTACTTTGTTCTAATTGGACTATTTATAAGTGGAAAATGTAAACATATAGAGCATGGAATGGGTTGCCTGAGCTAGCCAGGAAAACCATAGACTTAGCAGAATTTAATTCATTAGTTAATATACATGACTAAATGCATGACGCGTAGGACGTAATCATCTTTTTTGAATTAACGTCTGTATTATTGAAGATAATAAGATAAACAGCAGAACACACAAAAAATCCCTAAATGGAACACTATATATTGGAGAAATCACAAAGAAAAAAAGAAGAATATAAACTTGTAACTTACTTCAGAGCTCCCATTTTTGGTTGCGAATATTATTCTCTTATAAAAACTACTGTATCGTTCAGATTGTTAATCTCTATCTTATTTATAACCTTATAAATGCTCCAATGATACTTTGTGTTATGATTTCCTGCTTCAGTGACTTGTTTATATAGTGGGAAATTGTTATGCGTCGTTTAATGATAATAAACCAGTAACGTCACTAGGATCGGTGTTGCCCGGTGCGGTTAACTAAGAATGTCATCACTTACCCATCCAAAACAAAATACTATGTTGATTTTTTTTTTAACATTCGTTGACTGATACATAACAGTAAAATGATTGTTGATGCTATATGAAAATTTCTTTGTTTAAGACAATATTTAAATATTATTAAAATGTAAGATTATTAAAATTAAAAACAGATTTAGAATCAACAAAACTTGTTTTCTTTGTTAGGCTTTACCAGTGTTTTTAATGACTCTCAACTGTGCTTAAAATTTTAAGTTCGCCACAGTTTTAGTCAGGTAGGTCTGAAAGAGCGCCTGGAGCTTACCCTTCAAGGTCTTGGGTTAATAATAATGCCAGTTTGATATAAATAGCATAAAATAAAACTAAGAAAACCTGTAGTTAAAGTATCATAAGTATGTCCTATGCTTAAATCAATAGTTTGATCTAAATCTATTCGGTGAGCTCAATTTCCTTAACTAATGGTTAAATATATATATATATATCTAGAAGAATTTAGAGACTACTAAGTCTAATAGTAAGTCTAATATTGAGGAGATCTAAAACCAAAAGAAAAATGACAAAGATTTACTGCTGCAGGGTAGAATTTGTAGAAAAAAAAAAAAAAAAACATGTAGATAACACAGCCAGACAAATATGTTAACTAAACCCTATTTAACGTTCACTGTTTGTCTTTTTTGTTTGTTCTGTGGCCAATGAAGATCCCGTGTCCCAAACGTCATTTGTTCAACTTGATCCAGCAAGGTTAACTATACGTATGTTAATTCTATTTTCTCGAGTAGATCTTGCATGGACTTTATATCCGCATACTGTGGAAAGGTAGGTATGTCTGCATAGGTAAAGGTGCGGCTTAATTGAAGCATGAGAGTACGTTGTCATTAATTCAGGTTCAAAACAAAAGGTCACTTATTCGTTCACTTTTACTTTCACTTACCTGTGATGGATGTACTTAGTAATTGTGTAGACGAGAGTGTAAGATATATTCATTTGTTTTAAATCGGATTCAGCAAGAGATGAAACAGGTAAAAGGAAGGATGACTAAGAACTGTCAAAATAAAAAAAAAAGGTTTAGAAAAAAGGCTACTAAACTCTAATGACTTTACATTTACGGATAATTAAATTTGTGGTAATAATTTTTTAAGCTATTAGTCTGTTAACAATTTATATTGTGTATATACTGAGTCATTAAAATTTAAATTAGTTGATGTCCTAATTTAAACCCGTATTTAATTATTTTTTTTTTAAATGAAGTTCCAAGTTATTTTTCTTTAGCTCCCTACTGGAGTTTTTTTCTTTGTTCAATACACAGCCATCCACATAGGAAATAATATTGTTACGTATTTCTGAATCTTCTGGCTAAATGTATAGTATGCACACACATAAAAACACTGCAAAGAACTTGACGACTCAACGTTCAGCTTCATATAACTTTATTGACTATTAACTCTAACAATTCGTCACTGTAACATGTAGCGTAGAAGACTGTACAATATCTGTCAGTTTACAGTTCGCTATACTTCGTTACAATTAATCTCTTCACTTCGTTGCAATTCATCTCTTCTCAGCTTGCATCGAGCCGTATTCCACAGAACAGACCACCGACACACTTCCCAGTGTCGCTCCAGGTCTCCCAAAGCTGAACCAAGTCGTACTAAAGTCTACCGAATCAGAGCCGCACGTCTTACATCGACTGTATCAAGCTCAAGTCCACTGTAGTTCGCTGTATAGACTTTAACGACAGTAGTCCACTCCAGTTAACTCTACCCTAGTTAACTTGCATCGAGTTGTACACATCTCTCTTCTACTGTCTGGCACAGTAGACAACAGCAACGACGACTGACTCTACGACTCTACCTACGACTCACTTTCACATTAACTTTCTGGCTTATATAGAGTACCTAATCGCTCCTACAAAGTTGCATAAACACTGCTTGTATCTCCTAGAACAACACGTGAGGAAACGTCACATCCTGTCTTTGTTTATACATGTACATTCCAGAGAACACTCGCTGCTGTGTCATCTCGCTGGGGTCACATGTAGTGACTTCTACCTGTCACTGGACACTGCTAGTACCTTCTGGAACAAAACATCCTGTCTTTGTTTATACATGTAGATTCCAGAGAATACTCGCTGCTGTGTCATCTCGCTGGGGTCACATGTAGTGACTTCTACCTGTCACTGGAAACTGCTAGTACCTTCTGGAACAAAACATCCTGTCTTTGTTTATACATGTACAAAAAAAAGTACATTCCAGAGAACACTCGCTGCTGTGTCATCTCGCTGGGAACACATGTAGTGACTTCTACCTGTCACTGGACACTGTTAGTACCTTCTGGAACAAAACATCCTGTCTTTGTTTATACATGTAGCTTCCAGAGAATACTCGCTGCTGTGTCATCTCGCTGGGATCACATTTAGTGACTTCTACCTGTCACTGGACACTGCTAGTACCTTCTGGAAAAACACATCCTGTCTTTGTTTATACATGTAGATTCCAGAGAACACTCGCTGCTGTGTCATCTCGCTGGGGTCACACGTCAATCTCTTCCTGTCTATGGCCATTTGTAACATTATGGTTCGCCATGAGCTGGGCCTATCGGATGTGATTGAATCATCATCTACTTCATGGTTGACCATCCACACCTACGAACAGATCTGTTTTGGTGTAACTTTTGGAATAACTATTTATTGGGCAAAGTGTTTGATTCAACACTATCAACACGTAAAACATTGCTACTAAAACATAAAAAAAATAGCTGTTGTCCCAATGACATGGGAAGCGTGGTCGACAGGCTAACTACGCTTGAATGCCATGGGAAGCGTGGTCAAGAGGATAACTACTCTTGAATGCCATGGGAAGCGTGGTCGAGAGGCTAACTACGCTTGAATGCCATGGAAAGAGTGGTCGAGAGGCTAACTACGCTTAAATGCCATGGGAAGCGTGGTCGAGAGGCTAACTACGCTTGAATGCCATGGGAAGCGTGGTCGAGAGGATAACTAAGCTTGAATGCCATGGGAAGCGTGGTCGAGAGGCTAACTACGCTTGAATGCCATGAGAAGCGTGGTAGAGAGGCTAACTACGCTTGAATGCCATGGGAAGCGTGGTCAAGAGGCTAACTACGTTTGAATGCCATGGGAAGCGTGGTAGAGAGACTAACTACGCTTGAATACCATGGGAAGCGTGGTCGAGAGGCTAACTACGCTTGAATGCCATGGGAAGCGTGGTAGAGAGGCTAACTACGCTTGAATACCATGGGAAGCGTGGTCGAGAGGCTAACTACGCTTGAATGCCATGGGAAGCGTGGTCGAGAGGCTAACTACGCTTGAATGCCATGGGAAGCGTGGTCGAGAGGCTAACTACGCTTGAATGCCATGGGAAGCGTGGTCGAGAGGCTAACTACGCTTGAATGCCATGGGAAGCGTGGTCGAGAGGCTAACTACGCTTGAATGCCATGGGAAACGTGGTCGAGAGGCTAACTACGCTTGAATGCCATGGAAAGCGAGGTCGAGAGGCTAACTACGCTTGAATGCCATGGGAAGCGTGGTCGAGAGGCTAACTACGCTTGAATGCCATGGGAAACGTGGTCGAGAGGCTAACTACGCTTAAATGCCATGGAAAGCGAGGTCGAGAGGCTAACTACGCTTGAATGCCATGGGAAGCGTGGTCGAGAGGCTAACTACGCTTGAATGCCATGGGAAGCGTGGTCGAGAGGCTAACTACGCTTGAATGCCATGGGAAACGTGGTCGAGAGGCTAACTACGCTTGAATGCCATGGGAAGCGTGGTCGAGAGGTTAACTACGCTTGAATGCCATGGGAAGCGTGGTCGAGAGGCTAACTACGCTTGAATGCCATGGGAAGCGTGGTCAAGAGGATAACTACGCTTAAATGCCATGGGAAGCGTGGTCGAGAGGCTAACTACGCTTGAATGCCATGGGAGCGTGGTCGAGAGGCTAACTACGCTTAAATGCCATGGGAAGCGTGGTCGAGAGGCTAACTACGCTTGAATGCCATGGGAGCGTGGTCGAGAGGCTAACTACGCTTGAATGCCATGGGAAGCGTGGTCGAGAGGCTAACTACGCTTGAATGCCATGGGAAGCGTGGTCGAGAGGCTAACTACGCTTGAATGCCATGGGAAGCGTGGTCGAGAGGCTAACTACGCTTGAATGCCATGGGAAGCGTGGTCGAGAGGCTAACTACGCTTGAATGCCATGGGAAGCGTGGTCGAGAGGATAACTACGCTTGAATGCCATGGGAAGCGTGGTCGAGAGGCTAACTACGCTTGAATGCCATGGGAGCGTGGTCGAGAGGCTAACTACGCTTGAATGCCATGGGAAGCGAGGTCGAGAGGCTAACTACGCTTGAATGCCATGGGAAGCGTGGTCGAGAGGCTAACTACGCTTGAATGCCATGGGAGCGTGGTCGAGAGGCTAACTACGCTTAAATGCCATGGGAAGCGTGGTCGAGAGGCTAACTACGCTTGAATGACATGGGAGCGTGGTCGAGAGGCTAACTACGCTTGAATGCCATGGGAAGCGTGGTCGAGAGGCTAACTACGCTTGAATGCCATGGGAAGCGTGGTCGAGAGGCTAACTACGCTTGAATGCCATGGGAAGCGTGGTCGAGAGGCTAACTACGCTTGAATGCCATGGGAAGCGTGGTCAAGAGGCTAACTAAGCTTGAATGCCATGGGAAACGTGGTCGAGAGGCTAACTACGCTTGAATGCCATGGAAAGCGAGGTCGAGAGGCTAACTACGCTTGAATGCCATGGGAAGCGAGGTCGAGAGGCTAACTACGCTTAAATGCCATGAGAAGCGTGGTCGAGAGGCTAACTACGCTTGAATGCCATGGGAAGCGTGGTCGAGAGGCTAACTACGCTTGGATGCCATGGGAAGCGTGGTCGAGAGGCTAACTACGCTTGAATGCCATGGGAAGCGTGGTCGAGAGGCTAACTACGCTTGAATGCCATGGGAAGCGTGGTCGAGAGGATAACTACGCTTAAATGCCATGGGAAGCGTGGTCGAGAGGCTAACTACGCATGAATGCCATGGGAGCGTGGTCGAGAGGCTAACTACGCTTAAATGCCATGGGAAGCGTGGTCGAGAGGCTAACTACGCTTGAATGCCATGGGAGCGTGGTCGAGAGGCTAACTACGCTTGAATGCCATGGGAAGCGTGGTCGAGAGGCTAACTACGCTTGAATGCCATGGGAAGCGTGGTCGAAAGGCTAACTACGCTTGAATGCCATGGGAAGCGTGGTCGAGAGGCTAACTACGCTTGAATGCCATGGGAAGCGTGGTCGAGAGGATAACTACGCTTAAATGCCATGGGAAGCGTGGTCGAGAGGCTAACTACGCTTGAATGCCATGGGAGCGTGGTCGAGAGGCTAACTACGCTTGAATGCCATGGGAGCGTGGTCGAGAGGCTAACTACGCTTGAATGCCATGGGAAGCGATGTCGAGAGGCTAACTACGCTTGAATGCCATGGGAAGCGTGGTCGAGAGGCTAACTACGCTTGAATGCCATGGGAAGCGTGGTCGAGAGGCTAACTACTCTTGAATGCCATGGGAAGCGTGGTCGAGAGGATAACTACGCTTGAATGCCATGGGAAGCGTGGTCGAGAGGCTAACTACGCTTGAATGCCATGGGAGCGTGGTCGAGAGGCTAACTACGCTTGAATGCCATGGGAGCGTGGTCGAGAGGCTAACTACGCTTGAATGCCATGGGAAGCGATGTCGAGAGGCTAACTACGCTTGAATGCCATGGGAAGCGTGGTCGAGAGGCTAACTACGCTTGAATACCATGGGAAGCGTGGTCGAGAGGATAACTACGCTTAAATGCCATGGGAAGCGTGGTCGAGAGGCTAACTACGCTTGAATGCCATGGGAGCGTGGTCGAGAGGCTAACTACGCTTGAATGCCATGGGAAGCGTGGTCGAGAGGCTAACTACGTTTGAATGCCATGGGAAGCGTGGTCGAGAGGCTAAGTACGCTTGAATGCCATGGGAAGCGTGGTCGAGAGGCTAACTACGCTTGAATGCCATGGGAAGCGTGGTCGAGAGGCTAACTACGCTTAAATGCCATGGGAAGCGTGGTCGAGAGGCTAACTACGCTTAAATGCCATGGGAAGCGTGGTCGAGAGGCTAACCTCGCTTGAATGCCATGGGAGCGTGGTCGAGAGGCTAACTACGCTTGAATGCCATGGGAAGCGTGGTCGAGAGGCTTACTACGCTTGAATGCCATGGGAAGCGAGGTCGAGAGGCTAACTACTCTTGAATGCCATGGGAAGCGTGGTCGAGAGGCTTACTACGCTTCAATTCGGCTAGTCTTGGCTACCTATAAAGGGGGCTTGAGGTTCGACACCCAAGCACCTGAAGGCAGCATGGAAAAACCTTCTCCTAGATACCCCTCCCCACTGGACTATAGAGCTCGAAGCATGTTATAACCATGAAAGTAACGCTATATAAAAGCTATAAGTATTTTTTTGTTTCTTCCAGTCCTGTGTTTTTGTATGTTGTCCTAGCCACTAAGACTTACTGTCTTCTAAACGGTATAAGAGACATATTAATGCTTAAAGACAAGACGAAACAACAAGTCTTTGTAACAGCCGAGACTTGATCTCAATTATTAACAAATAGGCACTTCATTTATTAAACACACAACCGAACACAAAGAGATCATGAATCAAGACACTATCTTACCAAAACTTAAATCAACTGACTCCGCCTAGCTGTTAGTCTGTTTGGTACACATTGTGTACACATTATTTCTTTCAGTTTGTAATCACGTTGAAACTCATAAAAAATATTCATCGGCCCTAAAAACCAGGAATCAACAACAACAAAAAATCCAATTAATTAATTAGCGGTAATTAAATAATTGTTTTGTTATAGAAAAGGGGATATAAATCTTACAGCATGACTGTAAATGTGCAGTTCTTTCCTTTACAATGATAAACTTTATCTGTAAAGTTTCGAATAGATAGTTCTTACTGTTCTCATTAACTTCAGTGAAGCATGTTGTCTGAGGTCAATGTGAAGAGAGAGTTCCAAACCTTAGGTAAATGCACTGTAAAACATTGTAAACTAAACATTGAGATATTTTTGTCTTTGAAAAATACAAATAAGGTAGAAATATTGTCCAGCTAGGTTGTGGGTGGATTCATGCAACGTTTCTTTATTCTTCATGTAATCTTATTATATGTATCTCCCTCTTAGATTTATGCTGTGTTATAAAGAGTTACGCCCTTGCCCTCAGGGTATACTTGAAGCCAAGATGGCTGAATAAAAAACAACAACCTGTTCTTACTTCATAAAAGTGTTTTATTTGTATAGCGTATATAAACAATGGGGATTTAACCAACGACGTTCGCGTCATTAGCTAAACGCTCTAACAGCTTAGCCATCCATCCATACTAAGATGTGCGTAATTTCAGTTTCCAATTAAAGTACAACATTTTCAGTTTGAGGTATTGATTATTGCTAAAGTGTTTGCGAAGGAATTGAAAAAGTTGGAAGTCATTGTTGCGCGTGCTACACGTTGTAAATAAAACAACGAAACAAATATCAAGGACTAGGCTACAGTCGCTGCTTTATTGAAGTGAACTGAAGTAGCGTCCTAAACCCTAACACCAATACAGAACAGACGTGACAGTCTGAAACATAACATAACATAACATAGCTCGGCTATCAAAATAAATCTTATCATCACTCTATAAAAAGAGCACACAATTAGCCAATGAAATGGGAAGTATTTTAATTCAAACGTATAAAACTGACATCACGCTCGGTCCAGACAAAGCACTACAGTTTGTGATCTTCAGGACTTGGAGATAAATATCTTACATTTTTATGAATATTTATAAATTGATGTATTTAATTTGGTTTTGTGGTGCATTGACACACCTACCTCCTCTCAGAGGCGTGGTCATAAAAAAACAGTGCATCACGTAAAAATAGAGGCTTATAAATAAAAACAAGTTTTTAATAATAATGTAATACAAATAAACTTAAAATGTATTACTTAACTAAAATATATAAAACACTTTTTTTTTTGGCGCCGCTCTGGGTGTGACGCCCCCCTGAGGGTGGCGCCCGGGCCCCTTTGCCTCCCCTCCTATTTACTTCTTTCCCACACCTCTTCTCCCCCAGTGTTGACAGCCATGTCCCTACTAAAGTAACCTGTGTGGAACAAATTGTATCCATTCTATATCCTGTTTTCTTTCACATTGTCTTCTTTTTCTTTTTTTTCGTCAACACATGGACGGGGAAAAGGTCAAGGTTGCAGTTTGAATAGATCTAACGTTGCTGGTTCTGCGCCTATATAAGCATTAGCAACACGGATATAACAAATAACATGTTGTTTTGACTTCACCTAAAAAAAAACGACAGTTGAGAAATAAAAGATGTACATTAGGATCTATGGGAAATTTTAAGTTAACGAAATGTCCAGATCGTTCACACGTTAAAATAAACAACAAGAAAATATCTATAACAATTCTTCTCTAAAAATACTCTATACATTTCAAAAATAGCCCAGTTTTGAACACAGCAAGTCTATTGTCAACAGTGAAACAGTGCATATTTAGCTGAAATATAAACACGGTCAAAATAAGTTGCATACATATACGTAGACATAAGTCGCAAACACACACTTGGACATAAAGTGCATACGTATACGCAGACATAATTTGCATACACATTCTTAGACATAAGTTGCATACACATACGCAGACATAATTTGCATACACATACGCGACATAATTTGCATACACATTCTTAGGCGTATTTTGCATACACATTCTCAGATATAAGTCGCAAACACATACTTGGACAGAAAGTGCATACTCATACGTAGACATATTTTGCATACACATTCTTAGACATAAGTTACATACACGTACATTCTTTCATCCTTTTCTTCTCTGATGTATAACACTTTGCTTTTAGACATGCAAATAATGGAAATATAAATGATTCATGTTTGGGTATTTTTCACTTTTTTCTGTGTAGATCTACTTTGATATCACCTTACAAAACATTCACTTGTATTCCCATCATATAGCCCCGCCAAAACGAGGTTTCAGATATGGTAATAAAACTGAAGCCCACATCAGACCTATCATCAGTAGTTGGCACTCGTAGCATGTCTGGGTTGAACCGTTACGTCCAAACAGCGTCATTGCCTTAACGGTAGGATCTGTAGAGAAATAGGATGAAAGGGAAAAAAAATAAAAATTTCGTTGATCAAACACTTCTTAGAAAGTATATTGAACGGAGGAGTGGTTGCCAAGGTACAGTAGACAATTTCATAAAACCCTAGGATCTTGTTTTTATCCGAGGGTTTTGAAACACAATCATTATTGCTTTTCCTTGTCATGTTACAAGATACAGTAGTGTCAAGCCTACCCATGTAGTTCTCCTTAAGCTAAAAATACACAATAATTAAATTAATGATTAGTAAGTTAAAGTAAAATGTTTGTAAAATGTAAAATGTAAAAGTACATGAAGAAGTGGATGAAAACCATGAAAAAAAAACATAAGCAGATCGGTAGAAAATCTATAAAAAAAAAAAAAAAATTATCTAAAGGGGAAGAACTCTGCCCTTAAAACTACATCTGTCAATAATGTACAAGTGATTTCCCTTATTTGATATCAGTATATTATTAATTAATATTAATTAAGATAATTGGTTCTTTTTTATCTATTCATGTTTTGTTTGGTACAATAAATACTTGATCGGAGAATGAGTGATGGAGGAATGGCGTCAACAATTATGCAAGAAGAATAAACGCTCCAATGTCTGTGAATACTAAAGAAATATTTTTATCTTGTTGATCCCAGACCTGCACAAGTGGGGATGGGCGATCCATTACAGCCGAGGGCCACATTAAAAAAATTTGGGGACCAGGCGGGCCGCATATATATATATATATATATGAGGAATTGAAACAAGAGTTTGCAATTTCTTGAACCAACTTTACGAATTTTGTTTCTGTTTTGCTACTGTCCATTTACATCCATCATTTCAACACGAATGTATAGTAGTACTTAATATGAAGTATATAACTGTTTTCTCTCGTGCATAATGTTCCGGAACCATGAAACTAGCTTACTAGTTGTTGCTCTTCTTGCGACTACTGTCAAATTAACTTTAATAAGCATCGACTTGTTCTAACACTTGATAATTTTCAAATAAAAAGAAAAGTTTGTTTAAAGATGAATGTGGTTGCTTAAAATGTGAAAGATTATGTTTCTTAAAGTGTGGATATACAGCTTGATCCATAAAACTCCCGCGAAGGAACTGACTATAACTTATCTTTCAAGAAATGTAATAGCTTTGTTTGAAAAAATGTAAGATGCACACACTTTTCATGTGCAAACCACAAATTGCAATGCTCCCGATGATAAACATGAATTCTGTCTTCAACTCTTCATTAGGAATATTAGTAACAAAGTCACAGTTAATGTCCATCAAGGAACCTAACATTTTCTTCCTTGAGATTCCATGTTGATCTAATGACTGGCCAGAGGATACTACTGTGTTACCGAATATCAGAATGTTTTAATTCCAAATCTTCACGTACTTTTCGGAACTGCCAGTCGGGGCCGGCCTTGGATACGTGGAGGCCCCGAATAAAATATACAAATACAAAATAAAGGGAAAAAATACAATTATGCAATTTATTAAAGACCTAGTGTAATTCAAACAATAGTATTATTTCAAGATTTGCTGTTTTCCTTCTCTTTTTAACAGAGTATATTACCCTAGCGAGGTCCCCAACAATCACGGACCTTAGAAGCTGCATATTTTTTAGACTATGCCTGGGGACGGACGCCCCTGTGCATGACCATGTCACTTCATAACACATTTTAATTCAGTGTAGCTTTTTTGTATACTTTCCAGTTACTATTTTATGAATGGGATATTTTCTTTATTTTATTAAAAAGGTTGTTTTTCTCAGTCAAAGTTCCCTCAGTTGTTACCCTTACCATCTTGTACAAGCCAACCCAACTCTTTCGACACAGTTCTTCATAGCATTGAATAAATACTTGCCTGGGCTTATGTCTTTTACTGAATTTATCGAAATATTGCTATTAAATATAATGTTCGTTTACTTTAAACTTTTTATAAGGACGTTTAGAGACAATGTTTCTTTGGCCTCTTCATTATAAGTGATATGAATCTAAAGTTTCAATAATTTCTATAGATATTTACAATGATTTATTTTTAATATATAAGCTTTGTAAAAAGATCTGACGTCTGTTCAGAAATGACAATCATTATTTAGCAGCCCCGACCTTCAGGTTGAACTAATCAACAGAGGCGTAGTGAGAGGGGGAGGTAAGGTGGACATGATGTACCAGGCGCAACCCTCAAAAACGGAGGGAGGTGGTGGTGCCACCCAAAGTCTATATTTCTATGTGATGTTCATGGAAAATTAAGGGGGGGGGGGCGTTAAACTGTACATTTCCCCAGGCGAACGTTTTGCTCACTACGCCTCTGCTGTTCGATATATGTCAGTTTTTGTCTATGTTAAAACATCCAAAGCTGAACTGTGTTATTCTTCTGGACTTTTCTGTATATACTGCATAATCTATTGAATCGTATTCCCTTGATAACAGAAATGGTTTTATAGTTATTGACATGTCAATTAATCAATGAGAATGTTATTGTCTTTATAAAATCTTATAAATGTCTGATACCAGTACACACTCAAGGCATGTCGACGAGAGCCAATATGGGTTTCTACATTGTGTTCATATGTAGGGGACAGAAGCTAAAATTAGTTTGTACATTACCTTGACACTCTGTCATATCCATTGGATGGTAGTATGCTGTTGAAGTAAAATAGACCCAATTAAAGTAACGTCTGTATTTTATAAGATAAGATAATGTAGCATTGACTTTCTTTCCCTACTAAAATACCTCTAACATTGGTTTTACTTTGGAATTAAAATACCTCTAACATTGGTTTTACTTTGGAATTAAAATACCTCTCCGATGATCAACCACTTACCTCTAACATTGACCAGCGCTAGTAGGCTGTAATATGTCATCAAAACGTGACTTCTTTCTGACGTGGAAGTAGCTGCCTCGCAAACATACTCCCCAGAATCCTTTAGTTGTGCTCCTTTGATCATTAGTGTTATTCGAGGTTTAGCTTGATCGTGTTCGTAAGACCAATCCCCCTCAAAGTTCTGAATCTAGAAGGGAAAAAAATTAAATTTACATAATATATATATATATATTGTTAAGCGCTTCCGTGGTGTCGAATACAAACAAACCCAAACGGAGGTAACACTGAACGTACTGCTGGAACTGATAACGTCGGCGAAAGGCCGAACAATCAATAGAGGTAGTCGACTCTGGTATTGAACATCAAACACGTTTAATATTTAAGAAGAGAACTGTCGAATGTCACCTACTTCTAGCCGTCTATAAATGTGTTCCTTATTGCTACGTTGTTATGAGAAGCGTCTTGTGTTTTTTTTTGTCGACTCCTGTTTCCTTCTGTCTTTTTAAAGATCTATCATGTCATCGTCGCTAAGTAAAAACTTCCCCCTATTTCCGAAACAAATAACTAATTCCTAATCGTGCCATATATATATATATATATATATATATATATATATATAGATAGATAGATAGATAGATAGATAGATAGATAGATAGATAGATAGATAGATAGATAGATAGATAGATAGAGAGAGAGAGAGAGAGAGAAATGTGAGCGACCTGAATTCGAACTCGTGGGCCAAAGCCTCCACAAACCACTCAAGGCACTACACTAGCCACTGTGTTAGAAAAAGTTCTACAGTCAGCATGCAAGATTCACAAGTATATCAGATAAATTTCTAAACTCACAGCCACTTCACGACAGAAGACTAAAAATTAAAGTAGAAATGATGCCTAAAACACTGAACTATAATTTACAAATAGAATAAACACAATCTTATAAACTTCTTAGACAAAGATAAGAGCACTTTTCTTATTCCATATGCTAGGTGAAACTTTTGTAAGTGGTCTTTCTACTTTTGTAATTAGAGCATGGAGAGGGCTACGTGAATCAACCAGGAAAAGCAATCACTTGGCAGAATTTGAATCGCTAATTAACATCACAATAATAGCATGAAGAGGGTTGCGTGAATCAACCAAGAAAACCAATCAATTGTCAGAATTTGAATCGCTAATTAACATGAACGACTAGGTTCTTCTTCTTCTTCTTCTTGAAACTGTCAGGTAGAGTTGAGCCTTCGGCTCTTGGAACTCTAGACCAGCAAAAGTGAACAAGAGCTCCCTCTGACCGGCCTGAATAAGAACAGTGTACACTGTTCTGTCTGAGGGGTTGGTCAGACTCGCGGCAAGAGACCGCGTACACTAAGACCCCCGCCATTTTTCTTTTCTATACCAGGCTAAACTGTGCGGGACACGACTAGGTTAAAAATACATACTCATACCAGACAAGTAGCTTCTTTCTTTTTTTTTTAAGGAATATCTGTATAATGCATTAGATACTATAATAATATTGAAGATTTAAAACAGTAATTACATGAACAAGTGATTTAGGAAATCTCCTAGAAATACAGAACCTACCCATACTTGCCTCTCATCCTTTTTGACATTGTAATTGGCCACTTCTGCGAACACAGTGAAGGAATGGATGTTTGGGATGGCTCGCCTGTACAACCGAAGTAAGAGGATGTAAGGGTACTCCTGGCCGAAGTTAAAGTTGGAGTTCTCGCAGGTTACATTGAAGTCCTGGCCATTGAAAATCAACCAACTTTGGTTGATAATGGGACGCTGGCGATCACCTTCAAGGAGAAAGACAACAAGAGATACAAAGATATTGTCAAGCATTCCCACATGGAATACGTAATAATCAACCATAACTAGGAAATGCTAGCCCAAGATCTTTTACCATGACCAGGAAATGCTAGCCCAAGATCTTTTACCATGACCAGGAAATGCTAGCCCAAGATCTTTTACCATGACCAGGAAATGCTAGCCCAAGATCTTTTACCATGACCAGGAAATGCTAGCCCAAGATCTTTTACCATGACCAGGAAATGCTAGCCCAAGATCTTTTACCATGACCAGGATATGCTAGCCCAAGATCTTTTACCATGACCAGGATATGCTAGCCCAAGATCTTTTACCATGACCAGGAAATGCTAGCCCAAGATCTCGACCCATGATCAGGAAATGCTAGCCAAAGATCTCGACCCATGATCAGGAAATGCTAGCCCAAGATCTCTACCCATGACCAGGAAAGGCTATAGCCCAAGATCTCTACCCATGACTAGGAAAGGCTATAGCCCAAGATCTCTACCCATGACTAGGAAAGGCTATAGCCCAAGATCTCGACCCATGACTAGGAAAGGCTATAGCCCAAGACATCTACCCATGAACAGGAAATGCTAGCCCAAGATCTCTACCCATGACCAGGAAAGGCTATAGCCCAAGATCTCTACCCATGACTAGGAAAGGCTATAGCCCAAGATCTCTACCCATGACTAGGAAAGGCTATAGCCCAAGATCTCGACCCATGACTAGGAAAGGCTATAGCCCAAGACATCTACCCATGAACAGGAAATGCTAGCCCAACATCTCTACCCATGACGTTTTGTAGTGCTTGGGTAGCTGTAGTAAAGCCTGATCTATAGACGGGGTTATTGCATGGACCCTACTTTGCTATTATCCATGGCATTGGGTGGCATCGCGAGCCCAGGTGTGACTGTTGCACTGTGATTAAGGTGTACTTGCCTGCTGACTAGATTTATGTTGAGTAAGTTTACCTAACTTAGGTGCTCTGATCGTGTACTTATTATTATGTACCTAATTAATCATTTATGTCATATTATATCAGTGATAAATTAAACCGTTGTTATTTAAACTGTCGTTGTTAACTAATATATGTTGTACTTGTACTTTAATAATTAACTACTATATTAACTAATAGACTGTCAGGGGTGCCCGGGCAGACGAGCCGGGGTCAAATTACAACCCCGACAGAAATGTAATAACTGAACATTGAGGTGGGAAACCCGGTGGAGTATGTCATTCCACTAGTTCAGCGGTTCTCAACCATTTTAGCTCGGCGACTCCTTTTTACAATTTTCCACTCTGCGGCGACCCCCCCCCCCCTCTTTACTAACAGCAAAGCTATTTTCGTCCATAAGCATAAGTAACGGCTCCTTCTGCTATAAAGTGGAAATCTCTTAGAAGTATTTGATATGCATTGACAAAGTAATCTACACTGATACAATATAGTTGCGAGTTTGTTTCTGTTTTACCAGACTAGAGATTCTCAAAACGGTCTTTGCAAGATCATAACTACTGTCATCTTCTGCATCAAGTCTAATTCTTTATTTAGAATTCATGAATAAAAAGCTGGAAAACCATTTTATTGAAAAAATAAGCATTTGAAATAGAGAGAAAATCGCGATAAAAATAGGAAAATGATTGCAAACCCTTGATCAAGATTAAAGAAAAGTCATTTTTTACTGCATCACATTTAATGTTTATGGGGAGGGGTGGGATTGATGCCCCCTCCCGACCCCACCAAATCGGCCAACATACTAGAGAAGGGGGGGGGCGAAATAATTTAAAATGGGTTGAAATGTAAATAATTAGTATGTATCATAAACATAAGTAATACATTCGTATACAGATTGTGTGTGTGGGGGGGGGGGCGTCCGAGTGGGGGCGGGGAACAATCGCCCCTACCGCCACCCCCCTCCGGATCCGCCAGTGTCTCATTCTCTAGATAAACCCGTAAAACCCACCTTGACAGCAGCTACTAGTCAAAGAGATTACCCAATAATAAGGAGAAAAAAATCTGCTATCATCCCAGCCTACTTGTGCCTTTAAGTTAAGTAATACATTCTAAGATTATTTGTATTATATTATAATGAAATACTTTTAATTTATAAGGCTATATTTGTATGTGATGTTCATGGAATCTGTGGGGTGGGGGGCGCCAATAAAGTAACTTCCCCATGGGGCATGTTTTGCTCATTACGCCTCTGCTTTGGGTCCAATTTCCTAAAAAAATGGGCTTTATCCAAGGTGGAAAAAAACAACTTTGAACTTACTGTAAACATTAAGTTTAACGTCGCATTCCTCTATGGGCTCATGCCCGCTGTAACATTTATACAGCCCGTCGTCCTTCACCTTGACGTTGCTGATGAAGACGTACACCTTGTTCTCCAGCACGCTGACTGTGTAGTTTAGCCGTGACCTGTATTCGCGATGCACATCCACGGCAAGGTCGTCGACACCAATGGTCAGGACATCTATTGGCTGTTGTTTAAAGTGTTGAAGTTTGATAACGATTTTTTGCAGAAAGCCTTCCTCGTCAGGTTGCGGGAGCAGGAATGGTAAAATGACATCTTGGTTTTCATTGGCGCACCAATGCTTCGGATCACGAGACGCGTGAACTGTTGCTAGATTTAAAAGATGTGAGACAAATCAATGTATGGAAAAGAAAGAGACAGTGTCACTTGCACATACGTACTCATACTAAGTCTGATTTTTTAAAGTCTTAATTGAAGACGTGTTATCCTTAAAGGGCACTCTTTTTTCTTTAAAGTAAAAAAAGAGACTTCATGCAGAGAAATTCATTTTGTGAAATACAGAATGACGTGTTGATCTTTTTACAAATCTTATACCAAGTCACTCTGTCTGTCTGTCTGTAAGTTTGTACATGTCATTTCTCCCACACCCAATCTTGCATTAAAGTGAAATTTTTGCACAATTAAATCTATTAAAACAAGAATCAGTGGAAAATATATTAAACACTGAGTAAACTTAATTAACTTTTGGTAATTATTTTTTTTTAGGTATTGAACAAGGAAAGAAATTGTACTTGACTTATGGGATAGTTTAAATTGAATTAGACCCCTTTATACTTTTTAGGTAGCTACTTTAAAGTTTAAAGCTGACAACTAATAACTATTTAACCTTCTACTTCATAGGCAATACGCCTGTACAGTGTTAGTATGTTGGCTTGAGGAGGCTTTAGGAGGCTTGAGGAGGCTTTAGGAGGCTTGAGGAGGCTTTAGGAGGCTTGAGGAGGCTTGAGGAGGCTTGAGGAGGCTTGAGTAGGCTTGAGGAGGCTTTAGGAGGCTTGAGGAGGCTTTAGGAGGCTTGAGGAGACTTGAGGAGGCTTGAGGAGGCTTGAGGAGGCTTTAGGAGGCTTGAGGAGGCTTGAGGAGGCTTGAGGAGGCATGAGACCTCAAGTTCGAATTCACAGTAACGTTCATCCGGAAAACGTCTTCATTCCCACGTCCTTTTTTTCCCAACTGGTCTAGACAGGATCATAGCGTATTGAGACAACTGGTCTAGACAGGATCATAGCGTATTGAGACAACTGGTCTAGACAGGATCATAGCGTATTGAGACAACTGGTCTAGACAGGATCATAGCGTTTTGAGACAACTGGTCTAGACAGTATTATAGCGTTATGAGAAAGCTACAAGCATGATGGAGTGCTAAGCAAAAACAATTTTTTAAAACTATTTCTGATCACACAAATTTACCATTGTTAGTCTCTATTTATTGTTAATTTTATTACATGACTAATTGATACAAATACAGCTAATAAAAGATTTTTTGCCTTTTTCATGTAATTATATTTTTGTTAAGCTTTTTATTAATAACATAATGTACACTAACTTCCAAATCAGAATTAATTATTTTTTACACGTATCTATATATCTTGTCATGTATGATGATTTGAGACTTAAACTATGTTAGATTTTTTGTTTTCTAATTATTCAAGCTACACAATCTATCACACTCAGGCAATTCTATGTAAACTATATCAATAAAAATCTTTAAAATGCTTGTACTAGATGAGCCTAGACCTAGTTGAGATAACAAAAAAAAAAAAGATTAGAATAATAGATCATATTCATAAATCTATTAAAACACTAACCTACACCAAACAAAGAAAGAAAAACTAGCCTTCTAAAAATCATCCGATATATATAATCCAGATAATGACAATAAACAGGACCCGAAACGTATCAATGGAAGATATACATTCAAATGTACATGTAAATAATTCCCATCACTATGAACTTTTTCCAACATAAAACAAAGGCATGTTTACAACATTGAGATGTTCATTAACTGCTATAGATAGTTTTAGTCAATGTGAAATCGAACATCATTAATGTGTGAACTATAAATAGTATACGGTATAATTTCTTAAAGTGATGCGCATATCTTATAATATAAGAGATAGGAGAATACAATCCTTGTTATATACAAAATCTGGAAGGACAAACTCTTACAGAGTAAATATAGATTTGATCTAGTCTAGCGGTTCTCAACCTTTTAAGCTCGGAGACTCCTTTTTACAATCCGCGACCTCCTCCCCCCCCCCCCATAGCAATAGGAGAATAGACAAAAACAATCCATATTTTTGATGACCTTAGGCGGCCCATGACAAATCATCAATCGACTTCCAAGGGGTCGCGACCACAGGTTGAGAACCCCTGATAGTCTTATCGCTCAAAGTCAACGTGGATTTTTCAAAGGACTTCATTCACCAATCGTAAACATACAATATGAGCCACGCGATTCTCTATATCTTTTCTATACAAATTACCATCTAATTACCATCAAGATTTAAGAAAAGTCATTTTTTACATTGTTTTATCAACTTTATTCACGTGGTGAATAAGGTCCATTATTTTTCGTTAAATTTTTTATTGTATATGTATATTTTCCCAAGATTTCAATTGATCACGTGATTATCTAGTCATTGATTCCAGCAATATTTTGGGTGCATCTTTAACTTTGTTGGGTTAGTAATACTAAATAGAAGTGGGTGTCACTAAACGTCCTAGACTAACTGCAATGACGTTACAAGCGAAATAAAAAAAAGTACTTTTAAAAAAACAGAAACGCTTAAATTAATGTGTCTCAAATAGTTTGGATCAGTCATGCAATTATATTTGTAATAAATCTAGACTAACTAATCTTTACGGTACTCAGGCAACGCCGCCTTCCGTGGCTCGGACATGTTCGCCGGATGGAGGACAATCGCATCCCGAAAATCATTCTGTACGGGCGACTTTCGACTGGCTCAAGAAAAAATGGTCGCCCCACCTCCGTTACGTTATAAATGGATTTAAATCAGTGAACATTGATACTGACCATTGGGGGGACATATCCTTAGACCGCGCTAGTTGGAGAGAGACGGTGACCAAGAAAGCTATAGACAGCATGAAAACATGGGCTTCAGCTCTTGAAGAAAAGCTTGCCATACAGAAAATGTCCAGCTCATAGACCTATATATTATACTAGACTGGAAACCAGAAATTAATTTCTTATCCGCCCGCGATTGATCGATTATATATATTGCTACATATCAACTCAATACGATCTTGGGTACACTGTTCTGCATCAACGTGGCACTCGGGTAGAAACGGTTACTTGAAGGGGTAACTAGGCTAAATGAATGGCATAACAAAACTCCCATGGGAGTGTCCAAGTGTACGCGAGAGTGAACACATCGCAGGGGACGAACCTGTCGATAATCCATGCGCCGCTCCACAAGAGACCGTTACATTAATGGCGAGTTACCCCATGGTTAGCTTGGTATAACATAGTAAGGTGGCAGATGTTCCCGGTAAACTCGGTCCTTTGGCCATGTCTAGCCCATGCGTCCAGAGACCAGTTATGTCGGATTATGTCGATTCTTTATATAGGCATTGACCTGGGTCTCTTCCAGACAGAATGGGGCTCAGACAGGTTTTTTTTTTATTGTTTGACGCTCAAACAGGTTGTTTTTTTTCAAATTTAGAGCTCGAAGAGCCTTCGGGTCAGCTCTTAGACGATCTAACGTTATTGAACACTTGATTAAAGGCATTTTTTTTAACGGAAATGTTTTTTTTTCTTGTTTTTTTTTGTTTTTTTTGACGATTTGAATAAGATAACGACCCTTTACAAAACAATTAGATCAATTATATATTCATTATAAGACATCTGTTAGGCCATGTTCGCATCCAACTTCACATTCGCTTTTACATATCTTTTGGTCTTCTGGACCGCTGGGGCACCACACAAGATCTGTCAACCTTCTTTCTCCATTCTTCTCTGTCATTGGTCTTTGAAAGAATTTAATTCTGATATTCTTTCTGAAAACATTGATACCTGCCCTTTTACCTGCCTGAGTGGACCTTTTCGGGGGCTGATTTTAAGTTTGTGTTTCCACACAAACTGTCTTTGTAACCTTGTTTTAAATTGATTCTTGTGTTGTCAGGTTAGAGAAATAGATTGCTAAATTTTAGCCTATCCGAGATTTGGCGTCGGAGAAATAACGTGTACAAATATTTGGCCAGACAGAGAGACAGACATTCAGACAGTTAGAGTGAATAGTTATAAGCTTTGTAAATATTACTCTCTACTAGGTTACAGGAGAAATAATTATTTCTTTTTCTTACAAGTATGTAACACTTTCTTCCAGGACGGAAAAGTACAGTATAGGATAGATTTCAGTGTCAAGGATTTAGTTGAAAACTATTAATGTAAATATTACAATGGTATGAAATGTGTATATAAATGTTACATTAGGTAGTAAAGTTTAAATATTGCAAAAATGATTTTAAGTGCATTTATTTATAAAGTGTTACTGTTTTGTGGGAACATGTCATTAATTGGCTCTGAAATTTTTAATGGTGCGCTGCCATAAACAAATGGAATTTCGTTCTCGCATCTCTTATTTAGCTGTGGAATTGAGTTGCACTGTAAGTTTCCACAGCTGACACAATTTTCTAGTCCTAAAATTCTATAAGTCCCGTTTATTGTTATTTCTTCGATACTTAAATCTAACGGCCCACAAAGCCTTATTTAAAAATATGCAACACTTATATAGGCCCATCACGTGTAGTCTACCATCTCATTCACTATAATGCCCACCACATATACTGTCAATATTTTGAAATGAAATGTCCTTTCCCTGGAACAATTTTAAAAAGGATAGCACAATATTCACACTATAGTCATCTCTTTACTTTATTTGTATTTTGTCAGTCTACAGTTTAGATCTAAAAAGGTAGCTAATTAAGACTAACTCATCTTCAAAAACAGTATTGTACAACCACCTAAAAAAATACACATACACACTTACATTTTTTCTAGGCCCTTACATATTCTGAGACTAATTTTATTAAAGTTTTACTTTAGGATACAGGCCTACTTGTAGATCTAGATCTCCAGCTAAAATTATTCAGCATGTTATTACAGCTAGATCTACATTCTTTAAATTTCTTATATCAGTAAATTTTTCCCCCATTATTTGCGCTTTCATAATCACAATGATATCTACACCAAGTGGATAATTTCATTTAAAATTTTGATCTATGGACAAACCATAGACATAAATAAATATAGACTTGCCGATAAAAGAGTTTTATGAAAGGAAAATTATGTCTATGGAACAAACACATCAACAACGAAATGGAACGACAGTTTTGCTTCAAACTATTACGTGTTCAAGCGGAAGGAATAATTGATTTGTACGTGACGCATTGAAATGTCTTCCTTTAATAACATAGTTGGTAGAAATAGCGTCTAAAAAAACATTGTTTATAAAGCTTATATTGACTCAATTTGTCTCTCCGATACAAGTTTAGACACGTTATTTCTCCCTCGCCCAAATGAATTTGTGTCCTTCATACACATTTGTACAAATACTCCTTCTTCTCACTTGGTAGTAGAGCATGGAATGAGTTGCCTGAGCTAGCCAGGAAAACCAGTGACTTGGCAGAATTTAAGTCATTGGTTAATATGCATGACTAACTGCACGACGCGTAGGACGTAATCATCTTCTTTTTTGAAGTAACGATTGTATTATATAAGATAAGTTAACATAAGCTACGCTTTCTGTTAATTGACCAAATGCATGGACTAGAGGTAGCAAATGTTGAAACTCGACTCTCTGATTCTGTCTATCTCTCTCTGGCTCTGTCTTTCCCTCCCCAACCCTGTATCTCTCTTTTCTCTCTCTCTCCAGCTGTGAAGCTTTATTTTCTGTCTATTACGTATTATGGTAGAGTGGAGGAAGTACCCTTTCTGTTTATTAGTTACACTCAATTAAAAAAAAACATAAATTTTACTCTTATGCTTTTTTTTAAACGCCATTAAACAGCTTACCTGTGTATTCCGCTTGTTTCCCACGACTGAGTATAATGTATTCCTACAAGACTTTCCATCGTGTTTCTTGAGTGTTGGAGAATATACAGAAGTTCAAATACGTAACTTAACAGATAATAATAATAATCTTTATTGTCCGTATGGAAATTTGTCTTACAATTTGTGCATTACACCAAAGAAAAAAAACATACATTTACACCAGACTCACTCATAATTTACATGTGACAAAGTTTATACCAGATTGTTCTTATTTAATGATTTGATTGCCAGGCGTCCTCATTTTCCTCAAATCATGTTGACTCAGAGGAGCGTTAAAGTTCCCAAAATAAAAATCCTAGGATTCGAACCCGAGATTGAGATTTATAACAAAAGAATATATACATTTAATTAAAGTAACACCATTAGTAAAATAATTAAAATTTAAAAACATTTCAGGACAGAAGACTAAGTAAAGTAACAATACATAAAACACTGAATTATAATTTACAAATAAAAAACAAAAACTAATAAAATACGTACGAAGTGTTTACTTTTCTCAAAAACATTACAATAACTACTAATGTTACAAACTGCGAATGTTATAAACTACGAATGTTATGGATTCAATTTTTTAAAAATACTTGTAACTATAACTACAAAGTAATTAATACATTTTTAATAGTATGAAAATAAATCATTCTTCTTTCTCTGGCACTGCCAGGGTTGAGCTTCGTTAAAAGGAAGCAAAATTCATTGTATTCCCATTACTATTACTCCATTTCGAATACCAGACTTTCTTAGAAGACTATTTTAGGACTATTTTCATACTATCTTCAGATTATATTGAGATTATTCCCCATGGAGAGTTATTATTATTTAAACAATATATTCAATTTTAGCCAATAGTAAAGATAGAGAAAACACCAAGAGCAATAAATATTTTAGATTGATAGCTGTGATTCCTTCGCTACTGTTTTTCAAATCTGTAAAAAAATTAATATATATATATGTATTTGTTAAAAAAGCCAATACCTTCATTTTGATTCTTGAAATATAAAACAATACAAACAAAAAATAATTTAAATATAGTTGAACTTATTTTGGTATCGAACGCTGGTAGTACAGACTTATGCATTTTCTGATTCGGCCAGCACAGAGGGCATACCATGAGCAATGCTATAATGAGCATACTAGGTCTAGTAATTTTAAGATTAAACTTGTAAAGCCATACGAATTCTAGTCTAGATCTAGATTCTAATTAAGATTCTAGATGTAGTCTAGATTCTACATCTTTCTAGTTCTAGATCTAACCAGAATAGGGGATATTAACTTTTATTTACGAGGGGAAAGTCTTACTTTGTGTGACCCAGCACATTTCTAGTTCACTACTTAGTATCATCAAGAATTGTTTTTTTCGTGTTGCCAATTTATCTAATTTTGTAAGAAGAATAAATATTTTTAAGTTTCTCTTTATTACATGTAACATTTTATTAATTTTTAAATTATAAATGTAGGGATAAGGCTCACATAATTATTTTTTTTAAATTTAAGTATACGATAAATAAATAACGAAGGCTTGGTGGCTAAGTGGTAAGGCGCTTGGCTTTCGAAACGAGGGTCCTGGGTTTGAAATCCAGGTGAACACTGGGATTTTTACATTCGAGTACCTAATATAGTTGGGGAAAATTAAAGGCGGTAGGAAGTTATTCTGGCCTCATGACACCCTCGTCAACTGTAAGCCATAGAAACAGATGAACTTTACATCATCTGCCCCATAGATCACTAGGTCTGAAAGGGGAACATTACTTAATGAATATATATATATATATATATATATATATATATATATATATATATATATATAAGACATGAAATCAGCTGTTTAATCTAACGCCATCTTGGTTGACAACAACAGTTACAAGGGATGTTACTCCCAAACACCGAGTGGTGCAACCTAGATCCTGATCAAAAGGTCCACGTGAATGTGTAAAGGGGTATACTAAACGTGTAAGACTTGGTGACTGGGCTCTAAGAGAGAGTTAGTGAGATTAGGTAAGAATGATAGAGTAAGGGTTAGGGTCTTTTTTTTTTCTAGAATAAAAAAGCTTTTCTTATCTAGGTGGACAATATATTTAACTATTTTGTTTAAATTGATCTGATGATCCACATGGATAATACTTGTAAATCTTTTTTGTAGTTTACTAAAGTGTTTTACTAAATATACATTTGAGTTAAGTCTCCTATCAGAGTGTTCTAAGGATCCACATTAGGATGTTGAGGATGTTTAGGATGCTACTATCGTCAAAAGACTGAACTAGGGCTTGGAGTTGGTCGCCAGAACTCCCTAGACTACGACCTTCAAAACCACCTTAGACCACTAGGGGATCTAGAATTTTTTAGTGGAGGGGGCCATTTTTTCCAAACCCTAAACCTAACGCCCAGTAAACCATAACCCTATGTATAAACACATATACACATCATTTAGACATAGGCCAAATAAAAGTATTATAACGCCTGTCAAAAACAGCCTCTATATAGGGGGTTGTCCTAAGCACTGGCGGATCGGGGGGTGGGTGGGTAGGTAGGGGCTATTGCACCCCAACTCCCTTAGCAGCCCCCCCCCCGCCCCCATTATAATACTTTTATTTGACCAATATGATGCCAATATTCTTATAGGAAAGTGTCTAAAGTTATTATCAAGTATTTATTGATTGACTGTATCTTACCTTCTTACTTAATGTATGAGGATGTTTAAGATTACTTACCACATAGTGTGTAGAAACCCGGGATCTGATCCTGAAACTTTTTTATTTGATCATTAAAGTCTTCTTCTGACATACCTGGGACGCAATCACCCATACATTTTTGATATGTCTTTTGAACTCTGAATAATATAAAAGTATAAAACAAAAATGTATTATAGTATTTATAAAAAAACAACAAAAAACTATCGAGTCGATGTTTTAAATGTTTGGATATTTTTAAACCTTCCTCGACATACGACAAATGTTGAATTAGAAATATGAATAGATAGGCAGTAAATAAATATTTATGACATTTTCAAACTTATATCAACTCAGTCTGTCTGTCTGTGTGTCTGTCTGTCTGGCCAAATGTTTGTACATGTTATTTCTCCGACACCCAATCTCGAATCAAGCAGAAATTTCGCACACTTATTTATTTTACCTGACAACAAAATAATAAATACAAGAAAAATGAACCAATTAGTTAATTAAATATTGGTAATAAATTACTTGGTTTGGGTATCTCAAACAAGGGAATGAAATAGTACTTATTGGTATAAGATGAATTAGTCCCCTTTATATTCTTCTGCCGTCTCAGACTTAGTGAACACCAACATGAAATAGAAAGAAAAGATAACTCTACAAATCTTCCACGTTCATAGACTCTACACTAGCAGAGTTATCAAGGCGCTGGCCCTAGAAGGCTTAAGACCACAAGTTCAAATTCAGGTCGTTCATCTTTTTTTTGTTTGTTTTCATAGTTATTTTTTGAATGCTTTTTTATTGCTAATCTAGATCCATTACAATTGTACCACAGGACTGATCTAAACTAATTGATACAAATAATGTAAGCTATTTTTTAAAACAGTATATTTAGTCTTTCTTATTTTGATTAATATCAAGTTTTAAGATTTGAAATACCCATTCCTATCTTTAGGAATACATACCCGCAGAGTGACTCTACAGAACTTTTATGCGCCTGTACATCACTGGCAAAGTTGCGGATACAATTTAGGCTACAATCTTTAATACGAAACAAATTGAAACAAATTAGAACAAATGGCTTCTGTTGTTTTATTTATGCATAAAATTCATTTAACAATACGTTTGTTTAACTATTTTTGACACAGATTTTACGTGTACTTAAAAAAAAATCTGTTATATTTTCAAAAATTGAACCGACAGATGTAGTCGTTTGGTATGAAATATTGCACCGCTGCTCGAAATTTGGTACATCAGTAGCAATTTTAGATGATTAACATGGATGACTAGATTGACCCATTAAATGCGTAGAACGTAATTATCTTATTTTTATGTATAACTAAAATTTCCCCTTTCAGACCTTGCGATCTAGAGGGCAGATGATGTTAAGGTCATCTGTTTCCATGGCCAACGGGTTAACGAGCAAAGTGTCATGTGGCCAGCACAACGACCAACCGCCTTTACTTTCTCCAACTAAAGTCAGGTACCCATTAGAATTGACTAGACTCCGTGCCCCCCCCCCCCCTAAAAATCCTGAAATTCAAAATTCCAGTCTTCACCGAGATTCGAACCCAGGACCCCAAATTTCGAAACCAAGCGCTTTACAACTAAGCCACCGAAGTAACGTCTGTAATGAAAGATAAGTTTGTGTTTTGCTTTCAGTTTTCTCGCACCTTGCCTTTTTACTTTACAATTATTATATAATGCTCATTTGTGTCATAACAATACTTTATATGTCTGGCTAGGGGAGTTACCTGCTTTAGCGTACGATAAAGCTAGTGTCACTATGACAACAATTCTAAGATCCATTTTCATCCGAAAACCTAGTAAAAAAACAAAGCAATGAAAACATATTATTAAAAGATTTATCAAAAATTAATTACAAACGAAAAATGAGGAACACATTTTTGTTTGTTTTTACGATTTTACAAATGATTATTACAGTAAGACATTCTATTACTTTGTTTTATGTTATAGGATGATCATAAATAAGTTGACATTATTATTGCGAAAAAAAAGCCAAATGAAAGTAGGGTTACCAGATGCCAGCACATACATACGATGTCAAAGCAAACTTTATAATCTTAGTCTATGCCTGCAAAAAAAAAAGTCTTTTGTTGCCTATCTAATTATTTAAGTGAACTCTTTTAGAACATTTATATTCGTCTACTGTTCACTGAATTATAATCTATAATTAGATTTGTTATTAGTAAATATTTTTTTGATTGAAAACGCGTCGAACATAATAACTGTCTGCTGAAAAATTATCCTAAACACAGTGCATTGTATCAAACACGTTGAATACATAAGATTTAACGCGAGTGGAAGTCTCTTGTAGAAATTAAAATAAGCATACAAATAATTTATTAGACTGCTCAAGTAATGCAATATGTAATTATTTATATAAGAAAGAGAGACAGAAAATAGAGATGAAGAGAGAGAGAGAGAAAATGATTGAGACAAAAATGAAAATGACTTTAAAAAAAAAAAAAGAGCATGCTTTACCTTGACGCAGACGTTATAGCACAAATATTATCTTCTGCTTATATAGGCCATAGTGTCGCTTTGTTTTTCCTTCGTTGCTAAACAGCAGAAAAAATCCACTGATAACTTCTTTTTTTCCTGGAATCGAAAACACTTCCAATAGTCCTGTCAGACGTGATAAGACTTGAGTGAAGACAAATAAAAAACTAATGGTCCCAAATATAAAGATACGTACGTTATTCCTTCCTGTTATGTCCAAATTTCTTGGAATTAAAATAGATTTGAATCCTGTTATAACCCAAGGGCTAGACCCACATGAATGCTGTAATACAGTTTATATCTACATAGCTAAATTTATGTAGCTAATCAAATCGTTGACTTAGTAACATTTGACAAGCGAAAATCTGTATTGCACATTCATATACATTCAAAACATCAGGTGTAAAGTTAATAAAAAATTTCCTCCTTTATGAAGCCAAAGACTTTTTATAAGAGCCATTATTTCTCTCTAAATAACTAAAAAAATATATATAAAAAATAAAAAAAATTTATACTTATCTCCAAAAAAAGTGCTGTATGCACCCATGTATCAATCTAATAAGAGTTTACTAAATTTTAGTTTTTTGATATAATATTCAGACTTGGATATATGTGAAAAGTGTAGCCTAGAGTGGCCTAGACTAGAAGACTGGATATTGTTAGAGATAGAATTGATATTATACCTTGATTAAGTGTAAAAGTATTTTATACATATGTATGCTGTCTCAAATTAATTAAAACAGTCAAGCTAATGATTTCTACATAAGACAGTGTGGAATACAGTGTGGAATACATTCCTTAACGTCTCTTGATCTGGCGTTTCAGTAAATAAACCAAATTTAATTTTAAGATGTTTATTTTTTTGTAAAGAATTATAATGTTCAAAACAAAATTTTCAATGTGTGGCCATTTTTTTCAAAATGTAGACATTAGCTGCCGAATTTTAAAGAAAATCGTAACAGCCATTTTTTTTAAACGCTTGTGAAGGTTCCAGGTTCCTCCTGCCACAAACAGCTTTTATGTAGGTGTTGATTAGTGTGGCTGTGTAGGCTCGTTATCTGGTGGTTCTATGGACGGAGAAAAACTACACACCCTGGTCACTAAAGGCAGACAGGAACATCTATCTGTGGAAATACTGAAGTTCACCAATTACTAGCATTCTCTTGAGGAAGACTCAACTAAAACAGATAGTTAATGAGTTTATTGAGCTACTGGACATATGTACATCAAACGGGCTACAAGCACTTGAGCGGGATCGCCTTACACCACACAAATCAGTCTATCTATTTCAGATCTCTAACACAAAATGATATATCTGTAAGCAAATTCATGTCAAACTCTTAACTCGTACCCCTACAAAATGTATTTACCCGCCTTACATGTGTACGAAGACCATGATCTCGCCTCTCCATAATACCCAAGGTCGACCTCTTGATGGCTAGGGTAAAGTACAATCCCCAAAATTTAGCCTATCTTACAACAAACAAATATAGTTAGTGATACCCATGAATTAGCAAGCTATGAATTATATAATAGGGAAATGGACAATACATATATAGGCCCATTTGGAAAGAGACAGAGCGCACACATTTATTTTTCATTTTTGATATAGGGTGCCATATCTTATCAGTAGTGGAACAATCCATACAACTTCTACGACAAAGGTTCTCAAACTTTAATTTTCCAATCCCCTTCTAAAGGCGAATATATATATATATATATATATGTTCGCCATTCTCCTCAGCCAGCTAGTATGATTTAGGGGAACGCTGCCAGCCCCCACCTGCCGAGAGCAGTGCAGAACTCCGGTGCTTTGTTTCCCGAATTCTTTCGAAATTAACATTTTCTGGCATTAAACGCTTATTCTAGATAAGTTCAAATCAAATAAGAATATTTTTTTTAAGTCATGGAGAAGTGGTAGGAGCGGGTACTAAAGCATTCAAAAATGTACCCTCTAGCGTATTTGCATTGTGTTGGGTTTATTTTTGATGAATTGAACCTTGTATATCGGGACTGTTGTATTCACGCATTAAGACCTGTAGTGAACGAGGGTAAAAGAAGAGCGAAGTTTTAACCTCACTATGTGAAAAAGACGGTCAGAATCTCGTCAGACGTTTTTCAAACAGTATATTTTAAATGAATTTTTTGAATAAATATTGTTGCAGATTTTGTTGCAGACGCCAATTGCATAGAAAAATGGTATAAAAGAATGAAAAAAAATGTCTCGTATTGTGAACTTTTTTTCCCCTATAAACTATTTTAAAATTATTGTTAACTTATCAATATTAAAGTAGAACACTATGTTAGTCTAAAAAAAGTCTAAATAATCTGAATTTATTTCTCTAAAGGCCCCATTAAGACGAAAAGCCGCTATTTGTTTTATCTCATATGTCTGTCTATATGTCACAGTATAAACGCTGTAAAGTTCCTTTTTCAGACCTTGTGGTCTATACGGCATATGATGTAAAGTTGTTTTTTTCTGTGGACCACGGTTAACGAGGATGTCATGTGATCAGCACAACGACCAACCGCCTTTACTTTTCCCCAAGTAATGTCAGGTACTTATTAGAGCTCAGTTGACACCCTAAAGATACCGAAAGTCAAAATCCAGTCTTCACCAGGATTCGAACCCTGGACCAACGGTTTGGAAGCCAAGCGCTTTGCCTTATAGCCACCACGCCTCCATGTTTATTTAGCTTATTCTTTTCTCTTTTTTTTTCTGGTATGTACAAATGTATTTGCTACGCTTGTTTGAAAGTGACATTGGTAGATTCTATGCGAATTATGTGTGTGTGTGTGTGTGTGGGTATAAAAGATCTTTGAACTTTTGCCCTGTTCAACTTAGCTAATGCTAAATGTTTTTCTAGATGACCAATACATTTGAATACATAGGGAAAAAAAATTAAAACGAAACGTCCCACAAAGAGATAAGATTCGTGGGTTTAGTTTTAAGTGGGCATTAAGGGAAATGAAGCCGCAGACAGAGAAGCAAAGAGAGCCCTAAATCACGCGGTGTCAGGGACCCAAATTCCTTGCTCGGACCTGAGACAAAGTATTGCCTCTGCCACCTAACGAGAGTGGCCGGACCGATGGGAGGCTGAGACTCACAACAAACTCAGGCAGACTGTGGCGGATGTCAGGTTGCGGCCCACATCTAAGGGTCTGACAAGGCGTGGTCGCACGACTATGTTCAGACTTAGGATTGGCCACACCTACATCACGCACTCCTTTGTGCTGTAGGGAGAGCACTTTGTGAGTACTGTGACGCTCGCCTCACCGTGGAACATATCCTCATTGATAGCCCCAGATACCAGGATGTTAGGGAGAAATTTGTTAGAGCACACACCTTAAAAACACTATTCGACAATGTCGACCCTGGGAAGGTACTGGGCTTTGCCCGTGAGGTGGGGTTGTCTACGAAGATCTGATTTTGAACATATAATATTTACGTAAGATTTTTACCAAATTATTAAATTTTTACTACCTTTACTATTTTAACTGTGAATAGACCTTGTTTTTACTGATTTAACTGTATAGAATTTAGCCCTTGTTATGTAAAGGGAGAGTGATCCTTAAAGGATTACGGGCACAACATTGTCCCGATGTACCTAAACTCAAAACTCAAACTCAAACCAGTAATGCTGATGTGCGTAGCTTTGTAGATTGTCCGATGTTGTTGTTATTTGGAAGCGTGAACAACAGAGAAAGTGTGCTAGGAGTAAGTAAAAAATATATTTATTTAGTAAAAGAAATTTCTACAAATCAAATAAGAACATAAAACTAAAATGTTATTTAACCTTGGTTAGGACAATAATAGAATATGCATCCTCTGTTTTGGGACCCCTCAACTCAAGAAAACATTAAGAAACTGGAACACATTAGACTAGAGTAATACCACTAAATTTAGAAAGCCTTGAGGATAGAAGACTCAAAAATAAAGTAGCAATTATACATAAAACACTGAACCATAATCTTCAAATACAAAAACAAAATTTAATAAAATACTCTGAAAGACACAAAGCTAAAGGCACATACCTTGTTCCATATGCTAGGACAAATTTGTACAAATGCTCCTTCTTCCCTAATGCTATTAGAGCATGAAATGGGTTGCCTGAGCCAGCCAGGAAAACCAGTGACTTGGCAGAATTTAAGTCATTGGTTAACAAGCATGACTAGATGCATGAAGCGTATCACGTAATCATCTTCAGTTTTGAAGTAACGTCTGTATAAGATAATAAGATAAGCTTAATTCATGAACATAGAAGTGTGGATGAATAGCTCAGATGTTGTGTATTCGATCCTCATTTGATTATATTCTTTTTTTTGTTACGTGTGTCAATGAACAAGGGACAGTACAAGTATGAACGTTAAACGCAAAAATCACTCGTGATTGGTCATGCGATCGAAAGCCTTCAGGAGTAACAGAGACACAGTGTGTAAGGCAGTTCGGTACAGGACAGAGAGGAGACCAAGACTTTTAATCTACCATGAAGTCAGTCCGGGGTGGAGTGTCTTCGATTGAAGCAGCACGAGTCCAGGATGATATAGACTGATAGAGAGACAGTAGAGTTTAGTACGGCTGTACGATGATGTACAGTGTAACATTTGCAATCAGTTTATTGTGTTGACAATCATTTTGGTTATTATTTACTTTTTAAAGTATCAGATTATTTTTGGATCTCTTATTGAGTTCTTCAAATAGATGCTCTACAATAGTTTCAGAAGTACTGATTATGAGAGGATAACGTATACAATTATTATAAACAATGTACTATTCATAATTTGTATCAACATTTAATAATATGTTTAGAATCCAATCTAACTAATTAACGTTCCTTAAGACTAGACTATTTAGGTGTTGTTGATATTTAGGTGTTGTTGATTTGTTGGAAATAGTGTTTCAGTGATATTGGGTTATCATATAGACGAAATAACTAAAAAATACTAGAGAGAGAGAGCATTATGGTTTAGTCAAAGAAAGTTTTAGAAATCAAACATGAATATATATTTTAAATGTTATTCAACCTTGGTTACACCAATTTTGGAACATGCTTCCTCTGTTTCGGACCATTTAACTAAAGAAAACAGTAAGAAAAACACAGCAGTAATCTGATGAAACAAATTATTTCAGATTTTTAAAATATTTTTTTTACAAATCAGACAAAAACTTGTAATTGAAAGGGGAGAGGGTCGGCTGAGTGAGGGAGGGTGATCGCCTATATCACCTCCCTCCCCCCCCCCCCCCACCAATCCGCTAGTGGTAACGGTTTATGTTAATTTCGCCATGAAAACCATTGGCTTATCTAATTAACATGCACGATAAGCCTAACACAGGAACACACGGAGAAAGTAATTATATTTTGTTTTGACAAATCTTCTGTAAGTTATAAGATAAGCTCAGATAATATAGGTAATGTAAAATACAAATGTGTATGTTCTTTTAAGGTTTACATTCAAAGAAGTAGACTTTGCGATCTATGGGACAGATGATGTCAAGGTTATCTGTTACTATGGCTAACGGCTAACGAGTGTGTCATGTGTGCCAGCACAATGACCAACCGACTCTAATTTCTCTACTAATGTCAGGTATCCGTTAGAATATGGTAGGCTTAGTAAAGTAAAGTTCTCCTTTCAGAATTTGCAACCTATGGGGCAGATGATGTAAAGGTCATCTGTTTCTGTGGCCCAGGATTAGCGAGGGTATCAAGTGGCCAGCACAACGACCAATTGCCTTTGCTTAGCCAAAACTGATGTCCTCAAATAAGAGCCTGGTGGACCCAAAAGGGCCTTAAGAATCCCAAAATTAAAAATCCCAGTCTTCGAACCCTGGATCTTCCTTTCGGAAGCAAAGCGCTTTGTAGCTCAGACACCGAACCTCCAGGGTTGACTCAGGGGCGTCCTAAAAAATCCGAAATGTATAATCCCAAACTTCACTAAGATTCCAATCCGAGACCCTTCCGTTTGTAATCCAAGCGCTAATTGACTCGGCCACCACCCCGACAATTCAAATAACTGCAAAATAAAAGGGCATAATAAACGATCAAAGACTGATTTTGTATTAATAATAATAATTCATCAAATGCACATACATTTTATACATTTTAGGAATGGAAACAAAAGGAGCCATATATATATATATATATATATATATATGTATGTGTGTGTGTGTGCGTGTGCGTATAATATGTATGCGTAGAAAGTAACATATAGTTTTTAGAATATATTCTAACGACTAATTTAAAATGTGAAACATTTAAACATTCTTTTGATCAAGGAAACAGAAACTTACAAATAAATGTTTCATAAAACTATTACTTTTTAAAACAGAACATTTTCAGTTTGAAATACAAAATTGAGAAAGAGCTAAAACTAAAACCAATAAATTATTTGAGATCGATAAGGCCGGCTCCATGAACACTGCTGTCGCTATCTGTAAATAGAGTACCATACAACATTCCATTTGGATTTCAAGTTAAAAATGCTGCATTTCTATCATTCATGCACACATCAGCCAAAACTAATACAAATAATACAAATACAAAATTTGTAAAACTATATATATATATACAGTAATTGCGGCAGGTCGATATTAACTTATCAGTTTTTCAATATTGAAAATTGAAAAAACACATCTGCCAATGACAGTTTTAAAACCAATAAACAGTTTAGACTAGTTTGTTTTGGGGCTTCTTCTTCTTCTTCTTAAGCTGTCAGGTAGAGTTGAGCCTTCTTGGAACTCTAGGCCAGCAAAAGTGAACAAGAGCTCCATCTCACCGGCCTGTATGAGAACAGTGTACACTGTTTTGTCTGGCGGGTGGGTCAGACTCGCGGCAAGAGGCCGCGTATAGATCTACTAAGACCCCCGCCATTTTTCTTTTCTATACCAGGCTAACCATGCGGGACACGCCATTTATTACATTTATTTTGTAACGGCCCCTTGAGGAACATCGCCTGGATTGTGACAAGGCTTGACAAAGAAGTCTGATCAGTCAATTTGTTTACAGTTTCATGATAAGTCTTCTTCATGGCTCTATTATAAAGCATACTTCAACCCACTCTGTCTGACCGTTAAAAAGTTTGTTCACGTTATTTCTCCCACACCAATTCTCGGCTCAAACTGACATTTTGCACAACTATAACTTTTACCTGAAAACACAAGAATGAATAATAATAATTAACCAATTATTTAATTCATTATTGCTATTTAATTATTTTCTTTGGTATCTCGAACAAAGGAAAGAATTTTTACTTGACTGAAGAGGTAGTATACGCTGAATTAGCCCCCCTAAATAGGTCGTCGTCTGAGTCTTAGTGAACACAACATGAAAAATAGGACGAGACTATGGAAACAATAGCTAGATCTTCCGTGTTCATAGGCTCTCCATTAGCAGAGTGGTTGCTGTGTTGGCTTGAGAAGATCTATAAGGCTTGAGCCATGAGTTTGAATTCTGGTCGTTCCGACTATTTAAAATTTTTATAAATGCTTTTTTTTATTGTTTGTCTAGATCTATTATAAATTTAATGATTCAAAGTCGTTGATACAAGCACGCTTAATAATATAAGTTGTTTTTTTTTATAAGTATTTTTTCAATTTCTTGGTTTTGTATTCTGTGTGTATTATTGTTTGATTTATTGTGTGTATTATTGTTAGATTTATTGTGTGCATTCCAACTTTTCATGATTTCTACATGAGGAATCTATCTATATATATAATTCTCTTCATGGCTCAACAGTTTGGACACCAAGAAGTAATGGAAAGACCACTCTTTTCTTTCTGCAAGTCGGACTAGAGTTACCCCAGGTAATGTTGTAGGCGAAAAAAAAGGAAAGGGGGGGTAGAAAGAGTATTATTTACCCGTGACTAAATAGCAGGGCCGGACTTAACCGTTGTGAACAAGAAGTCATGGAAAAAGAACAAGTAATCTGCTCTGTAATCACCTGTCACTAAATAGCAGGGCCGGACTTAACCGTTGTGGGGCCCTATGCGAAACGTATTTCGCGGGGCCAAGTTTGGGTAGGGATTCTGATAATAAGTGAAAATGTAAAGTTTGTATAAGAAAATAAATTCGTCTTTGCATTTTATTCATTCTTTACTACCTACAGAAATACTTTACAAGCCTTGCGTGTAGCCAAGTCATACAGTATATCATAAGAATTCTAATTCCTATATAGATCACGCTCAATAGCAAGAATTACCAAATGTTTCAATCTATCTTTGAGAATTGTTGACCTCAAAAATATTCTTCATTAGTTTGAGGCGCGAGAAGCTTCTTTCACCAGATTCCACAATTACGGGATAATCGCGCGTACTATTGGCGTTCTCAATATTAAATGACACCCCGAAACGACAATTTTTGTCTATATATTTCATGAGATTTGTGTGACTTTTCAAAAGATTTTAATAATTTTCGTAGATCTCAAGGACTTTTTAGTATATTTTTGCAATTTCAGATTTTCAGGAGCTCCTGGTAAATCAGGAGGCCGCAAGAAATCGGTTATAAGTTATAAAATGGTTTAATTTAATAATTTACACCTAGAATTAGCGCGGGTCCTTTGAAAGTGGGAGGGGCTCACTGGGGTCGCATAGGTTGCAGTGGCCTAAGGCCGGCCCTGCAAAATAGCGGCGTATGCTACGCCGTGGGTCGACTAGTTCTCTTAATTTTACCTAGACAACGAACTTTGGTATACTTTGGACACGGAGTCATCCGATCTAACTTTCTAACAGAGTCACAGATATTTCCCACTCACTTCTACTGAAGTGAACACTTTGAAGTCTATACACATTATAGGCCTTACAGTAATTAGAAGCTCTACCGGCCCATTTTGCGAGGGCCCATCGGACTTGTGCCTGAATGCCCATTTAGCCCGACCGCTATTGCCCTATACTTAGTGTTGACCAAGATTTAGCTTTATGAACAAAGGTTAAAGCAAACATTACGTACTACAAATTAAGTCTCCATTAAGGTACGTTTGAACTTGACTCTCTGGGATGCTTGAATTGCAGGCGTGAATACATTTCCCGAATGCCTTGTTGTATCTAAAGAATATAAATATAAGAAAGTAATATACAAGTTGTAGCCACAAAAATATAAGAATTTTTTTTTTAAAATCACAAAGCTTATATATGGAAAGAAATCCACATTTGTATCTTTAGCTCTCAATAAAGACCTTATTATGCTACGCCGCCGGTCGACTAGTATCTTATAATACAGAAGTATTACATTTCCTTTTTAGGAATCAAACAAAATAAATAATTACCAGTAATTAATAGACTAATTGCTTAATTTATCTAAACGATTTATGTTTTGTTAGGTAAAATAAATAATTGCGTAAATTGTCATCTTGGGCCGAGAATATGTGTGGGAGAAATGACGTGTTAAAATTGTTCATCCGACAGATAGAATGAGTTCATATAAGCTTCGTAAAAAAAAAGTACTATGGTTTTGCTGTCATTGTGTTATTAATAAAAATAGTTAAAGCCAAAGAAAATAAATAAGTGTGAATTTTTGGAAAAACTAATAATGAAATAAAAATAACAATTCTAAGGTACAAAAAATATGACTTGAAATTTTAATTTATATCCGAATCATTGTGTCTGGGATAACAAAAAACTATCAATGACGTTTTTTTTACTTTCTTTCTTAACCAAAAAAACAAACAAACAGAGTCTTAAGCCAAAAATATTAAAAGCATAAGCCAACAACAAAATCAGGCACTTATTCACCAGAGTGTTCCATCTAGCATAAGATGTATTTAGCGTATATTTTAAAGTACTAATTGTTATTTGGAAGAATACCTACTCGCATATGGAGGTTCTGTCGGAAGAGGGTCCGAAAGCATTGCTTTGAAATGTGTCGCTGCATTTTACGGCACACTCCTGGGTATCTAAGAATAAAAATGATTAAATATAAAACAATTCAATTTTCGTCAAACCATTTTGCAAACATAAACTTGTTCTGTATGTCATGGAGTTGTCTGTAAGACCATATACCCATCATCCGAAGAGTTAATTAATGTTATTTTAAGGACAGATACAACTCACAACACTCCAATGTGATGGACTAGACCGATGTTGTAGAAGCCGATGGCAAACTGTGGTATACGTTTTTGTATATGACTAAACTAGAAACAGATTATTATCAGTGTTATTCTTATTGACACGGATGACAGTCAGTGACATTATATGGTTATCATGGTTGGTGTGGTTGGACTAGTGACAAGTACGTAACATAGTAGTACTATAACCGGTCTTTTTTCCTTTTTAATAACACATGCTTAATATTCAATTTATATATATATATATATATATATATATTATAAATGTATTTTTTTACCTATGGTTCTGTAAAGTTGTCATTGCCGGAATGGTAACGGATAAAAGCACTACGCTATCTATACAATGTTTTCTAATGGCATGCGTCTCAAATAGCCTCTGAAAAACCAGGCCAACTCTAGGCCTTCACGTGTGACTCAGATATTGTGTTCGGCAGAACTGTTTTTTTATTAACAGGAGTAGGGGCGAAAGCAAGTAACTGGCGCCTAAACCAGTACGCTTCGGGCAGGAGGGACTCGTTACTCTTGGCTGGCTTCCCACCTAGGAGAAGGAAAGCTCTGAATTCAAACCTCTGTTGCCTTTCAGCTATACCCAATCGTGCTACACCCTGGCGACCCTAAGACGCAGCTGACTCCAATTTAACGGCACTTGCCGTTCGTTTCAAAACATCGGCTGCGTGGAGGGGGGGGAACCTCATTATGACCACAGCTAATGCCCAGGCATTCATCTCATTTCCATGAGTTGATCCATAGTCTCTTCATGACTGAAGAGGCAATATAAGTCGTATATATCTTCTTATCTTATATAATACAGACGTTACTTTAGAAAGAAGATGAAATCGTCCTACGCGTCATGCATGTACATCTAGTCATTCATGTTAGCCAATGACTTAAATTTAGCCAAGTCACTTGTGAACCAGGACAAGTGCATAACATATATATACTCTATAATTATATCGTTTTTTTTTTGTTTAAAGTATATGCATTTTGTGTGACCAAGTAATGCAATTTCAAAACTGGATTTATTAAGTATTTTTATTGTATTTTAAATATTTTACATTTGTATTTTCATTAACTATCAATTCACGAGAAAGTTAAGCAAAAGACCCTATAGACTTAACCAAGGGAAAGAACTCTATGAAAGGTCGGGAATGAAAGCTATACCAGTCAGTTATCTGCCCAAAAGTCCCCGATCATTAAATTACATCCGTTTCACCAAATACTATTTCCTTCAACCATTGCCCTAATACCCCTGCCCTATCACGGCCGGAGTCCAAGCCCATCATTGAATATTACTACATATTATTCCCATTATAGCTTCCCCTAATTCTACAGCCGCCAGTGACATGGTCGTAACCATTGCTTGGGACCGTATGAGATTCTATCAAGCGGACGGGAAAATTATTACAGTACCGTTCCTACTTCCTCGTCACTTGTAGTGTATGCCAACAGTTCTACACTGGGTGGCGCGGTTCTGGTTTAGGTTAATTAAAAACATTTGGTTTCCGAACCCGGGGTCCTGGGCTCAAATATCGATGAATTTCGGGATTTTTAGGGTCCAGCCAACTCTGATGGGTCACTTATTTAAGTTGGGTAAAGTAAAGGAGGTTGGTCTTTGTGTTGGCCACATGACACCCTTCTCGCTAACCGTTGGCCAAAGAAACAGATGACCTTAACATCATCTGCCCTATAGATCGCAAGGTCTGAAAAGGGAACTTTTACTGTTTTTTACAGTTCTACGCGATACTTCGTGCTTCAGTCACTCATCATCACCCCACCAAACAAAGGCGATTCGCATCACGGCCCAAACTACCGCACTATCAGCGTCATAATTCTGATTCTATTAATATACTTTGATTTTTATTATAAAGTCTATACTAAAGTACTAACCTTTGCGCAGTTAGAAACAACGTACAACAGGCATATCGTGCACTTTATTATCCTCATTTGTTTTTATTCCTATCTTCAATAGTACAAACGCAATCCAGTTTTTGGTACGGTAGTGTGGTTGAAATAGAAACATAAGGGAAATAACTTCCTGGCAACTTCTCTTACTCTTAAATGAAGCGCCAAATCTAATCTTAGCCCAACTTTATCTTTTTGGTATGGAATTCTTCTCCCCTAACAGTTTGAATGAGAAGAAATAGTACGCTCTATTAAACATCCACATGTTGCCTCGAAAAGGCATCAACATAGAGGGATAAAACAAAGCAGATTTCAACGTCAAAAGATTCTTTACATTTATAGTGTAGAGGAGTTTGTTTTAGATACAGAACTCTTATTGGGACTAAGACTACACAATCTTTCGTGTATATTCGGAGACCTATCGTTCCTTACTAGTGAATACTAGTTTAAAAGTGAAGAAATGTGACTTTATCTTTACAAATTTATATATTAACTTACTCAGTATGTCTCTCTGTTTGGTAAAAAGTTTGTACACGTTATTTTTCCCACACCCTATTTCGGATCAAGCTGCAATTATTTATTTGACCTGGCAACACTACAATAGGGTAAAAAAAACCAACTAATTACTTTATCAACTATTGGTAATAAATTATTTGGATTAATATCTCAAACAAGGGAAAGAATACGTACTTGTTATATGTGGGGGTATAAGCTGAGATAGTCCCCTTGAGGACTCTTGAGCCCTAAGTGAACATTTTTTATGCATTTAAAAAAAAACGATCATGTAAACATTCACCAAGATACCCCATTCTTCCCTTTCCCAACTGGTCCAGACAAATGTTTCGGTTATAGCCCATTGAGAAAGCTAAAATTTACACAAAAAACAATAGTTAAAAATACTTCTAATCGCAGAAATTTATTATGTTCGCAGAAGATCAAAAAGTAATTAATATATGCTTTTTTTTTTAAAGTATTTTTTTGTTTTTGTTTTAGAATTTCATTTGACTAGGCAATCAGAGATAACGAGTTCTCTCTCCTTTTCAAGATCCGTGGCCTTCCAATATGTCGCGTACGTATTAAATATTGTTTTGTATTTTTTAAAATATTGTTTTCCCATTTTCCTTACAGTTGGCAATAACTTCGTAAATTTGAATAGCCACAATTAGTTTTGTGTGCTCTGTTTGTCCGTTTGTCCGTCCACCTGTCTGTCTTACGACTAAAAATCATTTGTTTACAAAGCAAACACTTAGCTATAGAAAGAACAGTAAAGATAAATAAATCCAATGTAAACTTTCTTGAGCAACAACAAGTTGGCTGAACGTGAAACAAAAGAAACAAGAATAACATTCTCGGGGGTTTCAGGGTATGATAAAGTCAAAGGGAGACTAATTAGTTTTAGTTTTCATGGTAGACCAACAAAAAACAACAACTAATAATTTAATAATCTATATACATAATTCTCTTCATGGCTCAATGTTTCCCAACAGTATAGGGAGAAGTACAGGTAAGATCACTCTTTTATTACTGCGGGTAGAGTCATCCCACGAAAAACAAGAGGGGTGGGGAGAACAAGTAGTATTAACCCATCACTACGGATGGCTGCCTGGTCGTGCGACTCGCGCGCTGGACCGTCGTTTGGATTTATCAAACCCTGCCCACTCCCATCCCCCCCCCCTCTCTCGTCCTGCGGTAGGCCTGGATTAGGAAGTAAACTATATTCAACTCTGAATGAACATCCGGAACATGTAAAACATTTTACAAACAAACATTTTACAAAAACTAAATAGCAGCGCCGGACTTAAGCATTGTGACCAAGAAGTAATGGAAAAAGAACAAGTAATCTACCATGTATATTCACCCGTCACTAAATAGCAGGGCCGGACTCAATCATTGTGGGGCCCAATGTGAAACGGATTTCTCGGGGCCAAGTTAGGGTAGGGAGGCGGATAATAAGTGAAATTTAAGAATTTGTATTAGAAATAAATTCGTCTATGCATTTTATTTATTCTTTACTTCGTACAGAATTACTTTACGAGCCTTGCGTGTAGCAAAGTCATACAGTATATCATAATAATCTATCTTTGAGAATTGTTGACCTCAAGTAATTCTTTATTAGCTTGAGGTGCGAGAAGCTTCTTTTACCAGATTACACAATTACGGCTAATGCATGATGCCGTTTTTACGTATCGCGCGTAGGATTGGCGTTTTCCATATTGAATGACACCCCAAAACGACAATTTTTGTCTATATATTTCCGTATATTTAAAGGACTTTTTCGTATATTTTGCAATTTCGGGAGATTTCCAGGAGCTCCTGGTAAATCGACAGGACGGCGCGGGAGATCTGTTTTAAAATGGTTAAATTTTATAATTTATACACTTTGAATCAGCGCGGGTCCTATGAAATTGCGGGGCCCACTGCAGTCCCCTAGATTGCAGTGGCCTAAAATAGCGGCGTATGCTACGCCGCGGTCGACTAGTACTTATATATTTAAAAAAATTATTAGTTGTATAGTTAGAATGACTAAGCTTTTACCAGCTTTAACTGTTTAAAGTTATAAAATGGTTTAATTTAATAATTTATACACCTTAAATTAGCGCGGGTCCTATGAAAGTGGGGGTCCTATGAAAGTGCGGGGCCCACTGCGGTCGCATGGGTTTCAGTGCCATAAGGCCGGCCCTGTAAAATAGCGGCGTATGCTACGCCGCCGGTCTACTAGTAAGTAAATTTAAATTAACTTAAGAATCAATTGTGCTGAGTACCAGCAATGGTATAGAAAACTTATTGGCGGTTCAGAGGCGTAGTGAAAGAGGGGGAGGGGGTTCACGAGGCCCGGCGCCAGTCGTATTGCCATATTATATCTTATATATTTTTTAAATTATTATTATTATTTTTTTTAAATTTTTTTTTTACATAAAAGTTGATGTTTAACATAAACTTCATATCTTATACATGTATGGTATGCATGTATGTGTATGTGTACATATATAGTCGTCTAAGATAGGCCTAAAAGCTGGCTTCATAAATAAAGAAGCATGTCGGTAAAACCATTAGTATGAGTATAAGATATATTAGACGTATCTTCCAAACAAATACAATCTTAGAAATCCATTCACATCGTTAATTTTTACAAAACTTTTATCAATTCACTCTGTCTGTCTGTCTGTCTGGTAAAAAGCTATTGATAGTGTCCCTTAGAGAGAGAGAGAGAGAGAGAGAGAGAGAGAGAGAGAGAGAGAGAGAGAAATATCTTTTCTGAATTGCGATGTTTATAGACCTATTCTATTGGATAAAAAATAGTAATAATAATAATGAAAATGATAATAATGACAATGTCTTTGATTCCGAAAATAAAGGCTTAGTGCAGTTTTTTGCGTGATTACGCAAACCCAGTTGCGACTTGCATATTTGTCAACATCCAATTTTCTTCTTTAGTGCCTGTCTTTGGCAACGATTTTTCTTTGGGTATCAAGTGGGTATCAAATGGGTATCAAATGGGTATCAAGTGGGTATCAAGTGGGTATCAAATGGGTATCAAATGGGTATCAAGTGGGTATCAAATGGGTATCAAGTGGGTATCAAGTGGGTATCAAGTGGGTATCAAATGGGTATCAAGTATGTATCAAATGGGTATCAAATGGGTATCAAGTGGGTATCAAATGGGTATCAAGTGGGTATCAAGTGGGTATCAAGTGGGTATCAAATGGGTATCAAATGGGTATCAAGTGGGTATCAAGTGGGTATCAAGTAGGTATCAAGTGGGTATCAAGTGGGTATCAAGTGGGTATCAAATGGGTATCAAATGGGTATCAAGTGGGTATCAAATGGGTATCAAATGGGTATCAAGTGGGTATCAAGTGGGTATCAAGTAGGTATCAAGTGGGTATCAAGTGGGTATCAAGTGGGTATCAAATGGGTATCAAATGGGTATCAAGTGGGTATCAAATGGGTATCAAATGGGTATCAAGTGGGTATCAAATGGGTATCAAGAGGGTATCAAGTGGGTATCAAATGGGTATCAAGTGGGTATCAAGAGGGTATCAAGTGGGTATCAAATGGGTAGCAAATGGGTAGCAAATGGGTATCAAGTGGGTATCAAGTGGGTATCAAGAGGGTATCAAGTGGGTATCAAATGGGTAGCAAATGGGTAGCAAATGGGTATCAAGTGGGTATCAAGTGGGTATCAAGTGGGTATCAAGTGGGTATCAAATGGGTAGCAAATGGGTAGCAAATGGGTATCAAGTGGGTATCAAGTGGGTATCAAGTGGATATCAAGTGGGTATTAAATGGGTATCAAGTGGGTATCAAATGGGTATCAAATGGGTATCAAGTGGGTATCAAATGGGTATCAAATGGGTTACAAATGGGTATCAAGTGGGTATTAAATGGGTATCAAGTGGGTATCAAATCAAACTTACAATAAAAGTAAACAATATAATGTCACATATAATGGCATATTTCACCATAAGTAAAAAAAATTCATAGAACTTTAGTACACACCAACAAATGACTTAATGAACTTGCACATGATAATTTTATTTTATTATTTATTTGGACACACTGTCTCTATCAGCACATCTAATGGAACAACTACTTCGCACATAATCAGTCTTTCACTTACCCAAATAATAACAACAACGGTCAATCAATACAAAGTTACACACGTTAGCGCTACCGGTAACTCAGGACACACTTTCTATCACAAATCCCACAGTTCCTGGTGTGGAAAGGCTATTGTATTTATAATATATTAGTCATCTAAAAAAAAAGTAAACTTCCGTAACAATTGTATTGTTAAGTTATATACGTTCTGTCATACTAACATTACATTTAAAAAATGTTTACTTTTATTTTTAAAGAGAAAAAATTGATTTCGTATGCTATAAGTGAAACATAATTTAAAACAAGAATTAATAAGTAGTTTTTCATATTTTCGAGTGAACTGTAATCTGCAGACATTCAACAAAGTAAAGAAAGGGGACAATTTTTTGTATTTTTTTTGTCTATATCACAGATCACTGATAATAATGTATAATGTAAAGGTCATCTGTTTCTATGGCAAACGGTTAACGAGGAAGTCATGAGGTCAGCACAACGACTAACCGCTTAACTTTGCCTGATTTATTTCAGGTACCCTTTAGAAGCAAACCCCAAAAATTAACAAGGTAACGAAGACAGTTTGTGTGGGAGCACAAACTCAAAATCGGCCCCCAAAGTTGTCCACCCAGGTAGGTAAAAAGGCATGTTTCAATATTTTCAGAAAGAGTATCAGAATGAAATTCTATCAAAGGCAAATGGCAAAGAAGAATGGAAAAAGAAGATTGTCAGATCTTGAGTGGTGCCCCAACGGTCCAGCAGATCAAGTAATAAGTGAAGTAGAAGGTGAAGTTCGATGTGAACCTGGCCTAACTGGCCTAACTAATGTCATATAATAATTGATCTAATTGATCTGTAAGGGTCAATCTCTTATTCAAAGCCTCAAGCCTCAAAACAAAACATTTCCGTAAAAAAGAAATCCTCCCCTTCCTTTACTTTGGTGAATGTCTGCAGATTGCAGTTCACGCGATAATATGAAAAACTACTTATTCATTCTTTTCGCTATTACTAAACGAAGACATTTTTCTAAGTAATCGTAATCTTTGCTGCCCCTTTCTGCTGCTATAATCAGTATTTGCGGTAAAATTTAATTTGTTTTCTAAGATAGTACCAAGGTATTTGAAAGTTTGCACTATTTATATGGTCATTTTCAGTAACATTTTCCTTTTTTTCCCTACATTTGTTCTATACTTGAATGACCTTCTTAACGCGAGTGCAAGTGTTTCATACCGTTATGATAACATAGTTATGACCAACATAAATTGTATCTAATGCAGACGAAGCCGTTGCATTCCAAATCCTTTTTTTAGTTTTCTAATTCCCTGCGCAATGCGGGAGCTTTTCTTAGGGTCTCTAAGCTTCGTATCTTTCACTCAATATTTTTTGTGTGCTCAGGCAGAAAAGCCAACTACTCTGCGAAGTATTTACATTGATAATGAATCGAGCAGTCACAACTCTTGGAAACGTACTTAAAATTGTGTTTTTCTTGCCTAAAATAAAAAAAAAAAGAAGTGATACGGTCAGCAGTTGTTATATATGTTTGTTTCGTGTGTACGTTTAGAAAATGGGCTCATGACTTCATCATAAATATTGTTGTCGTTATCGGTTGGATTATGGTTCGATTCCCGGCTAGTGTCCAGATGGAGAACTGGTTGTTGCTTTAGATGGACTTCTCTTTCATTGATATATATAGCGTCTTCTGAAATTTCAAAACATGAAACTAATATGAGATGTAAGTTCTACACACCCAGTCTTTAGGATCATCAAAGTACATAATCTCCTTAAGTTACACTATTTCACATTAAACTATAATACAGATATAGGCTTATTGGTTGCTCGAAATGAAGTTGTCGAATCAGATCTGAAATACAGCAAAACTTATTGTGATCCAGTGATGCAATGTTATTTCCGTTTTTTCACTTTTTTTCACACATTTCAAATTATATATTTATATTTATGTATCTCAAACGTTATAGTGTCAAGAAGCCAGGGCCGGACTTACGCCACTGCAACATATGCGGTCGCAGTGAGCCCCGCACTTTTATATGCCCGCGCTAATTCTAGGTGTAAAATATTAAATTAAAACATTACAACGTATGTATAATAGCATGTTTTCCGCAGCTTCCTGATTTTCCGTGGGGCTCCTGGAATTCCCTGTATTTGCAAAATATACTTTAAAAGTCCTGGAAATCTGAAAACTCATAAACATCTCAAAAAAAAAAAAAAAAAAAAAAGTGTCATTTTGGGGGTGCCAATGCTACGCGCGATAAAAAAAGGCATTGTCAGCTTTCATTTAATAAAAATTTATTGTAAAGACGAATGCATTTTCTAATACGAAATCTTAATTTAGACGTTACGCTTATCTCTACCCAGACTGGGCCCCGCGCCATCCGTTTCGCATACGTTTAGCTAGGGTCGGCACTGCAAGAGGTTCTTTTACTTTTATTATATTTCTCTTAAAATCAGTTATATTTGTATTTTAGTTATGTTGGTGACCTCTGCGCTGCGTTTTGAATAGGCTATATTTAAAACGGAGGAAATAACTAAACTTCCAATTAATAGTCTTTAGTGCCACAAGTCATCGACCGCCAACAACTCCGTCCCTTAACTCCAATTGGTCAAGATGGTCAACAGACATAAAAGTTTGAACTAGGGGCGTAGATAGAAATTTTTCAGTCTTTTGGGGGCCCGGGGGGATTGACCTTTTTGAGGGCCCATGCGTTTTGCGTAATATTTAATATTTAATGTAAAAAAAACACTCATTTGGGGCCTCCCTTAAGTGAGGACCCGGGGAATATTCAAATTCTCCCTATTTCTCCCAACACCGTAGCTATGCCACTGGTTTGAACTGTGTGTGAGAGAGAGGGGGGGGGGCTGCGTTACTAGAACAGGTAAAAGTTTGAGAAACACTCTATTCATCCATTTGACAAACTTCTTTATTGGACTCCTTCAGTCGTAGAACGACTATGGTTCATCTCAGAGCACACTTCCTCGTGTGGCGGTGGAGCCCTATTTTGGAGAGACACTCCCGTCCACAGATAGCGCAGGTTAAGGTGGCTTTTACTACGGTGGTAGAGGAGCTGGCCGTTTTTTGGATTGTACGTTTTTCTTCCTGAGCTGAGACCCACGTACTTTCACTGTCCATAGCTTTCTTGGTCACTCTCTCCATCTGGTGCGGTCTAGAGCTATGTCTTCCCAGACTACTTTATCAATAACCAAATGTATAATGTTGACAAAAGAACCACATTAAATATACCTGTTAATGCTTGGGTAGACTCAGACATGGGGTTGTACTCATTTTTGGTTGCTGTGCTAGACTGTTTGGACAAAATGTCATTCAATGACAACACAGACTCTTCGTTTCTTTGCTTCTTTGTTTCTTCACTATTGAAAGAACAACAATGTTTAAGTCACTATGATCTTGCATGAGATCTACAAATACTATGGTGTATTTTGATTATATAAAATAGTAAGGTTAACTACAGGCGCAGGGTGTGGCTACTCCTTACGATTTTGAATATATGTAACCCTAAATAATTAATATATATAGTCTTCTGCCTAAAATGTGTCACTGACCCATTTGTCCTTAGTTTTGAGGTCAGAATTTTATTATTAAATGTGATACACAATTTTGCAAAAAGTGTTTATTTCAAAGATAGAAGACTGCATTTGATAATTCAAAGTCAGAGAGAGAGAGAGTGAGAGAGAGAGAGGGAGGGAGAGAGTGAGAGAGAGGGAGAGAGTGAGAGAGAGAGAACGAGAAAGGCAGTCAAGTAAAGACATTTAAAGTAAATGGAAGGAAAGACAAATTGAATAACTGTTAGTTCAGTTGAAGATAATGGAATTTAGTTAATGTTAATTTAATTGTATTAATTCAGTACCGAGTTGAGGTAGAGATTTGAATTATTGTACAATGGAAGTTGACATTTAGTGTCGATGGAGAATCGAATTCGAATCGTTCTGTTGGACCATCACTTTTATTGGGAAATCATAATTAATTGATTCATTAATTTTATTTTAGACATTAAAACTTTGTGTATATATATGTTATATATGTATATATATATATATATATATATATATATATAAGGGCTAGTATAAATACATCATTGGAGTAAACACATTAGGCGTTTGTAGTTGACTACGTTCAAACGAAGAAAAAACTGTCTAGATTAATAATGCTTTTGGTTCTTATTCTTTTTTAACAATGTGTTTCTTACATAGCTTGAGATCCCTTGTTCTGTTTAGTTCGTAAACATACGATAATCACTGTTACCAGAGCTGTCAAAGCAACAAACCAACCAACTGCTGCCAGTACAATAAGGACAATTTTTATTGTGTCCTCTTTATCTTGAATAGGAGATAGAAAAACAAAGAAAAAATGGGAATCTAGGCTTGGAGATTAAGCGTCTATGGAAATTGTCCAAAATAACAATATACCCCATTGTTTTATCAACCTCACAGACACTTTCAAGACTCTCTTAACATTCCTAGGATTATCCTCGTTGCCTGTCAGAGGGCGGTAATGCTGCAGACATGCCACATCACCAGAAAATTCCTCAGTGGAAACTGTTAAAGGGAATACGATGAATTTGTTTCTCTTTAGCGAAAGTCGACCCTGGCAGCGCCAGAGAATGACTACTCATTAGTTTCTAACATAATAATAATAATAATAATAATTATTATTATAATAATAATAATCGTCATCATTCATAAGGAAATTTGTCTTACAATTTGTGCCATTCACCAAACAAAATTTAATAACTAAAGAAAACAAAAATATACATTCACATCAGATTCACTCAAAACTTACATTGTGAAATGTTTGTATCAGATAATTGAATTGTATTTAATGATCTTATTGTAAAGAAAACAAAAGTGATTTTGTGTTTTCTTGTGTTTGCTATATGTGCTTTAACCCTTTCTGATAGTAAAATAACAATACCCTAACCAAGAAAGTGCTTTTTCTTATTTCTAAAATATTTTTAGCTTTCATATGAATATTTTTTTATCAATCAATGACCCAAATGTTTTTTTACCAAATTAGTAGACACCTAGACAGATGTTTTTTTCATTCAACTTTTAAAATTGTATTCTAATCCTTTTTCTTCACTCTCCACCAGCCACTATACTGAATCGTCCCACAATTCTATATTTAATCGTCCCACAATTCTATATTTAATCGTCCCACAATTCTATATTTAATCGTCCCACAATTCTATATTTAATCGTCCCACAATCCTATATTTAACCGTCCCACAATTCTATATTTAATCGTCTCACAATTCTATATTTAACCGTCCCATAATTCTCTATTATTTAACCGTCCCACAATTCTATATTTTATTGTCCCACAATTCTATATTTAACCGTCCCACAATTCTATATTTAACTGTCCCACAATTCTATATTTAACCGTCCAAAATTCTATATTAAATCGTCCCACAATTCTATATTTAACCGTCCCACAATCTATATTTAATCGTTCCAAATATCTATATTTAATCGTCCCACAATTCTATATTTACTCGTCCCACAATCCTATATTTAACCGTCCCACAATCCTATATTTAACCGTCCCACAATTCTATATTTAATCGTCCCACAATTCTATATTTAACCGTCCCATAATTCTCTATTTAACCGTCCCACAATTCTATATTTTATCGTCCCACAATTCTATATTTAACCGTCCCACAATTCTATATTTAACCGTCCCACAATTCTATATTTAATCGTCCCACAATTCTATATTTAACCGTCCCACAATTCTAAATTTAACCGTCCCGCAATTCTATATTTAACCGTCCCACAATTCTATATTTAACCGTCCCACAATTCTATATTTAACCGTCCCGCAATTCTATATTTCACCGTCCCACAATTCTTTATTGGAACACCCCTACAATTCTATATAGGAACGCCCCTACAATACAATATTGAACCGTCCCACAATTCTATATTGGAACGCCCCTACAATTCTATATAGGAACGCCCCTACAATACAATATTGAACCGTCCCACAATTCTATATTGGAACGCGAATGCCCCTACAATACAATATTGAACCGTCCCACAATTCTATATTGGAACGCGAATGCCCCTACAATACAATATTGAACCGTCCCACAATTCTATATTGAAACCATCCCTCCCTCTTTCCAAAACTTCTGACCCCTATTGTAAACTGCTAAATACGTAGCGACTAAAAGAATACGAGGCTTAATACTTACCAGCTACAGAAGCTAGAGATATGTTTGAGGCTATGTTTGAGAAGATGGATGTTCCTTTACCACAGCTTATTGTATCGTTACATTGTGAGTTATTTTTACACCCAGTGAGTCCATCTAATTCAATTTAAAAATATATAAATATATTACATAGTTCTAATAGCAAATAATTTAGTTACCTATATACATGGCGACATACATAAGCAAACACATTAGCTATAAGAATGTACAATTTCAAGAAAATATTGTTAAAGGTTTTTTCTATTATTGGTTATTATTTACTACAAAAGTTTCGTGCGTTACTTAAGACGAACCATAATTTCGTTAGTGAACAAAAGTTAAATTTAAATTTCTACATTAATATAAGACAACATGAAGATAAATTGCGACAACTTACATACACAGTAAATGTCATAGTAACGGACTAGCAGGGCCCAAATTGAGCTTTTGTGTAACAGAAACTCTCTTCTTTCATATCTTTTTTAAATTAATTTAGTGAAGCTAGAAAAATACGATATTTAGAAATTATCGAAAACATTCCCAGTCTAAAACAAATGTTTATTAAATAAGTGACTAACCAGTGGATACTATGTATGTAGTCTGAATAGATTTACTGTCGTAGAAGCTGTCCGATGGTAATACTGATGTAATGGTGAAGGTGTAGTTTTGTTGAGGAGTCAGACCTGTCACATACACCCCCTTCAAGCTGCTAGTGACGTGACCACTGTCTGAACTGAGCCATGAAGATTCCCATGCAACAGTGTAGGTCAGGTCACAACGTTCTGACATTGTTGTCCAATTGAGGTAAATGGCACTTGGGAAGGATTTACTTGAAACTGTAGCCTTCAAATCTGAATCTTTATAACGATAAAAAAATAAAATAAAAAACAGAATTTATCTCTAAAAGAAATTGACTTCCACAATAGGAGATTTTCATCTATGAAGTATAACTACAATTAACTTGCGTTTTAGTGTTTGCAGAGTTCAGATTGTAGACGTACTTATAATGTATACATTTTTAAAGGCTTACAATAATTTTGGGGAACTCTTTTTTGAACTGCAAATTCAAATGTATAAGCTGCTTTTCTTGTAGCGCAACTAACTCATATGAAGTTTGCAATAGTTATCATTTACAAACTAACTTCTATGTAGTTGGCAATAGTTATCATTGGCAAACTAACTTCTATGTAGTTGGCAATAGTCATCATTGGCATTGTTTAGTATGTCGATTCACTTTTAAAACTCCCTCTTTCCAACCTTCCTTCTTAAATTTTCTTTGATTTCTTGAGGTTTCCTTATATCCTATCCAATGTTCTTCATCACGTATTTTCTTCCTATTCTAAGATACTATGTACTGTAAAGTACTTCTTAATGTCTATTGGATCTTAAAATAATCGAATTGCAAACGATGAGCATAATATTCTGTCTGAAAATTTTTGAAAATCCTCAATTATATAAAATTCAGAATTCATTTTTAGTTTGGTTTACATTCTTATGAATAAATTATGAAAACTGCTCTGTATCGTTCATTGTTGTTGTTTGGAATTGATATTCTAAGCTTTTGAAGGGGGTTTCAAGCTGCCACCCATGGCTCAAAATCGTAGCTTCATCTTTTTTGTTATAATATTAAAGAAAAGAACAGCCCCCCCACACCATTCGGCCCTCATACATAATCGATATTAAATACACAGTAAATACTGTTTTTTCATAAAATAGAAGAAAAAAAAAACTAATCACGTGAACAAAGTATTTACTGTACACATTGACAACTTTATCCTTGAGGCTCGTGCTTCCCTACGTTTGATCAAATAAAAACTGCAAACGTTGACTGTGGCTGCTGAAACTGTCTATAACTTTACTAATGAATTGCTTTTCGTCGCAATGGACAAGCTGGTGATGAACGCTTATCGTGCAGTTCTGATATTCATCTTTGCATTGCAACGCTTGCATCGTTTTTGTTGAAACCAAAAAAACAAATTGAACTGACCATTGTAATTGCTCGAAAAAGCGTGTCGTAATGAAGACAATTAAGAATTAATATATGTAATATGTTAAGCCTTGTTCTGTAATAACTTCCAAAATTCCAGCATGTGGTTTTTTTCCTCAGTGTGTCTGTCAACTGCGGAATTTTCGGCAGACCAACTCAACATCCGGTATCAAGATTTTTTGCCAGCAGTCTGTCCCTTCCTCAACATGACACCCACTGACGTGTTCCTCGGGATGGTCCAAATTGGTTTTTGATTATGCCATTCATGTGACTGCTGATGTGCTGTTGAGTGGCCACTATGATAAGTTGGAAAGACTGTAACACCATGTTCAAGAACAGATGACGACAATGAAAAGACAAATGAGAAACACAAGAGAAGGAAACATTTACTACACATGTCAGCAGTTTGTCTGGTTTCACTTGCAGTCGCTTTTTTTTTTAAGATCCACGAAACAGTCAAAGATCTCTAAGTTGAGACTTAAAGCTCGAATGGATTCGTATTTTTCAGTTCATTGTGTCTTACACAAAAGAGAGAAAATTTAGCAAAAATGCTATCGCTAGGGACAGTTACGGAAACAGAATGCTAGCCATCATGGGGAACCCTTGGCCGAGTAGTTTGTCCATATCTAGACTGTACAAAGGCGTCAGACACATGCAACGCGTCTCTCTGAACAAAATGAACTGAACCGATGAAGTCGAATACAAATGCAATCAACAAACCGAACACTCAAAGACTTCTGCTCAGTACCTGAGATATCTGTAATAAAATACCCAGAAAATGTAATTAATTTATAATGCTACAGCTCGTATCGTTTTGGCTTCTTGCTGCTGCCAGTACTCCGTTGATGCAAATCAACGTTTTGACTCGAACGATGGCATGTGAAGAACTTTCTTGTATCTCTTCTATTGTTTACTGGTGGACGTGTTTAAGATGCTATTTTATCAAACGCTGACACCGACTGCAACTCCGAAAGACTCTTGACTTTTGTTCAAATAAAATATAACATTTTCACATCGATAGATAATTGGCTAAAAAAATAATATTCTAGACCTTAACTACATATTATAAAAATCAATTAAAAATTAATTTATTAAGCTCTTGAATCAATAATGCATGGGCACCAGTAAGGGGGTACTTGGTGGTGCAATTGCACCCTCTAGATTCTGGCTAAATCTACATCTACGTAATAAAAAAAAACAGACTGGAAGATGTATTTAATTATAAAATAAATTAAAAAATTGCTAAAACGTGGCTACTCAGAAATCAGAAGCGCACGTACATTGTTGGCCATCCATTCCATAGGCCTAGGCCTATCTACTACTACATTAACCAGTGGAAGCACTACTAGTTCAGTTGCTACTTAAAAGTTAATTGATTTGATGGTGCGAAAAAATGGCTTGCATTTGGCTACTCAGAATCCAGGGGGGGTGTAAGTGCACCCCCTTGCACCCCCATGCGAGCGCCCATGCTGAAGCCTAAGTAACACAATTCAGCGGGCTTTGAAGAGTCAGAATACCCCTATCCTAGATGAATTTCCTAACTATGCTGACTAGCTTCATCTGCCCGTAGCTCCTTGTTTTTTGGCGCCGCGCCAGGTATGTCTTCGCCTTTTTAACTGTTAGTAGACGTTTTGCCCGGATCAATTAACCCTCATGAGCACGTCCTAATAATCAGAAGCTGTTGGTGACGCATGCCATTCAGGAGTATTTTATAGACTATTGTAGCTAATTCCCATTGGCAACTGCTGGCCGTGAAAATCTTTTAGCCCTAACTATATCATAATTGATAGATGTAACAAATTCGCGTAATTGTGAACTCGTATGAATGGATCTAAAACAGTACCCTGCACTTATAAATCAGTAACAAAATCCTGATTGTATGGAGTATTTTTATATAGTTTAGTCTTTAGTTTAGCTGTAACTGTCAAGTTACTTCTGTATAATATTATTGCGTTGCTCTATTCGATACACAATCTCGGGATTTCCTTGCTAAGAAGTCATTCATGATCTGAAATTCTCGTAAGAACCGATTCAAATTACCCCAGTAGCATGACCCTAGCTTCTCATACTGGTTGCTAGAGCAAAGACATCTAGTTGTGCTCATTCTATCTGTTAAACAGGTGAAGCCTGTCGCACACATGTTATTGATGCTTGGTACGCACATTGCACCGTGAGGTAGTGCTGTAAAAAACAAAATAGTAAATAAAATTAAAACATTTTTTTTATTCTTATTATTAGTCAAACCTATGCTCTTGAAATATATTTTTTTTTTGTTTTAAAAATATAATTTCGCAAGCCATTTTCAATAGGGTTATGAAAGTAGATGAGATGTCTGGAAAACTGTAAATAACTTAGGAAAGAACCATACGTTGTATATAGTTAGCACCACAAAGCGACAACGAAGACAATAAGAGAGTGTTCATTAAATTCCTATTCTGGTCCTTTAAGTAATGGGATGTGTTTTCGAGGAGGGATGCCACAAACCGCCTTTGTGTGTGATGCTAAGGTTTTGGTAATACAGGCATGTTTACCCTGTTGATGTGTACCCTTCACCTTTACCCAAATAGTGTTAGCACCCATTAGAGCTGGGAGAACTCAGAGACACCCTAAATATCCCGAAATTAAAAATCCCCGTTGTCACCAGGATTCGAACCTTGGACTCCGATTCAGAAGCCAAGTGCTTTACCACTCAGCCACCACAATGATATGTGCAAAGAAAACAACTAGCACACGTTTGAAGAAGAATCAACTCTTGCAGTCAATCAAAAACGTATTTGAACTTCTTAACTCAAAATCGGCCCACGAAGTGGTCCACCCAGGCAGGCTTTAATTTTTTTCAGAAAGAACATCCGATGAAATTATATCAAAGACAAAATGAGAGATAAGAATGGAGAAAAAAGGTTAACATATCTTGTGTAGTGCCCCAACGGTCCAGCAGATCAAAGGATAGGTGAAAGTAAATGTAAAGTTAGATGTGAACCTAGCCTAACTAGTTCCCCTTTCAGACCTTGTGGTCTATAGGGCAGATGACATAAAGTTCATCTGTTTTGTGGCCTACGGTTAACGAGGGTGTCATGTAGCCAGCACAACGACCAACCGCCTTTACTTTTCCCCAACTAATGTCAGGTACCCATTAAAGCTGAGTAGACTCAGAGACGACCAAAGATTCCAAAGTTAAAAATCACAGTCTTCACCAGGATTTGAACCCGGGACCCCCGGTTCGGAAGCCAAGCGCATTTCCGCTCAGCCACTGCGCCTCCCCTGGTCTAACTGATGTCTTATAATTGATCTAATTTTTTGAAAAGGCTCAATCGAATTATCGATTACTGTCAGCTGCATAATATGCAATAGGAAAATGAAACTTATAAGATTACTATTCGTTTTAAATTGGGTCTAACTTATAATGCATACTAATTTGCTTTTTCTCTTTAAAAAAATACTTGCATAACTGATTTTAAAAAATTCGATTTTTCGCTTTCAGAAAAAGAAAAGTAGCCGTTGCATCAGAACTTTGAATGATCTAAAATATTGTGATGTCCGATTTTCAATATCTTTTCTAGTTTACGAGATCTAAACGGGACGGACGGACAGACATTTCACACAAAACTAATAGCGTCTTTTCCCCTTTCGGGGGCCGCTAAAAAACACTCTCTAAACAAAAACTCTCAAACTCTCCTGAAATCAATATCCATCTACACTCCTTATATTCTCCCTACTGTTATTTACTTAGCCACAAACTGTCTCTATAGAAGTTGTACCCAGGGTGGTTGTGAAGGCTCGTTGTCTAGGGGGTTGGATCGCAACTCCACACCTTAGTCTAGTTATTTGCTAATCGGAAGACAGGAGCATCTATCTAGCACTAGTATACTCTTTTCTTATATAATACAGACGTTACTTCAAAAAAGAAGATGATTACGTATTACGCGTGTGCCTATGTCAATCTAATTATGCATGTTAATCAATGACTTAAATTCTGCCAATTCTGGCTGACACAAGCAAGCCATTCCATACTCTAAAAGCATTAGATAGATTCAGATTAACACTAATTTCACAACTGAAGAAATAAAACACGTTTTAATTCCCACACTAAAGCTCTAAATCCCGCAGTATCAAATCATTTTCTTAACTCCTCCCAAAAGACCAGATCTAACCAATCCATTCAGTGTTGAGATGCCACGCCAGCGCGTGTCAGGTGACGTCATGGGTTTTTCCTTGCCCAGTTCGTGTCAGATGACGACATGGAGTTTCCTTACGCCTAGCTAAATCCTAAGTTTATTACCCTAGATTAGGTTTACTTAAACTGATACGTGACACGACCTATCTCAGATAGGAAAAACATTTCCTGCTCTAACAAAAAAAAACAACAACTGCGTTTTCAATGAATAAAATCATGTCACATACTCTACCTCCAACTCCGACTCTTTCAAAATCTTCTCTTCAACTGAATCAAAATTTAATTCACAAACATTCACGTGTCCCTGTTGACAGCCATTGCTGAAGTCAAGTGACTGCGTGACGCCTAGCATGGTAAGTTCAGAAAATACAGTACATTTTAACTTACGTTCTGTGCAGTGTCTCGTTGTAATGTCGTAACGAAGGGACATGTTGCAGCTACAAACTCCCCCCAAACAGTCAAGGTCATCTGAACACGTGTGTGTACTGTTACAGACATCCCCGTATGCTTGACCTTCGAATATCAAACATTTAGTTTGCATATATATGTTAAAAACAGATATTGTAACACAATATTTTAGCTTTAAAAATAAGAATGTTCTATTAAGATTACATGATCTATAATTGTAATTAAGAACACAATACAGTGATCTAAAATACCTGCTTAGTTGTGTTTACCTTGAGTCACAAATAGCGCCAAGAAACCATGTCCAGAGTAGCTCGAATCACTTGTAAACACAATGAACATGTTGTTTGAGGTAGAGGTCAGGTCCTTTTTTGTGTCATTATAGCCAGAATAATCATAGATTTGACTTGAAAAAGTATTTGGTCCGTCATAAACAATCAGCCTGTCATAATTTGTCTCCAAATCTAGATAGAGCAAGCTAAAGGAACAAAACAAAATTCAAATATGTTCAAGCCGTTCACAAAATATATTTAGAATATCACTCGAGCAGCAGCTGAACTTAGGTAGTCATCGTTGCTAAATCTGCATCTTCCCATTTATCATTTAATTAAAAGTGCGATTGTAAATATGTCACTGGCGGATCCAGGAGGGAGGCGGTAGGGGCAATCGCCCCCCACTCGACCGAACCCCCCCCCCCGAATTTATTACTTATGTTAATAATATATACAAATTATTTATGCTTCAACCTATTTTTAGATCATATCATAATTATTTTAAGAGAGACTTTGTTTTTTGAAAATTTAGAATTCATACGAAATTTTTCAGTAAATGAGTAACTATTGAGGTGAGTTTTGAACCCAAATATTCTTTTCTTAGTCGCCTTTTTCCAGCTTTAACTCAATCTGATGATTTTCTAGTCAAATAAATCTGGGACTATAGCTCACAATTTATTCTTGAATTCTTAAAAATGCAAAACAAAAACTAGAGTGGAATCTAAATGCTCCACTTCAATTTTCCTACGATTCCGATTTTCTTTTTAGAGCTTTACATTTTAGTTTTGTAACAAAACAAAGTTACCAATAGGCCTACTGAACACAATGTACCACTTACAAATTAGCTTTTTTTTTTAAATATTATTTTTTTAATAATTTTTTTTTTCGGCGGCGATCCTCAAAAACTTAATATAAATCATTGGGGTATCTTATCGTTTCAAGGAATAAATCGTTTGCATTAGTAATGTAGTAAATGCCTATAAATTCATATTAGAATATTTTTCTGGAAAAACATTATTGATAGGATCCTTTTTTAATAGGATGAAGAATGAGCTGTAGATTTCAGGAGAATGCAAGAAATCGCTTGCATCGCTTCCCCAGACCCCATAGCTATCAAGAGAAAGGCCTCAGCATGACATTTTTTTGGCGAAGGTTGAGAAACACTGCTTTTAAAAAAAAGTATATATATATATATATATATATATATATATATATATATATATATATATATATATATATATATATGCTGTATGTGCGTTAATGCAATAGGGTTAGGGTTTACTAGGCGTTAGGGTTAGAGTTTGAAAAAAAAAGGCCCCTCCCCACCCAAACCAACGCTCTGAATCGCTAGTGAAATACAACAAGAGTTCGCAAATTTCGAAACCGATTTTACAATTTTTTGTTTTCAATCGCCGTCGTCTTTTCTATTACAATATCCCCACAAATATACAGTTGTACTTAATGGGCAATATTGTACTTTTCACACTCGTGCATAATGTTCCGGAACTGTGGAACTATTGTACTTTTCACACTCGTGCATAATGTTCCGGAACTGTGGAACTATTGTACTTTTCACACTCGTGCATAATGTTCCGGAACTGTGGAACTATTGTACTTTTCACACTCGTGCATAATGTTCCGGAACTGTGGAACTATTGTACTTTTCACACTCGTGCATAATGTTCCGGAACTGTGGAACTATTGTACTTTTCACACTCGTGCATAATGTTCCGGAACTGTGGAACTATTGTACTTTTCACACTCGTGCATAATGTTCCGGAACTGTGGAACTATTGTACTTTTCACACTCGTGCATAATGTTCCGGAACTGTGGAACTATTGTACTTTTCACACTCGTGCATAATGTTCCGGAACTGTGGAACTATTGTACTTAATGTTACCCTTGTGACTGCTGTCAAATTACAGTCATCGAAATCGACCAATAATTATACTTGTTTAGTTTCTACCAAAAAAAAAAATACTTGATCACTGAAGGAGACAATATATGTTCCGGAAGTTAAATGTCGGGACGAGCGAAATTTGCCCTTGCGGAGCATCACCAGAGAATGCTGACCATGTCCTTTAATGGTGCATACAGCCACAAAGTTTTTTTAAGTGTTGAAATGCAGCTTCTGGCACCCATAAGACTCACGTGGAAGTACTGACTGGAACTTCTCTTTGATTGGAGTTATGGCCTCTGGAGTAAAATCAGCTTTTGCACTAAATGGTGAGCTGATGGTATTAAAAAAAATTTTTTTGACGTCTTATAATTTGATTTTATAAATTGCACAATTAAGGAATCTAAATAATATTTGTACTTTTGATTATTTCACTAGAAATAGTTTCACATTTCAATGACAAAACCTGTTTTCTTTTGCTTGCTTGTAGAAATGGGAATGTCTTGTTTGAAAAGATTTAACATGCATTTACATTTCATATGCAAAAGGCCCATTGCGATAGCACTTATGAAACATGTATTCCACTCTTCATTAGAAATATTGGCAACAAGGTTACAGTCAATGCCCCTCAAGTAACATAACAATTTCTTCCTTGAGGTTTTATATTGTTCTTATTTGCCTATCCCATGGTAAAAAAAGCGGGTACATTGGATTATATTGTTCATATATCATAAATCGGAACTACCTGTGGTTAATACCTCTTAGCTCTACTAAAGTTGATTAGTACGCTTCATTAGTATTTATAATTTAGAAATTTTATGCAGCTTTGTGCAAACTTTCCTGTTTAGAGTTTATGGTTGGGATATTTTTTATTAAAAAAACCCCAACAAAACAATTTCAACCAGTCAAAGATCAAGCTCCATCAGTTGTTACACTTGCATCTTGTTCCAAGTCTTCATAGCATAGAATAAATACTGATCAGAGATTGTGTCTTCTATTGAGTGTATTGATGTATAGCCAATAAGCATATTCTTCGTTAACTTGAAACTTTTTATAATGAGACAGTTTCAATAATTTATATAGACATTATTTTTAATACATTTGCTTTTTTATATGTATATACTGTGGGCACACCTTATTTCTGTTGGAGTCGGCGGGCCGCATAAAAAACTCAGGCTCGAGGGTTGTAATTTGCCCACCCCTGGTTTAGAAGATTATAACGGTTAGACTAGAATTTTTCCAATGTGGCCAATGTGGCCAAAGAGACAGTAATTCTTTTTGCAATGATATACATCAACGGTTCAAATGTGTAGGTCGTTTCCGAGATCCTTGTCCGCCCATGCTTTGCCCAGCAGCATATTGAACATACAGTACATGTACTTATATTAGTAGTCATTTCCCGAACGGGAAAATCCGTTAAGTATATCACATATCGAGATCTCAAAAATTAAAAGCACTGTTAAAAAAACGTATTTTGTCTTTTGAAACTGAATCATTTTGTGTTTTTAAATCAAATACACTATGAACATTTTGTATGGAGGAAGATAGGATTGTGGTTGCTGATAATTTTTGTGTTCAGTTTTTCTAATATTTAAACATTAAAACATCATAGGACTTTTTGTTGACCCAAATTGTACGTTGAATTTATTTTAGTAAAAAATCGACTATAGTAGAACACCAGTGACATATTCATTTGTCAAAAACATAAGCGCTGTTTTTTTTACATGAATAGTTTTATTAAACAACGGATTTATAATTGTCATCGTGTGTCATTTGCTTCAAAAACTGGAAACACAAGTTACTATAGATTTATTTTGAATATATTCATCTATATTGTTACAAATGAACAGTGATAGGTAGAGGTCAACGTATGACCCCCGCGAGATGACACAGCACCGAGTGTTCTCTGGAATCTATGCGTGTAAACAAAGACAGGATGTGACCTGTCCTCACGTGTTGTTCCAGAGGACGAACAGATCTAAAAACGGGGCAGTGTTACAAATGAACAGTGACAGAGGTCACTTCGTGTGACCTCGGCGAGATGACACTGCAGCAGGTGTTTTCTGGAATCGATATGTATAAACAACGACAGAAGGTGATGTTTCCTCCCGTGTTGTTCCAGAAGATACTAGCAGTGTTTTTGCAATATTGGACAAGCGATTTGGGACTCTATATAAGCCAGAGAGTTAATGTGAAAGTAAGTCGTGAGTGAGTCGTCGGAACTGTTGTCTACTGTGCGAGACAGTAGAAGAGAGATGTGTACAACTCCATGCAAGTTAACTAGGGTAGAGTTAACTGGAGTGGACTACTGTCGTTAAAGTCTATACAGCGAACTACAGTGGACTTGAGCCGTTAAAGTCGATACAGTCGATGTAGGACGTGTGCGGCTCTGATTCGGTAGACTTGAGTACGACTTGGTTCAGCTTCGGGAGACCTGGAGCGACACTAGGAAGTGTGTCGTTGGTCTGTTCTGTGGAATACGGCTCGATGCAAGTTGAGAAGAGATGAATTGCAACGAAGTGAAGAGATGAATTGCAACGAAGTATAGCTAACTGTAAACTGACAGATATTGTACAGTCTTCTACGCTACATGTTACAGTAACAAATTGTTACAGTTAATAGTCAATAAAATTATATGAAGCTGAAAGTTTAGTCGTCAAGCTCTTTACAGTGTTTTTATTTGTGTGCCTACTAGTACATTTAGCCAGAAGATTCTGAAATACGTAACAATATTATAAAGTAGAAAGTAAGGCGTATGTATGTATGTGACTTATAGAAATAAAAAACCGCTTGACCAATCTTGATAAAACTTGGCAGGAATGTTTCTTGGGTACCAACTTAGACCGTAGTGTATGTATTGTAGCCCTAAAACAAACTTAAGACCCTAAAAAAAAAAGTTGTCCGAGTCTATTATAGCTATAGTATTTTATGGATCTAGGCCATGTCTACAATGTTGACATGAGAAAAGATCGAAAGGATTTAGACCTAGATCTAATTTTAAGAAATACACTTTGCGCAGATAGTTTTTTACTTTGACACATAAAAAATACAAAGAGGATCCATTGATTTCATTATATAATAAAATTAACCTTCAATTTTGTGTTTCAAAAGCATTTTTTACATGAATTAGTTCCTTATATCTGTGGCTACAGATTTCCTGACGAACATTCTTTCATTAGACAATACCGTAATGAACAAAGCTATCGATCTTTTTGTTTTTAATAGATATATGTATGTATTGGCTTCGGGTAAACCCATTTTCGCAAAACTAATTTTATTTTTGTAGCGAAAGAGAAAAAACTTGAAAGGATCATTAGCTAAGTTTAACATACATCTAAATCCAATCCACTAGATTAGTAAATACAAACTTAGACCCGCAGGCCGCGGGTAATGTCAGGCTAGTATATTATAAAACAAAATATAGATAACTAAGTTCTATTCTATGGTATTATAAGGACATACCTTAAAGAAACTAAGTGTCCTGACTTAGCTGATATGTGCCATGTATAATAACAGTTTTCAAGATATCCGTATGGATAGCCAGGATTCATTATGTAGCCAGAAGTGTCCGTCAGAATAGTGTTATTACCTAAAAGAAATTAAATCATAAAATGCAGAGAATCTAATATCAGCTTCATCTTACTAGGCTCAACGCTTACAAGGAAGAGAAAAACAATAGAAGAGCCTATTAGTTCGAATGATTAATACGTTTTTAAACTAAAATTCAAATAATAACAAGAAGAACATGTTCTCGAGTTTACTGATCACTAATTATACAGGGATAGGCCTAATTTGATTGACAAAACTGTAGATCGCCCTGATCATTAATTAAAAAAAAAAGGAAAACCGCTAACATCATTATTATCTAAAATAACAATATACCCTATTGTTGTATCAACCGAGGGGATAATGACAACGGACCTCACAGATACCTTCAATGCTTTTAACATTCCTAAAAATATTCTCGTTGCCTGTCAGAAGGCTGTACTTCTGCAGACCTGCCACATCACCAGAAAACTCTTCAGTGGACTACTATGAATTTTAGCTTATTTTTTATTATTAGCGGGACAGGCGGTCAAAGTGGGGGGCTGTTCCAACTAAAAAGAAATATACAGACTTTTGGTACTTACTATATTCCAATTAATAAATTCATATTTCTAAGGTAAGGACAAATAAAAATGTAACAAACATGCTGTAGCTTATTTCTTTAAGGGTCATGGATACTTAGATAGCGAATTATAAAGTATTTCAGAATTCTTCTAGGAAAAGCAGCGATTTTATTAAAGTTTGAATACTTTTGGCAGGGGCTTTTCTTTTTTTTTTTTAATTTATAAAATGTGTACTCAGAGTTCATTGTGATAGATTTTAACTTCCTGTGTAACTTATTTGCTTCCACGTGATTTCTATTCCAATATGCTGGAGTTAAACGCGTTTCTCTGGGGGAGGGGGTTTACGTGCGCATGTTGAGTCCACCAGAATGTGGTAAATAATTACGGAGAGAAAGAGTTAACACCTTTTACAGAGAACCACATCTAAGCAACGGCAGGTCAAGAAATTCTATTGGGAGTTTAAAATTTGCAACAGAGCTTAAAAGTGTACTTATTATCACGCAAGAAAGCCTTGCAGAAAACGAGTCTCAAACGAAGAGATCCTATGCCGAAGAAGGCACTCGACTACTTCATGAGATTCTGACCGAGCGTCGCACAAAGTTTGCGGAGCAAGTCCTCCTAAGCAATGAATCGCAAGTCTTAAATGTAGGGTTAACATAAAAGTTAAGAGAACGAAAAGATTCACGTCGTCGTATGAACTGGCGCCGGAACTTTACTAAGAACTTTAGACCAAAGGACACCAACTGGGAAAAGCATGCAGGAAATGCTGGAGACCGATTTTTTGAGACAGAATGCCGCGTAATTGGCCGAAAGGCGCGGGTTTATGAACGTTTTCTTCAAGTAACACCTTGACTTGTTAAACACATGGTTAAACACATGGTCTAGTAACACCTTGACTTGTTAAACACATGGTCTAGTAAGACCTTGACTTGTTAATGTAAAATTTATATTCAAATGCTTAACATTAAAACAAGCTAAATAATTTTAAAATCTTCTTATAATAAGAAAAAGCTGGTATAATGTAAAGAACTCCACACTTGCAATCATATCTCTCAATAATGTAGAAGTTATTTCACTTTTTCAATATCAAATTAAATAATTAGTTACCAATATTTAATTGACTATTGGTTAGTTTTAGCTTTGTTAAGTACGATAAATAATTGTTTAAAGTTTCAACTTGATCCGAAAATTCATCAAAGGGGACAAAACTTAACATTTAGCTATATCTGTAGGCTGAAGGATTAATTGCACTTGTTAGTGTCAAACAAAATAATTAATAACCAGTAATTAATTGACTAATTGTTTAAATTTTGTATTGATTCATGTCTTTGCCTATAAATAAATATGCATAGTTTTAAAGTTTTGAATATAAGTTTGGGAAAAATAAGGTGGTTAAACCTTTACCCAGACGGACGGACAGACAGACAGACTGAGTTGATATAATTTTTACAGACAAAATGTAGAATTTCTATTAGCGAGCGTTTACTAACTAGACTTATAGAGTATAGGTAAGAAAAAAGTTCGTTATTAAGTAATGAAAAAAGGAGGTTACAAAGACAGTTTGTGTGGAAACACAAACTCAAAATCGGCTCCCGAAGATCCGGGACGGATAGATGGACAGACAGACCACCAAAACTAATTGTGTCTTTTTCCCTTTCAGGGGCCGCTAAAAAAAAAGACTTACCTCTAACTGAGTAACTTCCTCTAAAACCTCTGTATCCGCTATCAGTTAACTTGTAATTTATCGAGATGACGTTCTTGCGTGATGCAAAATATAGTGCACTGGAAGTATTCTTTAAACATAAATTTTGTGACGAGAAGACGTTATTTATATTCTCAGTCACGTAGACATAATTGTTTATGCAGTTGCTTGGGTTCAGATCTATATAATATAATCTAAATAAGGCAGAAATAAATAGAAATTGAAAATTTAAAAATGATTGTCTTATCTAGATAAAAACAGATGCGATAATGAAGAAATATGCTTTGATCAGGGCCGGTCCTAGCAATTTCGGGCCCCTCTGCGAAACGGATTACGCGGGGCCTAGTCTGATAAGGATAAGTTTAATGTTAACATTAAGATTTTGTATTAGAAAATACATTTGTGTTTACAATACATTTTTTATTAAATGAATGTCGTTTTTTTTTTATCGCGCGTAGGATTGGCACCCCAAAATGACAAATTTGTCTATTTTTCAGGAGATTTCAGGAGATTTCCAAAACGTTTTGTATATTTTGCAATAACAAGAGATTTTCACTAGCCTATGGATAATCAGGAAGCTGCACAAAACCTGTTATTATATATATATATGTTGTAATGTTTTAATTTAATAAATTACACCTTGAATTAGCGCGGTGCCTATGAAAGTGCGGGGCCCACCGCATAGGTTCCAGTGGCCTAAGTCCGGCCCTGGCTTTGATAATAATAATAATTAGGGCTTGTCTTTGAGTCCGAAGATTAATGAGGAATGCAGTATTTCCCGTGGCTACGCAGACTCAGCTGCGATCAGGGTTTTCTTTTTCCAGTCTACGTCTGTCCTTAGTCTCAAATGTTTGTGTGTGCAGACCTATAGTTTGAGGAAACATTTGTGTTTACAAAAGTAGAATTTTTTAACATTTTGTTTGAACTCCTCTCCTGTGGTGACGATTATGGTGCGCGCCGACGCATTGCTCAACTTTGGTGATGGACAGATACTGGGCAACGTGAGACAGTGGATTCCGGCAAAGTTTTAGAGGGACAGACAGAACTTACAAATGTTCCAGTTATCAGATTTTCGCTATTTACTTTAATTTGTTATTTAATCATTAGACTAATGTAACTATTAATCTCCTTTCATTGAGTGCTTACCACATTGACTACAATATCATGGTCAGTTGGAATCATACATCGCGATATTTATTTATGAAATGGTTAAACTTCATTTAAATGTGGGGAGCTTTATAATATTAGACATTTTGTATACTGTAATATAGTATAACAAAGTATAAATATCTTATAAACGTTCTGTATTCTTTTATTTTTTGTTTGATTATAGTCAGACATTATCGCGATACCCTGCTGGTATAATTGTTATACATGAAGTAGAGGAAAAATGAAATAAAAAAATTCGATTACACAAGAGTTACATATGTATTGATAGGCGCTGTGAAGGTCCAGTTATAGAAACTCCCTGGTGGCATATCCTCAGAACTGATTGTATATTTATTCTCTGAAAAAGATTAATGAATTTGTTATATCTTATGCTAGTAGTTGTCGATATTTTTTTTAAATTCAACATAAGGAAAACCTACTCTAGACTATCAATCCTTTAGACTATCAATTTTCTAGACTTTCGATTCTCTAGACGACGAGTTCTCCGGGCTATCAATTCTCTAGACTATTAATTCTCTAGACTATCAATTCTATAGACTATCTATTCTCCAGACTGTCTAGACTATCAATTTTTTAGCCAAGAACTTATCAGGCAGCATACATATAATACTATTAATGTTGTTCGTTATTTAATGCGAGTTCGCATGGGCGTAGTCAAGAAATTTACTCCTTGCCCCCGCTCCACACACACACACACAAACATATATTTGTGGAGCGCTTTGAGCTCGTTAGTGGAATCCAGGGCGGAGCCCCTGCACCAAGCACTATTTCCGGTATTTAAAACCCCCCAATATGCATATTCTGAGGTATCTACAGTGCATTTTTCTGCTATTAAAAATGTTAGTTAAAATACCAAATATGCTATTCACTGCACTTTATTATTTAAGCCTAACGAAATTTGTAACCCATCTTGGCTACGCACATGGAATTTTATTTCTGTAGTTTGGTTTAGATTTTATATCGAAAAGGGAAGTTTTAATCTCAAAACCACGCATGGGGGGGGGGTAAATTTAAAGATATGCGCTTATAGAATTTGGTGACTGTAGTTTGCTTTAGAATAATATTGAAGAGGGAGCTCTTAACCTCAAACTCTCTGTAGGGTGGGAGTTTCAAACTGACAACCATCTGTAGGTTGTTTTTTTTATCTAAAGTCCTCTGGTAGGTGGGGATAAACTTATAATCCCCTTTGGCTACGTTCATATAATTTCGTGACTGTATTTTGCTTTAATTTTATATTGAAGAGGTGGATTTTAGCTTCAAACTCCGATGGAAGGGTTATAAACTCAGAACCCTATGGAGAGGGTTTTAGCGTAAATCCCTCTGGAGGGGGGGGGTTGAACTCAAAACTCCTCTTAGCTACGCTCATAGAAACTGATGAATGTGTACACGGCACGGCCTGGTCTGGCCCAGTCAACCGATATGACCGTCTACCGTTGAGAGCCCTCAGACAGGACAGGGGTGAAGAGCCCCATGTCCAGGCCTAGTAGTTGGATAAAAGCCTTTCTAATCTCCAAGATAATAATGGTGCCTACCGCGCCGACGCCCTACTGGACTTCACTGAAGGTGACTGTTGCATGCTTCAGTCTTAGATTGAAGAGTGGGCTTATCATAAACAAAAATTTGAAGGTGTTTTAAACTCAAAATCCCCCCTGGCTACGCTGATGAAATTTGTTGACTCTCGTTTGCATTATCTTTTTGTTTTATAGAAGAAGTTTTATAGAAGTGATGTTTTTAACAATAAAATCTCAACTAAAGTAAACAAAATTACTTAATAAAAGCAAAAATTCTGTCACAAAATCCCCCCCCCCCTTTTCAGGGGGAATTTCATTGCGGGAGGATCCCCCCCCCCCCGTTACGTTCATGCGAATTCTAGTACTTGATAATTTACATTCACTGTTTCCCAAACTGTGCTTCACGGGGGCCTAGTGTTTCGCGAGGCCTTAATAGGTGCTCCACGAACTACTGGAGTAATTAACTAGTAGGCCACAATGTGAATTAAATCTCTCTAGAAAAAAACATATGCAAAGTGTTCCGCTAAATACTTAGAATGTGTGAAGTGTTCCGCTAAATACTTAGAATGTGTGAAGTGTTCTGTAAAAGAAAAAGTTTGGGAACCACTGTTTTAGACGATAACTAGATGACGATGTAACACACCAGAACAAGTAGATTCAAACTTTTCAAATGCAATAGCCTCGTTATAAATACAAACTACTTATTCCAAAAGAAGGGCACAGCCCAATGTCGCTTGTCTTAGAAAACACATCAGTCCTAAGCTATTCTGAAGTGAGCCTCTACCGTTGTTCTGTATCTAAGCTATATCCGTTTTAAGTTTTTAAATGTACAGTCACGTCGCTAAAGGAAATCGTCAATTAGTTTAAAGTTACGTACCTGTGGTGCATCTGGCATTACATGCGTCGTAAGACTTTCCCGTCGGGCACGCACACCTGGTGTTATAACAATATTGTGTGATACACTGTGTGCTAGAAGTACAGTCCATTCCAAACACCAGTTTTCCAGTTTCATTATTTACGCAAACGCTTTCAGTACCTGAACCAGATACCTGAATATACAGAAAGCATATAACAACTTTTCTATTGTATAATATGCGAATTGACAGAAACTGTAAAGTAGATAAAATAAATGTTTATGTATAAGTTAGCTACAAATATTGCTAAATAAAGTAGAATCATACATGTTGATGACATTGTTGGTAAGCTTTAAGGTATCCATGCTAATGTGTGTCGCATAGACGTCTCGCCTTAGTTTTTGAAGTTGCTCTGTTGGAATATCTCTTGTGCTGACATCTGCTTGTTGTTTCCCCGTTGTAAAAGGTACAAAAGTTCAAGGATAAGCTTTAACTAGTCTCATTCTGTTTTGGTTTAGCGACATCGCTAGATCTATGCTTTATTTTGTTATTCAAGGTGCTAGGTTTTGGTGGGCGTATTATGGGGCCTGACTTTGGGGATATGGTTGAGCTAGGTCTCCGTAGCATTGTGCCAGGCCTTGGATAGAGAAGAGTCATGTGTCTTGTTGTTGTTCCTGCGCCGTAGAGACGTACTAGGAGTGTTCGAGGTGTAATATCGCTTTATAAAATGTTATACGCTGATTCCAACCAACTCTAATGGGTTCCTTGACTTTAGTTGGGGAAAGTAAAGGCGGCTGTTCGTTGGTGCTAGTCACATGACACCCTGCTCGTTAACCGTTGGCGAAAGAAACAGATGACCTTAACATCATCTGCCCCATAGATCGCAAGTTCTGAAAGGGGAACTTTACTTTTACTTAACTATAAGCTGTACTCTTTATACATGAAGTTGTAAAGCACTGTACATATATTTATTCACGTTATAGTTCATTATTAAATGTTCATTTAGATGTTCATATAGGGTTGTCAATTTCTTTGCATACTTAAAATTATTTTGTTTTGAATGCTATTTAGGTAGCAATCCTTTACCACTGCATTAGCCTGCAGAGGTGGATAGCCCGGTTATTTCAAGTAATCCCAAAGTAAAATCTGTAAATTCCACCTTGACAAAGTGGATGAACAAATAACATGGGAAGTTCAGTAAAAGAGGAAATAGACACAGTTATTATGTATGTTTATATTAACTCAATCTGGCTGGTAAAATGTTTGTACATGTTATTTCTCAAATACGCAATCTCGAATGAAGTTGAAGTTTTGCACAATTATTTATTTTACCTGACAACACAAGTATCAATAAAAAACAACAACAACAACAACAAGAATTAGTTAAATAATTGTTTTGGTATCTAGAACAAAGGAAAGAAATTTTACTTGACTGATAAGGTCATGTAATTTAAATTAGATCCCTTTGTTTGGAAATATTATATAATCTGTAATATATTTATCAATCTTAAACTTGTACTTTTGTAAAAAAAAAACTGTTAACAATTTCTTTTTTAAGATGCCTAATCTGATTAGGACTTGTCTAATCTTACCAAAGGTATTTTTAGTCTAGTATTTTCTACTTGATTTCTAGTAACTTCCAAGGCGAAGCTAGTTCAAAATCTAGCTAAAATGCTTTCATTTCGTTTCACAAATCTCATTCTAAACCACTTACCTTAAAGATGTTATTAATAACGAACAGAACACACAATACATAGTTTCTTATCACCATGTCTAGGTCATCCTTAAATAGTAAAAACTCCTTTAAGTTTGAACAAGCACAGTCTTAAGAGAGACATGACACTGAAATAAACTTCCTGACAACTGCTCCCTTCCCACTTCTCTCTCTCTCAACAACGTATCGCCAATCTACCATTAGCCCTAAATATTGTTTCCATATTGTTATCTTTATACATAGACCCTCTCCCTTAGCGTTCAAAGGTGAGGTAATAGCATACTTCTTTGAAACGTCATTTGTTTTGAATAGTGAGAGACGAGGCGCTGATAAGAAAAACACATTTCAAACCTAACAATTCTTTTTGAAATAAGGAGCTAATTTTATAGACACACCACGATTACTACAAGACTTCATTCCAGAGGGGTACCAAGGGGCGGCAATGGGGGTACAATTTGTTTATAGGCAAATAAATATATAGTCGGGCTTTCAATATATATTTTATTAAGTAGGGGCACTCCTACTGTTTTAGGAAGAAGCGCCTACACCAAGATGATTCATACAGCTCTTTTCAAGACGAATAAGACTAAGACTGCTTATTGATCCTTACGGAAATTTGTTGTGATTACAAGGACTCTTTTCTCATATAAAGACAACACAACAGAAACATTCACATAAATAGAACACACAGAACATAAAGAGTTCATTCAGCGACTACACACAGGCGTCTTGGTGCTTTTCATGTCTTCTGATCAACGAGTGGCGTTGATAGAGTCTGACCGAGTAAGGAACGAAAGAGATTTGTACCGCTCAATTCTAGTCTGGATAGACAGAAGTAGTCCACTTCGCGACGACTTGACGTATAGTTCTGATGGAGCTTTCTGTCGTCTACTTCCTTCCGTCAGCGCGGTTGAATAGCCGACGTCAACACTTTTTACGCAAACACTGGACAAGACACCTTTCTGAACACGAATGTGATCTCAATATTAAGTATACCATTCCCAAGCTTTCTTCATTTAACTTAAACTTGCGTTTTTCTTACAAAAAGTAAAGTGTGATCTAGACCAGGGGTCGGCTACCTTTTGAGTTGGAAGAGCCGAAAATTACAATTTATAAAATTTCAAAGTTTTTAAAGAGCCACAAAGTTTTTTCTTGTCAACTATAAATTGTACTAGGATAAATAAAGTTCTTTGATGAATAAAAACGAATCTTTTTATTCAAAAGAAAAAAAAATCTACTTATTTATATATGACTAGTGTTTTTTCACAACAAATTAGATAATATATAAATGGGATTATTAAATAATTACTTATTATGTATGTAAATAAATAAAAAGAATTAAACATTTACATACAACACCAACTTGTACTTGAATAACAAAACAATTGAGCAAACAAATTCAATGGGAGCGATGGCTTTGGTTTTAAAAAGTTTGGGTACATTTGGCTCATAGCTTGTTTTTAGTTTCAAACACGACTCTAAATGTTCATAGAAAGTTGGCTTCTTACTTTACTTTTAATTATATTCATACAAGATAACGCTTGCTCGCATGAATATGTCAATCCAAATATAGCACTTCAATAGCCAACCTTTTCACTTCACTATAGCAATCTGGAAGACAATTCCATGCGTCGAATATAAGTGCCTCATCTCGCGGCATTTCTTTGAAAGCTATCCACTTTTGCTGTGTTACGTACATACATTTCTGGACCTCCAACTCTTCCAGCTTGCTTTTCAAATCTGTGAATTCTCCAATCCAGAAAGCTTTATTTTTTAAAGTCCAGTATCAATTCCAAATGGCTCAATATGGATTTCGTTACTATTTGTGTTGGGGGTTTTTACTATGAACGCTAGAATGGTTTTGATGGTTTTGAAATGCTCATATATCTCAGCAAATTCATCCGTAATTTTTGTTAAATAACTGTGCTAAAGTAATTCCTGTCAACAGTTGCACTACTGGTTGTATCGCGATATTGCTTTAGAAAGTGAAAATGAAGTCATTTATCGCTCTGATTAAGTAAAGTTCCCCTTTCAGATCTTGCGATCTACATGGCAGATGATGTAGAGGTCATCTCTTTCTGTAGCCCATGGTTAACGAGGGTGTCATGTGGTCAGCACAACGACCAACCGCCTTTACTTTCCCCCATCTAATGTCAGGTATCTATTAGAGTTGGGTGGATTTAGAAGCGCTAACAAATATCCAGAGATTAAAAATCCCAGTCTTCAACAAGATTCTAACTCGGGACTTCGGTTTGGAAGCCAAGCGCTTTACTGCTCAGCCACCGCTCTTATCTTCTACCAAAACATCGGCTGGGTTTTCATTTTCGTATAGTTTTAGATTCAACTCTTTAACTTCTGCTCTTATATCCATCATAAAGTAATATTTTCAACGAATTGTCGTTCTCTAATTCAGGGTGATTAATACCTTTCTCATTTAGGAATATATTTATTTCATTCAAGCACAAAGCTAGAAGTTGCAACACCATACCTTTAGAAAGCCATCGCACTTTATTGGGAAGAAGAAAGTCGGAATCATAGACTTATAAATACTACTATATAAGTTTATGGTTGGAATATTGTCTCCATTTCGTTAAAGAATTCCTTCAACTGACGATGGTAGAGTGCTATTGATCAGCATTTCTTGCTGGAGTAGGCAGTGAAACGTAAGACGTACGTGGAGACTCGCATATTCTCTTTTATTCTTTCCTGTCGTACTTCTGGCTCCATCAGTTGAAATTGAAACGAGTTTATTTAAATAGATCTTATTGTCTTCAAGGCATTTTTGCACGGCATTCGCTAAATCTTCTCCTTAGTTTGTCACGAGAGCGCTAGCAATCCTTGGGAAGACATGTACCTGACAGAAAGCCAACTTGTGCCGTTGTCTTTAATGTCGCAAGACTTATCTATATCATTGATTCGAAACATGTTTTGAGTTTCCAGGATATTTTAATAATTTCAGGAGATTTTCATGATTTTTTTCGTGTACTTTGCAATTTAGGAGATTTCCAGGAGCTGCAGAAAAACCAGGAGACCGCGGAAACCTTGCTATAATTTAAAATGGTTTAATAAAATAATAATTTACAAGTAGAGTTAGCGCGGGGCCTATGAAAGTGCGGGCCCACAGCGGCCGCAAAGGTTGCAGTGCCCTAAGGCCGGCCCTGACTATTGAGAAATAACAACTAGAATAAACCAAGACTGCTAACATAACGTAAAGAGATGATTAGAAAACAAAATATTACATTTGATCTCAAAAACGTTTTGCACATTAACCTATTCACCTCCATGACGTTGACTACAACTGCTAACAGATACTACGCCTGACAGCAGAGTTTCTCGCCAAGCCTCTACGGGAGGACTGATTCTTCCTGCCTTGGTAACCAATTGGAGTTCCTCTCAGATAACAGAGTTAAGGATTTAGGACAACTAACCTTTGAGCGGTTAAGAAAAGCGAACAGAAAACATAGTGTATATCGTCTTATCGCCCGTTTCCATTCAATAGTATAAAAGTCTTAGTCTGGGTAGGGGAAGTGGAGACATAACTGAAGAGAAATAACCAAATAAAATGAAACTAACTTCCTGGCAGCATTTCTTCCTCTTTCATGACCCGGCATTCTATTTTTAGCTTTGCTTTCTCTTTTTCTACAGAGCCTTTCCTCCTAAAAGAATGACAAGAAATAGCACAGGCTCTATTGAACCTCAAGCTCTGCTGATTCGAAAAATTCACAACCATAAACCCTTATACATTATATCTAGACTGGAAATGGACATATTTTAAAAAGTACTTTTTTTTTTGGTATCGATATTTGGCAGCTGCTTTTTTTTTTGTCAGCACTTTTTTGTCGTACACTGTTTGGTCAATTAACCAAATTTTGTTACATTGACTTCTTGATATTGCATAGAATTAAATAGTAAGTAGCATGTCCGATTCTATCAAGTAATTGTGATATATTATCATATGATTATAATATTATGATATAAATATTACTGCATCGAAGTAAAGGATCTCTTCTTGAGACTAGGCTAATCAACTACACGTCATGTGAAAGTTCACATCAACTATCATATAATACAATCTTTTGTTTGCGGGGGCCATTGCTTCTAGAGTCATTCTCTAACCACTTCTTTTGTAATAAGGTCGTAGGCGGATACCAAGAGGAATTCCTTCTTATTCTTAAAATGCATTGCAACAAAACCTTCCGTAAGTGGACAAGGGTTAACAAGCTTTACTAACTTCAACTAGGCGTTATGCATTCAGTATTTTGTAAGTTTACAGTCGCTTATACTTCATGTTCTTTGCTCGTCATTTCTTTTCTTTAGTTATGGATATGTTCATGAGTGTCACGGTGAGGGCGTGAAAATATTGCGTTCCGGTACACCAAATGTTGCCAGCTCTTTGACTTAAACTCAAAAATCACATGTTGAAGCCGGATTTATTCATAAGTATACAAGTAGCATTTAGTGCAGTGATTTATATTTTATTCTCTTTATAATTTTGTTTTGGAAGGGGTAATAGTTAGAGGTTGTTGAAAGTTTGTAACTTCTTAAAGTCATGCAAGAAATATCCAAGCCCACCTTTATACATTAATTTCTTAACAAATAGAGGAAGTGCATTAACCCATAGCGTGCCATCACTCAATTAATGTAAAAACACAAAAACTCTTTGTAATCTTCTAATTTAGACTTCAAAACAGGCTTTTAATAAACATTATTAATAGTATCAGAAACACAATCATTCTACCCTAGAATGATGGTACAAGAATACAAGTTATCGTATGACTTTGTCGTACAGAAATAAGAATTACATTCATTTCTGCAAAGAGAATATTGAGTTACGATCTAGTAATCTCAACACATATCATTAACTAACACGTCAATGAAGTCATGAGATTTGTTTTAAAAATATTCAGAAGCATATAATTAGTTTCCACATAGGCTTTTTTGAGACATCAGGACTTCAATGTTAGAAGAAGCATGAGGAAGAAAATTGTACTGAATACAGACAAAAAATTCACAGGTATCGTCATTAAGGATGCCACGTTACTGATTAGTTTTTGGTTCAAGTCTTTAGTTTTATCGTTTAATTTTACGAATAATCTGGCTCATACAATTTTGTACATTTTTATTTTATCTTTACAAATATTTTTGAGTGTGAAATTTTGTATAGGAAAATGCCGGGTACTGAAAAAAAGCTAGTTCTAAAATAAGACTCGTCAAAGTATTGTACATGTCTAGTTTCATATGCCTTGTTTCAGGTCTTTTCTTTATATAGCCTGTCTTTAAATGACGTTTTTTTTTTCTCGATCAGGTACACTTAGATTTGATAGGCATCCTATTTGTGACAGTTTAATTTAAGGAGAGAACTGAAAAAATGCAAAATATATATCAGGATAAAAGTACTTCCGGTAGAATTTAGTTTTAAACAAAGAACCGAAAGGCGTGTAGCAATATCGATAATTAATATATTTCGTTTTGTGTAGAAATATTGATTTAAATGTTACAGCAATTATAGAGATGGTTAAAAGTATACAGCTCTTCTCCTTAGATAACCGTTATTTCGCAATGCAGTTGACTTGTTATAAGGCTTTATATTCACTAACGCAATAGAAATAGATTTTATCAATGTTTCTTCCGTTGCCATCGGCAACTATAAGCCTTCCTTTCCTCTCAAGTATCCCCTGACACAGGCGTCAACAGTGGACTTCCTTCTCTTACTTGAGTTGAGCATTCTAGTATGCATTCACTTAAGTAAACCTCCCCTTACGATCTTTAGGGTGGATGATGAAAAGGTCATCTATTTCTGTGACCCACGGTTAACGAGGCTGTCATGTGGCCAGCACAACGACCAACCGCCTTTATTTTTCTCCCAACTAATATCTGGTACCTTTTAAGGTTCAGAGAAGCCCTAAAGATCCCGAAATTTAAAATCACAGGATTCGAACTCTGGACCCAGGTTTGGAAACCAAGCGTCTTGCTACCCAGCCATCTCGCCTACTCATGTATTAAAATATTGTGAAAAAATCAAGTAAGAAAATCAATTGACAATAAGAAGAGTTGGCTATATTATTGATAATTAATTAGTTTAATGAAAGCTACTTTTGATTATTGAATGGTCCTCCGACTAACGATCGATCATACCCTCTCTCATTTTTTAAAAATCGTTTTTATTAGGAAGTTTCTTTTTAATATATATTGTATATTTTTTTCTTCCATAAAAGAGAAAATAATATTTTCATGTTTTTGTTTTTTTTGTCCTTGTTTCAATATTTTCTTGTCACTTAAAGATGGTAACCCCTTAAAATAGCGCGGACAAAATAGCGCTGACGAAAAAAGCGCGAACATCGCCATCTTAACTAATCCTGACACATCTAAGTTTGCCAATGTTGCGACAAAAGACGCCCTGTTTTGATCAAAGAAAGATGCCGCAGATTCCTGATTATAGTATAACACACTTTCGTATTTTCCAATCCTATTTTGACTGGTCATCACGTTTTAAAATTCTACTTTCAGCAAATTATGCATTTTAATTAAAGGTAAAGAAAAGGGGAATAATAATACAATGTCAAGTACTGTCTCGTTCTCTGCAAAGGGGAATAATAATACAATGTCAAGTACTGTCTCGTTCTCTGCAAAGGGGAATAATAATACAATGTCAAGTACTGTCTCGTTCTCTGCAAATATGGCATAATTTCAGATCTATTTATATAGAAAAAGATAAAGACATCAACAAAAATGATGCCCATGACATGAAATTACTAATAATACGTTACTTTTACAAATGGTATATTAGTTCGAGCTATTTGTCTTGCGCTATTTCGTTAGGAAACTTCGCGCTATTTTGTCGGCGCTAATTTGTCCGCGCTATTTTGTCGGCTCTAATTTGACGGGTCACCCTTAAAGATATAGTTCATTGACTAGTCATCCAACAAAAAGATTCAGGAGTTCAGTTTATCATTTTATTTTATACATACTAATAAAATTAAACAATCTTCTAAGAGTTCTAGAGAATTGTGATTTAAAACAAATGACATTGTTGAAGCCGCGGAAAGGGAGAACAAGAAATCCAATGTACTCAACGGACTGACATGTAATAGTTAGAGACCTTAGAGACACCATATAGACACCTAATAGACACCTTTATACACACCTTATAGACACCTTATAGACACCTTATAGACACATTATAAAGACACCTTATAGAGACCTTATAGACACCTTATAGACACATTTATAGACACCTTATAGACACCTTATAGACACCTTTATAGAGACCTTATAGACACCTTATGGACACCTTATAGACACCTTTAAGGACACCTTTATAGAAACCTTATAGAGACCTTATAGAGACCTTATAGACAGACACCTTATAGACACCTTATAAACACCTTATAGAGACCTTATAGACACCTTATAGACACCTTTATAGAGACCTTATAGAGACCTTATAGAGACCTTATAGACAGACACCTTATAGACACCTTATAAACACCTTATAGAGACCTTATAGACACCTTATAAACACCTTATAGAGACCTTATAGACACCTTATAGACACCTTTATAGAGACCTTATAGACACCTTATAGACACCTTATATAGACCTTATAGAGAGCTTATGGACACCTTATAGATACCTTATAGACATCTTATAGAGGAGACCTTATAGAGACCTTATAAACACCTTATAGACAATTTATAGTCACCTTATAGATACTGTTATAGTGTATTATTTATTATTGGGTGGTCTATTACAGTCTCTATAACGTTTTTAAAAGGAATATAAAAAGTTATAGAAGCTCTCTATGAGGTCTAGATTTAAAAAAAACTTACATTGTTGAAGCCACGGGAAGGGAGAACAAGAAGTCCAATGTACTGAACGGACTTACACGTAATAGTTAGATACCTTACAGACACCTATATAGACACCTTATCGACACCTTATAGACACCTTATAGACACCTTATAAACACCTTATAGAGACCTTCTAGACACCTTTATAGAGACCTTATAGAGACCTTATAGACACCTTATAGACACCTTATAGAGACATTATAGACACCTTATAGAGACCTTATAGACACCTTATATAGACCTTATAGAGAGCTTATAGACACCTTATAGAGGAGACCTTATAGAGACCTTATAAACACCTTATAGACAATTTATAGTCACCTTAAAGATACCGTTATAGTGTATTAATTATTATTGGGTGGTCAATTACAGTCTCAATAACGTTTCTAAAAGGAATATAAAAAGTTATAGAAGCTCTCTATTAGGTCTAGATTTAAAAAAAACTTACATTGTTGAAGCCACGGGAAGGGAGAACAAGAAGTCCAATGTACTGAACGGACTTACACGTAATAGTTAGATACCTTATAGACACCTAAAAGACACCTTATAGACACCTTTATAGAGACATTATAGACACCTTTATAGAGACCTTATAGACACCTTATAAACACATTATAGAGACATTATAGACACATTATAGAGACATTATAGACACATTATAGACACATTATAGACACCTTATAGACACCTTATAGACACCTTATAGAGGAGACCTTATAGACACCTTATACTCACCTTATAGAAATCTTATAAACACCTTTATAGAGACCTTATAGACACCTTATAGAGATTATAGACACATTATAGACACATTATAGACACCTTATAGACACCTTTAAAGACACCTTATAGAAACCTTATAGACACCTTAAAGACACCTTATAGAGACCTTATAGACACCTTATTGACACCTTATAGACACTATATAGACGCCTTAAAGACGCCTTATAGACACCTTATATACACCTTTATAGAGACCTTATAGACACCTTATAGACACCTTATAGAGGAGACCTTATAGAGACCTTATAAACATCTTATAGACACTTTATAGACACCTTATAGACATCTTTATAGTTTATTAATTATTTTTGGGTGGTCAATTACAGTCTCTATAACGTTTTTGAAAGGAATATAAAAAGTTATAGAAGCTCTCTATTAGGTCTCTATTATCTTTCTACACAAAGATAAAGGCACAGTCCTCATTCCATGTGCTAGGACAAAATTGCGCAAATGACCCTAGTCTATTAGAGCATGGAATGAGTTTCCTGATCCAGCCAGGAAAACCAATGACTTGGTAGAATTTAAAGTAATTGGTTAACATGCATGACTAGATGCATGACCCGTAGGACGTAATCATCTTCTTTTTTGAAGTCACGTCTGTATTTTCAAAGATAAGATATTGAACTTTTAGATATATTATAGAGGCCTCACAGTTACCTTTTAGCGACCGTAAAGAAGACATATTATATTAGACATACTTTATAGATATATTATACAGACTTTAAAGATATGTTATAGTTGCCTTATATTGTAGAGACCTTTTAGCGACCTCATAGATATATTATGAAAACCTTATAGAAACCTCATTGAAAAGTTAAAAAGATTTATAGAGACCTATTTGAAATATTATACAAACCTTATAGATGTATTTTGTAGAGATATGATAGAGACCTAATAGATAGCGTATAAAATAAAGGACTGTTGCTTTTCTTCATTGTATTAATTATTTCTGGGTGGCAGTGGCGTAGCTAGCAATGTGCGAGTGGTGAAGGGCATCAACCTAAGGAGAAACTTTCTCAATAAAAACAAAAACTTTGTACATATATGAACAAAACAACACAAACACAAAACTAAACACAAACCAATGTATTGGAAATGTTATGCACAAATTTATTTTGCCAATGTAGCCTACCTCATTCACTAATCGTAAACAAACAACAGTTTCGTCACGTGGTTCTCTATATCTTCTTTACAAATTACGCGATCCATAAAAGCTGTCACGTGATACGTAATTTTCATTTTTTTAATCAATATTATGACGTGGCTAAATGTGTCTATTTAGTATTGGTGAATGAGGTCAATTGGTAAAAATGTTATTAATCGCACAGATTTAATGTTGTTAGTCTAGATGTATTACAAATTTATATACAAAGACTAATTCAAACTTTTTGATACCATTACACTAAGTATACGCTTTTTTAAAAAGTATTTTCTATGTTTACCTTGTGTTTCTTTAAAATACCGATATCTTATCGTCGTCTAGAAAAACCAGCGACTGCCAGGATAACCAGTGACTTGGCAGAATTTCAGTCATTGGTTAATATGCATGACAAGATGCATGACAAAATGCATGACAAGATGCATGACAAGATGCATGACAAGATGCATGACAAGATGCATGACGCGTAATACGTAATCATCTTTTGTTTGAAGTAATGTAATATTATATAAGATAAGATAAGAAGCAGATCTTGGGATATAATTAATATGTTTCTATATAAATAAAAAGTAACTGCCATGTATTTGATTAACGATTCAGTCAACATAAAGGCATGTCCTTCCCTTAGACCAGTGCTCCCCGAACTGTGTTCCGCGCAACCTTGGTGTTAAGCGAGGCCAGAATAGGTGTTCTACGAACTATATATGTGTATAAAAGCTAAAATCTAATTTAATTTTAATTTTTTATTAACTTTGAGGCCACAATGTGAATTAACCTCTCTTAAAAAAATTAATCAATGAGTTCCGCTAAATACCCAGAGAATGTGCAAAGTTTCCCGTTACAAAAAAGTTTAGGAAACACTGGCTTAGACTTGCCACTTTGCCTCTTGTAAACTTATTCGCTTCACCTGGTGAAACTTAGTATTAAATAAATTTCTAGGTCAATATAGATCTACATCAGAAGTGTAGAACTTTGATGAAAAAGAGTACTCTAAAGTAAGTAAAGTTCCCCTTTCAGATCTTGCTATAAGCCAGATGATGCAAAGGTCATATGTTTCTGTGGCCTACGGCTAATGAAGGTGTCATGTGGCCAGCACAACGACCAAGCGCTTTTTCTTTTTCACAAAATTTCCTTTTCCCAACCTTTACTTTTCCTCAACCTTTACTTTTTCTCGAATAATGTCAGGTACCCATTAGAGCTCAGAGGCCCCAAATATCCCCAAACTTAAAATCCCAGTCTTCACCAGGATTCGAACTCGGCACCTCCAGTTCAGAAACAAAGCGCTTTAACGGTCACCCGTCCCGCTTGTCTACACTAACGGCTTCAGTCAGGCTTATTCACTTTTTCCCCCAATTTCAGTTAATGTCAATGTTATCTTTATATTGATTATTTTCTGTAGACATCCAGCATAATGACTGCATTAAAGATAAAAATAGAATATACAAGGGTATGATTTTATTTGAGGGGATAGAAAATTGGTGCATGAATAGAGGATGATGCACTTTGTTTTATACACAATCCGATGTTTAAAGCACAAAGTGTGATCCTATAAATTAAAGATTTGTAGAGACAACAGAATCTGTCTGACAAAAATAACAATAATACACACACAAAAGCAAACACGAACATGCAGGTTTTTTGTTAAATCTTACTGGTAATTACTTCGTTCAGAGCCTGTAATTAATTACATCTTCTGACCTATAGATTGTAAGTTCTGAAATTTTTACAGTTTTGAAGACTGACTGTGAATTAGCTCAGCTTGCTTTCATAAATAAAACAAGAAAAATATATAGAAAAACAACAGCGAAGCTTTAAAGAGGGAAGAACTCCAGAGTCAAAGTCTGCGTATTAAAACAAACAAACTAAGCTTATCTGAGTGGAACAACCAAAAAACTACCATATATCTCAATACTTCTTAAACAAGCTCCCTTCTACATAACAAGCAAAATAAGTTGATAACTTATGATTGCGTCTATAGGCCAGATGATTGTTTAATTTTGTTTATCGATTCATCCATTGTCATCGACTATAAATAATTATACACAATTTCAACTTGATCCGAGAATGGGAAGTGGAAGAAAAAACGCGTACAAAAAGAAATAAGGAAAATAACTCCACATATACAGCAATATATCACAATAAGTAGCATTTATTTCCTTTTTTGATACAAAACAATAAATAATTACCTAATTGTTATTTTTTTTTACATTTATTATCTCTTATCGTATATAATACAGACGTTACTTCAAAAAAGAAGATGATTACGTCCTACGCGTCATGCATTTAGTCATGCATATTAACCAATGACTTAAATTCTGCCAAGTCACTGGTTTTTCTGGCTAGCTCAGGCAACCCATTCCATGCTCTAATAGCACTAGGGAAGAAGGAGTATTTGTACAAATTTGTCCTAGCATATGGGACGAGGAATGTGCCTTTATTTTTGTGTCTTTCAGAGTATTTTATTAAATTTTGTTTTTGTATTTGAAGATTATGGTTCAGTGTTTTATGTATAATTGCTACTTTACTTTTGAGTCTTCTGTCCTGAAGGCTTTCTAAATTTAGTGATTTTACTAATGGTGTTACTCTAGTAAAATATGAATATTCGTTTGTAATGAATCTCACTGCTCTATTTTGTGTTTGTTCCAGTTTCTTAATGTTTTCTTGAGTTGAGGGGTCCCAAACGGTGGATGCATATTCTATTATTGGCCTAACCAAGGTTAAATAACATATTAGTTTTAGGTTCTTATTTGATTTATAGAAATTTCTTTTAATAAACCCTAATGCTTGTTGGATTTTATTTATAGTTTCATCAATGTGTGGATTCCATGACAGTTTTTCATTTATTATAACACCTAGATATTTTGCGTTTTTAGCCTGTGTTACTGGTTTGCCATGAATAAGATAAGTGGAATAAATTTGTTTATTTTTTTTTGTTCCTCTTAACAACTGACATTTTTCTGGGTGGAAAGACATGCTCCAATTTGATTCCCATTTCTGTTATCCATCTAATTCTCTTTGTAAAATATCTGTGTCTTGTATTGTTTGTATTGTTCTATATATTATGCAATCGTCTGCAAATAATCTGACTTTTGTTCCTGAAGTAATGCAATTTGGTAAATCATTGATGTAAATTAAAAATAGTAGTGGACCCAAGACTGTTCCTTGAGGTACACCTGAGTTTACTGTTATTGGTGTTGATTTAGAGCCATTTATTATTACAGTTTGTTCTCTCCCTATCAGAAAATCTTAATCCACTGATGCAGTGGACCATTAATGCCGAAATATTTTAATTTTTTAAGCAAACTATGGTGGTGAACTTTGTCAAAAGCCTTAGAAAAATCTAGTAAGATAGCATCTATTTATTTTTATTGTTTGGTTTGATACAACAAATAATCGTGTAAAGTTTCAACTTGATCCGAGACTGGGTGTGGGAGAAATAGCGTATTATACAAATTGTAAAGGACAGACAGACAGACGGACAAAGTGATTCTATGTAAGCTATGTCGAAAGAATGAACATGCACTCCGACAACTAGTAGGGACATCGTGAAGCCCTTAGACAAACATAGTGTTCTCATTCCATACCAACATTGCTTTAGGCTTCAGAAAATGTAGGTCGTGTGAAACTCAACTATATAGAACTGATTGATGATTCCACAAAAGGCTTAGAAAACAATGAGCAAATGGATGCCTTTTATTATACTATATTATATTAAAGCAATTACCAAAGTTTAAGACCACAGCTTGCTCAAAAAGGTTAAAATATTACATCATGGACTAAGTTGCCTGAATCGGCCAATAAACCGACGATTTTGTTTACATCTCTAATAAATATGCATGATTAAACAGTGGCGTTGCTAGGGTAGGGGAGAGAGGTCCTTATTTCAAAATCCTTCCTGCCTCAAATGAATGCCCGAAATGTGTTTTTACATTAAATATTACGCCATTATTTCATGTCATGCTGTTGAATGTCAAAATGCAGGGGCCTCTAAAGAGGTCAAGCCCCGCGGTCCCCCAAATCCCTAGGGACGCTTTTGTGACTAGGTAAACATATAGATATGCGTAAGGCATATTATCTTCTATTTTGACATAATTATATCCTCTTTTAAAAGAACGTCTGCAACGATAAGATAATATGCATTGATTTTGTATCATAAAGGTAAAATGTAATTACTTACATTCACGATATCAAAGACCACAAACAGAACACGAATTATACTTTTACTAATCTTCATTTCTATGTTTATACGTACACAGTCACAACCATAATGTTTGGTCCAAGTAAAAAAAGTTGGCTTGAAATAGAAATATACAAATAAACTTCCTGGCTGCTTCTCCCTTCCCATCTTATATTGAATGTTAAGCCAAGTACAGACTTCATTACCTCTTCAATGGTATTCTTTGTTTATGGAGTTGATAAAAGAAACATCTCCAGCCTTTGCCTTTTTTTAACCATAATATTAAGGTGGGTTCGTTGTGGCCGAGAGACTTCCTAACCTAGAGGTCTCGGGTTGAAATCTCTGTCAAGACTTTGAATTTAGGATAATCGGGACGCCTTTGAGTCCACTCAACTTTAATAATACCTGACATAAAGTTAGAGAAAATTAAACGCGGTTGGTCATTGAGCTGTCCACATGGCATCATCGTCATCCATAGAAATGGAAAAAATTTACATCCATAGTTTATAAGGGGATACTGTCCTCTTGTGATGTGTTACATCCTCTTTTTAGAGTCACTATTGCTTACGTTACAAAATACCTCAAAACACTTATTAGGAGTGTTCTAATACCTGACATACTTCATTTTGTGCACTCCCAAGGGAGCTTAGGGCCGCAACTACACCTTTCCACCTCTCTAATACCTATCATAAGTAATTTGAAACCCATCCTTAAATTAGATAAAGATATTTTACAAATACATGTCCTAGACACCTCTGGACCAAGCACAATCAAAAGAGTTTGGGTCACGAGACCTCCGTCTGTTAAAAACAGACAAACAAACACAAAAAGGCAATTAAAAGTCAACAGACTTGTAGGTAAAGTCAAGGCAGAAAATAAACAAGCTGCGCTGGTGTAGAAGCGCTGGAGGGTCGTTGGGTCAGACTAAGATAGATGAAGAAGAAAGACACAAGAAAATTGTGTTGTGTAGTATAATTGAGTAATGGAGTTGTTTACCTTCTGCAAGTGTCCAGCGTGTCAGAAGGCAATGCCCATTTGTGTGTGTTCATAGTCCATGGCTGCCTGGTCGTGCGGTATGCGGCGGTCTTGGACTAGGAAGTAAATTATCTTCAACTCTGAAGAACATCCAAAACATTTCAAACATTTGAACACAAACATTTGAACAATCAGTCATTTGAGACGTGTTTATTGTTTAGTTTGTACTCGTTCAGTGTTTACTGTCATCTTGTTGAATAAAGCCAAGATATTGGTCATGTCAGTTATTTCATTTCAACACATGTTGATTGTTGATCTCTCTGAGCGTTGTTGAGGCCTGGCGTGTAAATAAATGTTATCAATCTGGCGTTCTTATAATTACATTGTTGCATCGGCTAAGCGTCAGGTTCATTTGCTATGTTAAGCCAAGTGCGGACTAACGTATAAGATATGGTCACGCCTTTACCCCACAGGGGGGGGGGGTTGGGATGAATTATGTCGCGTGCACGTTCATCAGTTAGAAGAATGTACAAGTTTGATCTCAACACATTTAGAGTGGCTACTGTATGAGCTGTAGTGGCACAAGAGATGCTGGATTTGTATGTTTCTGTTGGCTAGGCTCAACGGATATTCAAGTATTAACAATATGTCTTTCTTTAAAAAAAGTAAGCAATAAAGCTCCTGAGCAGAGACCTAATGAGCGGGAGGGATAAGCGAGCACGATGCCTCTGGAGCCACTCTCAGGGGAGGTCCAAATTTTAAATGAAAAAAAAATTTGATTCTCTAAAGATTTTCAATTTTATAAATTATTTTAACTAAGAAACATTTTCAAATATATATAGTTACTTATTGCATTTTCGATCTGCCTTATACATGATCGGTTTGCTCATTTTTTTTATACCTACAAGTTTAATACTACCACATTACAAGAAAAATACAGATGTTTAACTGAGGAGATGATGCGATAAATAATGGATGGAGTACTGTTTAGAATTCTATTGCTTCGGAATTTCAGGAGATATTGCGTTTATGTAATGACCTAGAGTATCCAAAATGGACGAATATCGTACTTTTTTCTTGGAAGTAGAATCGGTTGTGAAAGCCATAAAAAGAGAAATAACCCAGAGTTGTACATTATTCCGTTTAGAAGCTAGTACATAAAATTTTTTTCTCATTTCTAGAAGTAGGAGAGGAACAATAACCACCTGCTGTCTTTGCATGTTGAAAGCCTTAGTTCGAATAAACATCCGTGTAAGAAATACGTCCAGCTACTTCGATCATTCTGTTACACAGCTTAAATCGACTCACTCTGTCTGTGTGGTCAAAACTTTGTACACGTTATTTCTCCCACACCCAATTTTGGATCAAGTTGAAACTTTGCACAATTTCTTTTCTTGTACATGACAAAACAAGAATTAAATACAAAATATTAACAAATTAATTAGTTAACTATTGATAATTGATAAAGTTGTTTGGTATCGAACATGAGAAATAAGTTTTACTTGATAGAGGTGGTCATATAAGTTGACTTTGTCCCATTTATACTATGCGTAGAGAATTAGGTCGTAAAATTAAGAACATATATCTATAAAACCTTCTTGTTTAATAAGCACTACACTGGCACAGTGGTTAGAATGTTTGCTTGAGGAGGCTTGAGCCTTCGAGTTCAAATAAAACTTGTACACCATTTTTTTTTAACAAAATCATTTAAAAAGCAATCGTGTTAACATTTACCCAGATAACCCATCTTTCTGCCCCCCCCCCTCTCTCGCGCCCATAATTTTCCCAAATTGTCTTGATCTAAAATCATGAAATTGCGCTTAACAAAAACAATTTGGTAAAAATATTTCTAATTGGGTAAATATATTGTTAGTCTAGATATATTACGCATTTATTACATGACTAATCCAAACTATTTAATACAAGTACGCTTAATGTAAGTTTACCTATTTTTTAAAAGCATTTTTTTTATATATGTGTATTATTATTATCATTACGTTACAGGCTTATACGTAATTAAAAGAGCGTATAACACACAAATGCGAGATGGTCTTCAGTGGGGCCTTTGAGTCGTCCCAGCACTCGAGCCATTTTTCTTTTTCAATTATTTGTATTGTTGCCTTTGCCTGATGAAAACACACATATGCAACTAGAGAGGTGGCATATAGGAAAGGGTGCTTCATAGCAGTTCAAGTCGTCATAAAGACATTATTTGGCCACACCGACCTAACTGGTACTGCATAATGATGAGGTCTACATGTCACGTCGTCTTGATCATTAAATGTATATCAAATTTGTGAGAAGCCTGGTCGAGAGGTTAAGTACGCTTGAACTTGGCTTGGCATTGTGTTTACTGAGCACCTAAAGGCAGCACACAAAAAAATCTACCAAATACCCCCTCCTCCCCCCTTGTCCACAAGTCCTTGTTGGACCATAGCGCCCTGAGCATGCTTTAAGCATGAGAGAAGCGTTACATGAGTGCTGAAATTTATTTTATTTAAATACACAGGGACAATTTAAAAATAATGTCCATGTTTGATTGTTTTTTTAATAATTGATTTCTCATCTCTGTCTAAGTGGCTAATTCCTATACTCTTAAGCAAGCAATTCTTTTATATATATTGATATTTACATATATATATTAGGGGTGCACCGGATAGTCCCTCCGGCTCCGGCTTCTGGCGAATATCCGGCATTTTTTACTATCCGGTGCTATCCGGCTCCGGTCGGATATCACTACCGGATAGTAAACCGGATAGTAAAAATACACTTATTTAATATGCATAAAGTGGACCTTGTTCCATTACGGTCTGTTATAGAATGTATTAATGTTTATATGAAAAACAAAATAATGTGCTTAAAAATAGAGCCATTATAAATATGCACCAAACATCGTTTATTATAAAGACAAGGCATGTTAATAACTTAATATAAATAGAGATGAAACTTTACACCATAAATGCGCTTTACATACAGAGATGCAATGGCTGGCACTTTTTTCAATTTGTCTTGACCTTTGAGTAAGTTAGTTAACATGTTAAAATGTTACATTCCTTGACTACGTCATGCTGACCAGACGTCTGTCTAGCTGTGCGGGTATATCTCCAGAGGTAGAGATGAACAACTCCCACCCCCTTTTATTTGTTTAGTCCATCACATTGAGGCAGGTAACCACAAGTTAAATACGATGGACGTAGGTTTAATGTCAGCGTATAGACACTCTCAAGTGGTCACACCTTTCGAGGGAACTGAGTTTGCTTACTTAGTAGTTAATCTTTATTGGGGGGGGGGGCTGGTCTACAAGAGCCACACCTCTAAGGTAACCAGGTATATTTCTAGATGAACAACTCCCTCCCCCTTTTATTTGTTTAGCCCATCACATTGAGTTCATTGATTGACAGGTGACCCCAAGTCAGATACGATGGACGTAAGCACTCTCTAGAGGTCACACGAGGGAACTAGGTTTGTTATTGGGGGGGGGGACTAGACTTTACATTATAAATTCGTATTACATACGTAGCAGCGATGTCTGGCACACTGGCTTGTCTTGACCTTTGAGTGGTCTAGTAAACATGTCATATTCCTTAACTTCGTCACGCTGATAATCTGTCAAGATGTGCGGGTGTATCTCCAGAGGTAGAGATGAGCTACCCCCACCTCCTTTTGTTTGTTTAGTCCATAACATTGAGTTCACAAATAGGCAGCTGACCACATTAAGCCAGATGTCAACGTGTCGACAATGTCTAGAGGTCACATCTTATGAGGGTACTGAGTTTGTTTACTTGGATTAGAATTTTTATTAGAGGCGGGACTACAAGCCAAATCTCTATAAGGTTAATTTGGTATGAGTTAGTTTATTATGTGATAGGTTGTCAATCAAGGGTCTGGACCACAAACCACACCTTTTATACCATTGGACGGGTAATAAGTTTGTTTACTTTGAGTTAAGTCTCACGTTTGAGTCAGGTCTACAAGCCAAACAGACACTGACCAAGGGTATCTTTAAAGGGAGGGCTCAAGAGACTCAACACCCCCAACTTCTTATTTGTTTAATCCATGACAATGTATTGATAGAGAATATAGACATTGACCATTCTTAAGCCAGAATGGATTAACGCAAATTGTTAAGACATATTGAGACTGTCTAGAGGTCACTAGATGGTGAAATTTGTTTGTTTACTTGGAGAGAAATGTCATTTAGGGCGCTGAACACACGTTCGTTGCACAATAAAATAAAACTAATATGTGCATGTGTGCGTGTATGTATTTTTCCCCTTGTATTAAAACCTTTAGAAAGAAAACTAATTTCATTGTTTAATTCTATTGACTTAATATATAAAGGAAAACCTTACAATTAAATTTAACATCGCAGAAAATAAATTGATCTAAAGCACCACAATTAGATCTAGCAAACAAAGAAAAAATATGCTGGAATGTTAAGAAACACTTGACCTCTGTAACTAAGGTACAGAGATAATTTATCTATATGCTTGACTGATCATGCCAATGTGTTATCTTTTTTTGCCTGCACACTAAACACTATTGCGTATGCCCAAGGAAAAAAAACGCGTGAAGGTCAACACCATCAACTATACACACTACACTAGGACTACATGTGTAGGCTCACTAAGTCTATCTGACCAGGTTGTTACAATCAGTCGAACACAAAGTCTATTTATGTTGGGTTTTTTTGGTAGGGAGGGTGTGGGTGATTTTGTTTCTTTTATAGTTGGTTTTCCTAATTCTCTTAGATCTATATAACAGTAGATCTAAACATTGATAACAATAATAGGCCTACAGACTACAATTAAATCTATGCTTCGCAACATTTAAAGCTCAGGCTATGAGTAGGTATAATAGATGTTCCTGCTGTTAATAAAATATCGTTTGCCGCAAATGGATTAATAAATATATGACCTACTACGCTTCAGATTCCAACTATTAACTAACAGCTATCAGTATTAAGCCCTTGAAGCCAGAACCAGAAGCAGTCTTTGGACTTAAAATTACAAGTTGTTGGTCAGAAATTATTTAACACATACATCCAACCACCATACAAGCCAGATGAGAGATTTACATTAGTAACTAGTTAAATATATAGTAAGATATTTTACATTGACCCTCCAACACACAGCCTTTATAGTTGGTGGCCTCATACATACACACAGACACGCTCATGCTACACAGATTAATTTATGTTTATAAATATTGTTAATCTTTAATAAATCAATCAGCAAAAGAGTTTAAAACAATAAGGTATATAAAAGGAAAAAAATAATACCAACAAATATAGGTATGTTATTTAACAGTTTCGTAAAATGCTCAGCAATACAAGCTATTTACAAAACACTTAGGTATTCGGCTCCGGCTCCGGCACCGGCCGAATATCAAATTTTACTATCCGATCATATCCGGCTCCGGCCGGATATCAAAAAGTACTATCCGGTGCACCCCTAATATATATATATATATATATATATAAATTTTATTTCGAAAACGGCTCTAACGATTTTCTTTAAAATTTCAAGGTATGTGCATATTAGTGCAGAAAATTTATATAATTATAAAAAATATATACATACATACATACATGCATATATTAATACATACATACAAGAATTGCTCGCTTAAGAGTATAGGATATATATATATATATATATATAACGGCTCTAACGATTTTCTTTAGAATTTCACGGTATGTGCATAATAGTGAGAAAAATTCTCAGCTCATTGGCCACATCGGGAAATCTCGAAGTCGACCGTTAATCGGTTTGAAAATGGCTCATTATCGAAAAATTAATTTTGGCTAGAATGTTTTATGAATGAAATTTTCTATATGACGTCAATGGGAAAAAAAACTTGACACCGCTTACGTCACAAGGCTCACAGCAGTACACTAAAACATTTCTTCGCAAACAAGAACAAGTTTTAATCAATCAATTGGCGTAGTTAAACATTTGCGCACCATCTTATTGTACATTGATCCATTATGAAACTACGGAAGAAAAATAATGAAATTACATATCTTTATGTATGATTAGTTATTGTGTCGTAAAGGCTTTATAAATTGTTTACACTTTAATTGCTTAGACCAGTAGGTAGCTTTTACTTTATTATTTTGCTGGTGAATTATTGCAATGTGTTCAATTTTCGAAGTCCCATACCAAAACATAGGAAATGGTCATAACACAGCTAATCTATGCCTTACTTGCACAAACAGGGCCGGCCCTAACATATGCGGGGCCCTTTGTGAAATGGATTGCGCGCGGACCAGTAAGGGTAGGGATAAGGATAATATGGGAAAATAAAATTTTGTAATAGAAAATAAATTCGTATTTGCATTACATTTTTATTTAATGAAAGCTGACGATGCCGTTTTTTTTTATATCACGCCTAGGACTGGCATTTGCCATATTGATTGACACCCCAAAATGACAATTTTGTCTTTTTAAGGACATTTTTATGAGTTTCAGGAGATTTCCAGGAGCTCTTTAAAAACAAGGAGACCACGGAAACCCTTTTATAAATTATAATGGTTTAATTTAATAATTAACACCTAGAATTAGCGCGGGGGCTTTTGAACCTTCGGGGTCCACATTGCGGCAGCATAGGCTTAAGGCTGGCCCTGATGATATCTAGCTCGAGGTCAAAGAATTTACATCACGCTGCTGCTTTTTTTTTATTAACCTATAAACCTCGCATGGTCAACAGAAGGCTCACATGGTTTCTAGAAACGAAGGGTCTCATTGCTCCTTAACAGGGCGGGTTCAGGAGGCAACGAAATGCGATCGATCAAGTGACGTTATTCATGCAGAAAGTGGCGGATGGCTTCCAGTGGGGCAACACAAATCGACCTGGTCAGTCGACGCTAGCGGTATTTATCGATCTCAAGCAGGCCTATGACAAAGTATGGAGGCCCGGTCTGTTGTTGAAACTGATGAACTTTAAGGTGTTGGTTTATATATGCTTAAGTGGATCCAAAATTTCCTTACGGAAAGAACGGTACAGACTCGTGTTGGTAAGCACTTGTCGAGGAAACTTCCACTCGAGCAGGGGTGCCGCAGGGATCGGCACTCAGCTGTACGCTTTTTTGGGTCTATATTAACGACTTGCCGGCCCTTTTGCAATGTCAGAAGCTGTTGTTTGCAGATGATATTGTGTTGTGGGAGTCAGGGAGGGATCGCCAACAGCTCATTGGCACTCTCCAGCAGGCATTAACAACTCTATCCTGCTACGCCAGAATGTGGAGCCTTGAGGTAAACCACTCGAAGTCGGTTTACTCATGGTTTACGCTGGGTCGTGATATATTGAAGGAACCTGTCGAGCTACGAATGGATGGAAAGATTCTGGAATGGGATAAAAAGCCCAAGTACCTTGGAGTAATTCTCAATCAGAAACTGACTATGTGCGATCATATTCAGCAGGTGCGAGAGACAGCTTCCGTGAAACTAGCTGGAACGAAGTGGGGAGCGAGAGCGGATGTGCTGAGAGGACTGTACATGAGTTCAGTGCGCTCTCACTTGGATTACAGTCTCCCTGTTCAGGTCTGGGCTTCGCAAACGACTCTAGCAAGCCTAGATGCTGTTCAGAACCAAGCCATAAGACTAATCTGTGGAACTTTTAGGACAACGCCAATTGCCGCTGGCTAGATTATGGCAAACATCCCACCGTTGAAATTGCGCAGAGAGCGAGCCGTCATACTAGCTCACGAGAGATATATGCGGCTGGAAGATGGATGCCCACTCAGAAATCTGGTCGGCAACTGGGAGGACAAGAGACGCCTCAAAAACCGGCCCTGCTTCATGCATGTGGCGCGTGGGTTGGTCAGAGAGGCGAATCTGCCGGTGGAGCGGGCTGCTCTTTCCCCTTCCGGTTCTATCTTCCCGATGGAGGCCCTCGGCATGCCGACAATACGGAAGAGCCTACTTGACCCAGTGGTGACTAGGCAGAGTCACCCCACACGGCTACTACAAGCAGCCAGAGAGACTATCGCATCATATCCAGCCGGAGTAACCACCATTTACACAGACGGTTCTGTGCAGACGCTCGAGGGAACTGTGAAGGCTGGGTACGGAGCGGTAGTCCGACTCTCTAGCAATCCCGAAAGTGACGAGCTCAGGGGATCCTGTCAGCAGAAAAGCAGCCTCGAGAATGAATTCGAAGCAATGTTCCAGGCACTGGACTGGGTGGCAACGAAGGTACGTAACGGGACTGAGTCAGCCAACGACATTGTCCTTTTCACGGATTTAATGTCCGCGCTAGAGGCCTTAGAAGGGCTTGATTAAGGTGTCAGAAGGGTATGGGACGTCCTAACAGTAGGAGGGCTTCTCCTACGATTCGGAGTGAACGTCACTTTGTAATAATTGCCCGCCCATTGTGGGGTGGCCAGCCACGACTTGGCTGAACAGCTCGCGAAAACCGCGGTCGCAACGGTGCTCGAACATGATGAACCGTGCACTTATCAAAGTGTACGAGCCCTAGTCGACAAACGCATGTTGACACTTTGGCACGATGGCTGGGATTCTTCGGACAAGGGACGTGAGCTTCACCGGGCAATGAGTACACCAATAAAAAGAGATGCATGGTGGCAACTGAATCGTGCGGAACAGGCAGTCTTAGCCCAGTTCCGGGTCGGACACTGTCCAATTGGTGCTTACCTCGGACGGTGGAAGGAGAACTACGACACACGGTGTCGCCATTGCATGGAGGACGACGAAACAATAGAACACATTCTTTACGAATGCAGAGTTCTGCACGAAGGACGATTGGGACAAGGTTTCGATAGAGAGATAACTGGTTCATGGCCGACACAAAGGCTGTCCTTGTACGGGGACAAGACAACCTTAAGACTCACTGCTCGCTTCCTCTCACGTGCTCTAAGGGAGTAATTCCCAGCATGTTGTTCGTTGTCAATGGGGTTTTTGAATCGGTCTTTGAAGAATTTCCGTGGAGCGCCTCTGTTACGTGGACCACCTTTTAGCTCATCAAAAAAAAAAGACTGCCTTTGGCATACGTCCGTCTCCCATTCGGGATACGTGCCCTTCCCAGTGCAACTGTCAGATCATAAGAAGTCCCTCTATACTGTCCATACCGGCGTTGGCAAGGACATCGCTGTTTGTAGTTCGGTCCTGGAGCGCAAGCATCTTTGGTGAAAGCACTCAAGAAGTCTTAGTTGTTTTCTGTAAAGTGTCCATGTCTCAGAGCCATAATGAATATATTATTTGCAAATATTAAATGTCAGAAAGTAACCATTTTAGAAGTTATACTACAAAGACCATCTTACAAGCATTTAATAGCCCAATAGTTTTACACGAAAGAAGCAATGTAAAACGCTAAGACGTGAGCTGTGGTATTCTATAAGCCTGTTGTTGGGGGGACTTTCTATTCTAATCGCCATGTACAATTACATTGAGAACTGACAGAACGAAAAAGCAACTCTTCGGATCCCGATCGTTCATTTTCGTAATTACAACAATACTTAATTATTTCTTTTATTAGCCCAAAATGATAAAATGACAAAAAGAGGGGAACATTTTAAGTACGTATGTCCTTTAAACTTTCTGTTTAAAATATTCTTATAATTTTCATTTTTTCTTATGCATTTAAATAATTTATCTACGTTTTTTAAATATTTAAAGCTGGCAGTCCTTCTGGAATCAGTTAGCCAGAACAGTTTCTTGACATAATATTTTGGTCGTATCGTCTTTCTAACTTCTTTAAAAGAACTGTTAAGCTTTGAAAACTAAATGTGCAAAAGGGGGGTAGCCTAACCAGTCGAGATCACTTGGTGTACCTTTAGATATGTATGCGATATCTCTTGCGGTACTCGCGAAGTAACTAGGCTAAGGTAACATGAATACTCGACCATCTGAATTACTTAGAAAACTGGTGTTTAGTTCAATTTCTAAATAAATTAACATTTAGGTTTACAAACAACAACAAAAAAACGTCAACAGTAGAGGTAATTAAATTGTTTATTCTGAGGCGACAGAATCATCTTCGATAGTATAAAATCATTCAAATTACAGTTATTTATAAGGATAACTTTGGAATATTGATTTCTAATTGACAACTTTTTTACTTTCACATGTAAAGAATGTCTATCTTTTTAAGTTAAGTGAAATCAAAGACTACGTTTGTTCAACTTGAGTGATACAAAAGATATCCGTAGGTTACTTACTCAGTAATACAAGTTTTTAATTCACTTAGCACACAAAAAAAAAAAAAAACGAAATTAATTATATACAGCGGAAAAAAGTTTTCATAAATAACTGGTATTAAACAGCATCAACGAAAAATATGTATATCATAAACAATTTTAACAAATCTTCTACCTAAACAAAACATTTGATGGACAAAGTCTTTTCGTTATTAAATTTAAATAAGGAGTTACTCATATAGATCCTAATTAGAAATGCAATTAAAACAGATATATACATATACTACATATACATAATTATGTCAAAGTAAAAGCCAAGAAGTCAGTACAAAAATAGCGCACAAATTAGGTTTAATTAATGAAATGTATTTTATTTAGACTTTTTAGATTTAGACTTAGGTCCTCCCGCGCCGTTCGGCGCATTGTGAGGCAAGCTGTGTCCTTAAAGATCCATAACTCCGCCATCTGCCGGTCCCAAGCCCGGGTGAGAAAGGAGGAGGGTTTGGCGTGGGGCTAGTGACCCCACCCTGTAAAATTCACAATTGCTACAGAAACGGTAAATTGTATTTAGAAAACAATAACTTTAAAACTGGCTGGGACGAAAACTTAAATAGACTGCCAGACGACAACGGTTTTGTCTAGATGCAGAAAAATATGCAGCTCGCAACTAGGTTTGCGTAGTCTTGTGAAATACTGGATTCATCCTTAATCTTCGGAATCGCAGACATTTCCATTATTATTACTATCTTGTAAAAAAAATTGGGGCTGTTGGCCTCCTTTAGTCGTAGAGGGACTATGGTTCATCTCGTTAGACACTTTTTAATGTGGCCGTCGAGCCTTATTTTTAAGGGACTTCCCGTCCACATGTATCACAGGCTGAAGTGGTAGTCGCTTTGATGGTAGAGAGACCAGCCATTTTACTTAGAAACACACTCCACCACGTGAAGGCCTAAAAAAAAAAAGTGAAGTTCCCCCTTCAAACCTTGCACTCTACAGCGCAGATAATGTCAAGGTCATCTGTTTCTGTGGCCCAAGGTTAAAAAGGATGACAAGCACAACGACCAACCGCATTTACTTTCCCTAACTATATTATCAGGTACCCCTTAGGGCTGGGTCAACTCAGAGGCGCCCTATGATCCCAAAATGAAAGTCTTCAACAGAATTCACCTCGATTCGGAAGCCTGGCGCTTTGCCACACAGCCACCGTGTGAAAGCCTACCAGCCAATTATTTGATAATTCGTGAAACATCTAGTCAGGCCCAGAGGAAAACAGTTTAGGAAGCACTGCCCAATATAGCAAATACGTTGAATGAATGTCTTACCAGCTGTGTTTAAGGTTGCTTGGTTAAAATGCATTGGCAAAGAATTATAGCTATTGTCTGGCGCTTCTGGTGACTTTTTAAATAGACCTGTGCCTTTCTTTATGCCACTGCCGTCTGGGTTTTTATCTAAGCCAGAATCTCTGTTTAAAAAAAAAGCAAAATATAAAGTTTATTTAAAGATGAACAACTCCGTCCTTAAAACTATAGCTCCCAATAATGTAGAAGTTATTTCCTTTATCAAACACAATCATTGATTACAATACTTAATTGACTCATTGAGCATTTTTGTAGTGCTGTTTTGTTTTACGAATACTTAGGTAGTAAATTTGTTAGTGTTTAGCATATCGCTTAGTGGAACTATGCTGATAGGTTCAATAAAAGTTATCGTTTGCTACTGGTTAAAAGTCAACTGAATGTAGTTACCGGTCGTTGACTTATTGCACCAAACTGCTGGTAGACAACTAAACTGTTTTAGGCGTGATATATGCTAATAAAACTTCAAACACCTTAAATAACTTTCTTTTGAGAACAAAACTAAATATAATTTTATTTTTAATATAAACAAAATCAACTTGTGATATAATGACATAAATGTAGGTATTTAGTAATAATATCTTTTAACAAAATCTAACTCACTACATTTCACTACAATAACGCAAATTTTCAATCTCACGTTCTGGGGTCGTCTGTCCCAGCTAAGACCAAATGACGACAATGTCATCTTTGTTACATCATTCACAAGTAACGTCTGCCTACCGTCACCAGAGAAACAAATACAATGCACTCCATAACATTGAAGTAGCATTGTTATGGCATCACGGTATACTTCCTCATGTTGGTCCAAAGGTAAACGATGACAATGTATCGTTATTCCGTACACATACATCGTCGTGACTAGTGTGGGAAAGAGAGGAACAATGTCAATGTCCCCCACAGGCCCACTTGAAGGGAGGCCCCTAAATGAGTTTTTTTGCATTACAATTAAAATATTACGAAAAATGCAGAGGCCCCACAAAAGGTCAAGCCCCCCCCCCGGCTCCAAAATGATGAAAAATTTCTAGCTACGCCCCTGCTAGTAATCATAATTAAGATTGCTTCTGTCTTGAGTTGAATATATATATACCAGGCGGTGGTTCTCTCAACCCCTCTATATGAATCCTAGACATGGATACTATACGGAAAGCAGCTAAGACTACTTGAGCGCTTTCACCAAAGATGCTTGCGCTCCATCATGGACACACGGTGGCAAGATCGCACTTTAAACAGCGATGTCGTTGCAAACGCCGGTATGGACAGTATAGAGGGAATTCTTATGGTCCGACAGTTACGCTGGGCAGGGCACGTATCCCGAATTAGAGACGAACGTATGCCAAAGGCAGTCTTTTTTGGTGAGCTAAAAGGTGGTCGACGTAACAGAGGCGCCCCATGAAAACGCTTCAAAGACCAGCTTAGGCGCCAACTTGCCTTAGTTGACATAGAAGAGAGTACCTGGTTAAATGCGGCCTCAGAACGAGACAGCTGGTGGTCACTCACAAAGGCCGCGGGTTACACATTGGAGACCAAAAGAAAATCCGCTGCCGAGGACAGATGCAGACGGCGAATAGATAATCTTAATCGACCACGCTTGCCCGGTAGGTCACAACTGGTGCTGCGCTGCCACGGGGAATACTGCATTCCTTACTCATTTTCGGACACTAAGACAAGCCTTTAAATATATATATATCTGCACTTAAGGTCGCAAGCTGTCTCCGCAGAGTTCGGTAAAAAATTATCTTATGTTTTAAGCTTGCGGATCTTTGGCAATTAAGGTTTTACAGTGTGGGGGCACCAGCTACACGCCAAACATTTTCATTTCTCCTACAGGCAATACGAGCACGTGATTAATTCCTGAACGGCTAACCTTGTTGGAGAGGTCCCGGCATCTTTCTTTCTCAAACACACAATTATCACAGCTACCACTACACCAATGGTAGTGACCCATCCAATGACAGCTATAGCAATCAGAGCATTTTGTAAAGTGTCCATTCCATCTTTGGTTTCTTCAAGGAAAAAAAAAAGAAAGTAAAATGTTATTTGATTTATTGTAATGTATTAGTTATTAAAGAGCTTACTAGGAACCATTCAAGTTTTAAATAGGCCTCTCGCCCCCCCCCCCTTTTTTTTTCTTTTCTTTCAGAATCAATGTAAAAATACTTTAATTTTTACAAAGTTTATAATAAGTTAAGTCTGTCTGTTTGTCTGTCTGGGTGTAATATTGTACTTATTCTCCTACTTACCATTGTCGGGTCAAGTAAAAATGTTGCACAATTAATCAGTGTCGATTACATAGCATAAATCAATTTTGAAAAAAACAAATTAATTAGTTAACCAATTAGTCAAAAGTAAGTAATTTTGTTTCATATAGAAAATGTACTAAGCTAAAGGGAGATAAGCCTTGTGTAGAGAATTACGTCGTTCGCTAAAAATTTTCAACTAACAATAGACTTTTAAAACCTTCTATTTTCACAAGTACTTGAATAACTGAGTAGCTAACACGTTGGCCTTCCTTCCTGGAGGCTAGGGTTCAAAATCAAGCAAAGAGCAACTTTTTTTTTCTAAATTGCTTTTTAAAAGGCAGCTCGGAAACCTTCTCCCTGCCCCCTCTAGCCCAAAACAGAGCTGGCTATAAGTATGAATGTTGTGTGTTAAAAGAAACAATTCATAAAAATATTTCCAATCGTATAAATTTATAATTGTTAGTCTAGAACTAGATCAATAAAAATTTAATACATGATTAAACAAAATAATTGATGCAATTTGGCCAAAGAGAAGCGTTGTTATGAATTTTTTTTTGTTTTTTACCTTTTTCTTGTTTCATGTATTTTTATACCGGTAATGCCAACCTTTGACCCGCAAGACATATTTGACCCTTGACATTGTGATATAGTGTTCCTCAAATAAAACGTTCTGTTCTGGGCAAACAATGCCGTTTACATACACGACAAATACACCTAGTTTCAGGGGAGACAGTCTTTTCCAGTTTAGCTTTTTTGTGTTGTGTTTTTGTCGCAGAGATCAACAGTAGCTTGCTGTCCATGACTTCAATATCACTTCACCATCACTCGTCCCTTTATTCTGTTAAACCATTGGGGCACCACACAAGATCTGTTAACCGTCTTTCTCCTTTCCTCGCTTGGATTGAGTTTTATTCAATAAAATGGCCTGTTCATTCTGTCGGCCCCCTTTTTTTTTTATTTTCCTAGTACTGTTCTCTGAAGCTATGTCTTTGTGAGGCCTTGAAGACCTTGTAATATGGCTCTAGAGCTATGGCGTTTCATAACAGTAGTTTGCAATGACAATGTTTACTATCTCCAAAAGGTGCTAAATCTATGTCATTAAAAAAACACAGCTTTATCCACCTTTTAATGATCACATTTACTTTAATACTTATTCAGAAGTTGCGGACGCTTTTGTCTTCATGTTTAATCTTTCTAGTCTTCCATACATCTTTTAAAATATATATTTTTGAGAATATCTATCCTGAGCTTAATATGTTTTCCACTATATTTGTATATGATGGATGACTAATTGATGATCTGAGACCAATACTGTTTAAACATAATATCAGATGTAATTATCATCATATTAGAAACGTTAAAAAAATTCCATGCTGCTACATTTTTTCAAGGTTATTTTTATTAACGTCTGTAGTTAAATAATTCTTACCTTTACTGGTACTAACACAAGTTTGATAGATACATATCATTGACGCTCCACATTGGTTGTTCTCAGTACAGAAATACAATGATTCTAGGTTTTATTTTTTTAATTTCAGAGTAGTGAGAAATAAAAAAAAATGTATAAAATAAAAAAAATAAAAAAATAAAAACATTAATAGATTTTATTTTCGTATTCTAGCCAAATATAATGTATGTTTTTAAATATAATTAGCTTGATTCTAAAACGATTTTACAACGCTTAACTAAATCATTTCTTAAATTGTATCTTTAACTATGACATGACATGCATTTCGGATTGTTTACAGGATTGAGCCGAAATTTAACCATTCCCATCATCCTCTTCTACTGACCTGCAAGGACTAGGGTGCAATTTATTTGGGAAGGAACGAGTGAGATTTCCAATGCACGTTTCATACTTTTAATACGACTAACAATGAATGCTCCCTTTCTTCATACTCTTAATACGGCTAACAATGAATGCTCCCTTTCTTCATAATTTTAATACGGCTAACAATGAATGCTCCCTTTCTTCATACTTTTAATACGACTAACAATGAATGCTCCCTTTCTTCATAATTTTAATACGGCTAACAATGAATGCTCCCTTTCTTCATAATTTTAATACGGCTAACAATGAATGCTCCCTTTTTTCATAATTTTAATACGGCTAACAATGAATGCTCCCTTTCTTCATACTTTTAATACGACTAACAATGAATGCTCCCTTTCTTCATAATTTTAATACGACTAACAATGAATGCTCCCTTTCTTCATAATTTTAATACGACTAACAATGAATGCTCCCTTTCTTCATAATTTTAATACGGCTAACAATGAATGCTCCCTTTCTTCATACTCTTAATACGGCTAACAATGAATGCTCCCTTTCTTCATAATTTTAATACGGCTAACAATGAATGCTCCCTTTTTTCATAATTTTAATACGACTAACAATGAATGCTCCTGTTCTTCACAATTTTAATACGACTAACAATGAATGCTCCCTTTCTTCATAATTTTAATTTCAGTAATTTAACTCTGCTTCTGAGTCTATCCAGCTTTCATGGGTACCTCACGTTACTTCGGAAAAGTAAAGGCGGTTGGTCATTGTGTTAGCCACATGACACCCTCGTTAACCGTGGACCACAGAAACAGATGACCGCTAACAAAATTACATTATCTGTCCTTTAGAACACAAGGTCTGAAAGGGAAATTTTTTTAAACACGTTGCTGAATCAGTCATGTCATTTTTCTTGGATTCATATTAAATAGTTTATCATTACTAAGAGGCTTAAGTCCCTATATATTGAGAGCGCGTCTTTATTCTCTAGCCTTAAGGAGTTCGTTCTAAATACACTTTATACATCATTATACATAATTGTTTTGTGGTAAGCGTGGTCGAGAGGCTAAGTGCGCTTGAACTTGGCTTGTCTTAACTACCTAGAAGGGGGATCGAGGTTCGACACCCGACTCGGGCAGCACGGTAAACCAACTCCTAGATACCTCCTCCCTCTCGCTGGTCCACAAATAAGATTGGACCAAAGCGCTCTGAGCATTCTATAAGCATGAAAGTAGCGCTATATAAAAGGTATAATAATAATAACAAACACTGAATTAAAGTAGATTTTCTCATATTTTTTTTACATTTAAAGTTATGTAAAGTTCCCCTTTCAGACCCTGCGAAGTATGGGACATATGATGTAAAAGTTTTGAAGAGGTTCAGACTGTTGTAACACATTTCTAAGACATTGATGGTATACCAATCAATGAAAGCTACTGCATTAGACTATATTTCAATGATGTGCAATTTAAAACAATATCATGCCATAACTTACTAGTCAATGCCGTGAAAGTAGTAGGCATATATTTACTGTTGTAGAAACTGTCAGACGTTAATACTGATGTAACAGTGAATGTGTAGTTCTGCTGTGGAGACAGACCAGAGATATACACTTCACTTAGACTGGTAGATAGATTTCCATGGCCAGTCTCGTTTTGGGATGACATCCACGACACAATGTAGGTCACGTCCGGACGTCTAGACAAAGTTGTCCAGTTGAGATAAGCGTAGTTGGCGAAGAACTCCCTTGTGACGCTTACTATCAATTCCAAATCTGCGAACACAATTTTGTAAACACTTCATTGAGTCTGTATGAGTACCGGTACTTGGATTTGTTACATTTAATCGTATATCATTAAAGTTCTGCTTCTAAATTTTAACATATTATTTTCAAATTATAAAAGTATATGTGTAATACTGCATTATATATATATATCTTTAGTATTGTTCTTAGGCAGACTACGAGTGATATTTCAAGGTTTATATAAAATATTCCTTGTTTATAGCATACCTCAACATCTTTTTTTTTTCTTTTCTAAATGAAAAATATGCACACATAGGAAATTAAAATCTTTATACTAAATTCTTAACCTACCCGGGTAACATGATCCTAAATATTCGTACATATCTACTGGACACAAACACCTGTCAGTACCAAATCTATCAGTCGTACAAGTCAAATTAGACAAACACATATCAGAGACAGAGTACGAACAGTTTCCTCCAAAGGACAACCCTAGGGAAAAAAAGGAAAAAAAAAAAATAAAACTAAACATCTTTTAGTCTGTATAAAAACTATGCATTATAACACAATATGGATTAAGTTTCTTGAGAGAAAGTCATAAGCCTTCTTATTTGTTTAAGTATGGAGATGGGCTAGGACTATACCGTTATAATGTTTTCTTCTTATCTTATAGATTACAGACGTTACTTCAAAACAAGAAAAAAAAATGCTTTAAAAAAAAAAACCAAGCTATTTTAGGCGTACTTGTTGTATCAGTCAGGAATCTAGGCTTAAAAAAACAAAGCATTTATAAAAATAAATTTAAAAATGGGAACGATCTGAATTCGAACGTGTCAGCTAAAGCCTTCTTAGGCCAACTCACTAACCACTCTGCAAGCTTACAGTCTATGAGCATGGAAGTTTTTATTTCACGTTTGTGTTACTACGCCTAAGACGGCAAGGGACTTTCTCTCCGTAATTTTTTACCACATTCTGGTGGAATCAACGCTGGTATCGTCAGTCAGAAGAGAAAAAGTTAAGCTTATACCACGCTTCAGTCAAGTACTATTTCATACCCTTGTTTGCGATACCAAACAAAGTAATTTATTACCAATAATTAATTAAAGGTTACCGTGATTGTTTTTTAAATGCATATATAAAAAAACGTAAGAAAAACTAAATTCGAAATTGAGGGCTCAAGCCTATTTAAGTAAAGTAGCAATTATACATAAAACACTGAACCATAATCTTCAAATACTAAAACAAAATTTAATAAAATACTCTGAAAGACACAAAAATAAAGGCACATTCCTCGTCCCATATGCTAGGACAAATTTGTAAAAATACTCCTTCTTCCCTAGTGCTATTAGAGCATGGAATGGGTTGCCTGAGCTAGCCAGAAAAACTAGTGACTTGGCAGAATTTAAGTCATTGGTTAATATGCATGACTAAATGCATGACGCGTAGGACGTAATCATCTTCTTTTTTGAAGTAACGTCTGTATTATATAAGATAAGATAAGATAAGCCTCGTCACGCCAAGTTACTAAATACTAACCGCTGTGCCAGGAAGGTGCTTATGAAATTAGAAGGTTTTATACTTACCTCTTGTTGGTTTCAAACTTTATAGTGGCAACCTATTTATTTTTTTCTGTTCCAATTCAACTTATACCACCATATCAGTCAAGTACAATTTCTTTTCCTTTTTTTCGACACCAAACAAAATAATTAATTACGAGAAGCAAATAATTGATTTTTTTTTCATTGATTCTTGTGTTGTCAGGTTAAAGAAAAAAATGTGTGAAATTTCAGTTTGATCCGAGATTAGGTATCGGAGAAATAACGTGTACAAACTTTTGGCCAGACAGACAGACAGACAGAGTGAGTTGTTATAACCTTTTTAAAAAAAAGATAATTACGTTCTACGCATTTTAAGTGTCAATCTAGTAATGCATGTTAATCAATGACTTAAATTTTGAAAAGTCGTTGGCTTTCCTAGCTCACTCAGTCAACCATTTCCATTCTCTAATGACACTAGGTAAGAACAAGCTTTCATAACAGTCTGTCCTGGTATATGGAATAAGAAATTTTATTAGGTGTAGTTTTTCTAGTTGTAAATTATGGTTTATGTTTTATGTATTATTGCTACTTTACTTCTTTTTCTATTCTTTTATCCTGAATGGTGTCTATATTTAGTGAATTTACTAAAGGTGTTTCTCTAATGAAATTCGAATATTCGTTTGTTATAAATCTTTAAGCGCTGAGACATAAATGAAATCCTGTATGGCCCCTACCAGTACATCAAACAAATTGTCCAATCATCTCTGCTCTTCATCCCCTAGTTCTGAAGGCCTATACTTTGATCCACATTTTTTGTTTAGTTTGTTTCTCATTTATAGGGAAAGATTTTTTTGTAAAGTTTGTATTAGATTTTTACTAAAATACATTTATGGATACCAATAACCCATGTTTGCATACTCACTATTTTTGCATGTTTTTGTTGTATTATCCAAGTAATAAGAAGTATTGCATTCACAGAGTCCTTCATTGCAGATCAGGTCATCTGAGCAAGCGTGTGTACTGTTGCAAATACGTCCATGTGACTGTCCTTAAAAGGGATTTGTTGTGTTAGATTAATGTGACAATGTAATGTGATACTATTTTCGTGAGATTAATATCCGACATTATGTAAAGTCAAGTCGTAAGTTTCCCTTTCAGACCTTGACGTCTATAGGGTAGATGATGTAAAGGTCATCTCTTTATGTGGGCTACGGTTAACGAGGGTGTCATGTTGCCAGCACAACGACAATCTCCTTTCCTTTTACCGAACTAATGTCAGGTACCCATTAGAGCTGTCTTCCCAGTCTTCATCATGAATCGAACCCGGAAGCCAAGCGCATTACCGCTCAGTCACCGCGCCCCCCGGCATTATTTACCATCAGGGATATTTGCCATGGTAAAAAAGTCTTAAACATTTTAAAGAAATTTCACACATTGAATGGTAGAAAATTTATCACGCACAAACACACTCACACATATCAAATACAAACACACAAGTTAAACACAAAGAGAAAAGGACAGAGAGAAAGAAAGAGAAAGAAAGAGAAAGACAGAGAAAAAAGCACTGAGGAACAGAACAAGAGAGAGAATGGGAGAGAGAAAGACAGAGAAAGACAGAAGTAAAGAAAAGTATGAGAAAACAAAATATAAGAGTAAGAGAAAGGGCTGATAAATCGTTACACTAAGAGAGAACAATTTAAGAAAGTGAAAAAGAAAGACTTGCAACTAATGACGTATCTCAGATTTTATCAAGCCCCCCGCCCCCCCCCCCCCTTAAAAAAAAAAAGGCATATAAGAATACGAAAAAATTTCTAGAGGAAATTGTCAAGTACAAAAATGTGACTTACTCATCTTTAGACTGACAAGTGATAAATCAAAAATAATTCTACGTAAAATAAGGTATGTGCAAGTTCAGTGGCCATAAACTCCTACCTTGTGTAGCATAGGATGCAGCGAATCCTCCTGGGATATGGCTGCTTATAAGCTGTAGGAACAAGGTATTAAATGTAGAGGTGTATGTCTTATTTGTAACTTGAGTTAGATTCACTAATAAGCTGGATGTAGTGTTAGGCCCGTCATAGACATACAACACATCATTGTTGGTTAGATTCACCACCTGCAAACTGTTCCATAAAACATCATTTCGTTAGCGTGAATGAATATATTTGTAAACATAACATTAACCATCGTTTTGTAAAGTCCCTATGCGCCGATCTGTGCGCCGTTTTTTTTTTGCGCCGATTAGTAAGTTGATTTGTGCGCCGATTTGCCCCGATGAAATTGAATGACTAAGTGGTAAAGCATTTTGTTTCCCAACCGATTTTTCAGGTTCAAATCACGTCAATAAATGGCTTTTGAATTTCAGGATTTAGGGCACCCCTGAGCCCATCCGTTTCTAGTTGGTGCCTGGAAGTCAGTTTCTTTTTTTTTTTTTAAAGTTTGCTAACAAAGTAAAAAGTGCACAAAATTTCGATGTATCTAAGATAGAAATATTTCAGGACTTATAGTTATCTTCCAAGACAGAAGTCATTTATAAATATGCTTAGACAATCGATAAAATGTTGGATTTCGCACTTTGCCGGTAACACAAACACACACACACACATATATAAAACCAACTAAATCCTGATTCTTAATTAATGCGCTCATTGCTTTTTTTTCTTTCTTAAATTTTGGAATTATTTTAATATTGTGTATTATTACCCCCATTGTCATTTCAAAATTGAAAGGCATGCATCAATACTTTTAAAAACTATTTATGCTTTCCTTTAGTGGCATTTGGGGGCCCGATGCTTGACCTTTTTAATGACACCTGTATTTTGACATTCGACATCATGGCATAAGATAATGGAGCAATATTTAATTTTAAAAAATTCGAACTCTCATTTGGGGGAACCCTCATGTGGGGGGCCTGAGAGAATTTTCAAATTCCACCCCCTTCCCCTCGCCATATCTACGCCACTGCTTTCCTTTAAAAAATATATATTTACCTGAGAGTTATATAATGTCCAATCTTAGCAGTAATAAGCCAGGTAGTTTTAGGGAAGGTGGAATAACTGGTATACATAATTGGAGGGTATCCTGGACTAACAATGTATCCAGATGTATCTGTCAAGTTATTTTCGTTTTCTGTAATAGCTGGAAAGGTAAAAGAAAAACAATTAATATAATTTCTTTTTAAATCACTTTTGCTGTAAGGAGTTGGTGACTTTTTTGTTGACGCTATTAGTTCGCTATCTTTCACTAATGTATTTACTAGTTCAAGAAAAACAAAAGGACAACCTTTTAGCCCTCCCCAAGTCCTCCAGACTCCAACCTAACAATCCTGGATACGCCTACTTGTCAGTGTTTTTTACATGCAGAATATTCTAGTTTGGTGAAATAGATCCACTCTTAACAGTAGTGTACACTGGTAAAATCAATGAATTTAGAAAAGGTACTAATGGATCTAATTAGACCTAATTAGAGATAAATATCGATATTGTGTATTGAATAATTGTATAAGTATTATAACTATTGTATAAGTATTATAAATATATGTATACTAGCCTGAGATTACCCGCAGCCTGCGGGTCTTAGTTTGTGTTTACTAATCTAGTGAATTGGATTTAAATGTATGTTAAACTTAGCTAATGATCCTTTCAAATTTTTCTCTTTCGCTACAAAAATAAAATTAGTTTTGCGAAAATGGGTTTACCCGAAGCCGATACATTCATATCTATTAAAAACGAATGAAGCGATGGATAAATAGTGTTACGAATGAACAGTGACAGGTAGAGGTCACTATGTGTGACCCCGGCGAGATGACACAGCACCGAGTGTTCTCTGAAATCTATGCGTGTAAACAAAGACAAGATGTGACGTGCCCTCACGTGTTACTCCAGGGGACGAACAGATCTACGAAGGGGGCAGTGTTATAAATGAACAGTGACTGTTAGTAGTGACCTCGGCGAGATGACACTGGAGCAGGTGTTCTCTGGAATCGACATGTATAAACAACGACAGGATGTGATGTTTCCTCCCGTGTTGTTCCATAGGATACTAGCAGTGTTTTAGCAATATTAGACAAGCGATTAGGGACTCTATATAAACCAGAGAGTTAATGTGAAAAGAGTCAGTACAGTCATCGTTACTGTTGTCTACTGTGCGAGACAGTAGCAGAGAGTGGACTTGAGCCGTTACAGTCGATACAGGCGATGTAAGACATATACGATACATGTTACAGTGACGAATTGTTATAGTTAATATTCAATAAAGTTATATAAAGCTGAAAGTTGAGTCGTCAAGTTCTTTGCAGTGTTTTTTATTTACGTGCCTACTAGTACATTTAGCCAGAAGATTCAGAAATACGTAACAATAGGATATAAAGTACAATTAAAACGGGTTTACCCGATTTGTTAAATGAATCGTATTATAAGTAAGTCAGGATGTTCTGAATTGTCAGATATATGGAACGAATTTATGTAAAAATGCCTTTGAAACACAAATTTAAAGGTTAATTTTATTAAATAATCAAATCAATAGACTATATTTTATAGTTTCGTGTGTCAATGTAAAAAAACTATATGTGCAAAGTTATATCTTTATCTTTATCTAAATCCTTTCGATCTTTTCTTATGTCAACATTGTAAACAAAGCCTAGATTCATAACAGACTATAGCTTTAATAGAGTTTCTCACCTTTTTTTCGAAGGTCTTAAGTTTGTTTTAGGGCTACAATACATACACTACGGTCTACGTTAGTAGCAAAGGAACATTTCTGCCAAGTTTTATCCAGATTTGTCAAGCGGTTTTGATTTCTATTCCTAACATACATACATACATTCATACGCCTCACTTTCTAATTTATAGTATAGATTGACAAACATTAACTCTAGCAATCCAGCTAATGATTTACTACATAAATCAATGCAAAAAAAAGCCTCATCAAAGCTCTATGTTGAAGATTCTACCCATGAAGAGTTTGCCAAGTTATAAGAGGAATTGTGATAAGCAGTATAAAAAAAAGGAGTAAAATTCCCCTTTCAGACCTTGTGGTCTATAGGACAGATGATGTAAAGGTCATCTGATTCTGTTGCCGACGGTTAAACAGGGTGTCATGTGGCCAGCACAACGACCAACCGCCTTTACTTTCCCCAACTAATGTCAGGTATCTATTAGAGCTGTTTGAACTCATTGCAGCCCGAAAATCCCAAAAATAAAAAATCCCAGTCTTCACCGGGTTTCGAACTCGGGACCCCAGGTTCAGAAGCCAAGCGCTTTACCGCTCAGCCACCGCGCCTCCAATAAGCACTATAGCTACAAATAATCGCAGTGTATGGGAAAAACATTATTTCATGTCTGACTACCTTCATTCATAAGTTGGTTTACCAGACATCGGTCAAAAGGAAGACGTTTGTACATTTTAACCCTTGGCCTCCGTCCTTATGCCATCGGTCTAAAGACTCCTTAAGTATACACATTCCGGCATTTACTTATTTATTACTCAAGAATGACCAGGATTTCAGTTTATCTCCTCTCGTTTGACTCCTCTAACCATAACGACTATGTTTCATCTCCTAGTACAGCTTTTAATGTAACTGTGGAGCCTTTTTTATAGATTTTTGTTTTAAATTGTGGCCCGGGGGAGGGTTTACATCCTAAACTAACCGCAACGGGTGACACCAACACTAGTGATGCCACTGCTCTAATATATGTCCGTATAAGAAAACTGGCATCTAAGAATATTAGGCATTTAATTTCACCATTTGAAGTTGAATACAAAGAAGAAGAAAAAATTATATATTCGCAGAATGCAACAAGGACAGCTCTCACATGGGACTCTGTATAGTGATCTAACAGAAGGTAAGAGAGACAAAGGTCTTCCACTTTTAATTTGTTCTGTGTACTGATGCATGGATAATCTCTTCAAAATTGGCTTTAACAGTTGGGAAAAAGAATCAATGAATAGATCTACATGGAGAGCATGCATGAGGAAGGCTCCTGGATTACAAATGGCTTACACACCAGAAGTAGAAAGAAAGGTGAAAGTGCAACAGCGGCTGGTGATCACAGATGTGTGCCCAACCAGTGAACAAAAAAATGTTTCACGAATTCACCTCTTTAGTCACATGAAAAGTTGAAAAAAATTCCCTCTGGACTTATATGCCATAGATTTTCTGATGCAACCAGAAGTACAACCATGCAGACAATTTTTATGGTACTTCCCTTCCATATTTGGCAAACACTTATCCAAAGGAGACAGGTATAAGGTGAATAGGTTCAGATTTTAACAACTTGAAAGTTAAGCGTAGTCAGGGCCGGTCGTAACTATTGCGGGCTCAATTCGAAACGGTTTGCGCGGGGCCCAGTTTAGGTAGGGATAAGGATAATAAGTAAAAATTAAGACTTTGTAATAAAAAAAAATCGTCTTTGCATTTTATTCTTTCTTTACTAAGCAAAAAATTATGATCAAATTAACTTTACTTTACGAGCCCTTGTGTGTAGCAAAGTCATACAGTATATCATTAAAATTCAGTTTCATACATAGATCACGCTCAATAGCAAGAAAAGCCAAATTGTTCAATTTTTCTTTGTGAATTAATGAATCAAGTAATGAATCAAGTAACAAATAGTGAATCAAGTAATTTTTAATTAGCTTGAGGCACGAGAAGCTTCTTTCACCAGATGTCACAGTTACTGGTATTCTTTAAAATATTCTGAGTGCAACAAAGTAGTTTGGGAAAGCAATGTATACCTTATTAGTGGACAGATAAGCTAAAATGTCTACCGGGGTTTTTGGCGATATTAGGTAAAATACGCCTTAAAGATTCCATTTAAAGTGCTACTTTTCGCTAATATGGTCTGTTGATGACATCGGAGCTCGCTGTAAACTTTCGTATCGCATCATTAGTCTATTCAGCTAATCCATCGTGAGCGTCACAAAGTTCTATGAGACTATCAATTCTACATTCTTACCTTGTAACTCACAGAGGTTTGACACACATATACCTTAAAATTCGCCCTATTATTACATTTTAATTAAATGAAAGCTGACGATGCCGTTTTTTTATCGCGCATAGGATTGGCGTTTTAGATATTAAATAACACCCCATAATGACAATTTTGACTATTTTTAATGAGATTTTAATAATTTTAGTAGATTTCCAAGACTTTTTCAAATAATTTGTAATTTTAGGAGATTTCCAGAAGCTCCTGGACAATCAGGAGGCCGCAGGAACCATGTAAAATATAAGTTATAAGTTATTGTACTTTACACCTTATGAAAGTGCGTGGCCTACTGTGGCCGCATAGGATTCAGAGATCTAATGTCGGCCCTGAACAAAGTTGAGGTTAAAAATAGGGGATCGAACTTTCAAGCGGGACAACAACCTGAAACAGCAGGACACTAAAACAAGTAGTTTTTAGAATGAAGTGTTTTGTAGTGTTGTATTTGTTCTTCTAGACCAGGGGTGGGCAACATTTTTCTATCGAGGGCCGCATTAAAGAAATTGTGGGAATGAGGGCCGCATATATACAAGTAGAGTTTAGAGTTTATGGTTGGGATATTGTTCTTTAATTTATTTTTAAAATAAGTTTTTCTCAGTAAAAGCAAGGGCGCAATCTGTTGTTAAACTCGCCATCTTGTTCGAAACCAATCCAACACTTTCAGCACAGTTCTTCATAGCATTGAATAAATACTGGCCGGAGTTTGTGTCTGAATGTTTCGAAATATTGCCAATAAGAAAAATCTTTGTTTACTTTAATTTTTTTAGAATGACATGTATTGACAATGTTAGCCTCTTCCTCGTGAGTGATAAGAATCAGAACTTTGAATAATCTATATAGATTTTTAAAATAATTTATTTTAATATATTTGCATGTTGTAAATGTATAATCTGTGGACATCACCTGATTTCTGTCGGTGTCCGCGGGCCGCATAGAACACTACGGCGAGCCGCATGTGGCTCGCGGGAAGTAATTTGCCCACCCCTGTTCTAGAGAAATCTATATTGAACTATTAAGCATTTATGATATTACAATCTATGTTAGTTATTATAATTTAAAAAAAACAATTTAACGTTTTATTTAATTTCGGAGTTTTTAGAATAAAACAACTTCCTTTAGTTAAGTTATACTAGTTGAATGAACTGTTTCGAAGATCGCTTCAAACTAATTACCGAAAGATATTAAAGTTCGTCTTTTTATTGTATTTGTTTCTATCGAAAGGCTTCGTGACCCAAATTATTGTATATTTTAGACTTAAGCACAACGGAGTTTTCTACATCTATGTTTAGAGCTCTCTCTATGGCAATAAAGGATTATGCAACAGGGCAGGTTTAACTATATCAATTACATTTTTGCTGTGGATAAAGTACATGAGTACTAAGTACAACATACTAATATACTTATATATTTAATGTTACCTGATATATAGTACAGCCCTTTAAATCCTCGAAAACCGCTATTAGCAGATTTGTAGGTTATTGTTATCAAGTTTGTTCTAGACGCCACATATAATGGTGTGAAAAAATTACTTTGACAAACTTTGTTTAGCAACAGTAGATTATTGGTCTCACTAACCGTGACGTAGTTTTCAGTGCAATTACGGAAGAAATCGGCCTCAGTGATTCTGAATTCAAAAATTAAAACAATACATGTATAAAATATTTTACAAATTAATGGAAATTATATACATTAGTAAAAAAAAATAATTTCTACAAACTACCATTAAAAAATAGATCCAGAGCGCTGACGGGGTGAACTTCTGTTACGTCCTCATCCATAAAGTTCTCTTATGTGTGTAGTCTTTACCAATGCGAGATAAGTATCTGACCCCGGGCAGCTGTCAAATGGAGTAATGCTTGTATACTGCTCACACCAAACTACAGAAGATCTATTTGTTTTAGTGGTCTCGGATAGCGTATGCCCGTTAAGGGGCAAAGGCACCTTTGATAGAAACGTTTTAGGAGCTTTTAAAAAAGCGTCCAGGTGTCAGAGCCATATAGAAGTGCTGCTTATAAAAATGGAGTTTGTTGGTAAGTGAAGAAAGCTATTCGAAACCGTTATCTATTTCTCTTATTATATCTAGACTGGAAAAGGGATTATTCGTAATCGATCAAATTACAGACCTATATATATGCCAGAGTCGACTTTGAAGAGCTTCATGTCGCACTTGCAAACATCCGTATACCGTAAAAGTGGGTGACTAACGGTTCTCCTGCTTTTTGTTACTTCGCCATACAAGATATCTTGTGGAAGTCGACCTACTGGCATTCTGCGAACGGGACCAAGCCAGCCAATGCGTCTGCTGCTGATAACAGAGCGGATGCCCTGGCACCATGCTCTTCGTGGCACTTCCTCATTTGGTTATTTTATCTTGCCAACCTATTTTAAAGATCCGCCTTAGACATCGGAGGTGGAAGACATCCAGCTGATTGTTTTCTTAGTAGAGGATATAACTGTAAAAACTTGATCCAGATTTGTGTCATTGATACTGAAGAAAAATAATTTCTCTCTGCATCGTTAAGTCATGTGATAAAGTCCCGTACATTTTAAACTTCTTGCATATGCAAAAAGCATGGTCTAAGGTTCTTTCACTACTAATTAGTCCAAACTGACTAAGCTAGACCTCTTGGCGTAATGCATATTATTTCTCGTTAAGACATAAGCCTGGGAAGCGTAGTCGAGAGGCCAAGGCTCGAGGTTCGACACCCGTTTCGGGCAGAGTTGTGTTTACTGAGCGCCTAAAGGCAGCACGGAAAACCAACTCCTAGATACCCCCCCCCCCCCCCCATTGGTCCACAAATGAGATTGGACCAAAAGCGCTCTGAGCATGCTATAAGCATGAAAGTTGCGCTATATAAAAGCTATAATAATAATAATAATAATTATAACTTAAAATTAGATCATTTCATCTACTTTAAGACAAATACTATTGACTAGTGGTTGAAATTAATATCGCAAACAATAAATACGTTCAAAGCAGAAATTGTCAGCTGAAAAATGAAATTCAAAAAGAAAAATCCACTGTTTACACTAGCACGATGTAACTGTTAGGCTTTCCAGAAATGGTCCACGTATAAGAAGTATCTAAAGGAATCTCCATAGAGTTGATGATGAATCCGTTCTCTGAAATACACACAAATTTAATTAAGCCATGGTCAAAAATCCAATTTTTTAACATTATTTTTGTTGAACTGTTTTATATTGGTCAATATAAATTGTGTTCTCATTTAATTGCTCTGAAACTGTCAGGTTTTGTGATATTTTTTACAGTCACTATTATTGTCTTTAAGCAACTCATCAATTGGCTGACTTGTTTAATTTGTTTGTGCGGACGAGAATGTTTCTTCAATGAAGGGGCTCTAAGCCCTACTCAGATATGCAATGTAATAGCCCTGGTCGTTTTATGAACGAAGTCAGCCAATTGACTAGAAAAGATACGGAAAATCCAACATTAGACCATTTAAAAGTTCTGATGCAACGGCTATATTTTTCTTTTCTGAAAAAGAAAAATCTAAAATAAATCTAAAATCAAGTAAGCAAGCAGTTTTTTCATAAAAATACACAATTTTTACAGCTAATCACTATTAATAGAACAAACACTGGAGGTTATTAGTAAGGGAGATGACTATTTACCATATTTTAACTTATTTCTGCAAACGGTTATAGATTTTTTGTCAAGCTATTTTTTTACAATTGTATTACCAAGTTAAGTCTGTTCTGTCGTACTAATTACTAATTACAAAATAAAAATATTTTTAAAGAGAAAAAAAAAACAGTTTAATATGAAAATAAGTGGAACATAATAACAAACAACAATTAATAAGTAGTTTTTCATAATAATCACGTGAACTGCCGGGTACTACTATGATCTATAGCAGGCATATCAAACACGGCGTTATGCGGCCCGCTTGGCCACGTCAAAAATTATTAAAATAATTTTAAACATATTATGCTGGAAAATAAAATATAACAAGCTACTTAAATTGAAAAATAGTATTTGTTAAACTAAGCATCTATATTGAGTCTGCAGTGAAAGCCAGCTATATTTTTCAAACTTAAAAAGCCATATCAAATCATTTAGTGAAAGGGATTTTATGAAGGAGTGTATCGTTAAAGCTGCCGAAGTAATTTGTCAAGAAAAGGTGAAAGTATTTTTAAAAAATAGCGTTAACTAGGAACACTGTGGCAGATAGAATAAATGACATGTCAATCAGCTCGCGTGAACAATTAAAGAACAAAATAGATTTTGAATTATTTTCATTGGCTCTCGATGACTCAACTGATGTAACATAGTTGTTTATATTCATAAGGGGCTGTGACAGGAATTTTGAAATACATGAGGAACTACTTGTTCTATGCATGACGCTTTAACAAGCGAGGATGTTTTTGAGAAATAACAGGTGATATTGCAGTACAATTTACCTTTGGTAAAGCTAGCTAGTCTAACAATGGATGGTGCACTAACCATTATGAAATGGTTTTGATGCAAAGCTAATTTTAAATTTGCTCATTTTCAGTGCATCATTCACCAAGAAACATAACGTACAAAGCAATTACAATTCCAACATGTCATAAGACTGATTTCAGTCGCTATCAATTTTATTCGTGCCCGTGGCTTAAATCATCGCTAATTTTCAATTTTGCTGAATGACATTGGACACGAAATTTGCTGGCTCTCCTGGTCATAAAGAATGGAAGAGATTTGTTGTACTGCGTGAAGAAATTGTATTGTTTCTGAACATGAAAGATGAACCTGTTGAACATTTCCATACAGACAAATGGGTTCAGGAGTAGGCATCTGCAAGACTTGAATTTGAAACTTCAAAGTAAAGACTAAATTGTCACAACTTCTTGTGATTATGTGAAGTGCTTTCAAACAAAATTAGGACTGTGGATAAACCAAATATGATGAGAAAATCTTGTTCACTTCTCAACGTGTCAGGAACTAAAAAGATTAAATACGGCTACAAAATTCGGTAAATATATCTTACACCTGGAATCGTTAATAGATGCTTCCACTGGCCGTTCTCATGACTTTGTTTGATACGAGCAATATTTTTTTTTTCTCCATTTTCATTTGCTTCTGAAAATGCAGCTGGTAATGTGCAACTAAAGATGATAGAATAGCAGTTAGATTCTTTGTTGAAAGCAAGTATAAAGAACTGGCTGCGCCAAAATTTAGTTATTTACCTAAACGGTACGTTGAATTGCGGAAATTTGCAGCCAGAATTCTAGCTATTTTACAAGCACTGATCTCTGTGAGCAGTTCTTTTCTATAATGAAAGCTACAAATCACCTCACTGTTCGAGATTATTTGATCAAGATTTGTCGTCAGTGATGATAGTGTCAGTGACAAATAATCTTCCACCCGAAATTTTCACATCTACATTCACATTCACTTTCACCTATCCATTGGTCTGCAGAACCGTTGGGGCACCACAAAAGACCTGTCAACCTTCTTAATCCATTCTTCTCTTTCATTTGATTTTGATAGAATTTCATTCTGGTATTCTTCCTGAAAATATTGAAACCTGCCTTTTTACCTGCCTGGGTGGACCACTTCGGGGACCGATTTTGAGTTTGTGTTTCCACACAAACTGTCTTTGTAACCTTGTTTTGTTCTTTTCCACAAGACGCAATACATTTATTTTAATGTATCCATATTAATGAAGTGCTCTTTGTAACATTTTAATATATACTGTGTTGTCTCAACCCATGAGTTTCAGCCTGATAAGAGAAGGAAAAATTGTCAAAAATAAACCAACAAACAAACGAAATGCCAATTTGTTTGTGTTTTGACTATGATGAACATTTAAACTGAAAGTAGGATTGAAAAATGTGGTGGAAAAGCCCTTCATTGTCCTCTCGACTCGTTTTATTATCAGGGCTGAGCTGATCTGTTAAGAGCTTGTCTCTCAGTGCTGACTACTGTCTTCCAATATGTTGACATCTGCGTCCTCTACTTTTATTCGTAACAAACAAATTAAAATGCGGAGATCGTTTACTAACTCAGGGTAGTGAACATTTAGTAAAGGACCAGAAACACAAGGTGTGCATTCAGTAAGTCTGTGTTGTTGTTTTTTTTTTGACATTGTTTGTTAGACTATGGCGGACAGGATGTGACGTGTTTGTTAGACTATGGCAGACAGAATGTGACGTGTTTGTTAGACTATGGCGGACAGGATGTGACGTGTTTGTTAGACTATGGCGGACAGGATGTGACGTGTTTGTTAGACTATGGCGGACAGGATGTGACGTGTTTTTAGACTATGGCGGGCAGGATGTGACGTGTTTGTTAGACTATGGCGGACAGGATGTGACGTGTTTCTTAGACAATGGCGGACAGGATGTGACGTGTTTGTCAGACTATGGCGGACAGGATGTGACGTGTTACTTAGACTATGGCGGACAGGATGTAACGTGTTTGTTAGACTATGGCGGACAGGATGTGACGTAAGAAGAAAAAAAGAGCTTGTTCTTCTACTATTAGACGAAATGGGAAATTATGTATTTAGAATTGTATTTAGCGATGGACATACTCCTCCTTCCCTAGTGCTACTAGAGCATGGAATTGAGCTTGCCAGGAATACTAATGACTTGGCAGAATTTAGGTCATTGACTAAATGCATGGCACGTAGAACGTAATCATCTACTTTTTTAAAAAAAGTAACGTCTGTATTATAAAAGATAAGAAATTATCGTAACTATCTATATAGGCAGAACTGTATATGACAACCTTTTCATACAAGATATATCAAATCCCTTGATTTAAAATTCGTAACGTTTAATTATTTTTTTTTTTTATTATAGTGTTTTGTTACGTTAAAAAAAAATCTTACTTTTCACGCACGAGCTAGCACACATGTCGAAGTATAGGCCTGGTGGACACCCGCATCTTGATTTGTTACAATAGTTTGTTGTCCAGCAATCAGTGCTTACGTTACACTCAATACCATAGTCTAATTTCATGGAGGTTTTAGTACCACACGAGTTACTAGTGGTCAATGAAGATACCTAAATTATATGACATTATCAAACTAAATAAAAGCTACTAGTGGTCAATGAAGATACCTACAATACATGACATTATCAAACTAAATAAAAGCTACTAGTGGTCAATGAAGATACCTACAATACATGACATTATCAAACTAAATAAAAGCTACTAGTGGTCAATGAAGATACCTACAATACATGACATTATCAAACTAAATAAAAGCTACTAGTGGTCAATGAAGATACCTACAATACATGACATTATCAAACTAAATAAAAGCTACTAGTGGTCAATGAAGATACCTACAATACATGACATTATCAAACTAAATAAAAGCTACTAGTGGTCAATGAAGATACCTACAATACATGACATTATCAAACTAAATAAAAGCTACTAGTGGTCAATGAAGATACCTACAATACATGACATTATCAAACTAAATAAAAGCAACTAGTGGTCAATGAAGATACCTACAATACATGACATTATCAAACTAAATAAAAGCAACTAGTGGTCAATGAAGATACCTACAATACATGACATTATCAAACTGTAAATAAAAGCTACTAGTGACATTTTAAAACTAAATAAAATCACAAACATTAGCCTAATAACACATTCAAGATTTGCACAAAAGGAAATGAACAAGAGTATGCTTCTTTACAATACCTTTATTCAACTCTTTTCTTCTTTGAAGGTGAGTGGGTGGATGCGATTCTGTAGAACGGCTCTAACGATTTTCCGATACATTATATAGTGTAAAGACGTGTTCTAATTTTGAATTAGATTTGTTTACAATATGGGCTTCTGTCATTGCATCTCATGCTTCATTGGTCTATTACAAAAAAAGTTATTCAACATTTTCCTAGTTTTATATGTTAAAAGATAATAGCGTCTACAGAGACTTAGTTGTCTATCAGCAGTTTGGTGCTGTAACTCAACGACCATAAACAGCAGCAAGTAGGCATTATTCATTCAAGATTGTAAAAAATCAATTTTCAGGAGCAATTTGAGCATAGCTTTCTAACATTAGATTTAAAAAGACTGTCATTGGAATATTATAAAGTCTAGTTACTCTAGTAAATCTATACATTTGGCTAACCAGTATTTTTTTCTCGGGCCGCGTTGGAGAGTGGAGGGGTGGAGGGGTAGCTTTTTAATTTAGAATTTAACTATAAAAATATGTTCCAAATTATAAACTGCAAGACATATGCAAGAATGTTTGACTTAAAGTAAAAAAAAAAATAATATAAAGTTCATACGTAGACAAATGTACGTAATTAGATTGATTATGGCAGGCCTGAAACGAATAGTTCATAGTTAATACAAATTGAGCCGAATTTGTTCATAAAATAAGATTTCGAAATTGTATTAAAATGTGAGTATCCTGTTTATAAATACTCCAACAAGAATTGTTTTAATGAACTAACCCTATCATTTAATACGCTACTGTGAATATGGATAATCCACAGAGCGTAAAGAGTTTCCTTTTTGTGGTGTGTGTGTGTGCGTTCTGTGTGTTGTATGTATGTTGGGTTTTTGTGATTATTGTGTTATCAAAAGACTAGTGTTACACTAATAGTCGTCAGTGAACCGTTAATTTCTAGTGTTAACATTTTCTTGTAAAATAGAAGGAGAGAGAGAGAGAGAGAGAGAGAGAGAGAGAGAGAGAGAGAGAGAGAGAGAGAGAGAGAGAGAGAGAGAGAGATCTTGGCTCTATTCTGTCTGGGTTTTTTCCCAACCCGGAAGACATTCTAGACAGCACATAAATTCAAATTCTAATTACCCGTTGTGTTAGTTTCGGGTGGAGAAAACAACAAGATAAAAGCAAATAATAAATGTGTGTATTGAAATAAATGGATGTAAAAAGGGAATATTTTTATATAGTTCTAAATAGATCAAGTGTTACTGTTTTTTTTTTTATATGTATTCTGAGAAAGCCAAAACAAAAAGTAATTTTTAAGGGCCCCAATCGTGTGGTGGTGTCGTTTTTTTTAAAAAATACTTCAACCTTTAGCCTCTCAAAAATATGCGATGAATATTCATTATTGTTAGTTTCACAATCATATACACTGCATTATTTGTCTTTTTTTATTTGATGTTTAAAATACATTATATCGCATATATTATTTACTCTTGGTACACATTTTGATCTCTTGTTTCCAATAACGTGAAATTTAGTAGCTTTTGCTAACATAAGAAGCTTAAATAGTCCGTGTTTTTTTTTTGTCGGAAATGTTTGACTAGTTAGAAAAGCATGCTCAAATCTTCTAATGCAGAGCTTCTCTTGTCTATACATTCATCATGATAAAAAAAAACAAAAAACATATCATGTGACTAGAGCTCTTTTTTTCTTATATTGTTTTTATGATGTAGGCCTACTTGTCGTTTTCCTAGTCATTGCTGTAATATGTTCCAAGCCATTGGATTTTAGATTTAGCTTCGCACATCAAGTTATTGTAAGGGTTGCTCCTTAAAATGTTTATTGATGCATTAACAGTCAAATTCTTGTAAATAAATATAAAATACTAAAACTAAAAAAATAAATAAATATAATGCACTGTTGTTTTTTTTGCCATGATTTGTGGACAGGATGTGACGTAGGATTAAAGAACTTGTGATTCTACTATTAGAAAAAAATGGACAATTACTTTTTTTTTTATAATTGTGTTTAGCGACAAACTTTATCGTAATTACCTTTATGAGCTGAACAATACCTTTTTATACAAGACTAGTTAGTTCAATGGCGTTGGAGGTTAATCCAGTGAGTAGATTGGGGGGGGGGGGTATAGTTCTAATAAAATACTAGTACAAAGATGCAAACGCAGATTCTTTAATTCAATATGACATATTATAATTTTTAAAAATGTTCATTAAGTATAGACAATAGACACGCTGTTAAGCACCAAGAATACGTTTATTTGGATACGTATTGCATCTAGAATTCGTATTAGCTGAAAGCGCCGCATGAGAAATCACTAGCACACGTTTATAGTCCTTTAATTAGCCTTAATTGGAATGATCATTAGGATTAAAGCTCGCCCACATTTAAAACACAAGGCAAGGCTGACTTTGAGCTCCATTTTCAAAGTCCATTCATAGTGTGTCGTCTTCTAAAATTAGTTCGCTAAACCATGTGTCGTCTTCTAAAATTAGTTCGCTAAACCATGTGTCGTATTCTAAAATTACTTCGCTAAACCATGTGTCGGTAAGGACGAGTGGTAAAACGTTTTCCTTTCAAAACCGGTTCGAATCCAGGTGAAGAATGGCATCTTTAATTTTAGATCACAAGGGCTTCACTCCAATGGGTTCCTCACATCATTTGGGGGAAATGTAAAGACTGCTGCTCAGTATGATTGCCACATGACAACCTTTTAAACCGTGGGCCACATCATCTGCAATATACATCGCAAGGTTTGAAAAGGGGACTTTGTGTGTCCCTAGACCTTCAGACCCCAACTTGTTTGCTTTTTTCTCGGTCATCAGCTACAAATAATATTTAAGTATAATATCTTGCTTACATAAAAATGTGTCAAAATTTTTCTTACCGATAAAGTGTATAGAAACAAAAACACACACAAATAGAAACAATTTAAGACATTCATTTTAGTTCCATATTCATAACAACACTGGTATCGAGTGAAGTCTCATAGTTCAATTTGGTCGAATTCATTTCCTGGTTAGGCCAGAACATGATTTCTGGGGTTGTGTATCCTTTTATCAACTGTCACGGTTTGAATCGTTGATAACTTGCTGAAATATTTGCTAATTTTTATTGTGATGCTATTTTTAGTGATCTAATGTGTTGTTATTTTAGCTCCTTCCTAGAGATAATACAATTATATAAAAAAAACGAGGGTTAAATATGATTCTCCATTTCTTCTCTGGTAAGGTCTATATGACCTACAATTGTCCCTAGTACCCTGGTACTCATCAGACTTACATTTTCTCTGAGGGTTCCCTCTATGATACTGTCTACCACAGGCATTACTATCAAAATTTCTTTCATACTTATAATGGTCAGATCTTCTATCTGAATAGTCACAACTTCTGCATTGCCTGGCAATATGTCCCTTTCTTTGACATTTAAAACAAATAATGTTTCTTCTCACTTTACCATAAGAATTTCTTTGTCTTATTATGTATTCATGTCTTCTATTCCAGTAATCTATTTCTCATTGAGTCAGTTCCTTTAGTTCATGTATATTGCCTAAAAGCAAATCATGAGACAATCCTGGTATTGCGAAACCTTTACAATAACAAGTATGAAATGGTCTTTCTAAGAACACTTTACAGGCTTGATAGCGCTTTATACTGCCATCTATCATCTTCAACAAAATGTATTTCTTCTATACCCCTACAATAGTTCATCTCTTCTACTTCTTCACTTTCACTACTTTCTCTACTGTCCCTATCATTGGTGAAATACACTCTACTTTTACTTTCCTCTTGCCCGGCGAATGCTCCTGGGCTCCTGGAGGTGAGGAAATTGCTGATCGACCCTGAAATGCACAAAAACTATCCTCCAAAGTACGGCCATTTGAGTGAAAAAGAAACTGGTGTGCATGGTGACCTAGCTCTGTACGGAGACAGGGCAACTCTGCAACGAACTGCTGCGTTCCTTGTCAGTGTTATCAGAGAATAGATTTCGCAACAAGGTGCCTCAATGCGTTGAGACCCACACGGTATTGTTTAAATTATTCCATAAGGTTACGCTGGACAGGGCAAGTGTCCTGTAAGGGGACATGTTTTTTTTTGTGTGAAGGTGGTCGACGTAACAGAGATGCCCCACGGAAACGTTTGAAAGACCATTTTAGGCGCCATCTTGTTTGAACTGATAAACAAACAGCAGCTGGTTGCATGGCTTCAGAGCGAGACAGCTGGAGATCACTTACAAAGGCTGTGGGATACACATTTGAGACCAAAAGAAAATCCGCTGCCGAGGACAAACGTAGACGGCGAAAAAAAAATCTAAATCGACCACCGGCAGACAATGGTTATGCCTGAGCTAGATGTGGCAAATATCTTATATAATACAGACGTTACTTCAAAAAAGATGATTACGTCCTACGCGTCATGCATTTAGTCATGCATACTAACCAATGACCTAAATTTTGGCAAGTCATTGATTTTCCTGGCTAGCTCAGGCAACTCATTCCATGCTCTTATAGCGCTAGGGAAGAAGAAGCATTTGTACAAATTTTTCCTACCATATGGAACAAGGAAAGTGCCTTTATCTTTGTGTCTTTCTGAGTATTTTAAAAGATGTTGTTTTTGTATTTGAAGATTATGTTTCAGTGGTTTATGTATAATTGTTACTTTACTTTGAAATCTTTTATCCTTAAGGCTTTCTAAATTTAGTGATTTTACTAAAGGTGCTACTCTTGTCAAATGTGAATATGTAGGTCACAGCTGGGGCTGCGTAGCCACCTGAAATACTGCGTTGCTCATTAATCTTCGGACTTGAACATGTGACTTATTATTATTAAATTTATTCCTTTTAGTTGGCAACTGCAAGTTCAATTTAGCGTCCTTGACATGTCTTTTTTTTCTTTGTAAAAATCTACAATAGTTTATACGAAACTAAATACAAAATAGCTAATTTGGATGCATTAAAAACTAGACTCGGCTAATTGTTTCTCTATGATTGTAAAGTATTCGCGGAAACTAAATCTACTTTTACTTTGAATGTAGTTGTTCATGCATTGTTGGCTAATTTAATTAATTTTGATCTCGAGATCTAGATCTAAATCTTTTTTGTTCTAGCAAGGTTCACTAACCAATTTCGACTAAATTTATAGATTTCTCTCAAGCATCTCGATCAAGCCTAAATGAAAAGATCTAGATTGAGATTATACGATAATACGTCTGTTGTTTTTAGGTATATAGTATACATGTATATTATATCCATATAACTACAAGTAGGTTATAATTGTTACATTCAACTCTCTTTTGACCCTAAAGTTAAAGTTCTAGATCTAGTATAGATCTTTCTGGTTTTAATACTTCACAGCCATAACAATATTGTATAAATATCTACAGTACTACCAGTGGCGAAGCTAGGGCGGGGAAAGGAGGGGCAGAATTTGAAAATCTCCCCGGGCCCACACTTGAAGGGGGGCCCAATTGAGTGTATTTTACATTAAATATTAAATGTTACGCAAAATGCAGGCCCCCCCCCCCCAATAGATAAAGCGCCCCGGCCCTCAAATGATGGAAAATTTCTATCTACGCCACTGACTTAAATTCTATTGATATCCTGACTATGAATTCAAGTGTTTAATAGTTAAATAAAAATCTAGAATAATCTACATGAACGTACTAGGGTTCTTGGGTCTAGAGTAGCCTACTAGCGCTATGTATATTACTGAATAAATGAGAATAGCTAGAAAGCATAGGGAAATATTCAAATTAATTTAATAATTTAAGATAGATAAGATAAGATATAGATACTTTTTATTGATCAAATGGAAATTCAGTTTGACTACAATTGACAACCTCGGCGTAACTTCCTTAACAATAATAATATAGATGCTGATACGAGCAGCATTCACACACGAAACACATACACAATAATAAATAACGCTTTATATGTAGACTTCTATGTAGTTCTCGATGACGACAGATGATCTTGTAACACTTTGACCGAAAGTGGGATAAAGGAGTTTTTAAATCTTTCAGGTTTAGTCCTAATGGAAAGGAGACGACCACTTCGTTCAGATCTGATGTAACAGTGGTTTGATGGGTGCAGGTTGTCCTTAAGAATCGAGAGTGTTTTGGAAAGGCATTTTTCATGAAAAAGTTATTCAAGAGATGGTAGCTGTGTTCGAGTGATATACGATCCTTTTTTTAATTAGTCTATTTAGTCTAAGTCTTTGTGCCAGTGAAGTATTACCCTACCAGTGATGGCAAAGTTAATTAGCCTGCTGATGGTTGCTGTATAAAAAGTTTAATTATTGTTTTGTCAATGTTAAATTTCCTTAGCTTTCTAAAATACAAGAGACGTTGGTGAATTGTGGTGTAAAGGTTTTGACAGTGTTTAGTCCATTTCAGTTTGTCGTTGATGGTTGTACCTAGGTATTTATATTCTTGTACTTGTTCTACGGTTTTGGTTATTTATCTGAATTTCTGCACTATGACCTTTATGTTTCCTAAAATCTATTATCATTTCTTTAGTTTTCTAAACATTTAAAAATTAGTTATCTATACACCATTGGTGCAAAGTGGTAATTGTTGAATGGTACAGATTTTCATCACCCACAATAAGGCCAATGATTGCTGTCTCTTCAGCAAATTTCATGATGGGAGTGTCAGCTGATAGGCTCTGAATGTCGTCTGTGTATATGGTATTCAATACTGGTGACAGGACGCACCCATGCAGCGCTCTAGTGCTTAACTCTCTCGTGCCTGACACATACCCGTTTACTTTTACATATTGTTGGCGTTTGAGAAGAAAGTTTAGAATCCAAGCTTGTATATTTGCTATATGACATATAGTAGTATATATTATTATATTATTTGTATATTTTTTTAAGATTCTAGATCAAGTGCAATTCTTTTTGCATTGAATAATTTACACCCTTAACAATATTTTATAAACATCTAGACTTCTACTTGTATTTATATCTTGGATACGAAGTCAAGTGTTTAGTCATTCAATTCTAGATCTAGCATTGGATTCCAATGTACCTCTCGGTGACAACAATTGATCTTAAAACGTCTCTGAATAAAAGTGGAACATTAAAAAGTTCTTAAACCTACCCTTAATGGAGATGAGCTGGTCACTTCATCCAGATCCAATGGAGCTGTCGTGTAATGTGTACAGTGATTTCACATGATGAGCATAAGCATATTCGATGAAATAGTTCTTTAAGACATGGTAGATATTAATTGAGCGATATAATCAATTGCCATTTTCCAATCTAAAGATTTAAAAATTCAGTAACCCCTTAAATTCAATCTGACAATTACATTATTTATTTTACAACTAGAAGCAACAAAATAGATTTAGGCTTAGTTGAGTGGGGTAAAAATGTACATTTTTTCTACTTTAGGAGGGGAAGGGGAGGTAAAAATGTTATTATTTTGTACTTAGGGAGGGGAAGTAAAAATGTTACATTTTTTCTACTTTAGGAGGGGAATGGGAGGTTAAAATGTTACATTTTTCTACTTTGGGAGGGGAAGAATATGTAAAAATGTTACATTTTTCTACTTTGGGAGAGGTGGGTAAGTAAAGTATTACATTGTTCTTGAAATGCATTATTCAGTAGTTAATAAAAGTAGAACAATCCCATTTACGCAAGGCCGGATTTAAGTATGTGGAGGCCCTGATGCAGGACTTTTGTGTAGTCCCGCCTAATCTGCCGCCTGCTCTGCCTTAAATCCGGCCCTGCTCAATCAAATTCTTAAAGGAGAAATTGTCTTTTAAAAAAAAATTGTTCTAATGTTACCTGTTTGTATTTCAAAATCTCATAATTAAGCTATCATTTAATGGCAAAAAATGTTTTCTGTACTAACAGAGTGAAACAAAGAGAACGTCCTGGACAATGTCTATTTGTGTTGTCCTTTTCTCTGTCTCCATCAGTCATATCACAGGTACTATAGGTCAGTGTCATCAAATAACAACATGAATATTTGACTAATATATTATTAGAAACTATTTTATTGCACACGTCGTTTACTTAAGAAGAAAATAATGTCAAGCAAAACCAAGAAAACAACATACAAAAGCGTAATAAGAACAGCAGCAATGTATGGTAATGAGGCACTCTATACATAGTAAAGGCAACTGAAAATCCATTAGGAAAATCATGTAAACTATGCGGGGTTGAAAATAACAAACTAGAAAAATATTTGTTTGGGGAGTGTCCAAACTTCACTATTGTGAGAGAAACTGTCAAATATTTGAAATGCCAACAGCCATGTCAAGGTCTACATAGGCCTAGCAATATTTTTAAATAAAATACCCAAAGCAAAAAGTAAAAAAAAACGTAAAGATATGAATTGATTTTGTAAGCAGAGTATATGATACTTATATGCAACATGTATTTAAAAGCTACTTACGATAACAAAATCCTAAATAGAATCAAAGTAGATCATATATACAGAAAAGAGGCTAAACCCCCCCAAAAAATAATAATAATTAGGAAAATGTATTGGGTTATACAAGATTAAACAGTGTAGAGACACCATGGAGGACACGCACTAACCATGAGATATACCAATTGTATGAAGACCCTACGATAGTGACAGAAATAAAAAAGATCAGACTTCGTTCAGTAGGTCACACACAAATACACACACAAACACACAGATTTAGCGTTAGCATTATACCAGTAGTTTAAATATACACATTTGAAAGTAGTCAAGACAATGTCAAGTAATGAAATATTTTTATTCTCTGCAGATTGTGCACCTGGAGATCCAGACTTAATACCAGAACTGTGTACCAACTTTAGTATATGTCAGACAGAGCCATCACTGTGCTGTAACTATTGCTTCCCACAAAACAGTACTACAAGCACAAGTGCCACAAAGCTAATTTCACCCTTAGGTAGAAAATGTGTCTGTACATAAATTAAATTTGATACATGAACCCTTGGTAAAATACTTTTTTTTAAAATTTTGATCCTAATAGCAAAGCGAACTTTTAACTTCTTTTAATTTCTCGAATAAACGTGTTAGTGAAAAGACGAGAGATAATTAAACGCTCAGCTATGTACGCCATAGCCCCCTAGTATGAGGTATCTAGGGGGGTAGCACCTCTAGTGGACAGGAAGTCGTACTTTTTTTTTTTTGAAGGTAGATTGGCTCACTCTTGGTACCCAACTCTCACCTGTGGCTCCTAGAAGCTGTAGCATGCGCAGCGGCAACACCCCAGAAGAGGCCTTGACTGGGCGGCTAAATCAGGTAGAGGGTATATGAGGTGTCCGTGAGGTTCTGTCAAATCTAGCATGTAAAGTTTGGACCTGTGTGAAACGTCACAAAACTAGACAAATTATGATTATAGCATTTATATAGCGCTGCTTTCATGCTTATAGCATGCTCAGAGCGCTTTTGGACTATCTCATTTGTGGACTGGTGTGGGGGGGAGAGGGTATCTAGGAGTTGGTTTTCCGTGCTCCCTTTAGGCGCTCAGTAAACACAACTCTGCCCGAGTCGGGTGTCGAACCTCGAGCCCCCTTCTAGGTAGCCAAGCCAAGCCAAGTGCACTTGGCCTCTCGACCACGCTTCCCACATTGGACAGAAAGGCAACTACCAACACAGTGCTGTGAAGCACTCTAGAGCAGGAAAAGACGCACAGAAAGTCTCTGGTCATCCACTGCATCCAAACTGGTCCCTGGACGTCTTGACCAAATCTTACTTCCGGAAAAGGATGGGCTTTAGGACGAGAGAGCGAATCCGCCTCACTTATATAAAAATTCTAGCGCAAGTCACACTAGTCAACCTTTTAGAGTTCTCAGGTGAATGTTGCATGTACTAGATCACCTCTGGGCGAGACTCCAGTCGTCACTGCATGTTAATACTATAAACTGGAGTGTCAAAATCTTTACACCAAAATCAACGACTCTTCTATCTTAGAAAGATGAGTAGATATGACGTCGACTTTACAAATTATCTAACGTGTACTGACTTTTCTACAACAACCATCAGAAGTCTAATAACTTTGCCATCACCTGCTTGTATGGTAATACTTCACTTGCACAAAAGCATAGACTAAACAGTCTAGTTTAAAACAGCACCAACTATCACTCAAACACAGCTACCATCTCTTTAAAAACACTTTTTTTTTCTTAAAGATGCCTTTCCGAAAATCACAGGATTGTAAAGACAATCCACACCCATTAAGCCACTGTTACATCAGATCTGGGCGTAATTATCTTTTCTTTTCCATTAAGCCTAAAACAAAAAGATTTAAAAACTCAGTTATTCCTCTTTCAGTTTTGGTGTTGCTCATGTGTCGTCACTGATATCCACATAGAAACCTGATTCAATTCAGCGCTGTTGGTGTGTGTGTGTGTAAGTGTGAATATGTTTTATGTATAGACGTTTATCATGTCGGTGTTAGCAACTATATTGTTATTGTTGTAGTAGTTATGTTAGTAAAGGGGGGGGGGCAATTATAGTCAAACTGAATTACCGTTTGTTTGGACCAATATTATTATCTTATCTATATCTTAATTCCTCTTCGATTCTTCAGATGTTAATGTTAATTCCTCTAACAGAATGGTGTACTGAGGTCGGTAATGATTGTTGGTCCTTAGACAGGCAATAAGAATCGTTGTCAAGAAGTTTGAAGTGAACTCGTTTAATTTGTGTACAAAGCTTATATAAACTCCCTCTGTCTGTCTGTCTGGTACACGTTATGTCTCCCACATCCATTCAAGGATCAAGCTGAAACTTCGCACAAATATTCATTGGCATAGACAAGACATGAATCCATAAAAAACGTAACCCATAAAACAATTAATAACTGGTGATTCATTATTTTGTTAGACACCAACAAAGGAAACTAATACTTCAGTATTCACATATATGGCTTAATTTGTTGGGTTTAGTCATCTTAAATAATTCTTACCGCTTTTTTTTTTCTCGCGCGCATTAACCGATCAAGTTGATACTTTAAACAATTATGCATTGTTTCTAAGAAAACATGAATCAATAAACAAAAATACTGAATTAGTCAATTACTTATTGGTAATTTATTATTTTGTTTAATATCGTATAACGGAAATAACTTGTACATTATTAATTAAGTTTAGAGTGCCTGGGTCCTCTATAGGCAGGCACGTCCATTACTTAATGCTGCCTTCCTTCGCTTTCTCTGAATATGCATGTAGGTCTAGAACTAGAATATAAACAAAATATTGCCTTTAACTAGCGTGATTCTTTAACATCTTTCTAGCACCCTCGTAAATGGAAGAGATCATCAAATATTTTATAATTCTGTAAGAAAATATTGACCAGATTTGGCTAGAACGACATTTTGGATCTATTTAACTTTTTGAGAATTTGGAATGATAGAGTTATTATGTTCGTCAAGATGGAAGCCGTCTTGAATTGAAAAAAAAAATATTGTCAAGGTTTAGACAACAACCATCTATTCTTTTTAGACTTGGGAGGTATTCATATAAGTCAAAAAGAATCTACAGCGACTCTACGGCGATGGCTGTATTGAAAGTAATAGCCTGGCCTCTATTCAAAACGGTGACCTATGTGCCCTATGTGTCGAAATGTAAGCTATACAAAACATGAAAGTACGTGCCTTATGTATTTTTGTTGTGGGAAAAAAGTGATTCCACCCATGTAACAAGCAAAATACAACAAAAAAAGTAAAAAAAAAAGCTTATATTAAAGCGAAAATCCGATGGTTTTGACGTTTTTTTTTTATATAATATGTGTTTTGATTTACAGATAATGAATATATTCTTCTTTTTTTTTATTTGCAAAAACAACTTAGTATTTGATGTTTTTCCAACTTAATTTTCCTGCGCATCCAAAACAGTCAGACTTTCACCGGGTTTCTATGTGACGTCACAAGGTGTTTTAATCTATTGACTTATTGTATAACAGGAGACCATACACCAAAGTTTACATTCTCGTAAAAGAAATATATCTTTGTCTATGCAGTTAGATCTAGGATCTTGTAAGCAAAGAAAAAATGCGTATTAAAAGTAGATTTACATGCTTGACTAACCACGGCAGTGTGTATCTTCTCGCCTGACCACTCAACACACAACAAACACTACCACTTGGTTGTCTTGTCAAGACTGACTACACGTAGTCTGGAGTAGCCTTACACTGACCAGTTTGTGGTGGAATCAGTCAGACGTGCGATCTATTGACTTCTTGGGACAGGGAGAGGCTTAGATGAAAATGTGACTTTTTTTTCTCAAGTTGGTTATCCTAAAGCTTTTGGATCTATCTATACATGTTTATGTATATAACTGTATTATAGCTCTGGACTAGGCCGTCACTAAGCCTAACAGTCTAACAGCTACTGTAAGAATGAAGCGATACGATTGGTTAAATCAAGTTTCTCTTTCAGAATTGTTAAGGGAAGTGACGCATGAAATAACTTAAAACAAAATCTCAAGGAATCCCGTTTTTTTTTTAGATGTCAAGAATTTACAGACTAATTTATTAAATAAAAAATTTTCTAAGCATTTAAATAAAAAATGATATAGTGTTTACTATTACAACTTTTTACGCAGAATTTAAATATATCAATAACTCAAATTTGAAAAACTATCGGAGTTTCCCTTTAAGTGTATCAATTAGTTTGAATCAGTCTTGTTATTCATCATCATCATCATTGGCCTCCTTCAGTCGTAGGACGACTATGGTTCATCTCAGAGCACACTTCCTCATGTGGCTGTGGAGCCCTATTTTGGAGAGACACTCCCGGCCACAGATAGCGCAAGTTAGGGTCCCCTTGGCTTTTGCTTCGGTGGTAGAGGAGCTGGCCGTTTTTCGGTTTGTGCGTTTTTCTTCCTGGGCTGAGACCCAAGTACCTTCACTGTCCATAGCTTTCTTTGTCACTGTCTCTCTCCACCTGTTGCGGTCCAGAGCTATGTCTTCCCAATTGTCAGTATTGATGTTCACTGTTTTGAGGTCGCGTTTTATTACATCTATGTAACGGAGATGGGGGCGACCAGTTTTTCTTGTGCCAGTCGCGAGTTGACCATAGAGGATGACTTTCGGGATGCGCTTGTCCTCCATCCGGCGAACATGTCCAAGCCAGCGCAAACGGCGTTGTCTGAGGGCTGTAAAAATGCTGGGAATACCTGATCGCGCAAGGATCTCAGTATTGCACACTTTTTCTTTCCATGTGACATTCAAGATCCTACGGAGACATCTCAAATGGAATGAGTTTAGTTTTCTCTCTTGCTTTGCGTAGGTGGTCCATGATTCACTGCCATATAGCAGTGTGCTCATAACGCATGCCTTGTAGACTTCCATTTTGGTCACCGTGGTTAGCTTATGGTTATCCCAAACTCTTGTTATTAAGTCTTGTTATTAAATTTGTAATAATCCACAGGGCAGTCTATAAAGGGAACTAATTCAGCTTATACCACCACTTCTGTCAAGTACTATTTCTTCACTTGTTTGAGATACAAAACAAAGACATTTATTACCAATAGTTAATTAACTAATTGTTTCTGTATTGATATTTTTGTTGTAAGGGAAAAAAAAATGTGCACAATTTCAGCTTGACTCAACATTGGGTGCGGCAGAAATAACGTGTACTTTTTTTTTTTTTGCCTAGACAGACACACGGACAGACACACAGAGTGAGGTTGACAAAAGCTTTGTAAAACAAAACAACATGTCTACACACGTCTGTAAGAGTTCGGATTGTAGTTTTGTTGTCCCCTGACTTTCTCATTCAGACCAACTCACCCTATTGGTTGCTTATATCTGTGACGTGTGACTTAGGTTGTCCAATCAGACCATTTGAAAGAAAGACGCCGAGGAAGCTGTACAGATCAAAATAGTAGAGACATAGATCACTACAGCTTTAGTTTCAACAGAGTGTGTAATGGGCATAGACATAAAATATATTTCATGTCTACGGTAATGGATTAACCAGACTTAATCAAGATGTATAGAAGTGCACTACCTAAGTATCTGCTAGAGACGAGACATAGTAATGCATAATTATTTCTTTGTGTTCAACAGAGTGCGTACTGGGAGAATCAGACTTCAACACAGAGCTGTGCACTACTCCAAGTGTCTGCCAGACAGAGCCACAGAAGTGCTGTAACTATTGCTCGTACAATTCCGGAACAATTCTATCATTATACGATACTTGGCTTTATTGTTGTTTTTACATTACGTTGCATATTCATTGTATAATCTTTATGTCAAATCAAAAGTCTTCTAGATAGAATGAGTAGCTCATAGATTTGATTGTTTTTCCTATTTTGATAAATGTCACATTCATGAGAAAAAAATATTTTTTTCACGTATTTCATATCAATCTTTTCAATAGACTGTAATCATAATACACATTAATATTAATTAAAATGCAACAAGAACATTACACTATATGTTGTTATTTGTTGCCAGGCTTTATGTTATTTATTATGACCGGATAGTTTAGACTTAGACTTATGCATTGCAAACACTTTACATATAATTATTCTAGATCTAGATTACTACTGGCTAAGACAATTGATTTCTTACAAGATTATATAATGTTTTTTTTATTTTTATTTTTTTTACCATATCATCTGTTCCATATTTTATTCACCTCTAAAATGCTGTGGTGCCCCAAAGGTCCCTTGTTGATAGTTGTTACTTTGAATGGCGTCCGTTACTAAATAGCTGAATTGTCAGTTAGAACCTATCTTGAGAGTTATGTCAATATGTGCTTATTCGTTTAATGTCATGGTGAATAAAACGACCTGTTTTTTGATGATTTCCTTGCATGGTTTTTAGCCCGTGAATTCTAGTATCTGTCACGTTGAATTGAGACGATCCAACATCTCGTTCTGCTGTTCTCTCTCTCTCTCTCTCACTCTTTTCTTTTGTCTCTCTTTCTTTCTCTTTCTCTTTCTCACAATTTCTGTTCTCTATCATCCACGCTCTCCTGGAACGCTTTGAGAATCGAAATGCTGCCCTACATAGATTCTTGACTGGAATTGGAACTATATTTAAAACTAGAATCTGCAACTTTTTATTTTCATTGTAAAGCGCTTGTGGAAGCAAGATCTACTTTTACTTTGAGTCTAGCTAGCAGCATTGACACATATTTGGCTTATTTATCCACCATCTGGTTGAAAGCTAGATCTAAATCTGTATATTTACATTTTACATTAGTATCTGCCAGATAAGCCAATCGCTATGCTGTGACTCTTGCTCACGAGTTAAAAAATATGTTTTATATGTTTCGGATGTTTCTTCAGAGTTGAAGATAATTACTTCCTAGTCCAAACCTCCCGCAGGAAGACGGGGAATGGGAGCGGGCAGGGTTTGAACCCGGGACCTTCGATAAATCTGAACGACAGTTCAGCGCGCAAACCGCACGACCAGGCAGCCAACATAGTCACGAATGGGTATAAATAAGTTTTTATTTGCATTTAGCGTGATATTTGAACCCTTGGAAATATCAAGTTGTAAATTCTGATCTTAACAGCGAAGCAATCTTATAAGTGTGCTTCGGTCGCTGAGAATAATTGTTCCGTCAACTAAGAGGCTATTGTGGACGTTGTCAAGAAGTACAGAGTTGACATGTTGGGAAACGTTCGGATCTTATGTAACGGTCATAATGGTGGGAGGGGGGTGTATATATATTTGTTACGATTTGTTACCAAAAAAAAGGGGGTCTGAAGATTTTTTACGTAACAAAAACAAAATATTCAAATGAATTAAAACCTATTTTTAAGTTCTTTTCATCATTTTAACTCTCGTGTTTATGTTTGTTGTGTTCATAACAACCCCAACCAATGTTATGTTTGTTGTGTTCATAACAACCCCAACCTATGTTATGTTTGTTGTGTTCATAACAACCCCAACCTATGTTATGTTTGCTGTGTTCATAACAACCCCAACCTATGTTATGTTTGTTGTGTTCATAACAACCCCAACCTATGTTATGTTTGTTGTGTTCATAACAACCCCAACCTATGTTATGTTTGTTGTGTTCATAACAACCCCAACCTATGTTATGTTTGTTGTGTTCATAACAACCCCAACCTATGTTATGTTTGTTGTGTTCATAACAACCCCAACCTATGTTATGTTTGTTGTGTTCATAACAACCCCAACCTATGTTATGTTTGTTGTGTTCATAACAACCCCAACCTATGTTATGTTTGTTGTGTTCATAACAACCCCAACCTATGTTATGTTTGTTGTGTTGATAACAACCTTAATCTATGTTATGTTTGTTGTGTTCATAACAACCCCAACCTATGTTATGTTTGTTGTGTTCATAACAACCCCAACCTATGTTATGTTTGTAAACATGCTTTATACATTTAAACAGATACTGTGGTTCATTGACTTTCGCGGGTCCAACTTTTACTTACCACGATGTTGAGAAAGAATTGATGTGTGCGTCTGTGTGTCTATGTCGTGGGGTTTGAGTGTCATCCTTAAGTTTCGCCTCTGTAATCCTCCTCCTCATCATCAAACTCCTTTCTCTCCGAATCTGCGATACCATCGTTGATTTGACCTCATTAAATTACATTAATGTTTAATTTTATAAACTTGACTTTGTATTATATAAAAAGAGCATGCACTCTCTTTTGATTCCATACCAAAATACAACATTTTCTGATAACAAACAACAAAGCTTTTGAAGATTAATCATTACAGGTGAGTGAAATAGTAATGAGCAAAATTTAGAATTTCTTTGAAACGTGGACAAATAATAACGGAGAGAAAGAGTTAAATCCTCTCTTGCTAAAACCCTGCTGTATTGCGTAGTGCATGCATGTCACCATACAGGTCGAGAATTTTTGGTTTCCCAGACCTGTCGAGACGGAGATCAGCAAGTCTGGGGCAGTCAAACAGAATATGAGGCACGGTTTCCTCTTCTTCCCGCAGCGGGGGCAACGTGAATCAAAATTTGGCCATAGCCGTGAGAAATATGAGCCAACAGGACAGTGGCCTGTCCTGCACTGTGCTATAATAGCTTGCTCAGGCCTGGACAGCCTCCACCACGGGAAAGTGCGGTCAGGGCGCCTTATGCGCTCCCAGACTACACGGGCTTTTTGGGAATTGTCCCAGCATTCAAACCACTTTTCCATTTTTTTTTTAAATTATAGCCAGAGCATAGTGGAAACTTACAGCCTGTTCCGTGGGTGCAATAGTGTTGCCACGCTGTACCTGCCCAAAGGTTGAATGGGTCAGACTTAGTGGGGTAACGTAAGTTCAGGGCTGCAGAATGAAGTAAAACGACTAATCCTGTCGGTGTAGCTGTGGGATAGACACTTAGCTGTGAATAAATTGCTACATAGTGATATTAAATAGATCTAAAAGAGTTTCTTACTTTAATTAGAAGTTTTTAGTTTAATAAAAAAAAATTAAAAATTCATCACGCACGGGTTTTCAAATAATATTAATGAAAAAAAATCCCACGTTTTTTTTTTCATACACGGGTTATTCGGCGATGATGTATTTCTTAAAAATATTTTAAAAAATGACTTCGATGAGGTTAATGTAATTTTACGTGTGAATCTACACCCTTGTCAACGAGCTTATATTTTTCTATATTAGTGATAAGGTTCAATGTGGCAATTAATCCACGTACCAAAGACGAGAAAACATTTAACATTGTCTTTACAATGACTCATAATGCAGGATATAAATTTTCAATACGTTTATGTAACCAGAATTTGTGGTATCCTTGTCTAAACATTGGCTCAATTTCCTCGTTCATGCATGCTTAAATAATATCCTCTTGTATTAGAAGAAATCCATCTGTGACAGGGATCTGAGTTAGCTTACGCTCAAAAAGGGTGTAATACCCAGTGGAGAGTAACCTAATGAAGATATCTTTAGATCTTTGATTTAGGTCAAATTAGAATGGTTCGTAATAATTCATTTTATGAAGTTATTAATTCGAATAAATTTGCATCTTGGGAAGAAGTTATTTTAATCGTATACTATTTTCATTTCTGTCGTATCGTTGTAACTGAGGCTTCAAAAACCAGAGTTTGAGAACCAGCTACTCAAAAGGTTGCTGCTTAGATTTAATATGTGTAACTCGGGTCACTGCCAGTAAGTCAGCAACTAATTACTTATGTAGAGAAAAGAAAAAAGCTCAGATTTGAGTATAGCCTATTAGCAAAAAGAAAGAAACTGATTAGTGCTATCTTTAAAGGAAGAGCTAAACACCGTCAACTCATTGTTTGGTCCATGGCACTGGATTTATTGACAAACCTTTCTGAACCAGCACGGATTAACTCATTTGCTAACACAGCATATTGACACTGCAATAATCGTACAATGTTTTATTATATTTTTCTAATTTGTTAATTTCGAATCTTACTACAACGTTGATTTGATAAACATAGTCTTACTATTTAGGAGTGTCAAGTTACACCATGTAAAACTGTTATTACTTTCGATATGTATTTATTAACAAACAGTACCAGGCCTTAGATGTCTGTAGCAGAAGAGCCTTGTGGCCTTTAAAAAACAAGCCTAAAGACACAGTTGATGACCAGAAATGCATACGCACATTTACCCACCACACAGCCCAACTTCTTCTCTTAAATCTTCGACTGCATGACAGTAGTACAGTAGACACGAATAGAGTGAACGCTGACATACAAGTGACAGAGAGAATCCAATATTTTGTACAAAATTTACATTAAAAAATTACTACCAGTACACACCCGCCACGCCAGTAGATTTACATAAGCTTTATTCATAGATATTCTGTTTGTTACTTAAGTCAACGAATGATTTTTATAGCAATGGCGACTAAAATCAAAGGTAGTTGCATCTTACGAATAGCATTTACATTGATGTATTTTTATGCATTTCTTTTAAAATTAGCACAATAATCTTTTAGTAAAACTCTATGACAAATAGCAGTATACACAGGATACGCCCGTTTATTTGTTCTCACGCTTGATTTTGTTTATTATGACCAGAACATCGCCTTCATCTTTTATTTTTCTAAATTGTAATAAACAGGAAACTTTCTAAATATCAACCTAACATACGTTTTTTAACACCTGAATTAGTGTATATGTCAAAATGAAATTTAATGGCCCGCTCTCCCATTCCGTTCTTCTTTTCTCTCTCTCTCAGACATCCCCGTTTTTTTTTTTAATCTGCGCATCGTAATATCAACAACATCGACTTTTGACTTGATTTAGGAAGACACGCTCCATAATGCTATCCAGATCATCTGCTCCTTATTTTATATATATATATATAATTTATGGTATCTTGTTTTAAGTTTTATTTCTTTTTAAGGCAAACCGAATTTTAAAAAAATGTCGACAAGTTTATAGCGGCCCCCCAAAAGGGGAAAAGACGCAATTAGTTTTGTGTGGCCTGTCCGTCCCGTTTAGATCTCAGAAACTAGAGGAGAAAATGAAAATCGGACATCATGTCATATCACCAAATGGGCACATGTGATTCGTAAAACATTCAAATAAATAGTAAAAACTGCACACGTCATTAATCTTCTGAATCGATCACAATCAATGGCCTTATCATTAAGTAGACTCTATATCTAGATCTACATTTCAGATCGAATATAGTTTAGAAATCTACATTTTATATAGATACTAGACTGTCACTAGTCTAGATCTAACTCTACCTGACTAAAGTTTATTTTTTAATTAGGATAGGCCTACATCTACTTTCTAGATTATTCTTATCTTATCTTCTTATCTTATATAATACAGACGTTACTTCAAAAAAGAAGATGATTACGTCCTACGCGTCATGCATTTAGTCATGCATATTAACCAATGACTTAAATTCTGCCAAGTCACTGGTTTTTCTGGCTAGCTCAGGCAACCCATTCCATGCTCTAATAGCACTAGGGAAGAAGGAGTATTTGTACAAATTTGTCCTAGCATATGGGACGAGGAATGTGCCTTTATTTTTGTGTCTTTCAGAGTATTTTATTAAATTTTGTTTTTGTATTTGAAGATTATGGTTCAGTGTTTTATGTATAATTGCTACTTTACTTTTGAGTCTTCTGTCCTGAAGGCTTTCTAAATTTAGTGATTTTACTAATGGTGTTACCCTAGTCAAATGTGAATATTCGTTTGTTATGAATCTCACTGCTCTATTTTGTGTTTGTTCCAGTTTCTTAATGTTTTCTTGAGTTGAGGGGTCCCACACGGTGGATGCATATTCTATTATTGGCCTAACCAAGGTTAAATAACATTTTAGTTTTATGTTCTTATTTGATTTATAGAAATTTCTTTTAATAAACCCTAATGCTTTGTTGGATTTTTTTATAGTTTCATCAATATGTGGATTCCATGACAGTTTTTCATTTATTATAACACCTAGGTATTTTGAGTTTTTAGTCTGTGTTACTGGTTTGCCATGAATAAGATAAGTGGAATTAATTTGTTTTAGTTTTTTTGTTACTCTTAACAACTGACATTTTTCTGGGTGGAAAGACATGCTCCAATTTGATTCCCATTTCTGTAATTCATCTAATTCTCTTTGTAAAATATCTGTGTCTTGTTTTGTTTTTATTGTTCTATATATTATGCAATCGTCTGCAAATAATCTGACTTTTGTTCCTGAACTAATGCAATTTGGTAAATCATTTATGTAAATTAAAAATAGTAGTGGACCCAAGACTGTTCCTTGAGGTACACCTGAGTTTACTGTTATTGGTGTTGATTTAGAGCCATTTATTATTACAGTTTGTTCTCTCCCTATCAGAAAATCTTTAATCCACTGATGCAGTGGACCGTTAATGCCGAAATATTTTAATTTTTTAAGCAAACTATGGTGGTGAACTTTGTCAAAAGCCTTGGAAAAATCTAGTAAGATAGCATCTATTTGTTCACTATTATCTAAACCTTTTGAGAAATCATCAATTAGTCCTATTAGTTGGGTTTCACATGATCTATATTTCCTAAAGCCATGTTGGTATGGGGTGAGGACATTATGTTTGTCTAAGTGGTTTATGATGTTGCTACATATTATGTGTTCTAGTATTTTACATGTGATGCTGGTAAGTGATACTGGTCTGTAGTTTCCTGGATCAGATTTTTCTCCTTTTTTCTTGACTTACATTTTAACGGCCCGCTTTAAAATGCAACCCTAAACACAAACTTGCTTTAGGCTTGCGATTTATAAGATTGTAAGCATTAACTAGCTTATAAATAAGGGAATAAAGACAGAATTTACACTTCTGCTGACTTGCAACTATGTCTAAATATTGGACAGGCTTTGGAAGTCATTTCTAAAGCTGGTTATAGACGAAAAAAAAATACGAAACTAAATACATTATAACAGATGTGGATACATTTAAAACTAGAATCCGAAATTTTTAATTTTAATTATAAAGTTTTTGTGGAAGATATAGATCTTTTAGTTGGAATCTAGCCTAGTATTCGAAACGCTGTAGCGTAGACTTGTACTTGTATAAATCTAGATCTAAATGTTTATCTTGATGTAAGTATAATAGATAAAGAGCTAGCTACAAACCATACGTCTGCAGAATATATAAAGTATAATAAAGTGTAAAGTATATTTTAATTATTCATAAATTTAATATTCTAGTCTAGATATATCTGAAATAATTTTAAATATATAGACTTTTGTTAATATGTCGACATTGTGTAGGCAAGAGAAGGGATTTATTCAGACAAACTTTAGCCTGAAGGCGTCCAAAAACAAAACTGGCCCTGGCCAGACGGTTTTCAACCTCGCTTGAAAAGCGAGGCTTCATTTAATACGATACTTCCTAGATATGTCAAGTGGTCTACCACATTCATATAGGGGTCTAGAAAGATCTACCAAGCGGTGTTTCTCTTGAACCTTCTGGATCTGAGACGTGGGTAGTATACCGAAAGCAACTAAGAATACTTGAGCGCTTTTACCAATGAAGCTTGCGCTCCATTATGCCCATGGCAAGACCGCACTACAAACACCAATGTCCTTGCGAAAGTCGGTATTTACAGTATAGAGGGACTTCTTATGGTTCGACAGCTATGCTTGACAAGACACGTATACCGTATGGGAGACGAACGTATGCTAAAGGCAGTATTTTTTAATGAGCTTTAAGGTGGTCAACGTAACAGAGGTGCCCCAGGGAACGCTTCAAAGACCAGCTAAGGCGTCTACTTGCCTTGGCTGACATAGAAGAGAGCACCTGATTGCATGTGACCTCAGAATAAGACAGCTGGAGGTCAAAGGCCGCAGGATACACATTTGATACTACAATAAAATACGCTACCGAGGACAGACGCAGACGGCGAAAAGAAAATCTTAATCGACTACCGGCGGACAATGTTTATGCTTGCCCTGGATGTGTCAGATATGTAGGTTACAGCTGGGGCTGCGTAGCCACGAGCAATACTGCATTCCTCATTAATCTCCGGACTCAAAGATATGCCTTATTATTATTTTAATATGTCGACAACAAATGCTAGTGTTTCGTTGTTAATTAATAGATGTAGGCTACACTAATCTTAATCTAATTCCTAGGATACTGGTCTAGATTACACCAACTAGTGCATAGCATAATAAAGAATAATTAAGAAAATCTACAACACTGTCAAAAATATGTAAACAGACAATTCCAGAGCGTAATGGAAATGAAAATCAATCTCGATAGTGCTCATAGCGACATGAACAAAATCAAATGTCCTCTTAGGAGAATGAGACTTTAATGGTTTTGTCGCAGCCTTTGAATTTCTGAAACAGGGACCTGTTTGAGTTCATTATTTTATTTGACTATTTACGGTACATGTGTGGCTTGATGCGAGTGCAGTTTTATCATACTTTAAGTTATCAAGATTTAATTGCGATGAAAGATGAAAAATTTGGAACTCACTTGTTTTGAAAATGTTGAATAGAAATAAATAAATTTCAATAATATTATTGATAGTTTTGCGAGAAAACACCTAATATTTATTTGTAGTATTTTTTGTTTTGTTAAATGAGGGATTATTAATCTTGTTTGCAATTAACAATACTTCTAAAATGAATACAAATGGTTTTCTTTAAAAAAGCAATTCTTTCCGATGTTCGTTTTCTAAAAGGGAAGGGGTTTTCATTATGAGAAAATGCCGCACTAGGCATCACATACTCTAACTGCTAAATTAAAAATCCCAGTCTTCTTAACCCACTGTTAGGAAGGCAAGTGCTTTACCACTCAGCCATAACGACTTTGTATTTTATCCAGTTGTAATTAACTTTATACACACACGCGAGCCTTTGCTGTGAATAAAAAAAAATAATCTTTTTTATTCATTGTATTTTATATCATTTCGCTTGTGTCTGCTTAAATAAAGAATTAGAACATGAACGGCTAGCTAAAGAAAAGTGAAGTGTTAATTTTTTGAGTGCCTAATTAATTATTTCGACGGTGTAACGTCTTATATACTTGAAATGCAGTGTGTAATAATGCAATAGGGACGTTGGCGTGGGTTCGACTATGTGTAGATAATTATTCATTTGCAGTTGCATGAAGTGGAGTTTGGACTGTGATTAACTTAAAAAACGTTGTTTACGACATACCAACTAGTAGTTTAAGGAACATACAAAAATAAATGAAGAAGGAGAATATGTAGCCATATGCGGCTGGCCATACAAAGAGTTACCACAATATTTATCCAAGTATGAGCACTAAGCTCCAATAGTCATTGACTATATCATCCTTTATTTTCTCTTTCTAAACTCAGAGGGTTTTTTTCTCGTGCGTGTTGTAAACACGGTTTTAGAGACCAGCTGTCAATGTCATTATAAGGCTGTGTCTAACGATAAAATGTAACATTCATAAAGCTTTACAATTAAATATATCTATTTATTGCATAAGATACTTTTGCTAAAAACCTTTTTATATAATTTAAAACTCATTGACTTATCCAAATATTTGGCTGTAAAGAGATATAAACAAACATTCTATGTCGACAGATTTGAATATGGATAACTTTCTGAAGTCTAATGCTGTTGTTATTTTCTCTGTCTTCATAAGTCGAATCTCAGGCACTGAAGGTCAGTATGATTGATTATTATAAATATTTCTCTAGTAACTTAGAATCTAGTATGTTGCCATTATATTAAAAACTGGTTGAGCAATTACGATATTTTGACCTGTTATTACTTTCCTTGTTCCTAGAACAACCAATACTTTTTTTAAGGAAGCAATGTATTTCACTCAAACGTATAGTTTTATTAGCAATGTTGTCCAAGTTTGCTTTTTTAAAATTGACATTAAAATTTAAAACAAAATTCTACCAAGAATCTAACATACTTCAAACCAGTCTTTTTATTATAATATATATATATATATATATATATATATATATATATATATATATATATATATATATAATATATATATATATATATATATATATATACATATATATTCGGCTCCTTATGTCTTGAATGACAATGAATGGATGCGCCCAGGTGAATCAATGGCGTTGGTTTCGTCTTGAGACGGGGCAGAAATGGTGTGACTGATCAAGCCGATTATGAAGCGGCAGAATTTGCCACAGTTCATGAATGTATCTACATCTGACTTAGGGCTAGTAGACAGTGGACAGTTTTCTTCTTCGTTCTCTTGACAGATGCAGTTTCGTTTCTTTTGCATTCGGTGAAGTTCGTACCAGCACTCGACAGTCTGTTTCCATGATGTGCGGTCTTGGGCTATCTTCTCCCACATACTTTGTTTAATGCCCGTGGTTCTCAGTTCTCGCTTAAAGACATATCTGTAGGTTAGTATTGGTCGGCCTTTTGGTCTGACTCTCTTTTGCAAGTATATTATTTCTTTAGGGATTCTTCCATCTGGCATGCCAGTTTAGTCTTCTCTGTGTAAAAAGTGCATAGATGCTGTGCATATTTTCCCCATTCAGAACGTCCTGGTTGAAGACATGATCCCTCCAGGAGATGCACATTATGCGTCGCAGGCAGCGTAAGTGGAGGTTTTTTAATGTGTGTTATTGAAGCATGTAAGTTGCCCAGCTCTCACTGCAATAAAGAAGTGTGCTCAGAACGCAGGCATTTTAGACTAAGATTTTGGTTGCCGTAGTCAATTTGGTTTTTTCCCCATCCCGCTTGGAGTGTTTTACCATTGCTTCAGAAGCCTTTCCTATTCCTTTTTGTCAGCTCAGTGTCTAAATCTAACTTTCTGGCTATTGTTGTTTCCATGTATGTGAATTCCTGCACCATTGTAAATGTGTGATTTCCAATACGTATCGCTGGTATTTCTGTGACATCATGCGCCAGTATTTCGATCTTGTCTTGAATAGGCTTATTGTATGGCTAAACTCTTGACAAGCAGCTGCCAGGACATTTACAAGCCTCTGCAACCCTTCTTGTGTGTGGGATGATATGAGTGCAGAATAATCGGCGATCAGCAGTTCCCTAATCAAGATTTGCTGTCTCTTCGTTTCGGCTTGAAGGCGTACCGGGATCTACTGTGGATATGTACTCCATCTTCCAGGGATTTAAAAGCTCTGATGAGTACCACTGAAAAGAAAGATGCAGTTTGAAGTCAGAACACATCCTTGTTTTACTCCGCTCTTGATGGAAAATGGCTAAGATGCGAACTGTCACACTGAACGGTGCCCTGCATATTTGCATGAAATGCTGACACTAGTTTCCGTAGCTTGTTTGGACAACTAATACTCTCTAATACGGCAAACAAGCCTTCGTAAAGTCAATAAAAGCTATACAGAGTGACTGCTTTTGTTCTCTGCATTTCTCCTTTTAGCTGTCGCAAGGAGAAAATCATATTTGCTGTGGATCTACTGGCCCTAAAACCACGCTGCGATTCTGGAAAAAAACGTTCTGCCAAGATATGCAGTCGCTTCAGTATTACTCTAGCATAGGCCTTTCCATCTATGCTAAGGAGTGAAATGCCTCTATAACTGTTACAATCGGTCGCCTTTATTTTTGTAAATTGTTACTATGTTGGAGTCCTTCAATTTATGGGGGGGGGGGGCATTTCTTGCTCCCATCACAAATTTAACATTTCGCAGATTGGCTTGATTAGGCCATGTTTTCCAACCTGAATGGCTTCTGTAGGAATACCATCTCCTCCTGATGCTTTCCCGTGTGCCAGCATGTCAATAGCTGTGCTTTACCGAGGGTGTTTCGTCCCATTCCCTCAAAACTGAAAGCAGTTGGAGAGATTTAATTTTTTTTAATCTCGTAAAGTTCTGCATAGTACTATTCTCATCGCTTCATTTTTAGTGCTCGATTACTGATGATTGAACCATCTTTTGACTTACGTGGGGCACACCTGATGGTGTGAAGTCCAAAGGCTTTTTTCATGTTCTGATATAGTCCTTTGATATTACCAATGTCTGCACAAGATATAATGTTTTCACATAGGTCCAGTATTTGTAAGCGCACCGTCTCACTATTCTAACTGCATTGATTCTTGTAGATCTGAGCGCTTGTAAATTGCATGGAGTGGGCTTCTTCTTGTAGTTTAGCATGGCTACTCTCTAGTTTCTAGTGGCAGTTTCCATTTCTGAAAGATTGCTTCTAAAAATTCTCAATATTTTTAATTGTTTGTTCCCAAAGATAAGTGCAAATGTTTGACAGATAACATCACGTATGAACGTCCAGCTTTTTCTACCTCAGTCACTGAGAAGTTTCTAAAAACTTCACCTTATTTGTTTGTAAATTCGATGCGAAGATCAGGATACTTTGTACTTGCAGTATTTAGGCCTGATTTTCCATGTTATGTGTGGATCTTAAAACTCAGCAAACTTGTACGGCAGGACACGAAAGTGTTATCAGTATCACAGTCCGCACTTTAAATGCTACGTGTCAGCAGTATGTTTTCATAGTCTTTTTTTATATCATATTAAGCTGGTGTTGGTAATGCAGAGCGTATGATATGCACAGAAATTTAGCAGTCTTTATCCGTTCTCTTTTATACTGCCGATTCCAAAAAGCCCAAGGCAGTTTGAACAGAAATTGTGGTCTGACCGTACTCTTGCATTCAAGTCACTTAGGATGACCATGTGCTCCTTTTGAGGAATGATCTCAAGGGCTTCCTTGAGGTCTTCATGGAACTTGTCTTTGCCCTCTTAAATTAAGCATAGCTTGGGGGAATACCCGGAATAGGCACTAATTAGAGTGACTTTTCCTAATGTAGTCACAACATTTATGCTTACTAGCCTTTCTGAGCCACCAACTAAAGGGACTTTCGTATAAAGCAAGCCCACACAAAGCATTCGCGTCTAATCTTGTGCCTTTCCTTTCCAAAAAAAAGTGTTATCAGCCTCGCGGAGCATGATGTATTCAGTCAGTCGTTTTTCTAGGAGAGCTGCAATGTCAAAGCGTAGTCTTTTCAGCTCGTTGTTAATGACTGCTGTCTTCCTTGCATTTTCAACATGCCGAATGTCATCTGTGAGACCAGGACACATTGTCCTGACGTTCCATGTGGCCATTTGCATGGATTTTCTTTTTGATTCTGATTTTTATTCTTTTTTTGCTTGCTGCAACTTTTCAGCCTACTTGTCACTTTAAACTAAGCTCTAAGCACCCATTAGAGCAGCAGGGCTGTAAAGATCAACACACGATGACTGCCCAGGTTGAGGAGGCAGTAGCTGATCAATGATTCGCAAAGACCTCTCCCACCGTCCGAGGCAACCCGTGGCGTCCATACATTACGCCAATTAAGTTGGACCTATTACCATTAACTGTTGTCTCCCGTGTTGTTTTAGCCGCTTTGCAGCAGCAGCACCAAGGTTTCCTCTCCGGGTCATGGTCCCTCTCAAGACCTTGCTGATGAGATACATAGGAACGTTTCGCGATACATTTGACACCAAATCAGTTGCAGAAGCTTTCGGAGAGAAGTTGTTGCTCCCAACGCCTAAGGGGCTTCATTCCTTATTTTTCCTCGAGGTCGTCTCATGAAGCCTTGTTACCGCAAGGCATCGGTAAGAGTACCACTCTCCTAGATGAATTGCCTTACTAGGCTGACGAGCTCCATCTGCCCGAATCTCCCGGTTTTTGTGGCGCCATCCGCCTTCACCCCTTCACCTGTTAGTAAGAGCAGTTTCGTCGGGCTTAGTATCCAAGCAACACGAACAGAAGACAAACCTGAAAAATATGATGAGACTATAGGAACAATAGATAACTATACAATCTTCCATGTTCATAAGATCTACACTAGCAGAGTGGTTATTGTGTAAGCTTGAGAACCTGAGAAGGCTTGAGCCATGAGTTTTTAAATCAGGTCGTTCCCCCTTTTTTTGTATAAATGCTTTTTATTGTTCTCTAGATCTAATACAAAATCTAATTATATGACAAATCCGAACTAATTGATTCAAAAACTCTTAATATAAGTTGTTTTTGTTTTAAGTATCTTCATGTTCTTTTTCTGCTCACAAATGAAAAAAAAACTCGTTTGTTGAACGAACTCAAAGTGTTAACAAAGCAGACTATGGTTAGAACGTTATACTAAATATGTCACGCCCAAAAGGATGACATGTCTCTAAAGACGTTAACTAGACAAATCAGAAGTTTAAAAAAATGTCAGAAACAAAGTTTATATTAACTCACTTTGTCTGTCTGTCTGTCTGGTAAGAACTTTGTACGCGTTTATTTCTCCCACAACCAAATCTCGGATCAATCTAATCGCACTATTATTTATTGTTTATAAATGTTTTTTAAAGGTTGTCACGGCGGCCGCAGTTGTCAATGGGGATAAGTTCCAGTTTTCTATAAAAATACTCCTATTCTGACAACTAAGTCCAGCACCTGGCCTGGTATTAAAGGTGGGCGTAGTAAAGGGGGTTTTAAATTTAACATCCCCCACCAGGGGTTTTTAATTTAACATCCCCCACCAGGGGTTTTCAGAATAAAACTCACTCTTCTAATAATGCAAACGAGTCACAAAATTCCATGAGCGTAGCCAGGGAAATTTTGAGTTTGAAACCCCTCTAGAATTATTTTTACTATAAATCCACTCTTCGATATAAGAAAAAAGCATGCAAGAGTCACCAGTTGTAATAATCGTAGCATAGGGGGGGTTTAAAATGTTAAAAACCCTTCCAGAGAGCTTTAAGCTAAACCCCTACCAGAGTGTTTTGAGTTTATAACCCCCTTTCTGTGTGGTTCTAAGTTAACAACCGCCTCGTCAATATAAAATTAAAGCATAATACAGTCACAGGGTTGACTTTAAACTATTCAATTCCCTTTAAACCCACCCCCCTGCAGATGGTTTTGAGTTTGAAACCAATCTACAGAGAGTTTTGAGGTTCAAAAAACCATCTTTGATATTATTTTAAAGGAAACTACAGTTATCTAGTTTTATAATGTAGCTACGCGGTTTTGAGTTTGTGATAGAAAAGAAACTCCAGAGATTGTTTTTTAGTTTAAAACCCCCCCAACAAAAGGTAATACAATTTACGGCAAACTACAATTACCAAATTTCATGAGCGTAGATTAAGAGGTTACAAATTTTTATTAATCATTAACCCATTAACCCCAAAAACTTTATTACAGCAGTGCAAGTATTATTAGTTTTGATTTTTAACTAAAATACTAAAAAGTATTTAATAGCAGGATAATGCTCTGTAGATACCTCAGAATATGCATTTTTTTTGTGGTTTAAAATACCAGAAATAGTGCTTGGCGCGAGGCTCCTCCTTAAGAGGATCTCACAGCGCTTCCCCAAATCCAATTGCTGGCTAGGACGGGGTGTTTACAGTCCTTCCGCTAACTCCAGAAGACGATAAAACGTTTTCTGAAAGTATGAAAGGTCGGAGTGTAAAAAAAATATTTAATTAAGATACACACAAAAATTTACAAGACAGAGAACCAGACTGACAGAGTTGATATAAGCTTGCTAATATTTTTTTTTTTATTATTTTATTTTGCATTTGAATTGCTTGCATAAGATTTGATTTGCTAATGTTTATTATATCAACTCTTTGATTTTTTTATAGTAAACGGAAACAGAGGTAGTTTTTTTTTCTATAGTTATGTTCCAATATGAGGCGAGTGACGACACTGGTGATCAAATGCCTGACCAGTTCAATGTGACTTTTAGCACAGAAACGAAATGCGTTCGCAGAGTTTTGACGTTAACATCCCTCTCTATACTCTCGACATCGATAGGGAAGGCTTTTTTCAAAAACAAAAAGTGAAAATTAGACCCAGAAAGGTAACAAAGAAACTAATTTTGATTTAGTTTGTATAGAATTAAAAAACAAAAAACAGACATAGAAATCAAACTTGCTGACTTCTTAATGTAGGAAATGTATAAAAATAATTCAGTACTACAACAGAATACGATAGTATTCATTTTGAAAGCATGAGAACATTTTTAATAAAAATTTTAGACCTTTCTGCAAATCCTTTTTTCAATTTAAATTTTTTTTTCATAGATTTAAAAAACTTGACACAGTTCTCAAAAACTGTTCTAACGAATCTTCTAGAAATTTTTACTCTTGATTTTTATATTTGAGATAAAAATTACTAGCTAAAATGCCACACTTAGAAAACCTTTAGTTTGACCGATATAATTTTTAAAAATATAATCATTTAAATTTCAATTTGGTCTTTACAATCTTTATTTTGAACAAACACATCCTCGAAAATTTTCGCACGTAGACCCTATTCATAAATGAGTTTAATAAATTATCAGACGCTCAAGAGCATTTTACGCACCATCTTGTAAGTCTGAATCTATAGAAATGTCATCATAATGTAATATACTGTTGTTTAGAGTTATAATACATTGGCTTGGCCAGGAGTTATTTTAAGTGTATTGGACGGAATGAGGACTGGACATGTTCTGTGGATACCAGACAAAACATTCAAACAGATCAATAAAACATGCTAAATTTAGAAGAGAGGAAAATTCAGTACACGAGAGGCAGAGAAGACCGACACGCAAACAGGTCTGAAAGTAAAGAGAAGTTGCCTGCGAAATTGGCAAGACTTAAACACAAGGGCCAAGAAACAAAATGCAACTGCTTACAAGGAAGACATGAACAATTTCCATCGCCTTTAGAAATCACTTTGAAAAAAATTGCCTGAAAATTACATTACTTAATGTTTTTTTTTTCTCCATATTCTGCGATATCTATACAGCGAATACAGCTGCTATGTCAAAACAGACGATGGGACTTCAGAGTTCTTCAATATCAAGATATTGTGTGATACCAGGGTTTATCATGTCATCTTTTCTTATCCTGCTAGCTAATAACTACATTAAATGTATAGCTTTTATATAGTTTCATGCCTATAACATGCTCAGAGCGCTATGGTCAAAACCTATTTGTGGATTAGAATGGGGAGATCAGAGATGGTATCTGGGAGATTTTTTTTTAGGCCTTCAGTAAACACTACTCTGCTCAAGTTGGGTGTCGAACCTCGAGCTTCCTTTGTAGGTAGCCAAATCAAGCCAAGTTTAAACCTAATTAGCCTCTCAACAGCGCAATATATTTTTTAACATTTGTATCATCAGAAAACGTTACAATGACTTTGTCTACGGAATTTCGTGGTGCAAACCAAACGGACTAATGTACCTGGACATGAATACAATATAGCAACACACGAGATTGCTTGTAAATATATACAATGGATAACGGAGTGCCTCGACGGAGATGCGCCAAGAATTGACCTTTAGATAACGCTCTATAAAATCAAATTTATGCGTATTTGCTACATTTACAGAGCTAAAATAAGTTTTAAAATTATCTTCTTTTTATAGAATCCTTATCAAGATATGGCATGTTAGATGGGGAAGGCAGGTGCCGTCTTTACAAAATTAGATAGAAGACCTATATCCACCTTTTAAGCGCAATCATATTTACAACAGCCACGTACACTTGCATTGTTTAAGGCAGCTTTGCAGCGAAAGAAACTATGAATAACTTGCGGAGTTCTTGTGACCATTAGGGAAATACTTTTACACACGAGATCCTGCCCTATAAGTAAATTGGTTAAGAAAAGTCGAATGAGATTTGTTCATTATGTCCTTATCCAAGAAGAAACATGTTTAACAAATTCAGCCGTTGCATAAAAGTCGAAAAATAGAAAGCAAATAAAAGGCCGTCCAACAAACGAGGCGTCTAAACTTCTGAGATCTACAACTGGAGGGCACCAGCTGGGAAATGACTGCGAAAGTTGTCTATGAAAAATCTGATCTATCTCTAGGAAGAACTTAAACTCTATGCGTTCAACGGCGGAAAGTGATATACATTTCTATTTATTTTACTAGTAAAGAAAACTATTCTATGTATGGTAAGTATTGTGTGCGTCCTATCTTTAGATAAGCTCAACTTATTCATTACTACTCAATAAGATCTCTTGTCATTACAAGGATATAGGCTACTACCATGATACTAACCACAAGGCTGTGTTTTGTATTAAAAGGTCACCCGAGACATTGTCCAACAATAACTCTAGATTTCACTTGGTAAGTTGTCCCGATTATTTCAATTACTATCATTTCTTATTATCTTTGAAACGAAAGAGTATTCATTTTCTGGCGCTGCCAGCGTCAAGTTTCGTTACAGAGAAACAACATTTTAATTATTATTTTTTTTTTTATTGTTTTTTTTTAAATTGATTAGAACTATTTTGAATAAAGTATTTGAAGCCATTTAAAAAGGAATTATTTTATTCTTTTCTACATAATGCCAAAGAGAGGTTAATAAAGAATTCGAGATGCACTTGATATGTTTACACCAATTATTGACATTAATAATCTTAGAGACAGGACAGAAGACTAGTAAACAAATCGTGTATTTTTTGAATTTGAAACAATTTGTTTTTGTTTTTTTCTATCTACCTTGTGTTATACTCCACCTGGCTACATTGACAGGTGCGCAGAGTTTGAGTACCATAAGGTGAATGATATCTGCTAAACGCCCAACGAGGACACGAAACTTTCTCCCAGATAACCCTACCCCCCCTCCCAAAGTGTCCACATTAGAAATTAACCAGAAAGCACTTAAGATGAATGAGTCTGTATACTAAATTTAAAAAAAGTAACACTTTGTAATTGATATTTATTTGTTGCATTATTAAAGGCTTTAAAACTCTAATTGTTTCAGAAAGCTGTATTCCAAATAGACAACTCCGAATTCCTGTTTGACTCTGATAGCAAAACGCCTAAAAAGCCTTGGAGAAATCTGTCCCTCGAAACATTTTCTGGTTCTATTAGGACCGAATCTACAACACCTCGCTCAAGGACAACATTTGACCACTATGTTTATAAGCTAGAATTGCTTAAAAGGACAAGTTTTGATCTGTTCGACACACGAATACCACGTAAGTCACGTGACTTCACATGTTATGTTTTGTTGGAGTTAAAAAATTGCCATTTATTTAAACAAGATCATCTCAAGTGCAATATTGTCCTGAAATAGAAAGAAGCAGTGTTTCCCAAACTGTAACCCTAGTGTTCCTCAAGTTCTGGATAGGTATTACACGAACTACTTGACTCATTAACTACTAGGATATCACGTGAATTAATGTCTTTAAATACCAAATAAAATGGGTTCCGCTAAATACTCCAAATGTGCGCAATTTTACGGAGAAAGTTTTGGAAAAAACTGGCATAGAGACTAGCAGTTGGCAGCTCTGACGTAGGTAAAGGGACACATACAATGGTTGCCTCATGAAAATCCCAAACACAGTCTCAACAGGCAAGAAAAAATTGAAGAGATTCACGTTAGACAAAGACATCATTATGACAAATTATGCAGGCTTTAACTTGGTCAGCGAAAATGTCTGTATACATCCTTAAATCATTTGGGTCGAAGTCATTGCATTTCTATACATACAGTTATAGGTTCAACATGAATCAGTCAAACCAATGGTTTGGTCATGTTACTTGTTTGCCAGATGGAAGAATCCCTAAAAGACATACTATACGCTGAGCTTTCAGATGGAGTCCGACCCAAAGGGCCGCCCAAGACTAATCTACAGAGATGTCTGTAAGCGAGACACGAGAACCACGGGTATCGAACAAAGTATGTGGGAGGAGACAGCACAAGACCGGACAGCATGTAGACAGTCTGTATGTGATGGCACACAGCATGAAGACAGACTATTTGTGATGGCACACAGTATGGAGACAGACTGTACCTGATGGCGCAAACTTCGCCGAGTGCATAAAAAACGAATCTGCATCAGTCAAGAAAAAGTAGAAGAAATTTGTCCTGTCAACCAGTCCTAGGACAGATACACATACAGGCACGAACTGTGGCAAAATCTGCCGCTTCAGAATTGGCATGATCAGTTACACCAGATTCTGCTCCGTCTCAACATTAAAACAAAACCATTGATTCACCTGGACGCATCCATTGTCTTCCGAGACACAAGAGCCCCTTGTATATAGTTTGCTTGACTGTTTGTGATATAATATTTGGGAAAGGATACCCAACGAAATATACACTTTTTTTTTCATCACAATCGCGGATTTATACATAAACTGTAAATTAGATAAATTGGTGATTTGCACAAGATAAAGTAATCCCCATGGTATTAGGTTTTAAAGGAGTAAACTTTTCCTTTCAGACCTTGTGATCTACAGGGCAGCTGACGCAAAGGTCGTGTTTGTGTGGCCCAGGTTTAATGAGGGTGTCAGATGGCTAGCACAATAACCAACTACCTGTACTTTTTCCCAACAAATCTAATGCACCCATTTAAGCTGGGTGGACTTAGTGGCACCTGAAAATCTTAAAATAAAAAAAAAAATATATCACTCTTTACAAGGTTTCGAACCGGGGTTCTCCGGTTCAGAATCCATCGCTTTAACAATAAGCCAACGCGCTCTAGTGTTTTAATTTTCTCATTATAACCCTATACGTAAATTGTATTTAGAATTGTGACGCTACGTATTTCAGAAAGGGAGACAAATAAGAGAAAAAGAAAAAATGTGTGGGCTGTAAAATGGAATTGAAAGAAAAACAAAGGAATTGAAGGAATATATGGAGACATGGATAGACACTAATTTTGCCAAGTAATTATTAGTACTAATGACAAGATTTTGGATTTTGCTAAACATTGCACGCAAAAGAAGATATGATTTATTCTAAATCTTTGTTTATGGATACTTCTATATTCTGTAATCCGGACACATCAACAGATTTGTAAATGTGGATTACTTTCCATGTATAAGAAGCAGCAACACACACACACACTTTGGTGTACAAAATGTTTGAAAAAAATATATGTAAGAGATATTATGTAAATAGAATGTCTAATGTACTAATAAATGTAATAGATGTAATGTCTAAAATGGGAAGCGTGGTCAAGAGGCTAAGTGTGCTTGAACTTAGCTTGGCTTGGCTACCTAGAAGGGGGCTCGAGGTTCGACATCCGACTCGGGAAGAGTTGTGTTTTCTGAGCGCCTAAAGGCAGCACGGAAAACTAACTCCTAGATACCCCCTCCCCCCCACCGGTCCACAAATAAGATTGGACCAAAAGCGCTCTGAGCATGCTATAAGCATGAAAGTAGCGCTATATAAAAGCTATAATAATAATGTAATAGATGTAATGTCTAAAGTGTAATAGATGTAATGTCTAAAGTGTAATGGATGAAATGCCTGTCACAGCGCCAGAAGTAGAAAAGACTGTTGAATGGAATGTCATCAATCAGTCAACATCATGGTCAGACCCAACAAGCAGACGACGCCGAAACGCATTGCGTGACTACTACGTGGATGTGGTGGCGTTGATTGACAGAATGCGCTTTGGATGGTTTCTAGAACAAGCTGAAAAGGACTACCACACTTCGATACAGAACATTCAAGAGCACTATGCTATGGTGTTTAGCGGGGTGAGTTCTCACAATACCGAAACTCAAGAGTAATTATAACATGCAAAATATAATGTCTTGGTTCTATGCTAGACAATAAACTAAATCTTTATGCAAAAACGAATTATATCATTCAAAAAAGGACAGCAAAGATTACAACTACTGAGAAAATTGTCCTCCCTTAATGTTAGCCAAAAGGCCTTGGCTATGTTTTATCACGCTCACATCGGCTATATTTTAAGTTTAAATATCACTGCCGTGCCGGGTATGGCAATGTAAGCATTAAAAAATCATAACAAAAAACTTCATAGAATCCTAAATGCTGCTTGTAAAATCATAGGCGAAGAAAATAACTCATTTGGGCAGCTATTTGAGACAAACAACCATAGAAAAGCTAAAAAGTTTATAGAAATTAAAAAATTACCCTTTGATTCAGAATTTTGTGATTTAACTATCACAAAAGAGATACAAGACATCGATAGCAAAAACAAACGGACACAAAATCTTATTTGTTTTCCTGGCAATCAAATAATTAAATAGAAACAATCTCATATAAATTTTTCACATGTAAATAAATAAGTGAGTCTGGTGTGATTGTACTTTTCGTTTTTTTAACATTATATAATGTTTTTGTTTTGTTTTGTTTTGGTTGTTGTTGTAATGCACAAATTGTAAGAGGAATGTTCTTATGATCATTAATGATTATTATTATTATTATTATTATTATTATTATTATTATTATTATTATTATTATTATTATTATTAGCTTAAACCAAAGCTAGAGAAAAAAACATGTAACTGTTTTTATGACCCCAGACATTGACGTTTGTAAAAAAAATACACACATACATGTGGTCCAATACACACATACATGTAGTCCAATACACACATACATGTAGTCCAATACCCACATACATGTAGTCCAATACACACATACATGTAGTCCAATACACACATACATGTAGTCCAATACACACGTACATGTAGTCCAATACACATATACAAGTAGTCCAATACACACATACATGTAGTCCAATACACATATACATGTAGTCCAATACACACAAATATGTAGTTTAATACACACATACATGTAGTCCAATACACACATACAAGTAGTCCAATACACACAAACATGTAGTCTAATACGCACATACATGTAGTCCAATACACACATACATGTAGTCCACTACGCACATACATGTAGTCCAATACGCACATACATGTAGTCCAATACGCACATACATGTAGTCCAATACACACATAAATGTAGTCCAATACACACATACAAGTAGTCCAATACACACATACATGCAGTGCAATACACACATACATGTAGTCCAATACACACATACAAGTAGTCCAATACACACATACATGTAGTCTAATACACATATACATGTAGTCCAATACACACAAATATGTAGTTTAATACACACATACATGTAGTGCAATACACACATACAAGTAGTCCAATACACACATACATGTAGTCCAATACACACATACATGTAGTCCAATACACACATACATGTAGTCCAATACACACATACATGTAGTGCAATATATAATATAAAGAGAAAGATTACTTGTCCTCACGCCCCTCTTTTTTTTTCTGAGCCGTGATCCATGTCGCCGCGAAAGCTACGTGGGGTAACTCTAGTCCGACTAGCAGAAATACAAAAGTAATCTTTTCATAACTTTTTTTATCGAGGGTTTGAGACAGTGTGCGTGCTTTGTGTCTCGAATGCTTGGGTGAGGAAGACGGAAGACATATCTATCTATCTATCTATCTATCTATCTATCTAGATAGATAGATAGATATAGATCATTATCATCATCAAACTCCATTAGAGTGTGCAAGAGCCCTGGACAGAAACCCTGCTGTCTTGGGTAGTGCATAAATGTCGCCATACAGGTCGAGAATTTTGGGTTTCCCAGACCTGTCGAGACGGAGATCAGCAAGTCTGGGGCAGTCAAACAGAATATGAGGAACGGTAGGGTGGAATTGGCCTTCCCTTGTGGGCCAAAGAGTCTGCAATTGTGTTGCCAGTCACACCTATGTGACTCGGTAATCACTGCATAATTACAGGGGTGCCATAGCGTTGTTTAATGTTATGTGAAGCCATGATGACAGTGTTGATATTGGGGGGCATGGTCCGGGGCTTTGCAAAGCCTGTATTACAGATTTTGAGTCATTGACCACAACAATTTGTGTTGCCCTCAAATGTCCCTCGCCGAGTTGAGAGTCAATGACTTTTAAGGCTTCACAGACTGCCATGGTCTCCGCTTCAAAACTGCAAACACTACCACATGGTCGAAAGATTTTGACTGTGTAAGAGCCAAGAAAGTCGATGTAGGCTTCATAGCCTGCTCTTCTGGAATCTATTGATGCCGACCCATCAGTGTATGCAAAAATAGCACTGGGCTTGAAGGTATTAATGGTCTGTAGAGCTAGGATTTGAAGGTCGTTAGATGAACGGCTTTGCTTAGTGGCATTAGGGTCTACTAATTTTAAGCGTATGTCTGGGGTCGTTGGGTGACACCGAGGGGGAAGGGGATGAAAGCGTTGAATGTTTTGTCGGTCGGTGGAGAGGCCAGCTTCATCAGATTGTCTATTGGCATGATGCATAAAAGACTGCATCTGGATACGTCTTCTGCATCTCCAACCATCTACTAGTTTTCTAGCTGGGAGGTATTCATCCAACCTTTTATATCGCTCATAGCAGGTCAGTGCTGACCTTTCCCTCATAAGGTTTAGTGGACCTATATTAGCCATTATTTCAGCCTCATTTACTGGACTTGTCGTAAAGGTTCCGCAGACAAATCTTAGTGCTTTGGGACTGTATTTTATCAAGTTGTTTAAGAGCAGTCCTAGAGCCATAAATTTGCACAAGTAGCTGTAGTCTATCTGTGATCGGACTGCTCCTAAATACAGGGATCGGAGCATGTCTGCTCGGGCTCCCCACTTCGTGGATGCCAGCTTCCGCACAATGCAAAGTTTGCCTGAGGCCTTTCTTACAACATCCTAGATGTGCTCACACATTTTTAGTTTGCGATCTAAAGTTACACCAAGGTACTTGGGTAGCTTTTCCATGCTGAGAGCCACTTCGTTGAGCGAGAGCTGGAAAGGTTGCCCGAGAATGCCAGTCCCCAGCGTGAACAGAGAATAGACCGTCTTGGAGGTGTTTATTTCTAGCTAGCCTCCATTTTTGTGTGTATGAGCAGAGCGTATGGAGATCTTCTTGTAACACTTTTTGTATAGAGGTTGCGCTCCTTCCGGATTTCCAAAGGACAATATCATCAGCATATAGCAGCTTTTGGCATTTTAGCTGAGCCGGTACGTCATTTATGTAGACCGTGAAAAGGGCGCATGACAAGACGGAACCCTGGGGGAGGCCGTGCTCGAGGGTCATTTCCTCTGAGACTTCTCCGTACATCCTAGTTCTTATTGTACGCTCTTGTAGGAAGTCTCTAATCCAGTAATATATCCGTCCCCGCACCCCCGCGGCTCTTATCTTATGAAGCAAACCAGGCCGCCATACTTTATCATATGCCTGTTTTAAGTCAATGAAGACTGCGTATGTGCTTTCGGTCCTTTTGAATCCATCTGCTACGTCCTACACAAAGATGTTGACTTGGTCTATAGCGGACATTCTAGCCCTGAAACCAGCCTGTTCTGGAGCTATAAGACGGGCACTCTCAAGGTTCCAAACCAGACGCTCATTTACCATTTTTCAGCCATCTTTCCCACACAATATGTGAGTGAGATAAACTTGTAGCCCTCAGCAGTGGAAGCATCTTTTCCCTTTTTAGGTATAGGAATAATGGTGGCACGTTTCCAGGCCCTGGGCAGATGACCATCTGCCCAGGTTCTATTTACGAATGCCAAGAGCACAGCCCTTCCTTCCCCCTACATGTTTAAGCATTTCGGAGGTGATACCATCCGGCCCGGGAGCCTTTTTAAGCTGGCATTTCCTTATGGCAGCATTAAGCTCGCCTATCGAGAAGGGGGAGTTCAGCGTTCCCTCAGCACTTTCGGTCTGTGGTTCCTTTCGGTCTTTATTTTCATCAGCTTTGCAAGCTTTATCAATGGCTTTGGACATTGGGGGCAGCCTTGTTGATCTTAGCAAAATATTTGTTCAACAAGGTGGCAATTTACTTCATAGATGAAATGGTTACCCCACTGGGTGAAGATAATGGTGATGCTGTTTTCGTACGCCCAGCATTTTCGAGATTTCTCAGAAGACTCCAAGCCTTAGAGCTATCCCTTAGGTTTAACCTTGCACAGGTGTTGGTCCAACGTTCTTGTTTTTCCCTGTTCACAGACGTTTTGACTAGTAGGCTGAGTCTGTTGTATTTCTGCCTGAGTGTTGGATTGTTTAGGTTCTTTTGGATCTTTTTGTATGCCCTTCTCCGAGCCACAAAAAGTTTGTTGATTTCAGCCGTCCAAAAGTTTTGAATTTTTTACAAGGGTTAGTTCGAGGAATAAACTTTTTAGCCATGCCCAGGATTGCTGTTGTTATTTGATGGTACACAAGGTAGACAGAGCTAGACTCTACATGGATTTTTTCAAGGGCATTGTCGACAGCTGTCTCGATATACATAGATAGATATAGATACTTTTAAGAAAAAAATAAGTTTATTTAAAGGAGAAGAACTCGCCCTTAAAAATTTATATCAAGAATGTACATGTTTTTTTTTACCTTATTTAATATCAAACAGAATAATTATTTACCAATGAATAATTGACAAATTAAGTATTCTTGTTTATTGATGCATGTCCTGTTAGGTATAATCAATAAATGTTTAAAGTATCAAATTTATCGGAGAATACGTGAGGGAGAAATATCGTTAACAATTATTTAAGTAGACTAAACCCAACAAATTTTGACATATCTATGAATACTACAGTTTTAGTTTTCCTTGTTGGTATCAAAGGAAATAATATATAACCAGTAATTAATTGTCTAATTTGTTACTTTATTTTTTATTAATTCATGTCTTGTATATGTCAATAAATAATTTAGCAAAACTATAACTAGACCCGAAAATGGGTGTGGGAGAAATAATGTGTACACTCCGTTTAACAGACAGACAGTGTAAGTCAATTTAAAATGTGTAAATCTATTCACAAGATTGCTGTTTATAGGCAAATGCAGAATGAAAAAGAGAAAATGTATTGACTCTCTCTCTCTCTAAGTATAAAGATCTTTTATAGCCAGCAGGGCCAACTAATGAACCAAGAGAAAGTAGAAAAGATTAGAAAAGTGGTTACAAGTGTGTTAATCAGTAACGAAACAATATTTCCAATACAAAAGAAGCAAACAAATATACTTTTCTATGAGAGCACTTAATGGGAAATAATTGGAAATGTGAAGCATTGAGTTTAGATTCAACCTTTTAGACTTGCTTTAAATTGTAAAATTTACAATGTCATTAAATCCTTTATGCATTTTGTTTCAGTGAGAAGACTACTAGAATGCTAAATTTTCTCGAGTGCAAATTGAGAACTACCTACTTATATTACTGTTAAGCATTACTGGCAATCATTAACCCACTTAGCTACATAAGATTGGCGTTCAAATCCTTTTTTATACTACGAATGTATCATATTCGAGCCCTACTCTCCTCCCAATCACCCCAATAAGGACCACACCAAGAGCCAATCACAAAAGTGGAGATTAGAAACGAGATTAAAACGGTTATTGGGTCCCACAATGACCTGCAGTTTACTGTCGAAAAACGCAAACTAACAGAAGAATAATCACAAATGAAATTTTTCTTTACAGTAATATACCTTGGCCAAAGTCTAGTCAAACGTTATTTTAGTCTGTATTGAATTTTAAAAATATATTTTCTAAGTTGAGATAAGCCTTAAATTTATTGCTGTTTTGTACTTAATTAGCTTAACGTCTCTCCTTAAAGGAAACGCATATTGTTAATGCCTCATTCTGTTGTTTTTTTCTTTAGATTGACATGCTTTATAAAGGCATCAACCATCCAGACTACACGATTCATATTCGTTTATGTAAAATATTTGTCCTTCAGGTATTAAATCTGAAATAATTACTAGATGAAATCGCTGAATGTATTTAGATCTACATATTTTTCCCCCCAAAAAAAAGTCGGAGTGGGTTGTGTTAGATTAATAGCAATTGCACTTAATAGCATTTATGGCAGAGCTTTTATGATAATAATAAAAAAGTCCCCCCCCCATTTCAGACCTTGTGGTCTATAGGGACGATGAGGTAAAGTTGACTAGTTTCTGTGGGCCCAATAAGGCCAGCCAGCACATCGATCAACCGCCTTTACTTCTCCACAAATTATGTCAGGTAGCCATTAGAGCTACGTGGAATCAAATTATGTCAGGTAGCCATTAGAGCTACATGGAATCAAATTATGTCAGGTAGCCATTAGAGCTACGTGGAATCAAATTATGTCAGGTAGCCATTAGAGCTACGTGGAATCAAATTATGTCAGGTAGCCATTAGAGCTACGTGGAATCGAATTATGTCAGGTAGCCATTAGAGCTACGTGGAATCAAATTATGTCAGGTAGCCATTAGAGCTACGTGGAATCAAATTATGTCAGGTAGCCATTAGAGCTACGTGGAATCAAATTATGTCAGGTAGCCATTAGAGCTACGTGGAATCAAATTATGTCAGGTAGCCATTAGAGCTACGTGGAATCAAAGTATGTCAGATAGCCATTAGAGCTACGTGGAATCTAATTCGTCCGAAGATCTCGAAATTAAAATCACTGGGATTCGAACCCGTAAAAATACATATTTTATAGATGTATAGCCAAGTTACTATCAGCCTGCTGCTAATAATTATATGGCTCCTTCTCATGGGCGCCCGCAGGTCTTTTTGCAGGGGGGTCAAAGTTGGCACCTATGGCTTAAAGTCGTAGCTTTAAGTTTATTTATTACAGAGAATATTTTAAAAAAAAAGAATTAGTGCCCCTCAAACCCCTCCCTACCTATGTGATAATAAGTTCACTGTAAATAATTGTTTCATGAAATAAAATAAAAAAACTAACATTAAAAAACCTATTGACTGTTTATCCTCGCGGCCCGTGCATCCCTACGGTCGATCAAACAAAAAATGCAATCGCTGCCAAAACTGTCAATAAACTTACTGAATTGCTTCTCGTTCCGATAATGCCGGCGATTAATGCTTATCTGACAGTTCTGATATTGTTCTGTACTTTGCAATTCTTGAATTGTTTTAAGATGTAAACTGTGATGTGCTTGTTCAGACTGTCTTGAGGTCAACTATAGATGACTGTTGAATTTCAACCAATTACTCTGCAAGCGTTTGAGTTTTATTGTTCGGGTGTATTCCGTGTAGTTGCTCAACAAACAAACTAAACAAGACATCGATTTAACTAGTGAAGAGATGTGGTCAACACTGATGAACAATTTAACAGATGTTTATTCCAAGAAAAGGCCGCAGTAAAAGTCTCTGTCAAAATAAACACGTCTTTACCCTAGAGAATTCTATCGCTAACTGATTTTCCGGTCTCTAACCCAACATATCACAAACGTCACTAGTGCCGTTCAATATACGTCTTCTATGGTGTGTCGCTAAATAACTAATACTCTAAACAAGGTGTCTAACAGATTCCTCCCCCCCCCCCTTGAAAAAAAAAAAGTCAATATTTTTCTACTACTGTCAAGTCTTACAAGGGCATTTGCAATTTATGGGGAAGACAACAAACATAAAATCTTGACATCTTCATCTTGGCTTGACAGTTCATAATGTTCCTTCCAATGTTCATATCATTACACCCAGGTTAAGTTCCAAAATCCTCTTCATTCAATAAACAGTTTATCATGTGGCATCTCATGGGCACGTCATATCATATCACCTCTCACACTTGTTCTCCACTGGCAGTAATCTGACAAAATATAACATTTCAAAACAATTATAAAATTTATTTCCACGTTCAATAAACTTTTTTTTTCTTACCACCCTTTTATGCGCCATTCGTCCATTTTTCTTTTATACTCACCCTTTTCCATCGACCTAACTTTTGTCAATGATATATGAAATGATTTACAAAAATATATCCATACTTACTTTCAAATGCTTAACATCAAATTTACTTATCTCCCTTTTCCATAACATATAAATTGTGTCAATATATTAATATACATATTACATAATAAATATAATCATAATTTATTTACAGCATTATCTCATCTCATTTCAATGTCATTCTAGATAACAAATCAGCTACAATATTCACAGATCCACTAATAGCTTTCACTTCAAATTTATATTCCTGTAGTGCTAAGAACCATCTATATACACGACTGTTTTTCATACTCTTTTGCTGTATATACTGAATAGGTTTATGATCAGTCAATAATATGAATTTCCTCCCTATTAAGTAGCTCTCTAGCTTAGTAATTACCCATATTACAGCTAATGCTTCCCTTTCAATGACACTATTTTTTTTTTCTGCCTCTGATAATTTTCTACTTACATATAATATAGGATGTAAGTTATCATAGTTCTGCATTAGACAACCACCAATAGCATTACCAGATGCATCAGTTGTGACATAAAATATTTTGTCTTTATCTGGTAGTCTTAATATTAATTCATGACTAAAAATATCTTTAATTCTGTCAATAGCTTTCACACAGTCCTCATTACAGACTACTTTTTGAGGTTTTCCTTTTTTAAGTAAATCATTTAATGGATTCACTATTTCTGCTAAGTTCTTTATAAACTTTCTGTAATAATTTACTATTCCCAATATGCTTTTAATTTGTCTTTTTGTTGTAGGTATTTCAATATTAAGTACTTTCTTTATGTTAGGGCTAATCATGTTGTTATTTACGTTATGTCCTAAGAAAATTATTTCCTCCAATCCTATTTCCACTTTTTCTGCCTGAATTGTAAGTCCACTTTCTTTTATTATTTTATTAAACACGTCTTTACCCTAGAGAATTCTATCGCTAACTGATTTTCCGGTCTCTAACCCAACATATCCAAAACGTCACTAGTCCCGTTCAATATACGTCTTCTATGGTGCGTCGCTAAATAACTAATACTCTAAACAAGGTGTCTAACAAAACAAAACAGGTTGAACTGAGCATTAGTATTGCTTGAAAAGTGAGACGTGAATAAAGAAACTAACGAATCAAGACACGGAATGTAAAGCTATGTTCTGGAATAATCCCAAAATGCAAACATGTGGTTTTAGCTCTGTGTGTCTGTCGACTAGTCCCAAACGAGTCGATATAAGGATATCTAAATCGACCACCTGCGGACAATGGTTATGCTTTCACTGGATGTGGCAAAATATGTAGGTCACAGCTGGGGCTGCGCAGCCACGGGAAATACTGCATTCCTCACTAATCTTCGGACTCGAAGACAAGCCTAATTATCTGTCAACTGCAAAGTCTCAGCAGCACCAACTCATTACTAAGTTTTTCTACCAGCAGTGTCACCTAACTCAAGGTGCCACCCCTAAAGTTTTTCTTAGCACGGTCAAGTTGTTTTTTGATTAAGTCATTAATGTAACTTCTGAGGTGTTGTTGAGCGGCCGCTTGTTCTAAGTCGGACAGACTGCAACATCGCGGAAACTGGTTCAAGAACGGGTGAATAATTGATGACAATTAAAAGTAAAATGTAAGAAAAACAAACAAGAGCACCAGGCACGGATTACACATCTGCAGATTGTCTGGTTTCACTTACAATAGTTATTTTAAAACAAAGATCTTCTCAAAGTTGTGAGTTAAGGCGAGAATAAATTCGTGTTTCTCTGTCCATCCTGTCTCTCACAAAAGAGATAAATTTAGCACCAACGCTCTCGCTTGGGACTGTTACGGAAGAAATAGATAATCTTCATGACACCAACAGCATTACGTACATCTCAAACATCATTTAGGTCAATGATAATAAGTTCAAGTCTGTGAGACGCGCAACGGAAAAGGTCTGCTTTTAGATATTTTTCACGAATAATTGCCTGAACACAGTTCTGAATGCCTAACCCTAACCCTGAATGCTAGCCATCACTGTGTCAGCCGTCGTAGCATTGGCCGAGTAGTTTGTCCATGTCTAGACTGTACATAATGTATTCGCTGACAATGACGTTAGATACAGGCACTGCGTCTCTCTTAACAACAGGGACAAAACTTATGATTTCTTCTCGAATACAATCGCTTTCAACAAATTCAACTCTCGAACACATCAATTCAGTGCCAGAGATATCAGAGATATATATATTTTACAGCGCCAAATGAATCTTAGAAACATTCTACTTTTGACAATAAAAAAAATCATGTATTGAATATTCCTTGCGAATAAGCGGATCCAACAGGGATCTGATTCCAACGTGGGCCGCCTCTGAGTTTGTGTGACAACACAAACTCTCTTTGTAGCGGCCCCCCCTAAATTAATAAATTCAGTATTTACAAATATGTACGGTTTTGTCAACTTCTTATAGTCCGACAGTCATATGGGGGACGAACATATGCCAAAGGCAATCTTTTTTTAGTGAACTGAAATTTAGTCGGCGTAACAGAGATGCCCCTATGAAACGCTTCCTTAGAATACTCACGCGATGTTTTTAAGTCTCTTAGAAAAAAATGTGCCATTTTATTTTAATACAAAGTGCAAGTTTTAACCAATAAGGTAAAGATTTTGTATCATTTGATGCTTCATACTAAAGCCAGAATAAATATACTTATTGCAATATTAAATAGCTCAAAGTAACCATTTTAGAAGTTACACCGCGAAGACTTTCTTCCAAGCCAATAATAACACAATAGTTTTACACAAAAGATGCAAAGTAAAACGACACGACGTGAGCTCTGGGTTTTCTACACTTATCGCCATGTACAATTACATTGAGAACTAACAGAACGAAAAAGCAACTCGTCAGATTGATAGCCTTTACCCGATAGCCCATTTTCGAGATTACAAAAATATTTCCCCAATTACTTCGGGTAAATATCTTTCCTTAATAAATTATTCAACCGAGATAGGGTTGGTCACCTGGTACATGATAATTAAATATTTTGTTTGTCAATGAATAAAGAAATACCTTCTATATTATTGAGCGATATTTTTTATGTGCGGAGTTCGTCAACTTAGATAAGCTGTTTTTTTAAGGATTTTTAAAATAGTTTGCTTGTTCAAATAACTGAATAATATTAACAGATGTTCTTCCCCAGAAACCCAGTGCTGCAAATTTTATTGACAGGTACGCTTCGGGTGATAAATTAGACGCAGGTCAGGCTCTAAAAGCTCTCAAAAAATTCTTTCAAGGTGCTGGGCATCCAATCGTCGGCATTTACGATCACGTGATGCTGTTTACTGGGTAAGAACTTTCCTAGCATTTATTAATAAGGGGAGAGAATTGGGGTGTCAAAATTAATGCATACTTTGTCGAAAGAGCATTATCTAACTTGCTTCAATTTATGTAAGGTTAGAGATGGGAACAGAACTAGAGCCTTACTTATAGTCGAATGTAATCAGCAGTTTTATACTGCTCAATGTTAATCAAACCTAACGAATGTTCCTTACCAGGTGGGGTCCGTACCGGGTGATGCCGACCAGTGGCGTAGCTAATGTTGGGGAGAAGGGGGTATAATTTGAAGATCCCCTGGGCCCCCACTTGAGGGGCCATGTGTGTGTCTGAAATTCGTTTTCAAATAAATTAAATTCTACGTCACTGTCACTGTCAAATCTCTGCGCCCAATTAATATATAAACCTGAGCTGCACATACGGGAAGCTGCTGAAGAAATTAAAACTCTTTCATGCTTTCTGCATCCATCGAAAAAGCAAAAGAAGATAGTGATTGCTATGGATTTCCTGTAGTCAAAATAACCAGAAGAAAGTAAAGACTTGATTTGGGAATTAAGCTCGGATGTGGGACTGTCAATAGAAATGCAATTCAAATGTGTTGCAACAGAAGTGCTGGAGATGAAGGACAGATTCCAAAGGCTTCCTAACGCACCCAGACTAAAATCGTATTTGTCAATGTCTCTAAGTGAACCATCGAGATTGATTTCCTTCTGGGGATTGAATAATGGCGACTAAAATTCATATTTATTTTGACGTTGTTCTTATGGGGTTTTTATTTTATGAACAACACGGTCCAAGGAAGGCAATTCTGTCAGTAGCTCTTTCTTATGTGTGGGTAGAATTGTTTTTCTTTTAGCCAATACGTATTTGAGGCTCTGCATGACAATGTACCATCAAATTTTGATCTAGATTTTAGATGTTAGGTGTACTGTGGCAAATAATGGAGAAATACTTACTTTTTATACTTTCTTTATTATTTTTTTTCGTGAACACTTATATTACAATAAATTCGTTTTTATTTTGTTGGGACATGTACGTATTGGGTCTCTCACGAATGGATGGTACTTCGATAGTAATTTCACTCCAGAATATTTTGTTGAGTTTGTGCTGCCATTTCTTCTTCAACTCGTTCGCGATACCCACGGAGTGCCAGATTTTGCTTTAAGAATTAACGCATGATGTCCAAGATTCTCTACAGATAATTTCTCCACATTTTTTTCTCATGCTTATTTAAATCTTGAGCCTAGCTGTAATTATTGTTGCCTAGTCACAGACAAACTTCAAGTTCCCTCCAAACAAGTGATATGTGGCTGAAAGGCTAAAACCGCTTGGTGGCATGGCCACCTCGATTTACGATTCTAGCAGGGTTGTGTTTGCTGAGCGGTTGGAAAACCTCCCAGATAGCCCCTTCCCCCCATTGGTCCACAAAAGAGATTTGACATTTACTAATTAGTAATTCAAAAAAAAAAAACGATTCCATTATAGACTTGTCAACAACAAGTGCATTTAACAATGTAAGGCTTCAAAATAAAAAAAGTGTTGCCTTCTGCGATTTAAACAAAGCAGGTAAAATTTGAATTCCAGCTCCGGTCGCCTCTGCGTGGAGCCTCCCTGGAAACATCTTCCCGGTGAAGTATATAGGCAGGGAACGAGAGTTACATGGCTCCCAGTAAGCTACCACGATATGCTCTAGCAGTGTACATGCATGTGGTGGGGATGTGAGACATGGCTCCCAGTAAGCTACCACTGTATGTTCTAGCGAGTGTACCTGCACGTGGTGGGGATGTGAGACATGGCTCCCAGTGAGCTACCACAGTTATGCTCTAGCGAGTGTACCTGCACCTGGTGGAGATGTAAAAAAAGGCTTGCTAACCAGTCTGAAACCCCGATTGCTTCGTTCCCCAATTAGGACCATACGGGTGGTGATGGTTCCCCCAAGGTGTCAGTGGGACATTACAGGCATAAGGAGAGACACACGTGGGCTCGGCCTCCGGCCTCGCATGGGAGGAGGAACTCATATCAATGGCTTAAGGAATTGTGTCCCACGACCAGACGGATGTGATTAAATGATCATCTAGTCGCCAGACAGAAGGGTTGGTGAAGAGACAATTTCTCATCCTGGCCACAGGATAAAATGCTTTCAAGAGTCACATGGTTCATAAAATCGATGCAGTCACCTCGAACTTGCACTGGACATCAGATTCGGTAAAATTTGACTTAAGCTGGTCTAAAGCTTACATTTAATTTAATTTAAGAAATAATTTATGACAAAATAAATTAACAAAACAAACAAATGCCTTTTTATGTATGTAATTACAATGTGTAGTTTTACTGAGAAAGCTTGTTCTCAGTTTGATTGAGAATATACGGAATATACTAGTTGAGACGACAATAGATTTTAGAATATCTTCACAGAGTTTTAGTGCAAGAAATGCAACGACGGCGCAATTAAATCACTTGGTAAAGGGACAATGTTAAGACTGGGGGGGGGGGCGGATACTTTTAAGTAATACCGTCAAGGCTACACTAACTAATTATGGTATTATACAATACAGTAGCAAAACTCAATTTATTCACCCAAAAAATATACTTGAAATGTATTTATAAGTATCTTAAACATTGGAGAATTTTACAGGCAATAAACATCTCGCCACAACCGTAACTACAACAGGAGTTTAATACTTTTACAATGGTCGTCCTATCATATAACTACTATAGGTCTTTAGGACTTTTACAATAAGCGTCTCAGGGGGCTCTCACTAATCAAATGACTATAAATTCAGAAATTAAAATATTTCTCAATAATTATTTTGCATGTAATTTTAAACTCAAAATGATTCAATGTTTTATCATTGCATGTGATTCCTTCGCCACTATCCGAACTTTTTCTCTGTCTACGCTGGTTTTTGGGTCTATGGCTATTCAACAACAAAAAACGACAGAGTCGTTTTCAGATGAATGAAGAATAATAGATTATCCATTTGTATGTTGCAGCTATGAACTCTTTAGATATGAAAGTTCTGGTGAAAAAATGTACACATATAAAGGTAAGTACTATAAGTACTACTATTGAAATCTCAAATTAAGTTCTATGTATTGCAAAGCTTAGATTAACGCTATCTGTTTGTCTGACTATTTGGAATCTTGTACACGTTATTTTTCTTAGCCAAAATACTCATTTTTTTTATTACAGCAGCTAAATCAAATAAAAAACTAAATAATTAATTCGTTAATTATTTGTATATGATAAGTATAAAAAAATAATTCTGTTGCTAAAACGTCGGCTTCCCATCTGTGAGTTAAGTCTTAAACAACAATCGTTTTTATCAACTCATTCTGTCTGTCTGTCTGTTTGTCTGTCTGTGTTGTAAAAAAAGTTTGTACACATTATTTCTCTTACTCAATTCTCGGAGTAAGCTGATGTTTTGGACAATTATTTCTTTTACCATAGAAAGCAAAAATTAATAAATAAAAAAAAAACATTAACCAACTAGCTAATTAACAATCGACAATTACTTATTTGTGACAAAGTAAACAAACATTGTACTTGACTGTTGTGGTGTTATAATTTGAATTAGTCTTCGTAATACTTTGTAGACAGAAAAGTTTGAAACTTACAAAAGATAACTTTAGGGAGTAGATTTGAGTAGGAATAATATACCAACAAACTCCTATATATGGTAGATCATGGAGACTTTAGTCTTGATTAACAATTATTCATATAGCAATATTAAATTCCTTTTACATGACTCCATTCTTTGATCCCACAGACATAAATAAATATAGACTGGCCGATTAAATAGTTTTATGAAACGAAAATTTGTGACTTGCAATTTTTTGTACTTTATTATACAGCATTTATGAGCAGTATAAAAGTTAAGTATTTATATCTATTTCAGCCATAACCTATATAAGTATTACAATATTTTCACTTGTGTTTTTTTTTATCTCTAAGATTGAAGATCATGCAAGCAAAGCTACTCTGCCTCATCGTGGCGCTCGTGTGGAAACGGCCATTAGAGGAAGTGGTTAGGCTAAATGGGTAGTAACACAAGACTCCCGTGGGGATGCCCACGGGTAGACAAGAGTCCACCCATTGCACGGCGTGGAGTTGTAAAAGAGTCCCCACAAACCTGTCACAAATCCATGCGCCGTTCCTCAAGGGACCGTTGCATAAATGGCGAGTCCTCTATGGTTAGCTTGGTATAAAGAAGGGAAATGGAGGAGGATCCCGGTGTCCTCGGCCTTCGGCCATGTTCAGCCAAGCATGAGTCTGGGGCCAAAGGCATTGGAAACAGCAATGCTTTACATAGGCATTGACTCGGGTCTCTCTCAAACAGAACTGTGTTCACACAGATTTTTGTTTTTAATGTTTGGCGTCAAAACAGGTTTTTTTTTCATACTTAGGGCTCAAAGAGCCTTCGGCTCAGCCCTTGGACGATCAACAAGACTGAAGATCATGCAACTTTTCAGAATTCGTAAATCCGACAACAATAGATGTACATTTTTTTTAGTTACATGAAGTTACTTCCTTCGGCCAGTCTCTATTTAGTGATGTCTACTATGTTTAATCCCTTTCCTATCTCTTCCCTTTCAACACGCATCGGAATATTCCATATTCGCACTATGCTGCGCTCGCAACAATAACTTTAAAAAAAATATTCTATTTTGGTAAGAATCTTCCTGACACAATGTTATGCATATTAGATATATATCACCCCTTTCTACATTGGTCCAGATAAGTGACAGATATATCAATGTCAGTCTACATAAATTACTTATGTAATATCATGACTGATCCAGACGGATTGATACATCCATCTAAGCTTAAAAATGTATTAAACTTTTTTCTATATTCCTTTGTTCCTAATTTCTTTTGAAAAGGTACAATTACAAACCTCCTCCTAGATACTCCCTCCCTCCCTCCCCTGTTTGAAAAGGTCTGCGAATGCGACAGCTTTGTTCTAAAAGCGAAATTCCATCTTCCTTTAGGTTATGCTTATCAGGAAACAGTGTGCAGAGACGATGGAAGCAGCTGTAGTGTAATAGAAGAGCTCACAGGACCTGATATAACAGTAATGGCACATGAACTAGGGCATGGGTAATCCTTTATTAACAACACTTTTTAAAAAAATTTTTTAAATATTTTTTTAAATTCTTTTCTTTACTCTATTTAATAGACAGGTTAGTAAAATTTAATAATATCATAGTCCACGACAATACAAAATCAATAAAGTAAAATAAGTGGTCTGTAGGGCATGTGATGTAAAGGTCATTTGTTTCTGTGCCTACAATTAACAAGGGTATCATGTGACCAGCGAAACGACCAACCGCCATTACTTTTCTTCAACTAATGTCAAGTATCCATAAGAGCTGGGTGGAATTAGAGAGGCCCCCGTTTCAGAATCCAAGCACTTTACTGCTTAGCCACCGCTTCTAGTAAACAAATATTGGTAATATATTTATGTTAATGTACATAGAAAAAGAAAGCTTTTTTCTGCAGTTCGAATTTCGATGAAGACAGGGATTTGAGTTTTAAAATCTTTATGACGCTATAGAGTCCACCCAACTCTAATGGTTACCTGACATTAGTTTGGAAAAAGTAAATAATGTTGGTCATAGTGTTGGCGTCAAGCCACTCTCCTTAACCTTTGGCTATAAACATAGATAACCTTGATATCATCTGCCCCTTAGATGTCAGGATATGATAGAGGTATCCATCCGTTCAGCCTTTAGGCGCTTAGTAAACACAACTCTGCTCGAGTCGAGTGTCGAACCTTAAATTCCCTTTATAGGTAGCCTAGCCAGGTTCAAGCGACACTTAGCTTCTCGACCACGCTTCCCACATTAGTAAAATTACATTTATTATAATTTTTTAAAACAATATTTGTCTTGCTAAAACTAGTGTGGCCTAAGCATGCCATATGTACATAGATATAAACCTTTATCGAGAACTAGGTAATAGGTAAGATAACATTTTGTTTTTTATTTATTTTTTCAACATTTGAATGCTACGGTCTCTAACGTTAACCTCCGAAGAAGGACATAAACGTCAATTAATTCTTTTTTTTTTTTTCTTATTTTAATTTTATCAATAATATTGGGGAAAAAAACGTATTCTTAAGGAATTCAACACAAATTGAAATCTGTAACCAAATATAGAAAAAGAGTCGAAATGAGTTGTATATTTGTCACTCTCGAAATAAACAAAAATAAATGGCATTTTTTGGGGAAAACAAAGAAATCTTCAGGTTTTATATAGTAGGCCTATTATATAAGTTGCTATGTGAACTACATCTCAACCAACTTCAAGCTTGAGATCAGTGATAGCTCTCTTTGTACAAAGCTTAGATCCACTCACTCTGTCCTTCTGTTTTGTAAAAAAAAAATTTGACCAGGTTTTTCTCCCACTTCTCATTCTCAGATCAAGTAAAAACATTGCACAATTATTTATTTGTCCTGACCATTCGTGAATCAATCAGAAAAAAAGTAATCAATAATTAAATTAATTTTTGGTGATTTATTATTTTGTTTGATATCGAAATGAGGAGAATAAATGCTACTTAATGAGAGATACGGCTGTATATGTGGATTTGATCCCATTATTACGTTTTCAACCTTTTTTTTTTTCCATTTATCGAAGCAAGTTTTAATTTGGCTTAATCATTCATAGTTGATTCATACATAAATAAATTGTTACGTATCTAGGCGTTGTTTTTTTCTTTCTTTGACCTGTTGCGGTCAAGAGACGGGTAGGTTGTCTGCCCCTTGTGTAATAAGTTTTTTTTATTTTATTCGTCAAGCCACACAGACAGTGACCGGTCCTTGACCTGTGTGTGTACCTCTGGTTGAAAGGAGGGTGTTTTTTTTTCTGTCTCTTTGAAGAGCGTTCTAGATCTGGGTGTTTATGACTTTCTATTCTAGAAATTACGAGATATCGACGCGCGGTAGATTATATAAGACCGCTCGCGTAACGTTGACAGACAGACATACGGAGACAGCCGTGGGACAGAATAGCGGAGACATTGCGTTACCCGTGCGTGGTATACCACTTGATCGTGTAAGTTTTTTTTTTATTCAAGGCCTTGCTTGTATTTGTAATTATATTTTCAAACTCTTGTATTGTAATATTTTTACATGCCATTTTTGTAAAAGGGTTTTGGTCAACACATCAATTCTGTATTGAGTAAATGTTTATTTTTCTTTCTTGTAACTTTATATTTGATTAAACATTAAGTTGATAGTTTACCTTCCGATTTCTTGTGTCATTTTTTTTTTGTTATTCATTGTAAGTCTTTGATTAAATTCAGACTTAAGATAAGTGACACAACTCCTTTTCTATTGTCACGTTCCCCTAGGCAAGCCATTTAAAAGTAGAATTCAATTCGTAATACGTGACAAAAGAAGTTTGAGGGCTTTCGTCCCGGATATTTTTCTGAACCTATTTTCGTCTTACTTGAGTAATTTTGTAAAGGCGAAGTTGACTTTAACAAAATTTTTTTTGGTTCAAAGAGTCGGAAGTAAAGTATCAATAGTATTGACCAAACTCTCTTAAGGTTTTTTTTTTGTTGTACTGATTTTGTACTGTATATTTACATTGTATACATATTTTTGCTTGTAATAGTTGCTAGTTAGTCATGGATATTCAGGTTTTTCTTGCAAATCCCTCTGTGGAAGAGCTTGATGCTTTTACTAGGAAGGAACTGGTCCTTATTTCTAAACATTTAGGGTTAAAAATAAAATCAAATGCCCTTAAACAAGAAATCAGAGATAACATTGTAATCCATTATGTAGACGAGGAAGTGTTTTCTGAAGACCTTTTAGAAACCCTTAGACCCGATGAGGGTAAATCAGATTTAGAACTTCAGATAAAATTAAAACAAATGGAAATAGAAGCCCAGTTAGCTTTAAAAGAGAAGGAAATTAAACAACAGGCCGCACAAAAAGAATTAGAGCTTGCAGCGGCTAGAGAGCAGAGAGAAATTAAACAAAAAGAATTAGAGCTTGCAGCGGCTAGAGAGCAGAGAGAAATTAAACAAAAAGAATTAGAGGTTGCAGCGGCTAGAGAGCAGAAAGAAATGGAAATGAAATTACAAATAGAGTTAAAAAAATTAGAGTTAGCTGCTAATGTAAGACCAGATTCTTCCCCTGCCAGTCATACTGCTGAAGCAACAAAATTTTTGAAAATAATTCCACGCTTTAATGAAGCCACAATTGACAATTATTTTCCACAATTTGAACTTGCTGTGAAAAATTTTAATGTACCTGAAACTTTGTGGCCCACTTTGCTGCAAACAGTTTTGACTGGTAGAGCTGCAGAGGTATTTTGTTCTTTGACCATTAAACAACAAAAAGATTATAATGTTGTTAAGGCCTTAATTCTTAAGGCATATGAACTTGTTCCGGAAGCTTACCGAAAGCAGTTCAGGGATTGTCGCAAATCGGATGGCCAAACCCATGTAGAATTCCTGCGGGAAAAGGAGCGACGCTTTGAGAAATGGCTCACTTCCAGGGAAATCGGCACCGACTTTGCAAAATTCAAGAACCTAATGCTGATGGAAGAGTTCAAGAGTTGTGTGCGGCTGGACGTCCGTACGCATATAGCTGATCGTGGCGAGGAAGATGTGCACAAGGCTGCAGTGTTGGCCGACGATTATATAATATCACATCAATTTGCCAAGTATACGACGGATGTCAAGCCAAAACAAGTCAAACAGCCTGAGTCCATTGCTAGCAACTCCATCAAGAACAGCAGTACAAATGACAGAAAACCTACTACAAGTAAAGCTACTTGTTCCTACTGCAAACGAGAAGGCCATAAAGTTGACGATTGTTGGAAACTGAGGAAGAGAAACGAAAAAGCTCCTTCAAAAGTCAGCGCTTGCACAGTACAGTGGTCGTCGAGGTTTACTCCCTCATCCTCAAGTCATATCAAGAATACCTCGACACCACCTGTTTCAAATGTATTGACTGTACAAGACTCTCCGAAAATGTCTCCACGGTGTTCAAATGACTCAACAGTGAGTTCTTCAAATTCATCTTTACGATGTTCCAATGACTCAAACAAGAGTTTTTCAAATACATCAAGCCGATGTTCCAATGACTCAAACAAGAGTTTTTCAAATACATCAAGCCGATGTTCCAATGACTCAAACAAGAGTTTACCTAATACATCACCCCGATGTTCCAATGACTCTAACCAGAGTTCCAATAATACATCACCCCGATGTTCCAATGACTCTATCCAGAGTTCCCATAATACATCATCCCGATGTTCCCATGACTCTATCAAGAGTTCCCATAAGACATCACCCCGATGTTTCAATGACTCTATCCAGAGTTCCCATAATACATCATCCCGATGTTCCCATGACTCTATCAAGAGTTCCCATAAGACATCACCCCGATGTTCCAATGACTCCATCAAGAGTTCTCCAAATACATCCACAAGAAGTTCTACTGACTCAAGAAAGAGTTTCTCCACTGCGTCTCCTAGAGATGTCAATGACTCCAGCGAGAGTTCGACCCAAGTCCAGTTTGCATCAACCAAAATTGATGTTTTATTAGAGGATTTTAAGCCTTTCATTTCGGAAGGATTTGTATCACTACCCGGTGATTCTACAAGTCTACGACCTATCACCATTTTGAGAGACACAGGTGCCTCACAATCGTTACTTTTAGAGGGTATCTTGCCCTTGTCTAAATCATCATCGACTGGGAAGAGCATCCTGTTACGAGGCGTAGAGCTTGGATGTATAGATGTGCCTCTACATCTAATCGACATAAAGTCAAATCTCATTACTGGATCGGTTGTTGTAGGTGTCCGACCAACATTACCATTGGAAGGCATCTCGTTGCTGTTAGGCAATGACTTAGCAGGTGGAAAGGTGATAGCCGAACCCATCGTCACTCAAACACCCGACTTATCTGCCACACCCGAGGAAGACCTAGAGTTATATCCAGCGTGTGCAGTAACAAGGGCAATGAGGTTGAAAGCATCTCAAGAAGAAAACGTCATCAAAGCCAACAGTTACCAAGATGATGTGGACTTGAGCACCACATTCTTTGCTTCTCTTGAAGAAGAACCAACGCCAAATTCTGAAAAGCCGGCATCAACTCGAAAACAGTTGATTGAGGACCAAAAGAAGGATCCAGAGCTCGCCAAACTCCGAGAAACCGCAATGACATCACAAGAGGCAGAGCTAGCATCAACGTGCTACTACATCCAAAATGATATGCTCTTCAGGAAATGGAAACCTCCAGACGCATCCAACGAAGAAGAATGGAGAATATGCCATCAAATCGTGTTACCAGAAAGATACCGAGCGTACATCATGAATCTGGCTCATGACACACCAATGTCAGGTCATCTCGGCATCCACAAGACATACCACAAGATTATGTCACACTTCTTCTGGCCACGTTTGAAGAAAGATGTCATCCAGTACTGCCGATCCTGTCATGTCTGTCAGATGGTTGGCAAGCCAAATCAAAAGATCCCTGTTGCTCTTCTGAAGCCGATTCCAGCCTTTGTAGAACCTTTCAGCAGAGTACTTATTGACTGTGTTGGTCCTCTCCCAAGGACAAAAGCTGGCAACCAATACCTGTTGACCATTATGTGTGCTTCAACTCGTTTTCCTGAGGCTATTCCTCTAAGGAACATAAAAGCATCAAACATTGTAAAGGCCTTAATCAAGTTCTTTACTCTATTTGGTCTACCAAAGTCCATCCAATCGGACCAAGGAACGAATTTCACGGCCAATCTTTTCAAGCAAGTCATGACTCAGTTGGGCATCAAACACTGCATGTCGAGTGCGTATCATGCCGAGTCGCAAGGCGCTCTTGAGCGATTCCATCAGACCCTCAAGAACATGATCCGAACCTATTGCTTTGAGCACGAAAAAGACTGGGACGAAGGAATCCACATGCTGCTGTTTGCAACCCGTGAATCCGTCCAGGAATCGTTGGGATTCAGCCCTTTTGACTTAGTCTTTGGCCATTCGGTGCGCGGTCCCTTGAAATGTATAAAAGAGACTTTGTTGTCACCAACAGCCACTGAAGGACTTTTAGACTATGTAATTAAGTTTAAAACTAGACTTTATGATGCTTGTGTTCTGGCCAAAAATAACTTACAAAACACCCAATCCAGCATGAAACGCTGGTATGATAGAAAGGCTTGTGTTAGAGAATTTTCTCCCGGGGATAAGGTGCTTGTATTTTTGCCCATACCAGGTCAACCCTTGCAAGCCAGATATTTTGGTCCCTATGAAATTGAGACCAAAATTAGTGACCTCAATTACACAATCAAAACTCCTGACCGTAGGAAAAAGACTCAGCTATGTCATATAAACATGCTGAAGCCTTATGTATCTCGGCCAGATCACTCAGATAAGAGTAATTGTGTTTTAAATACAGTCAAAAGTTGTTCAAATAGCCATGTTTCTCCTATTGATGATGATATTGTAAAGGAGAAATTTGGACAATACAAAATACCTAATTCTTTTGTATTACAGAATTTGGATGTAAAACTGTCTCATCTGTCTTCGACAGAAAGGCCAGTTATCATGAAGCTCATTAATGAATTTAATGACATTTTTTCTGATGTACCAAAACAGACTAATGTTATAATGCATGATGTAGATGTTGGCGAGGCTACTCCAGTCAAGCAGCATCCTTACAGGGTTAACCCTGAAAAACTTGCCATACTTAGGTCAGAAATCAAGTATATGCTTGAAAATGACCTCATTGAACCAAGTTCCAGTAGCTGGAGCTCCCCATGTGTCTTGATACCTAAACAGGACAAGACTTATCGTTTTTGTACAGACTACCGTAAGGTAAATGCTGTCACAAAGACCGATTCGTTTCCTATCCCTAGGATAGACGATCTCATAGATCGTATTGGTGACGCTAAGTACATCACCAAAATAGACCTACTTTCAGGTTATTGGCAGGTTCCCCTGACTGATAGGGCAAAGGAAATCTCCGCCTTTGTCACCCCTGATGGTCTGTACCAATACAAAGTGATGCCATTTGGCATGAAGAATGCTCCTGCCACTTTCCAGAGAATGATAAATGCCCTGCTTGCTGACATGGAGAATTGCCACGCATACATAGACGATGTAGTAATTTTTAGCCAAGATTTTTCTAGCCATTGTAAACAACTGCATTGTCTTTTTACTAAACTGTTACATGCAAAAATTACTGTAAACCTGAGTAAGAGTGATTTTTGCCAGGCTTCAATCCAATACTTAGGCCATATTGTAGGACAAGGCCAGGTGAAACCTGTAATGGCCAAAGTAGAAGCTATCCAAGCTTTCCCTATCCCTGCTGATCGGAAACAACTCCGAAGATTTTTGGGAATGTCTGGATATTATAGAAAATTTTGCGAAAATTTTTCTGTCATTGCCAGTCCTTTAACAAACCTCCTGAGAAAGAACGTCCGATTTACTTGGACGGATGAATGTCAGAAAGCCTTTAACCAAATCAAGCAGATATTATCTAGCTCCCCCATTTTGATGGCTCCTGACTTCGGAAAACCTTTTAGGTTAGCTATTGACGCCAGTGACACAGGTGTTGGGTCAGTCCTTTACCAAGAAGATAATTTCCAAGTAGAGCATCCTATTTGTTTCTTTTCCAAGAAATTTAATAGACATCAAAGAAATTATTCTACTGTGGAAAAAGAATGTCTTGGGTTGATTCTTTCTATACAACACTTTGATTTTTATATCAGTGGGTCCAGATGGCCACTGGTTGTATTTACTGACCACAATCCCCTTACATTTATCCACAAAATGTCTGGCAAGAACCAACGACTTCTCAGGTGGAGTTTATTTTTACAAGAGTACAACCTAGATCTTAAACACATAAAAGGCAGCGAAAATGTTATCGCCGATGCCTTGTCTAGATTGTAAAAAGTATTTTGATGTATATATTTTTTTATATATATCATGATAAATACATTCTGTAATGTAAATATTTTTTTTGTAGTTCTAAAAAGATTTCCATTTCGTGGAAATGTAAACTTTTTATTTTTAGGGGGGAGGTGTTACGTATCTAGGCGTTGTTTTTTTCTTTCTTTGACCTGTTGCGGTCAAGAGACGGGTAGGTTGTCTGCCCCTTGTGTAATAAGTTTTTTTTATTTTATTCGTCAAGCCACACAGACAGTGACCGGTCCTTGACCTGTGTGTGTACCTCTGGTTGAAAGGAGGGTGTTTTTTTTTCTGTCTCTTTGAAGAGCGTTCTAGATCTGGGTGTTTATGACTTTCTATTCTAGAAATTACGAGATATCGACGCGCGGTAGATTATATAAGACCGCTCGCGTAACGTTGACAGACAGACATACGGAGACAGCCGTGGGACAGAATAGCGGAGACATTGCGTTACCCGTGCGTGGTATACCACTTGATCGTGTAAGTTTTTTTTTTATTCAAGGCCTTGCTTGTATTTGTAATTATATTTTCAAACTCTTGTATTGTAATATTTTTACATGCCATTTTTGTAAAAGGGTTTTGGTCAACACATCAATTCTGTATTGAGTAAATGTTTATTTTTCTTTCTTGTAACTTTATATTTGATTAAACATTAAGTTGATAGTTTACCTTCCGATTTCTTGTGTCATTTTTTTTTGTTATTCATTGTAAGTCTTTGATTAAATTCAGACTTAAGATAAGTGACACAACTCCTTTTCTATTGTCACGTTCCCCTAGGCAAGCCATTTAAAAGTAGAATTCAATTCGTAATACGTGACAAAATCAAAAAATTAACCAATTGGTTACTCAATTGGTCCTAATTATTTTTTTTATATAAAAGAAAGGGAGATAAAACCTGCCTTTTTTAAAAATAAATGGCAGTAATTAATAGTTCTTTCCTTGAGATCATTCCCCCTTCTATTTTTTTTTCCTTTTGCTTGTTTATAAATGTTATATCGACTCACTTTGTCTGTCTGTCTGTCTGTCCGTTACACAGTGACGTACTGTTTATTGCTCCCACTTTCCAGACTCGGGTCAACATGAATATTTACAGAATTATTCATTGTGCATAACAAAACACGAATCAATGACAAGCGGATACCGGTTAATAAATTCCTTAGTAGTAATGATTGTGAATTTATGCATTATTAAGAAATATGGCTGTAAATGGGAGATGTTCCCATTAGATAAGCTTTTCTAATGTATTTTTAAACATGGATGACCTAACATTCTACAGCCTTTCAGCCGACCACGACGGAGACAACAATTCCTGCTCTAATTCTGACAGATACATTATGAATTCTGGTGAATTCAGGCAGCAAACTCCGGAAACAAAATATAATCCATGGCGATTCTCTTCGTGCAGCGTCCATTCCTTTACAACATTTTTGACTAAGACTGTTAGCAGCAGGTTGGTTACTGGATCAATAGTACAACAGATTATTTTCGTTCCGTGCAAAAAGATAAAGCCGTTAGTCTTATTACATTCGTGTTGTCTGTGCTTCTGTCAGTTTTGGTACATATAATCCGACGTGCTTCTTAAACCGAATATGTGAGGGTGAAGTTTTGAAATTAAGAAAAAAAAACTGGTTTACCTTGGGTGTGGGTTTCAGTTAGTTTATAAGCTGGAAAACTAAAGAAATAGCATTCATTTTGTAAACATGAATTGACTGGACATACGGCAATTCAGGTGTATGTCCGGTTAGCAGCTTCAAAAGGACTTGTGGGGAAGGGGCCGCAGAATGGATCACTTCTTACCACCAAATAATGGTTTTAAAAAATGTATGGTATTAGATTATTACTTGTATTATGCCTATATATTGCTATTAATTTGTTTTGGAATCAATTTTAAAATCATATTTTCAATAGAGTTAGCCTATTTCCTGTCTTAACGTTACGGACGGAAAGACAAACAGACATAATGCTCCCTGATGGGGGCACTACACCAAATTTAAAAAAAAAACGTAATATCTAAAAACTTTTTAAAAGGAACTAATTTATCACCAGGCCAAGACGGTCGTCACGCTGTAGCACTAAAGTCACAGCATAAAAAAGAGCTATTTTTAAAAATGTGCTTGACTTTATAAAAAGTCATACATGTTTTCTTTCAATTTTTGCATCTTGGTCATTGGAAAAAACGCAGTTAAATAATACTTATATTTTTGTTTACATTGCTTTAAATTTACATATATTTAACTTAGTGATACAGAAATGCACAAACAACTATCATTCTTTGTTAACATTTTATAATTATAATCTCCCTTTACAATTATGTATTGTTTTAGGATTAGTGTATTTTATAAAAAAAATCGCTTGCTTATTTTATTTTATTAACTAAACGGTTTCGTTCTAGAAAACAAAAAGCATATTAACTTTGCAAGACGCGACGCTTGGTGAAATATGATTTTTTGTGTCTCTTCTAGTTTTTGAGATCTGAGTCTGACAGACGGACAGACGACTATTTTGCACAAACCTAATAGATAGATAGATAGATAGATAGATAGATAGATAGATAGATAGATAAATAGATAGATAGATAAATAGATAGATAGATAGATAGATAGATAGATAGATAGATAGATAGATAGATAGATAGATAGAAAGATAGATATTGTAACGAATCTCACTATCCAGACTCTCTGCAAACTGCACCACACACCACCAACTTAAAGAACTTGACTACTCAAGGCTCCAAAGCAACGTAACACTTTAATGAAACATAAATTGCAGCGAATACTTTCCAATTGGTAACACGTAACACAGGCTGTACAAATATTTCTATGTCGACAACCATTTTTTGTGTCATTTTACGTCTCAATGGACAATATTTTCCCTTTGCAACTTCTTGTGTGACTAAAGAGGCCAATCCTTGATACACAGCTGCGATCGCAGATTGGGCATATGTAATCGCCGTTGCATTTTCAGCCTTCTTTCTGCTTCTGTTGTGTATGACATCTGCAATCCGAGACCCTTCCTTTATGCTCTCTCTCCATGAGGATCTGTCCAGTGCCACTTTTTCCCAGCTGCTAGTGTCTATTTTAAGAGCTTCATGTCGCGTATGCATACACCTGTATACCGTAAAAGTGGGCGACCAGCGGCTCTCCTGCCTTCTATTAGATCGCAATACAGGATGTCTTGTGGAAGTAGACCTACTGGCATTCTACGAACGTGGCCAAGCCAGCCAAGGCGTCTGCTGCTGATAACAGAGCGGATGTCCTGGCACCCTGCTCTTTGTAGCATTTCCTCATTGGTTATTTTATATTGCCACCTTATTTTAAAGATCCGCATTAGGCATCGGAGGTGGAAGACATTCAGCTTTTTTTCCTGCCATGAGTAGATCGACAACCATACCGCCGTATCAACTCATGCACTGGCCTCTCCGTCTCGTTCCGGGCTTGCACTGGGTTCCACAGTTCAGGACTGACTTCACACTCTGAGCTCGTTGTGTTGGACTCGATCGCAGACCAAGATCAAGACGCCAGTCTTCTTGACTGTACTTAACAGTAATCTGCACTGAACCGTCGTAATGCGCCGTACAGAACCACACTGCTGAACCACACCGAACTGTGTATCACAATCATCAATTAATATGGATGTCAGATGTCAAGATCTATGAAGATGCAATGATAGATGTCACGTTGAAGATTATCTTGACCTGTATCACACTAACGATGATCGTGATTGCCGAGGATCTTGAAATCTTCTTTTAATAAGATGATCGTATAGAAGTAGTCAGATCTAGTTGATAATACGATCATCTTCGTCTAAAACAATTACTTTAATTCAGAACTTGAAAAAGCTATTCACAAATTATTACAATGGTTAAACGTACTTGAATAAAATGATAGATCTACACAATAATATAATTGAGTTCTAATACAAGACATTAGTAGATGTTTCCACTTCCAAGTTTCATACAATGACTGACTAAAAAAACTAGAATCTTCCCGGGCTCCAACTATGTCCCGTCCAACGCAGCTCATTGCAACCAATAAATGCAGCCCAAGTTACACTAATTAACATATCTCCACGTGAGAAAAAACCCGAGGTAATTGACGAGCTAAAAATAGATACTGTGTACGTGACACTGTGCTGTAGTCGACCGGACTGTAGTGAAGCGAACTGTAGTGAACCGGACCGTAGTGAAGCGAGCTGTAGTGAACCGGGCTGTAGTGAACCGTCCTCTGCACCCGACTGTGACACCTCGGCTCATTATATAGGGACTTTGCTGGCCTTCTAGAACCGGAGAGAAGGCCCCGCTCGTTGATCAAATAACCCCATCCCTCGTGACACAACACCGATCTGTCTTGGCTGACCGTCGTTACTCGTCACGGTTGACAGCTCGTCTAGCGCTGGCCTGGGGTGATTAGCGACGGCTGTCTACACATATACTACTAACCCCATCTGTGCCACCATCGTGATTATCACAATATATCTATATATAGTAATGAATAAATTATTTTCTATTAGTTTCAACTGACTAAAAAATTGTAGCGTAATTTTATTTCAGTTTTACGTAGTTTACATTGTGAAGTAAATTTTTATTCAATTTAAGACGTGGATACAACTGTCTAGCTCACGCTATCGAAGCTTCAGGTGACATTCCAGATGTATCTAATAAACTATTGGGTCAGCTCATTAAACCTAACCAACAGTGTCAACTAAATTTCGGAAAGGCTTCCTACTATTGCAAGGTAAGTAAAACCATTACTGAATTTTTTAAAAATCAGGAGGATGATGAGGACAGCATAGAAGCACTATTAAAAATCAACAGCTGCCCTGGGTCGAAAACTTATCCCGCATGGGGGACGACAGCATCCCAAAAACGATCTTTTTTATAGGCGAGCGTAAAAGAGTCCATCGTAACAGAGGTGCCCCCCTCCCCCCATAAGCGTTGAAAAGTTCACTCAGGCACAATGTCGCTCTCACTGGCATAGAGGAAAACAGCTGGCAGCTTCTAAAAGAGACAAGGCCAAGGAAAAGCCATTATAGTAGACAGTCACATAAATCATAAAGAAAACTTCAATGAACCCACTACGGACAACGTTGTTATCTACAGACATAGTTAAGGTGGAAAATGTGCAAGAAACAAATATCTATCTATCTATCTATCTATCTATCTATCTATCTATCTATCTATCTATCTATCTATCTATCTATCTATCTATCTATCTATCTATCTATCCATCCATCCATCCATCCATCCATCCATCTATCTATCTATCTATCTATCTATCTATCTATCTATCTATCTATCTATCTATCTATACCTATACATACATACATACATTAAATATATATGTATAGTTATTACATTATATTTATACTAGTCGACCGGCGGCGTAGCATACGCCGCTATTTAGCATGGTCGGTCTTAGGCCACTGCAACCTATGCGACCGCAGTGGTCCCCCACTTTCAAAGGATCCGCACTTTCACTGGACCCGCTAATTCAAGGTGTATAAATTATTAAATTAAACCATTTTATAACTTAAAAGAGATTTCCCGCGCCCTCCTGTCGATTTACCGGAGCTCCTGAAAATCTCCCGAAATTGCAAAATATACGAAAAAGTCCGTAAAATATACATATAGAAAGAAATTGTCATTTTGGGGTGTCATTCAATATGGAAAACGCCAATCCTACGCGCGATGAATAAAAAGGCATTATGCATTAGCCGTAATTATGTAAGCAGGAGAAAGAAGCTTCTCGCGCCTCAAACTAATGAAGAATTACTTGAGATCAACCATTCTCTAAGATAGATTGAAACATTTGGTAATTCTTGCTATTGAGCGGGATCTATCTTGGAAACAGAATTATTATGATATACTGAATGACTTTGCTACACGCAAGGCTCGTAAAGTAGTTCTGTACGTAGTAAAAAATAAAAATGCATAGACGAATTTATTTTCTAATACAAACTCTTAAATTTCACTTATTGTCCGCTTCTCTACCCAAACTTGGCCCCGCGAAATCCGTTCCGAATAGGGCCCCACAATGTTTAAGTCCGGCCCTGCTATTTTTGTAAAATGTTTGTTAGTAAAATGTTTTTCACGTTTCGGATGTTCTTTCAGAGTTAAAGATAGTTTACTTTTTAGTCCAAACCTCCCACAAGACGAAGAGGGATGAGAGCAGGCAGGGTTTGACATTCCAGCGCGCAGCCATCCGTAGCGACGTGTGAATACCCACTTGTTCTCTCCCCCCTCTTATTTTCTCGTGAACTATCCGTAGAAATAAGAGAGTGATCTTTCCTTTACTTCTTACTACTCGACAAAACTCTTGAGGGACGAAAAGAATTATATATTTAGATATTGTAATAACTTAAGGGAGGCAACTCAACGAGACATAGATGTTAATTTACATGGAGACATGACAACCACATAGGACATCTGCCTTGAACACAACATCTTTATCTCGGCTCTATACTTGGGCGGAAATCGTTCCTTTCTTCATCATGTCAACATCCTTCCTAGTCTAGTTACTGATAGTGAGCACCTTTTGCACTAGCTTGGATGGCGGTGTGCATGGCGGGGCTATAACAGTACCCATTTCTTAGCACTTTTCGTCCCGAAAAGAAACAGTGCAGTAGAGGTTTGACAGTTCAGGTGGAGGTTGATCGGTGGGAGCCACACACGGCAGTGAGCGTGTTCCCCAGGAAGTCATCTGGCACTGGTCTCTGCGGCCGTCTCATTCTCTTCTTCCAGTTGGCCAGTCTGTTCTTCAAACGAGAACGTGATCATAGGGAGATAGTGTCGAGCACTGTTTTAGTCAACGCCGCCGTTGATCGAGCACGCTATTTTAGCAGACCCTCTCGGCAGACGCCTCTAAAGGGAGCTGCAGGTTCACCTTCAGCCAAATTCAAAACAAAAGTCCAATGCGCCGCTGTCATCATCAGCTAACAGTCTAACGTCCAGGAGATAGGTCTCTTAAAGTCAAGTGGAAGATGTCTTCCTCTTGACAGCTTAGATTTAGAGTGTGTTGATTGACATTCATCCATGCCAATGTCGATGATGATTGCAGAAGTACACAAGTTTTCTTGGCATCTAAATTATATGTGTGATGCGCCGCATGTACAGTTAATGTTATACTTCTGGATGCAGTTGTCAAGCTCAAAATTTTCCTCGTAAGCAAAGGCAGATAGTAAGAGATCTTTAAGGCCCATAGCAACAGTCACATACACAAATGCACACTAGTAGATTGCAACATGGTATTAACACTTCACTATGTATAATTTAATGTATACAAACTTTTGTATCAGACAGCGAAATCTTTTTTTTTTCTTCTTTTATAATGACAGTTGGTTCTATTTACACTAATTATCAAACACAAAAATATAACCTTTTTTGTTTCGTAGGGTGCAGAAAACACTAGAATTGAAGACATATGTCATTCAATGTATTGTAGAGATCCCTTGAAATCTGATGACTGTAAATTGATGGAAGCATATATCGGGACGTCCTGTGGCGATGGAAAAGTAAGCTTTCTTATTTTTTAAGATTAACAGATTTTTTTTCAAATCAGCGCACGCGTCATTATGAGTTACCATTCATCCATGTTTTTACTTATAACATTATAATAGAGCCGTTCCATTTTTTTAAATTTAAAACTATAAAAAAAAGTGGGTGAGTGGTGGTCGAGAGGTTAAGCGCTAGGCTTCCGAACCTGAGGTCCTGGGTTCGAATCCCGGGGAAGACTGGGATTTTGAATTTCGGGATTTTTAGGACGCCCCTGAGTCCAGCCAACTCTAATGGGTACCTGACTTTAGTTGGGGAAAGTAAAGGCGATTTGTCGTTGTTGTGCTGCCCACATAACACCCTGCTTGTTAACCGTTGGCCAAAGAAACAGTTGACCTTAACATCATCTGCCCAATAGATCGTAAGGTCTGAAAGGGAAAACTTTACTCTGTTTACCATCAAAATGTAAGGCTTTAAAGTGAAACGCTCCTTTATACAATATTTTATCCAGCTAATTCTAGTATATATTACGAATAATAATAATAGAATATGCATTCTCTGTTTGGGGCCCCTTAACTCAAAAAAACATTAAGAAACTGGAACAGACCATAATCTTCAAATATAAAAACAAAATTTAATAACATACTCAGAAAGACACAAAGATAAAGGCACATACCTCATCATAAATGCTAGGACAAATTTGTACAAATACTCTTTCCTACCTAGTGCTATTAGAGCATGGAATGGGTTGCCTGAGCTAGCCAGGAAAACCAGTGACTTGGCATAATTTAAGTCATTGATTAATAATCATGACTGAATGCATGACGCGTAGGACGTAATCATCTTCTTTTTTGAAGTAACGTCTGTATTATATACGATAAGATAAGAATTGGTCCGGCCCGTAAATTTTAGTATCACTATTCCTCCCCCCCCCCCAAACACACACGCACATGAATCTCCTCCGCCACAAATAGGCCTTAAGTCTTGTGTACACTATGTATTAATTCTTCTTCTTTTCTGTTCGTATTTAAACTGTTTGATTGGTTATTTGATATTTCTTAAGGCTTGGACTTTTTTTGTCTAACTACATCCTGTGAATTCTCAAATAATATTTTGACGCACCCCAACATTTATTTTTTGCACTTTCAATAAAACTGACCGTATTTCAACAGTCCCTCTTTTATCCAACGTATTCTAGTATTTTACTTATTGAAAAAATGAAGGCGTTGAACGGACAGACGGACAGACAGGCCACACAAAACTAATAGCGACTTTTCCCTCTACGGGGGCCACTAAAATTAAAGTTTAGATGTAGATTAAGTTACCTCATATTTACTGAGAGAATTTGTTGGTCTTTTAGTTTTAGATTTTTAGATCTATAATACTTGTCTATATCAGTCTAATCTCTTGTTATATATTTCACACTTTCTTTTTATCAGCCTTTCGTTTGGACCAAACGATGGTCATGGGTTTAAACCCTGCCCTCTCCCATCCCTCGTCGTTCAGGGGGAGGTTTGAACTAGGAAGTAAATTATCTTCAACTCTGAAGGAACATCCCAAACATGTAAAACCAACAAACACAAATATTATCCGCTGCCATCCTCCATCGTCCTGCGACAGGTTTGGACTAGTCTGTAGATTATCTTCAATTCTGATAGAACATCCGAATTATGTTAACCATTTTACAAACATTTTTCAAGACAGTCGTAATAGAATATTTACTCAGATATCCAATACCCATGAGCGGACCCATTTATTTTACTTATAGTTAAGTGTAGTACATTATATTTGAAACTTGAAATAAAATAACCACCTCGTCTCAAGGCTATACTATGTAATACACTATAACTTTATTTTATTTGACTTTTAAAATTACTTATGTATGTTTCAGATCTGTATGTATGGAAAATGTGTCAGCGACCCATACGCTCCTCAAGTTGATGGTGTGTAGTTTAAATTCTTATATATTTTATTTCTTAGACCTAAATGCTGAATTTTAAATTGTGTTGATGGGTTCACCAAAGAGAGACGAGATAGCAGGCACCATGGGTGTAACCAGGATTCGGTTTTCTCGGGGTGGTGTGTGAAACTATTTGTCTATACAGTCTTACTAAAACACAAAACTAATCCTTCTAGAACTTATCCAAATAGAAATTATCCCAATAGTTACGATCCAAATAGAAAAGATCCTTAAAGAAATTATCCTAATAGAACTGACCCTAATAGAATGTCAAGAGCGTGGGTGTGTAAGATGTGAGATTGTGTGTGTGTTTGTTTGCTTTGTTGGTTGGTGTGAGAATTGTTTTTATCACGGGATTTTCAAGGGGGGACAATTAGGTTTTTAGCGGTCAGTCTAGCAGTTGGAGAGCTGACCTGGTCTGAGTAGGGTGCTTGTGTTTTGTTTACCAGTTTTATGCCTAGCGTAAGGAGATAATATAACTTATATTTCTATTCATTGTTATGTATGAGAACTGACTACTTGTTGGTAATATTATGTATGGCATTGATAGCCTTTTGTTCAATGAATCTAGTCTAAGCACCCTGTAGTATGTCAGTTGGGCTCATTTTAGTATCTCAGTTATTAATGACTATGCATTCAATATTATATGTGTACTTGCTGTTGGCTGTAAATAAATACTAATTTTATACTCCTTCGTTGAGTGATACTTTGTAGTATTTACATATGTTAAGGTCTGCATGTGAGAATCACACCCTAAATTATCGAGCCATATGTATGTAGTAAAGGACTCAACCCCAGAGTTCCCTTACACAGAACTAATCCTAATAAAAAAATCCTAATAGAAATGATCCTTATCTATTGACATGATCCTACTTAAGCTAATCCTTACGGATCTAATCCTTATAAAATTGATCCAAATAGAAATAATCCTAATAGAACTGACCCCTAATAGAAATAATCCTAATAGAAATAATCCTAATAGAAATAATCCTAATAGAAATAATCCAAATAGAAATAGCGCTTATAGAGCTGATCCTAAAAGAATTGATCTTAACAGAAAAAATCTTAATAGAGCTGATCCTAATAGACATGGTCCTACTTGAGCCAATCCAAAAGGAACAGATCCTGGTTGATTAGATAAGTCAGAATATATTTTCTGTTAATAAAATAAATAAATATTAAATAGCATTGGCATAGACTGCTTGAAATGATTAATATATTTCTACTATAGAAGACACTAAAAATAATTAACTAACCACTTGTCACAATAGAAAAACTGATGTAATATATAGACACTAAACATAGAGCCGCATATAGAACATTTTGTTACAGTTCTAAACACGTACAGCTTTCTTGCTATTAGATACTGTTTCTCTATGACTCGGTACTAATACTTATTTCAAATGTTTCTATTGAACTAAACGTAAGTCCCATAATGTTCCAATATCAAAAGAATATGTCAATCACATATCACTAATAATACCCCTACATCCCATAATTGTGAGTGGACTAGGTCTATAAATAGTTTACGATGTATATGAATGACTTACTAAACTAAATCTAACACTAGTTTGTTGTTTTCCTCAAATTCAAGAGACTTGCGTATTCGGAGACGTATACGAGCTACAGTGCCAAGCAATGATCAGTATTTTTGTAGGCAACTGTTACGAAACTAGACACTATGACCTCTGCTGTGGCACCTGTAACGAAATGTCTAGGCCCATTAGAGGTAAGTACAAACTTCTAGACGACTTCTAATGTCTACTCCTGTGTAACAATAATAACCATAATTAACTAACCATACCTACCCGTAACCGACACTAACTAGCACATACACACACTAACTACCCATATCAAATCCAAACTACCAATACATAACCCTAACAACCCATATCAAATTCAAACTACCAATATCAAGCCCTGACTACCTATGCGAAACCTTAACAACCAACACAAATCCTAATTACCTATACCATACCATAAGAACAAAATGCTAACTAGCCATTCCTCATACGATACACAAAATCACAAGGGCGCGGTTTCGACGATGGCCGTTTTGGCGATGACCATTTAGGTGCAAGGTTTTGAATCAGCGGTTTTCAACCTATTTAGCTCCCCACTCTGCTGCACACCCCCCCCCCCCACCAACCGCAAAACTATTTTGGTTATATGTTATATTTTACGAATGATAGTTTGAACTCTAACTAGTTACAGTATCAGCCGAGAACACAAAAAAGGCACAACTCCTATCCTCATAGTGGGAGAACATTAGTACTAGGTCCCGTGGACATTTTCAGTTCATAACCAATACTATTATATCCCGTTGACATTTTTAGTTAGAGATCAATACTAGGTCACATAGACATTTTTATTTGAAGAACAAAAGTAATAGGTCACCGTTGTCATATTGATAGTTTTCGTTAGAAAACAATAGTGCCAGGTTCATTGAACATTTTAAGTAAAAGAACAATAGAACTAGATTCCATGGAACATTTTCAGTTGGAGAACACTAATGCTAGTTTATGAACAATACTATTATATCCCGTTGATATTTTCAGTTAGAGATCAATAGCACTAGGTCACATAGCACTAGGTCACATAGCACTAGGTCACATAGCAATAGTTCACATAGCACTAGGTCAAATAGCACTAGGTCACATAGCACTATGTCACATAGCACTAGTTCACATAGCACTAGGTCACATAGCACTAGGTCTCATAGACATTTTCAGTTAGACATCAATAGCACTAGATTACAAAGACATTTTCAGTTAGAGATCATATAGCATAAGGTCACATAGACATTTTCAGTTGAAGAACAAATGTACTAAGTCCCGTGGTCATTTTTCGTTAGAATACAATAGTGCTAGGTCAATTATACATTTTAATGAAAGGAACAATAGTACTAGATCCCATGGGACATTTTCAGTTGAAAAACAATAGTGCTTCATCAAGTGGAAATTTTCAGTTGAAAAACAATAGTGCTATGGACATTTTGAGTCGAAGAACAATAGTGCTAAGTCACGTGTGTCAGGTTGGTTTCCAGCTCATTGATCTAGAAGTAGACATGCGTGCATTATACTCGTGGGTTCCTCCCTGTCAGGACGTAAGATTTTATTACTGAATATTAATGTGTCTTGGTATTACAACATTATTAATTTGTTATGTGTATGTGTTATAATTACTTTATAACTTCAGCCCGACATACACACTCAGTTGTGCATATACTAATAAACAATGTTATGATAATTTAAATTAAAATATAGATTTAATCTAATGATGTTTATACAATGAAAATGATATATGAACAAGGATAATGATAAAAAAAATACAAGTACATAAAGATCTAGTATAATATGGTTCAATCCAATGCTCAATTAGTATTTTATGTAAAAAAATATTATTAACCTTATTAATGATCAACTTCAAGACAAAGATTCAGTAACCAGGATCATTACTATACAAATGATCATGACAATCCAAATATCTTCTAGCCAAGATACAGTTCACCGACAATCAATAGGTCAAATTCAAAGTAGCATCAAAGCTCACAACTTCACAAAGTACTACCAGGTCTGAATATAGAAACCCGCAATCTGGAATCAAGTTGAGTATAACAGAGTCCCAAGCCTGCATCCTTAAACAAGAAAAATACGCATTCCTTGAGATCGCCATTCACAAGATCATATGACCAACAATTTTAGAGCTAAAACACGAAGAATAAAGTAAAATAAACTAACTTACTCAACACTGGGGAAGAAAACACCAAAGAAAACTCCAACAAAAGATCTACCATCAGTACAACCACAACAGAAGCAAAGAAACAATGACATCAACAAAGCGCGACCTTAGGAACTAGATTACACAAACCATTATGGCGCACAAAAGAGAAACATCGCACAAGAAGCAACTCTACATGCGCACGACAACGTTTAACATTTTCAGTTGGATAACATGCCAGAGTGATCTGATGTAGATCATCATCATCATCATCATCAAACTCCATTTTAGTGAGGGCTTAAGAGGCTTAAATCATCTCTTGCAAAAGCCCTGGTCTTAAACCCTGCTGTCTTGTGTAGCGCATACATGTCACCAAATAAGGCAATAATTTTGGGTTTCCCAGATCTGTCGAGGCGGAGATCAGCAAGTCTGGGGCAGTCAAACAGAATATGAGGTGCGTTTTCCTCTTCTTTCCCGAAGAAGGGGCACCGTGAATCGAAATTTGGCCATAGCCGTGAGAAATATGAGCCAACAGGACAGTGGCCTGTTCTGCACTGTGCTGTAATAGCTTGCTCAGGCCTGGAAAACCTCCATCAAAGGGAAGTGCGGTTAGTCATGCGCACCCAGACTCAAAGGGCTTTTTGGGACAGCACTCAAATCACTTTTCCATTTCTGGTTTTTGAATTATAGCCAGAGCATGATGAAAACTTACAGCCTTTTCAGTGGGTGGAATTTGCCCTCCTTGGTGGGCCAATGAGTCTGCAATAGTGCTGCAAGTCTCACCTATGTGACTCGGTACCCACTGCATTATTACAGGGGTACCAAAGCGCTGCTGTATGTTGTGTAAAGCCATGATGACAGTTTCGATATTGGGGGGGGGGGGCGTGGTCCAGGGCTTCACAAAGCTTGTAGTACAGATTTTTAGCTACTGACCACAACAATCTGTGTTGCCCTCAAATTTCCTTCGCCGAGTTGAGAGTCAATAACCTTTAATGCTTCACAGACTGCCATTGTCTCCGCATCAAAGCTGCAAACACTGCCACATGGTCCAAATATTTTTAACTCAGTGAGAGACAAGAAACACGATGTAGGTTCCATAGCCTGCTCTTCCATAGTCTATCAATGCCGACACATCAGCATATAATGCAAAGTAGCACTTAGCTTAAAGGCATTAATGGTCTCCAGTGCTAGAATTTGAAGGTTGTTAGATGAACAACTTAGCTTAATGGCATTAGGGTCTACTAGTTTCAAGCGTATGTCTGTGGTCGTTGGGTGTCACCAAGGGGGAAGGGGATGAAAACGTTGAATGTTTTGTCAGTTGGTGGAGAGGTCAGCTTTATCAGATAGTCTAGTGGCATGATGCATAAAAGATTGCATCTGGATCTCCAACCATCAACTAGTTTTCTAGCTGGGAGGTATTCATCCAACCTTTTATACCGCTCAAAGCTAGTTAGTACTGACCTTTCCCTCGTAAGGTTTAGTCGACCTACATTAGCCAATATTTTAGCCATGGATTAAATCCTGACCTGATGTAGATAAAAGTCTTGAAAATCATTTTTGGTCATAATTTAAACTACTTTATTATTATCATTGAAAAAAAAAGTAATTGTAACAAATAACTTTTAAAAATTTTGTTTAACATGAAAATAAAAAAAATATTTTAAAAATAAATAGTTTATATATATATTGTAATCGTTTCAATTAATTTGTATGAGTCATGTAGTTAAATGTGTAACGGATCTAGACAATTATTGTTAATCCGTGCGATTAAAAATATTTGTACAAATTGTTTTTAGTCAGCGCTATTTCATGATTTTATCTTTCTCACACACTTTGATTCTATCACTTATCTGGACCAGTTGGGGAAAATAGAAGGAGGGGTGGGGGGGGGGGAGAAAGAATATCTTGATTGATTTTACTGCGATTCCTTTTAAAGAGCAAATTTTAATCTTGATCAGAAATAAGGTGTCGGAGAAATAATGTGTACAATCGCCAGACAGACAGAGTTGATATAAGCTTTGTAATAAACATAGTCTAAGTTATATTGAAGGATCACTGTTGACAACTAAATTATAAAACTAGAAAACTAAACATTTTTTTTAAATTTTCATTAAGCGTAGTGGAGGCAAGATGCTCTGTAGTTTAATGGTTATGCGCATGGATTCCGTTATTTTTTTAGGGCGCCCCTGAGTTTATGAAACTCTAGTGGGTACCTGAACTTATTTGGTAAAATAAATGCGGGTGCTGTGTGGGCAATATGCTAATCGATTACGATTCAGCGATAGTGGCACACTCACAAGAGGAGCTTTAGTCACTAATGTTAAGGGGCCAACTACTATAGCACCAACATCCATCCTATTAGACAATAACAAGCTCAAGCTAGATGCGTAATTGAATTCGGCTATCTTGGATCTCCAATTTAAAATGACCTGTCTATAGAAGAGGATATCAAAAAACGCAAAGGGAAGGCTGCCTCGATTCTTTCTAAACTCAGGTCAAGAGTTTGGAAAAACCAGAAGCTTACTACAGCGCCAAAAAGTTGGTTTACAAGGCATTCGTTCTGAGTACGCTTCTGTACGGCAGCGAATCGTCGACCACATACGCAAAGCAAGAGAGAATACTAAACTTATTCCTTTGCGCTGTCTCCGAAGGATGTTAAAAGTCAAATGGAAAGAAAGAGTGTGTCATACTGAGATCATTGAGTAAACAGGTGTTCCCAGCATCTTTACAGTCCTCAGACAACGCCGCCTGCGCTGGCTTGGACATGTTCGCCGGATGGACGACAAACGCATCACGAAAGTCATTCTCTACGGGCAACTCACGTCTTGCACAACAAAACTGGTCCCCTCAACTCCGTTACATGGATGTAATAAAACAGAACCTTACTTAAATCTGTAAACATTGATACTGACCATTGGGAAGATATAGCTCTAGACCGCACTAGTTGGAGAGAGACAGTGACCAAGAAAGCTATGGACAGTGAAAAGCATCTCAGTTCTGGAAGAAAAGCGTGCCATGCGAAAAATGGCCAGCTCCTCTACCACCAAATCGAAAGCCACCTTAACCTGCGATATTTGTGGACGGGAGTAACTCTCCAAAAAAAGGGCTCCACATTCTTATGAAAAATGTTCGAGATGAACCATAGTCGAGCTACGACTGAAGGAGGCTTACAAAAAGGCTGTTGGTAGTTTTGGTGACCACAAGACATCCTGCTCGTTCACCGTCAGCTAAAGAAACAAATGTCCTTAACATCATCTGCTCAAAAAAGGAACAATAATAAGTATGTGCGATTAGAAATATTTTTATTAATTATTTTTGTTTAGCACATAAATAAATGCAATTTAAAAAAAAATGAAAGACATTACTTCAATTTCGAGGGTTCAAGCCTCCTCAAGGTAATACTGCAACACACTAACCACTGTATTAGGGAAATGCTTAAAAAATAGAAGGTTTTATAGTTATGTTTTGTTTGGTTCAAAATTTAAAGTAGCGGTCATTTTTTAACAAAGTAATAAGGGGACTAATTCAGCCTATACTTTCACATCAGTCAGGGACAATTTCTTTCCCTATTTCGATACTAAGAAAATATGATTAGTTAACAATAGTTTATAACCTTTTTTTTTTTTAATTTCTTGTTTCGTCAGGTAAAAGAAATAATTGTGCGAAAGTTCGGATTGATACGAAATCGGGTGTGGGAGAAATAATGTGTACAAACTTGTTAGAGTTGACAGAGTTGATATAAACTTTGTAAACATTACTTTGCAAAGAAAGTAGAAAACATGAGCAATTTGATTTTACATAACTTTTGGTGCACAATTATTATTATATTCTCTTTATATTACATTGCTTCATACATACATACTTCGGTATCTAGTTGACCGGACACACCAAAATCTCTTTTTTTTTATAGAAAATTTCACATCTTTATAATTCTCTATTGAATTGAACCAGGTTGTGAATACGGTGACAAAAAAGAAAATTGTCAAACATATCACTGTGCTAAAGAAAAAACGACATGCTGTGGCACTTGTAATTACGGTACACCTTTTACCCCAATCACCAGAAGAAGCATACCTATGAGACCCACATCAGCGAAACCACTTCTGATTCGTAATTCGCCCAAAGTGACCAGAGGTAGGCAAAATTGTTAATGTTCAAAACTGCCATGCGATGGGCGTGTGTTGCTCACGTTACACATCTGTATACATTTGTCTAGTCTAGATCAAAGGCGTGGTTAAGGGAGGGCGGCTATGGTTCACCGGTCGCAAACCTCAGACTATATTTCATTGTGATGTTTATGGAGATGTAGGCGGGCCGCCAGTGATGTACAGTTTACGCTTTACTCACTACGCCTCAGGTCTAGATGTAATGTTATTGTGATGATTAGAGGCTACGAGGATTAGGAATATACATTTGGAAAAAGGTAGATCTATATCCGCTAGGTTAAACTGTCTGAAAAAAATTAATCTAGATTGCATTCTGTATTATATTAGAATTAGACTTTGTAAAATCACTTATATCCCGACATGACTTGACTTGTGAATGTCTCTTTTACCGTTGTGGGCACTTACGTACAGTTAATTAACTAGAAATGTAAATCCACACACACACACACAAACACACACCTACATACATAGACGTTGCAAAAGCAGTCACTAAGTTACAGAGTAGCTATTTTTTTTGTAACTTTCACCTCCCTTTAGTAATTATTATTTCTGGGTTGAAAAACTACAACCAATGGGCAACCAATGGGCAATGTTGGACTAGTCCGTTTCGTTTCTTTGATTGAAAAGTATTGGGCCGGAAGTCGCTTTTTTCCCTAGATATCTTTGTATTTTTCAGTTCTCTTTTTAAATGAAACTGACATTATTTTGCTATAATTTTAAGTGTGCCTGATAGAGAAACAAAATTCTGCTAAAAAAAAAAAACGCGTAGTTGGGATCAAACCCGATAGAGGCTATAAAAAAGCAAAGACCTGAAACTAGCACGTTAAACTACATATTTACAGTACTTTGATGAGTGTTTTACTCAAGATCTGTGTAGTTTTTTTAGGACTAGCTTATTTCAAGTACCCGGCATTTTCCGATACACAATTTCATACACAAAATAATTGTTGAAAAAAAATTGTAGTGATTTTAAACTTTAAATGATTAGCTAAAAAGGTGTTACTCTACTCAATTTTGAATATTAGCATAGCTATGCTCTTGGAATTTGGGGATTGTAGATTTTATTTTGACTTTGTTTTAGGGGGTTTCGACTGTAAAGCCTCTTGGTAGGGGTTGTAAACTCAAAACTTCCTTGGCTGCGCTGGGGCAAGTGATGATTTAGTATTAAAATCTCACCTAAAATAAACAGAATCAAAGCATAAAATCAGTCACTAAATTCCAATACCCCCCCCCCCACCTTCGGGGAGAGGGATTTCATTTCGGTGGGGGGGGGGTTGAGCCCCACCTCTGGCTACGCCCATGCTTTAGTTTAACTTTATATGTTCATTTTATCTTTTCATTTTAATGGGACCATTCATGTTGTTTCCATAATTGTCACATTGCCTGTTAAATGTTCCCCTCGGGTTAAGAGGGTGAAAAGACATGTGAAACTCCTGATGTAGAAACAGGAAGTAAGGATGACTAAATTGACTTTTAGTTCAGTCAGTCAAGTGGTATCTTTTGGTCCAGAGCAGCCATTAGTATCTTTTGGTCCGGTCTAGACGGTTATGACTTGGAAAGTCAAGTAGTAATTTTGAGTTAAGAAGTATCTTTTGGGCAGACGAAGCCAGTAGTCATTTTAGACATGTATTTCTAGTAGTTATTATTCTGAATTATTCTGTATTATGGAAGTTTATTGTTACCTGCTGTGATGCGGATGTTATTTGACAAGATTTTGCATATTGGATTTATTTAATACCGCTGTTAGGCGGATTACACTTTGTTTCTCGTTGGATTATGTAACTGCCAAGAAGTTGCAGTATTATTATTATCATTGAATAAACATTATATTGTTTTAAACCTGGTGATGACACAGATGGGGGTAGTGCTGCGTGTTTTTAGCCTAACCAAATCGCCACAGTCCAGCGCAAGACGAGCGGTCAACCGTGACCAGTGACAGTACACGCCAGTACGGCACGGACCAGTGTAGTAAATATTACGCACGCAAGTAACGGGCGAAGTGATCAACTGGAGTGGTCAAGAAGGTTCGAGGCCAGTAGAGACACTAAATAAGAGCGAGTGGGTCAGACTCACTTCACTTCACGTTACCTCGCATTGTGACCAGACGAGGCGAAGTTAGAGACAGACGGTGTGTGAAGTCAGGCGGAGCAAGGCTAGGTTTTAGACAGTTAGTGTGATGTTGTTGCCAACTGTACCGTATTTGTAATGTATTTGACATTAAATTGTTACTGTTATATTGGAGCCCTGATGAGTTGTGAGGTTCTTTAAGTTCGTTGTGTCGTGTGGTGCAGTAGGAAGAGAGCCTGTATAGTAGGAGAGATCGTAACACTGGTGTCAGAAGTGGGATCTGATCTACTATGGCTCGTCTCAAACTGTTGTACGAACTGGAAGTAAAAGAACTGAGGCGAGAACTCCGTGATCGAGGGCTGAAGGCGATCGGAAAGAAAGAAAACTTGCAAGCACGTCTTAGAGAAGAACTAACTGAAGAAGGTGAAGATCCGGACACCTACCTGTTTGAGTTAGAACCTGATGTAGTGCAGATGTTGATCATCTTTATAGAACAGATGCCGGCTGACTTTCAAAACGTGTGGAAGGGTGACTTACAGAAAGATACTTGTACCAGAGTAGAACAGATGTACACTTCAGTGAAAGAAGTGACGAGCCCCGAACTGAACGCTTTGAACGAGGTGGTAGAAACCCGTTTGAAACATGCAGATGTCTGTCTTTAGGTCAAGACCAACGAGATAAGCCCTGGTGATGATTATGAACACCCACCAAAACCTAATGACGCAGTAGAGACCCCCCCTTGCAAGTAGAAAGTAATCGAAAAGGTCTCAACCCAACAGACGATTGGTCCGCTGCTGAGACTAGTCGAATGAAGCCTGATGCCGAAGGAGAGGGACCTTTCCGTATGGAGAGTTGCCAACCTGCCCCACAAGCATGTCCTCCATACAAGTCTGAAGATGATGACCGGTCCCATAATTTCCCCTCCAGTGAATCTGAAACCCATCCCAAAAGTCCTCTTCGAGAAAGCCATTTGAAATCACCTGTAAGGCCAATGATTTTTGTAACACCGGCCCTGGCATCCTATCCCTCCCCATGTGTAAAATGGCTGCCCTCAGTACAGAATGACAGAAGGCGACGTTTGATGAGCCCCAAGTGACGTCATTGCAACAAGATGAAAATCGACTGGAGGAGAAGAAAGCGACGTTGGCTGCGTTCGAGGATGGCGATGCGACCACGATGTCAGTGCAACCAGGTGAAGGTCAACTGGCAGAAAAGACGAAAGCGACAGTTGCTGAATTCAACGTGGATGGCTTCGTCTGGCTCAAGAGGCAAGCCCACTGTCACACCCACCGATCGACCCCCACCTGCAGCGTTGAAACTACATATCCCAAGTCATGAGATTGATGTCCGGGACGAACAGATCTAAGGAGGGGACAGTGTTGTAAACCTGGTGGTGACACAGTTGGGGGTAGTGCTGCGTGTTTTTAGCCTACCCAAATCGCCACAGTCCAGTGCAGGAGGAGCGGTCAACCGTGACCAGTGACAGTATACGCCAGTTCGACAACGACCTGTGTGTCAAAAAGAAATATGACCATAGCTAATATCATAATCTACCACAAATCCAGGTCTAGTAGTTATAAAAGATCTATTATTCTGTTGTTGTTTTTTTAAAGGACATAAAAAGGAAGAAAAAAAAACGTTAATAACTTTCCGTCGTTCTAAAATAAAAACTAAAAACAAAAGAGTTCTAAAACAAGCGGGACACTACTGTAGTCAGAAGTTGATGGGCACGCCTGAAATGAATACAAACGGTATAAGGGGTGATAACTTGTTCAATAATAAGTATTCAAGAATTCAACATGAAAGGCTTGGCATATGTTTTAAATTTGAATTTCACACAATTTGATCTATTCAAATAGATTCGATTCAATCAGATGAGATGTAATTCCAGAGGGAAAAAGTAGAAAACTCGACGAACTATTTCCCCTGTAAATAAACATTTTAAAGTTTTACTAAAGCATTATCCACTTCTTTATAGAGCTTCTGAAAAGCCAAACAGCATTGCGAACTGAGATGTGTGTTATAAGTCTTAATTGGAGCAAAACAACTGGCAAATTTAGACTCTATTGTCACTCATTCTAGAGTCGTATCTAATATATAAAGAAGAAAGTAAGGCGTTTGTATGTATGTATGTTTCCGCATAGAAATCAAAACCGTTTCACAAACCTTGATAGAAATGTTTCTTGGGAACTAACTTAGACCGTAGTGTATGTATTGTAGCCCTAAAACTAACTTAAGCCCCCCCCCCTTAAAAAAATTGCCCATAAGTTTTATCTTATAAATCTAGACCATGTTTACATGCTGTCTAAAATGAGAGGTCACGCATGCGAAGAGATGAATATCTCTTGACCTAAATTAGCTCTCATTCAAGAAAACATAATTTTGTTATTTTACACATGAACATACAAATATGTGTCTATTATTATTATTATTATTATAGCTTTTATATAGCGCTACTTTCATGCTTATAGCATGCTTTTGGTCCAATCGACCGGTGGGGGGGAGGGGGTATCTAGGAGTTGGTTGTCCGTGCTGCCTTTGGGCGCTCAGTAAACACAACTCTGCCCGAGTCGGGTGTCGAACCTCGAGCCCCGTTCTAGGTAGCCAAGCCAAGCCAAGTTCAAGCGCACTTGGCCTCTCGACCACGCTTCCTATTCATTTCATTATTTGATGCACAATTAAAATTTGAGTTTGCAAAACATTTTTTACATAAAATCGTTCGCTCCAAATGCGAATAGCTCGTGCGCACCATTACTTGGGCCACTTATGATACGAATGAAATTAACGTCAGAGGTCATAATATGGCGAATTATAAAGGCATATTATTAAACTAATAAACTACTGACATAATGCAATTTACTCTCCAATGTGTTTTTTTTTAAAGCATTTAAGCCTAAGTTACCGATTCGGTTTAATTTTAAGTCTTTATTTTCAATTTACTTTTTTCCTTTAAAATTTACTTATGCGCATTTAGACCTCTTAGCAACTTAGCTACGAAATGACGAATGAAACACGGCTTATGTATCTAGGTCAGCACATTACACCTAGGTCGACACAAGCTCACATCACAGTGTTTATAGTCTTTTACAATAATAGGCTCAAAGTTTGTATTTATTGACTAGGCTACTGTGGCATTCAAATTGTTTAGATTCTAAATCTAGAGCTACATGCAGCCTTTAGATGATACATATCTTACTAGAAATATCTAGATCTAGAAGGTCTAGATCTACTTATTAACTTACAATTTATACATAGTAATTTTAAAAAAAATATTACTTACTTATAACATTATTATTTCGTTCAATTGTTTACAAAACACTCTCAGTGACTATGTTGAAAGTGATACGCAAATTAAGACCCGCGGGCCGCGAGTAACATATGGCTAGTTTTATGTAATTCATTGGTCCCGAGATTATGACACGAATACCTAATTTATATTGTTACGATTTTCTCTACTAGGTCTTCTGCAAACACTGATCAATACAACACAACTAACACAAGAACCTGACAACAAGAGTTCAAAAGTACAATGTGGTGGTTTGATGACCAAATACATTAACAGCCAATACTACCCAATGGGCTACACTAACACCAAATGTTTTGATGTACTAAACAGAAATACCTACTAAACTCTCCTAGTCTCTCTGTCTACTCCTGGACTCTTACGGCTACACTCTCGAGGACTCACAGTGTACCGCACCGTCTTTACTGCCTTGCTGTCCTGGAATGAAATCCCCTTTCTTACTGTCTCTGGTCTACGAAGGCTTTCGATCACATAACCTTACTGCTGGTCATATTTGCATGTAATAGTTATACAGTCATTGGCACATTGATATCCCTTGACCTGCGTCATTTGCCTGAGTTACTTGTGTCAGAAAGTCGCATACACATTAACCCTGTCATTCCGCCACAAGAGTTACAACACTGTATCCTAATACTGTTAAGCTGAGCTGATTAATTGGCTGAACATAAAATACTTGTAAAATAGTATACATGTTTTGGATGTTGCTTCAGAGTTGAAGGTAATTTACTTCCTAGTTTAAACCTCCCGCAGGAATACAGAGGATGACTGCGGGCAGGGTATAAACCCGGGACCATCACCATCGAGACTACCGAAAGACACGACCAGGCAGCTATCCTGCGTAAATAGAGCTCTGTGCTATTAAAGCAAAAGCCAAAAGCCGTGAATTCGATCCTGATTGGTTATTTTTGTCTTTTTTTTTAAGCGATAAACATATGAATGTTATATTCATTAAATTATTTATACATAAAGTGGGGTGTAATAAAAAAAAAACAACATGTGACTTTGTTTTCTCTACAGATTGTGAACCAGGAGCTTTAGACTTGAGACCAGAACTGTGTAATAGCCTTAGTGTCTGCAAGGATCAGTTTTATCTATGCTGTGAATATTGTTCGAAATATTTTACACTGCCAACTAAATCAACCATTGCACGTCCTGGTAGGTCATTTGTAAATACACGTATTAACGAAGACGTGTGGTAAAGCGCATGGCTTTCAAAACAAGGATCCTGGGTTAAAATCTTTGGGATTTTTAATTTTGGGATCATTAGGGCGCCTAAGATTCCACACGACTTTAATGGGTATCGAATATTGGTTGGGGAAAAGTAAAGGTTGGTCGATACGCTTGCCATTTGACACAATCGGTAACAGTAAGCCACAGAAACAGATGACTTTGAAATCTTCTGCCCCATAGAGCGCAAGGTCTGAAAGGAAAACTTTATGTATCAACGGCACACCAACACACGCACACACACACACAAACAGGATATGCTCTTTAAATACATATAGTAAATACATTTTCCTTGCTAGTAATAGGGATCTAAGTCTAGCATTAGCATCACTCAAAAGTTTTAATTCTGCACATTTAAAAGCAATCCAGACAATGCAAAGTAATGACTATTTTTTTACCGTATTAATTTATTTTATTTTTTATGAAAGGAGTTCCTACTGCAGGGTGTAATAACTGTATAGAAAAATACAAGAGACATTAATATAAATTTAAAATTTGTTAATAGGTAGCAAATTCCTTAAGTGCTTGTTTGAAGGGTGCTGCTGTTAGTTCAGTTGTCAGTTGTTTCTAGCTGCAATGATCACTGTTGCTAACTGATTTGTCAATTAGTTTATAGGATCCCGATCAATCAAGTGCTGGCTGCAACGATTACTGTTGTTAACTGATTTGTCAATTAGTTTATATGATCCCAATCAATCAAGTGCTGGCTGCAACGATTACTGTTGTTAACCGATTTGTCAATTAGCTTATAGCAGAGCAAGTAATGGGTCAATGGGTCATGGGTCAATGGGTCAAATGGGTCGCAAAATTGGATTGGTCAAATGGGTCATGGGTCAATGCTCCCTGACCCACGACCCATCCTTAGTTTCCGCCTGAGATGGCGAAATACAACCAAGAACCAGTCCCAGAAGAAAAAATGCCTGGTGAATTTAATCCATTGAAGTGGTGGGCAGAAAGGGTCCAACGATTTCCACTTTTGTCAGACATCGCACGTAGGATATTTGTCATACCAGCTTCGTCAGCGGAATGTGAAAGACATTTAAGTTCATTTAATGCACGGCACATAATTACAGCACAACGTAACTGCATGCATACTGAAACAGTTGAAGCTTTGTCTGTCATTGTGCATGGTTACAGAGGAAAACTGTTGCAATAAGATGAAATTTTGTTCAATAAAAAAATGACATCTTTTTACATTTTACTTGTTGTGCTTTAAATTTCGTAGTTTGTTGAAGCATATTTTTACTTTTAAACAATTTTAATATGTCCCATGTTTGATTTAATTTGATATATTTTATTTCGCCAAAATTTGTTTCACTGGGTCATGGGTCATGATGGGTCTGGGTCGAGAACTTGATGGGTCATATGGGTCATGGGTCAAGCTCAGTGACCCATTACTTGCCCTGGCTTATAGGATCCCGATCAATCAAGTGCTGGCTGCAACGATCACTGTTGTTAACTGATTTGTCAATTAGTTTATAGGATCCCGATCAATCAAGTGCTGGCTGCAACGATTACTGTTGTTAACTGATTTGTCAATTAGTTTATAGGATCCCGATCAATCAAGTGCTGGCTGCAACGATTACTGTTGTTAACTGATTTGTCAATTAGTTTATAGGATCCCAATCAATCAAGTGCTGGCTGCAACGATCACTGTTGTTAACTGATTTGTCAATTAGTTTATAGGATCCCGATCAATCAAGTGCTGGCTGCAACGATTACTGTTGTTAACTGATTTGTCAATTAGTTTATAGGATCCCGATCAATCAAGTGCTGGCTGCAACGATTACTGTTGTTAACTGATTTGTCAATTAGTTTATAGGATCCTAATCAACCAAGTGCTGGCTGCAACGATCACTGTTGTTAACTGATTTGTCAATTAGTTTATAGGATCCCAATCAATCAAGTGCTGGCTGTAACGATCACTGTTGTTAACTGATTTGTCAATTAGTTTATAGGATCCCAATCAATCAAGTGCTGGCTGCAACGATCACTGTTGTTAACTGATTTGTCAATTAGTTTATAGGATCCCAATCAATCAAGTGCTGGCTGCAACGATCACTGTTGTTAACTGATTTGTCAATTAGTTTATAGGATCCTAATCAATCAAGTGCTGGCTGCAACGATTACTGTTGTTAACCGATTTGTCAATTAGCTTATAGCAGAGCAAGTAATGGGTCAATGGGTCATGGGTCAATGGGTCAAATGGGTCGCAAAATTGGATTGGTCAAATGGGTCATGGGTCAATGCTCCCTGACCCACGACCCATCCTTAGTTTCCGCCTGAGATGGCGAAATACAACCAAGAACCAGTCCCAGAAGAAAAAATGCCTGGTGAATTTAATCCATTGAAGTGGTGGGCAGAAAGGGTCCAACGATTTCCACTTTTGTCAGACATCGCACGTAGGATATTTGTCATACCAGCTTCGTCAGCGGAATGTGAAAGACATTTAAGTTCATTTAATGCACGGCACATAATTACAGCACAACGTAACTGCATGCATACTGAAACAGTTCAAGCTTTGTCTGTCATTGTGCATGGTTACAGAGGAAAACTGTTGCAATAAGATGAAATTTTGTTCAATAAAAAAATGACATCTTTTTACATTTTACTTGTTGTGCTTTAAATTTCGTAGTTTGTTGAAGCATATTTTTACTTTTAAACAATTTTAATATGTCCCATGTTTGATTTAATTTGATATATTTTATTTCGCCAAAATTTGTTTCACTGGGTCATGGGTCATGATGGGTCTGGGTCGAGAACTTGATGGGTCATATGGGTCATGGGTCAAGCTCAGTGACCCATTACTTGCCCTGGCTTATAGGATCCCGATCAATCAAGTGCTGGCTGCAACGATCACTGTTGTTAACTGATTTGTCAATTAGTTTATAGGATCCCGATCAATCAAGTGCTGGCTGCAACGATTACTGTTGTTAACTGATTTGTCAATTAGTTTATAGGATCCCGATCAATCAAGTGCTGGCTGCAACGATTACTGTTGTTAACTGATTTGTCAATTAGTTTATAGGATCCCAATCAATCAAGTGCTGGATGCAACGATCACTGTTGTTAACTGATTTGTCAATTAGTTTATAGGATCCCGATCAATCAAGTGCTGGCTGCAACGATTACTGTTGTTAACTGATTTGTCAATTAGTTTATAGGATCCCGATCAATCAAGTGCTGGCTGCAACGATTACTGTTGTTAACTGATTTGTCAATTAGTTTATAGGATCCCGATCAATCAAGTGCTGGCTGCAACGATTACTGTTGTTAACTGATTTGTCAATTAGTTTATAGGATCCTAATCAACCAAGTGCTGGCTGCAACGATCACTGTTGTTAACTGATTTGTCAATTAGTTTATAGGATCCCAATCAATCAAGTGCTGGCTGTAACGATCACTGTTGTTAACTGATTTGTCAATTAGTTTATAGGATCCCAATCAATCAAGTGCTGGCTGCAACGATCACTGTTGTTAACTGATTTGTCAATTAGTTTATAGGATCCCAATCAATCAAGTGCTGGCTGCAACGATCACTGTTGTTAACTGATTTGTCAATTAGTTTAAAGTATCCCGATTCATTAAGTACTGGTTTGAGTTTAAGGGTCATCTTTGTTAGTTCAGTTTTTAGTTGTTCATAGATCCCAATTCATTAAGTACTGGTTTGAGTTTAAGGGTCATCTTTGTTAGTTCAGTTTTTAGTTGTTCATAGATCCCAATTCATTAAGTACTGGTTTGAGTTTAAGGGTCATCTTTGTTAGTTCAGTTTTTAGTTGTTCATAGATCCCAATTCATTAAGTACTGGTTTGAGTTTAAGGGTCATCTTTGTTAGTTCAGTTTTTAGTTGTTCATAGATCCCAATTCATTAAGTACTGGTTTGAGTTTAAGGGTCATCTTTGTTAGTTCAGTTTTTAGTTGTTCATAGATCCCAATTCGTTAAGTGCTGCTTGTCAAGGTCACTACCGTCAATTCAGTTGCTTATAGAATACTAATTAATTACCCACTGGTTGTAAGGATTTTGGTAATACATATGCAATTAGTTTCTAATTAAACTTATGTTGTTACTATTATAGTAATAATGCTGCAGTCAAACTGAAAGTGGATTTGTTTAGACCTGTGGTCTGTATACATGTCCTCCAAGAGCCATACTTTAACCCCAAAAAATTCGAATTTGACTTCAAAAGACATTTTGTTCCTAATAAACTTTGCTCTAGTAGAGTTTGAATTTCTAGTAGAAACAGTCGTAGTTTCGCTACTATTTCTAACTTACATATATGATTTACCAAAATGCCTTACTTTAGAAAAAAAAAGGCTGACTATTTGCAAACGTTAGCCTAATGTTATAACAAACAATAAAAAAAGAATACTTTTTTGAAAGAAGAAAAAACTTTTTACCGGACAGACATACATATAGACAGACACACAGTATGAAAAAGTGTGTTGAAATAAGCTTTCTGAAAACAATGCAAGATAGAGACAGGTTACAAATTCAATTAAATGATACAGAATTGGGAATTGTATTGGAGCACCTCTTTCGATCCAGAAAAATTCCAATTATTTAGAGTAACAAAAAAAAAACCTAGATTACAAAGAGAGTTTGAGTTATCACAAAAACTCAGAGGTGGCCTTTATCAACTTCACCAATGGACAAGAAATATATTCAAGCCATAGTCTTGTTTTGATCGTTTAATGAAATTTTAAATATTTGGCGTTATTTTTAACATAAAAGCATACAGTGCATTACGTCGTCTTTTATAAGACTCTTCTTACTCTTCTGGAATAAATAGAATAGCGTTAAGTGATCACCAAAAATCAGTATGGGAACGTCCCGATACAGTGTCGGTGGCACCTAGTTCTATAGCTCAGGGTGTCACCCATCCCCGTCAACGTTTTTGAAATATGTTCCAATAAACACTATAACTTTTTGTTGAACCAATACAGTGAGTTGATTACCTACTTTTATTGATTTTTACTCAAATGTAAAATCCCAATGTTTATTACATTTGTTCTAAAATTATTGAAAATTTTACAATAATATTTAATTAATTTTATAAACAGACTTTACATCATATAAACAAGTTTCCTTTGTGATTCTTTATGACAGAAATGGTATAATCGCAAAATATACGAAAACGTCCTTAAAATATACGGAAATGTATACACAAAATTGTCATTTTGGGGTGTCATGCAATATGGAAAACAATTCTCAAAGATAGATTAAAACATTTGGGAATTCTTGCTATTGAGCGGAATCTATGTAGGAAACAGAATTATAATAATATTCTGTATGACTTTGCTACACGCAAGACTCGTAAAGTAATTCTGTACGTAGTAAAGAATGAATAAAACGCATAGACGAATTTATTTTCTATTTTTTTTTACCCAAACTTGGCCCTGCGAAATCCGTTTCACATAGGGCCCCCACAATGGTTAAGTCCGGCCCTGCTATTTACATATATAGTGGATTACTTAGCTTAGTTCCTAGTCGAAAACTCCCGCAGGACAAAGGGGGATGGGAGCGGGCAGGGCTTGATAAATTTAAACGACATTCAGCGCGCAGCCAGTCATCCGTTGTGTGAACACTACTCTTGTTTTCTCGTGGACAGAAATACTTCTTACTACTCGACAAAACTCTTGAGGAAGAAGAGAATTAAATATATAGATTTACTAAGGACCAAGCTTAGATCTTAAACCTGTTGGTATCTTATTGTAATAACTAAAGTGATTCAACTCAAGGAGGCAAGGATGTTTATTCAAAGGAAATACAGTATAAAAACAGCATCTAAGTTTGTATTCGTGGTTTAGTCTTAAAATCCTGAGTATTTTTCGTGGTGCAATTATAAAACAACTCTCTGTATATCGTCTCTATAACCTTCCTCTGTATATCGTCTCTATAACCTTCCTCTGTATATAGTCTCTATAACCTTCCTCTGTATATAGTCTCTATAACCTTCCTCTGTATATAGTCTCTATAACCTTCCTCTGTATATAGTCTCTATAACCTTCCTCTCTATATAGTCTCTATAACCTTCCTCTGTATATAGTCTCTATAACCTTCCTCTCTATATAGTCTCTATAACCTTCCTCTGTATATAGTCTCTATAACCTTCCTCTCTATATAGTCTCTATAACCTTCCTCTGTATATAGTCTCTATAACCTTCCTCTGTATATAGTCTCTATAACCTTCCTCTGTATATAGTCTCTATAACCTTCCTCTGTATATAGTCTCTATAACCTTCCTCTGTATATAGTCTCTATAACCTTCCTCTGTATATAGTCTCTATAACCTTCCTCTCTATATAGTCTCTATAACCTTCCTCTGTATATAGTCTCTATAACCTTCCTCTGTATATAGTCTCTATAACCTTCCTCTGTATATAGTCTCTATAACCTTCCTCTGTATATAGTCTCTATAACCTTCCTCTGTATATAGTCTCTATAACCTTCCTCTGTATATAGTCTCTATAACCTTCCTCTGTATATAGTCTCTATAACCTTCCTCTGTATATAGTCTCTATAACCTTCCTCTGTATATAGTCTCTATAACTTTCTCTTTATTACAAAACTTGCTATTGGACATTGTTAGAAAAAAAAAAGTTTATATAAACCCGCATTTCTTGATTCATTTGAAGCTCCTCGACTATCTGCTTCCTTACATGACCACCTGGATATTGGATACTAAATATATCGTGTTTAGTCCATGATTGGCTTTCTAAATGTAAATTTTTAAATATGTCATATTCTCTTGGTCAATGACCATTTTATTTTCGAAAAAAAAAAGGTTTTCTCTCTACTCCACTTGAACATATAACAGGCAAACTTTATGAACTAATAAAATGATGTCATATAGCACATGTTTCATGCTTAAAGCATGCCCAGAGCGCTACGGTCTAATCTTTTTTGTGGAACAGTTGGGGAGGAGTATTGGGAGAAGTTCTTCCGTGCTGCCTTTAGGCGCTCATCAAACACAACTCTGCTCAAACTCGAGCCTGCATTGTTAGATGACTACGGCGTATTCAAGAGGGTTTGACCTCTCAGCCATACTTAGTAAAATTAACTTTGATTAGCAGTGATTCCACCGAGATAAAGCTACAATTGGTTACGATCAATTCTACAAGCTACTATTGCTTTTCAGAAAAGTAGATTTTGTTTTTATCAAGACTTGCAATTGAAACATTTATAATACATTGCAAGCTAATAAATAATATCCAGTGCTAGTGCATTTAAATATACACGATGTAATGTCAAGTAATATAAATATATATATATATATTATTTGTTGCAGTTTGTGTCTTTATGATGATTAACGCGATACCAGAACTGTGTACTAACATTAGTATCTGCCAGACAAATAACCGAGCATTTTGTTGTAACTATTGCTCAAAAGTGAAGATTTACATAGCCACAACTACCACCAAGTTAGCTCCACCCAAAGGTAGTTAATTGAGCCTGCACATGCAATGAGTGTGAAAATTAATAATATAGTTTTAATTTTAATTTTAATATCGAAGCAAGATTATAATTTGTTACAAAAAAAGACGGTAATTCAAACATCTATGTACATCATAGCCTTTTGAGTCGTCATGTGAATGTTAACTCTACCACAAGAGTACATCATAGCCTTTTAGAGTCTTCATGTAAATGTTAACTCTACCACAAAAGCAACCATGGGCCAGCCACTTCGCAAGTGCTTACATCACATGCTCAAATTCCTATCGGCATCCTCAAATAATACTAATTCGTAATCAAAAATAATGTCCGGCGGCGGGTGATGATTATTGGTCGCTAAACTGAAGTGCGATAGTGGTCATTATCATGGAGTATAGATTGTACATACTGTTACGTTGTAATGCGATATCAATCTAATCTGCCCACAGGTTGCGACGTCGCAGTCAGTGTTTAGGCTTTCTGTAATGATTGGTCTTGACTATACACGAGATTTTAAACATATTTCGAGTAAAGAAGAGTAAATAGATTGCAAAATTAAATTAAAATGATTGTAAATCAAAACAATGTGTTTCATAAGTGTGAAAAAATGTGTATTTTATGTGTGACAAAGAATGTGTATAATTGTTTATATAGGGCTATAATATTTTTCGCTTCAAAGAAATATCAACTATGGTACTTCCTGGCAGACAACGGCTATGTATATTTTAGAGTAAACTAAAAAGTTAAATAGCAGATTAACCTGTGGAATCACTTAAATTGCTTACACATTAGGCCCAGATGTGATTGTTTACAAATATGTGTATATGTAGGCTACTGACATTTTTTGTAAAAGTTTTCTAGTCTTCTTTTTAGGAATTTTTTTACTGCTAGATACTCTTTCACAACAATAAGCCTTGCATTTAATAAATTAACTGTACAAAATTTAGCCCTTTGCGATATTAAGGGAGATTAATACTTGAAGGACTACGGGCACGACATGGCCTAAATTGTGACGATGTGCTAAAACTCAAACTAACAACAATAGTATTGTGAAAACTGATAATTTGAGATGGTTTTAAAAACATGTTTGGGTGTAACCTTGTCCTTATCTAAACTTTACTTTAAAATATGATATGGGGTCGATGTCTAATGAATTATTTTTTGGAATTTGATATAAAATTGCCTCCCTGAATGAAAAACATAAACCCCTATTTCTTGATTACTCTGATGTTTCTCGACTGATTTCCTGTATGATGAAGGATATTTATTCATAAATACTTCATGTATTAGGATCCAAATTATAACTATATTATCAATGATTTAAATGTCACTCTCATTGCATGTGCATGATCACGGATATTTATTCAATAAATACTTCATGTTAAATCCAAAAATATCTTTTTAAATGAGAGTTTTAAATATTTATCTTTTCTTGACCAATTAGGCTGGTTGCAGGACCATTTAATTTTATAATAAACGCAAAGTTTTCAGATAACTCGACATAAAGCTATAAATAACTAAAGTAGTAACATGCTTTCACGAGGAAAGAGTCAACTTGCAAATCAAAGATTTTTCTTACAAGATAAATAATAGTTAGTGCCATCATATTTAAATATAGGCGATACAATGTCAAGTAATGTATATATTGTTATTCTCTGCAGATTGTGCCCCAGGAGACTTAGACTTACTACCAGCACTGTGTACTAACATTAGTATCTGCCAGAAAGACCGACCACTGTGCTGTGACTATTGCTCACGAATCGAGAATTACACAGTTACAATTACCATCGAGATAACTTCACCTCAAGGTAGTTAATTCAGCCTGCACATGCAATGAGTGTGACAATTAAATCCTTGATAATATAGTTTTAATTGGGATCCTAATAACGGAGCTAACTTCTAAGTTGTTACTGAAAAGACATAAAGTCCCACATCTATGTACGTCATAGCCTTTTAATGTCGTCAGATGAACGTTCACTCTACCAAAGCAACCCTGGGAGTGCCGCCAATCGTTACCTTCTCTGCAAGTTTTTACTAGGCATGCTAAAATTCCCATGCGCGACCTCAAATAATGCAAATTATTCTCGCAGAATGATGTCCAGCTGAGGGTGATAAGTATTGGTCGCTAAACTGAGAGGCAATACTGGTCATTATCATGTAGTAGAGATAGTACATATTGTGACGTTGTAAAACTATCGATCTAAACTTCCAACAGGTTGCGACGTTTCGAGAGAGGAAGGGTAAATAGATTGCAAAATTAGTTTTAAAGAATTGTAAACCAAACAGTGTGTTTCATACCTGTGACAAAGATGTGTATCATGCGTGTGACAAAGATGTGTATCATACGTGTGTGAGCTTGCGCTCCTAGATCTAATTTAATTTATATTATTTACATAGGCCAGGGCTATGATGTTTGTGATTTAGTGTCCTTTTTAATTTTTATAGTGCAGTGCTGATTATTTTGTAGTTTCCGCTATTTATAACTTTCTGCTAGTTTTAGTCTTTTTCTGTTATTTGTGTTTTACTCGTAGAGGAAAAGTAGTTTTTAAAATAGTTAACTAGCCTTAGAGCTGTGGATGTTATTTTCTATTTTTTGTCTTAGGTTAGTTCTGCTTATTTTTGTCTTTGGCATTAGTGTTGGAATAGTTGTTATTTTTTTATATCAGTTTATGTGCAGGTCTGTAAATGGTATAGAGCCCCCATATGAGTTTAGAATAGAAATAACTTTTTATATTCCTTTTTGTATTTTTATAGGTTTAAATTTTAAGGTTCTCTTTTTAATGCTGTTTAATTTGATATATAATGTTTTGTAGTCCGTGTCTGTAGTAATTTGCTAGGTTTTATTGTTGTGTACGGCTAGGTACAAATTAGGGAAATAGGTAGTCCAGTTTAGTTTTAAATAATTAGTGTGACATCATGCTCTCCGATACGTTCGCGCTGACCAGTTATAGCTGGCTCCGGGACCACGTTGAATTCTTTTTTGTCTTGACCAGTGGTCAGTGCGGACAGTAGTGTTTGTATAGAGTTAGTTTGTGTAGTGCTATTTCGGCTGGGACCGCCTGTAAGTTGTAAATTGTTTTTATTTTTACTTTCTTTAGTTCGTATTTGTATTAATTGTTTCTAGATCTACATCTATTGCTATAGTCTAGATGCAGACTGATTAGTGTAGTGGCGTCACTGGCTAGTTAATTAGCCATGATTGCCTCTGATGGAGCCGGAAGCTCTGTAGACTTGGGTACCGGCACCCCCTTTTAGCCATCCTTAATGATCCCCTTATTGTTTTTCTATTGTTTGTCTATTTGTAAATATTTTATTATTTTATGTCTTCTAAAAGTATTTTTATTAATATTATAATATTGTTAGGATAGCGGTTCTAACAAGTTGGCATGTTGCCGATTTTAATTTTTAATGTAGAAGATGGCTGCGTTCTACTCAACGCTCCATGATGGCGGCTTTGTTAAGCCAAATCTAGATTTATGTTTATTATTATCTGGCCCAACATGTGTTGTGGCGTAAGCTTCTAAGTAGGTATCATAATAATAATAATGTATGGCTTTTTATTAGCAAACTGAAGGTAATAGTACTTACCTCATGCATTTAGGTATGTGTATGTGCTAGACTAGGTCTAGTTCATTATTATTTTGTTTTATTATCATAAATTATTATGAATAGTTATGTTTTATGTATTTGTAATTGCAGGCTATAATTCCTGCATTGCTGCGGCTACTGCACTGCATACTGCATTGCTGTCTGCCTAACTGTCTGCCGCAGTTATTACTGTTGCCTTATAGCTGTTGTTTTACTTCTGCTGTAGTCCTGCCAAATAGCTGCTTTATTTGTAATAGTATAAATTAAGTAGAGTTGATTAGTCGTTTGGTTCTTTGTTTATCTAGTTGTTTACGTACATTTTCTTTTGCACATATATTTTTATTGATTTGTTTTTTTCTCGTGTAAATAAAGTGTATATAAGTTCATTTTAATCTTAGTTTGTTTTTTAGTTAGCTAGTTTAGTTTAGTTTAGTTTGCTTGTGCTGTCTGGTTGCTTAGGCTACTATAGCCCCTTGGTCACCATACCGAGGTGCACAGATTGGGCCCACCCAGTAGAGCTACCACCTGCCTACTGTATTATGAATAAATGCTGAGCAGCAGATAACAAAAAGGGCATCACTCAGTAGCGCCATCCCCTGACCTGCTCACATTTTTCTGGTGTCAGAAGTGGGATCTGTGCTTAAGTCTAAGTGATCAGACACGCATTATTTTTTTTAGGGGTTAGGCTTTTGTTAGGTTGCTTTGGGTTGTTGTTAGGTTCCTTTAGGCTTTGGATAGGCTTCGTTAGCGCATTGTAAGGATTGCATAGGTTGATAGGAAGTTGTTAGGATATGGATAGTTTAGGTTGTTGTTTGAGTTTTGCTTTATGTGGTTTCCCTATGGTCAGTTATGTGTTGTTTTTTTTTGTCGTTGAAGTGTGAGGTTTAGTGAGTTTTAGTAGGATGTAGTTCTAGGAAGTTGTTGTTGTGCAGAGGTAGTTAGTATTTGTTGTTATGGGTTAGTGTTAGAGTTGCTAGGTTAGGTTAGGTCGGCAGGAAGGATGCAGCGGTCCCAGGCTGAAGTTGAGGTGCCTCGGAGGAGTGATCTGAGAGGAGACAAGTCTGCAGCTCTCCCATGCCTGCAGAGAGATGTGGGCCCCAGTTGTTGACAGACCAGGAGATACATTCGGCGCAAGCAGGAGACCCAAGCATTGGTCCTGTTCTTGACCTGGTGAAGAGACCTAACAGTAAATCTCATAGGCTGCCCCAGGTGTGGGCCCCTTTGCTTCAGAAAAAAAAGGAAGTTGGTCATAAAGACTAAAGGCTCTACATGAGCACGCCACTATGGTTAACTGGGAAGCTGCTGCACAACAAGACCACAGGGTAGCCTCTTCCCTCACCACCCGGGTTGTTATTGGAGACCTAGTTGTTCTAAGACAGCTTGTGGCTGGCCGCAACAAGATCTCTGACAGGTACAGGCCCACGGTCTACACTGTGTTAGCCGTCCCCCCCAGAAAGTGGTGGGTACTTCACTGTGCAGTCGTTGGACAAACATCTCATCCGACGTGTGTCTGGAACACAGCTAAAGTTGTATGTTCCCCAGGTAGCTGCTGTCCAACCTCCGCCCAAGCCACAGGAAGTCCGATATGAAAGGTCCCCAAGTCCGGGGGTCAGCTACTCTGTCTACAAGATCCCCATGCCTGGTGCACCCAGACAGCCACAGCCCATCCCTGCTCCAGCATTGACAGACCCACCGGAATTGCCAAGGAGGTCCTCCAGAAGGCGAAGACAACCTACCCGGCTGGATCTTTAGTTTTTAGTCCTTTTTTTGTTTTGTTTGCTGTAAACTTTTCTTTGTATGGCTATGTTTTCGCATGTTTAATATTGTTTTGTTGTGTTATATTTATGATGTATTTTTTTAAAGATTTTTTTAAATATATTTTTTTGTATTTCCATGTATGCTTGACTAGTGGTGTTTGCATGTGTTGCAACCCAGTAGTTGATAGTATAAAGTCTTTATTGGGCGCTCAAGAGCCAATATTGTGCTTGATTGTGGTATGCTAATGTACCTTTTACTAGTCTTGTTAATTTTCGATGTTGCCGTCAAGGTACTCGATAATGTTATTTTGCCTTGGAGGCCATGACTAAGTTGAAGGTAATGGTATATTGCAGTATTCTGTTGTTGCCTTTGGAAGGCATGTATGGGTTTTTGTAGTTGCCTTTGGAAGGCAGTTAATGTTTTTATATAGGTAGTTAATTTGTTTGACTTTTTTGAAGTACTTAAGGTACTCATCAATGTCGTGTTAAGCTGATTTGTCTGACAGTGGTCCTTGTCTTTTTTATTTTTTTATGTCTTACCACCACTATGTTAGATGCCCTGTGTTTGAGTTATAACACATTAACCTCAGGTTAGTGTTATGTCACTTTGTATGTTACTATTTTTTTGTTTTGCCATCTGGCTGAACATGTCAGCTATGTGGTGTTTTATTTGTGAGATGTTCTGGTCTGTGTGACCCTAGTAAAGCCTTTAGTGGCTGACCATAAGTCTGTGTGACTATGGACCTGTTTAAAGCCTTGGTGGCTTAGTATAAGTCTGTGTGACTTTGTTTTAGCCTGTGTGGCTAAGGAACTGAGTAAGCCTCATAGAGTTCCTGTTGGTCTGTGTGACTAAGCGTATCATGTTTGGCTAGGGCGTCATTTGCTCTAACCATGTAGTTTTCATTTTATTATTTTTTTATAACGTCCCATTTTTTTAAAGATGTCATGCATTATGTTTTGTATTACCTGTATTTTTATTGAATGTATGTTCAGTTTCATTTTATAACTGATTGTTTTCAGTTGTAAGCTTTGCCACTTGTGAAGCCTTTTATTAGTGCTAATGTATTTTTAGAACTGAGAGCTATGGTTATAGTTCTTCGTTCTTTTAAATGAATTCATTTCTATTTTTTTATTCCTACAGTATCTATGTTTTATGTTTTGCATTTTGTGTATTTTGTTTTGCGGGGACGCAAAAGTTTTGGGCGGGGGTGAATGTGAGCTTGCGCTCCTAGATCTAATTTAATTTATATTATTTACATAGGCCAGGGCTATGATGTTTGTGATTTAGTGTCCTTTTTAATTTTTATAGTGCAGTGCTGATTATTTTGTAGTTTCCGCTATTTATAACTTTCTGCTAGTTTTAGTCTTTTTCTGTTATTTGTGTTTTACTCGTAGAGGAAAAGTAGTTTTTAAAATAGTTAACTAGCCTTAGAGCTGTGGATGTTATTTTCTATTTTTTGTCTTAGGTTAGTTCTGCTTATTTTTGTCTTTGGCATTAGTGTTGGAATAGTTGTTATTTTTTTATATCAGTTTATGTGCAGGTCTGTAAATGGTATAGAGCCCCCATATGAGTTTAGAATAGAAATAACTTTTTATATTCCTTTTTGTATTTTTATAGGTTTAAATTTTAAGGTTCTCTTTTTAATGCTGTTTAATTTGATATATAATGTTTTGTAGTCCGTGTCTGTAGTAATTTGCTAGGTTTTATTGTTGTGTACGGCTAGGTACAAATTAGGGAAATAGGTAGTCCAGTTTAGTTTTAAATAATTAGTGTGACATCATGCTCTCCGATACGTTCGCGCTGACCAGTTATAGCTGGCTCCGGGACCACGTTGAATTCTTTTTTGTCTTGACCAGTGGTCAGTGCGGACAGTAGTGTTTGTATAGAGTTAGTTTGTGTAGTGCTATTTCGGCTGGGACCGCCTGTAAGTTGTAAATTGTTTTTATTTTTACTTTCTTTAGTTCGTATTTGTATTAATTGTTTCTAGATCTACATCTATTGCTATAGTCTAGATGCAGACTGATTAGTGTAGTGGCGTCACTGGCTAGTTAATTAGCCATGATTGCCTCTGATGGAGCCGGAAGCTCTGTAGACTTGGGTACCGGCACCCCCTTTTAGCCATCCTTAATGATCCCCTTATTGTTTTTCTATTGTTTGTCTATTTGTAAATATTTTATTATTTTATGTCTTCTAAAAGTATTTTTATTAATATTATAATATTGTTAGGATAGCGGTTCTAACAAGTTGGCATGTTGCCGATTTTAATTTTTAATGTAGAAGATGGCTGCGTTCTACTCAACGCTCCATGATGGCGGCTTTGTTAAGCCAAATCTAGATTTATGTTTATTATTATCTGGCCCAACATGTGTTGTGGCGTAAGCTTCTAAGTAGGTATCATAATAATAATAATGTATGGCTTTTTATTAGCAAACTGAAGGTAATAGTACTTACCTCATGCATTTAGGTATGTGTATGTGCTAGACTAGGTCTAGTTCATTATTATTTTGTTTTATTATCATAAATTATTATGAATAGTTATGTTTTATGTATTTGTAATTGCAGGCTATAATTCCTGCATTGCTGCGGCTACTGCACTGCATACTGCATTGCTGTCTGCCTAACTGTCTGCCGCAGTTATTACTGTTGCCTTATAGCTGTTGTTTTACTTCTGCTGTAGTCCTGCCAAATAGCTGCTTTATTTGTAATAGTATAAATTAAGTAGAGTTGATTAGTCGTTTGGTTCTTTGTTTATCTAGTTGTTTACGTACATTTTCTTTTGCACATATATTTTTATTGATTTGTTTTTTTCTCGTGTAAATAAAGTGTATATAAGTTCATTTTAATCTTAGTTTGTTTTTTAGTTAGCTAGTTTAGTTTAGTTTAGTTTGCTTGTGCTGTCTGGTTGCTTAGGCTACTATAGCCCCTTGGTCACCATACCGAGGTGCACAGATTGGGCCCACCCAGTAGAGCTACCACCTGCCTACTGTATTATGAATAAATGCTGAGCAGCAGATAACAAAAAGGGCATCACTCAGTAGCGCCATCCCCTGACCTGCTCACACGTGTGACAAAGATGTGTATCATACGTGTGACAAAGATGTGTATTATACGTGTGACAAAGAGTGTGTGTCCTTGTGCATAGAGGGGTGTGTACTTTTCGCTACAGGTTGCAACGTTGCAGTCGTTGTTTAGGCTTTATGTAATGATTGGTCTCGACTGTACACGAGATCTTAAACATATTTCGAGAGAGGAAGAGTAAATAGATTGCAAATTTAGTACGGGTGTGTACTTTTCGCTACAAAGAAATATTAACTAACCTACTTCCTAGCAGACAACAAATATTTTCTATTTCAGGGTTAACAAAATAGCAAAACAGATTAACTTGTGGAATCAGTTCAATTACTTAAACAGATGTCATTGTTTACAAATGTGTGTACATGTACCAACTTTATTTGTAAGAGTTATGCAGTCTGCTCTTTTGAAAGTTTCGTACTTCTAGGTGTTCTTTTGTTTAGAGGATGTAGTGAAAACTTAGAATTTGGGATAGTTTTTAAAAAATTTTCGGGTGTACTTTTGTTCTTCTCTAAACCTTATTTTAAAATATGCTACGGGGGTCGTGGCCTAATGAACTTTATTTGGAATTTGTAAGAAGATTGCTTTCATCAATGAAAAACATAAACCCGCATTTCTTTATTCCTCTGAAGTTTCTCGACTGACTTCTTCCTTGCATGACCAACTGGATATATTTTTCCAAATACTTCATGTTAAATCTAAAAATTGTCACTGTAAATGTGAGTTTGAAATATTTTATTATTTCATGACTAATAAGTCTGGTCGCAGGACTATTTCATTTAGTAATAAACGCACAGTTTTCAGACAAATCGACATGAAAGTATAAATAACTGAAGTATTAACATACATTTGGCAATCAACTTGGAAATGAAAACTTGTCTCTTGCAAGATAAATAATATTCAGTGCCAGCACATTTAAACATAGTGTCATGACTATAATTATTAAATTAATAAGTATTAAGTTGTCTAGGTATTAAAATGTAATATTAATTTCAATGTGCGCGTGTGTTACAATTAATTATATATTTTTTTTAATTTAATAACTATTTTAGTCACAAAGTTAAGCCTAACAGACACACCATACACAACGATCTGAACATAACTAAATAAACAATGTATATGATGATTTCTAAATTTTATTCAATGATATCTGTACAATGACATGACATGACAAATGACTAATTGAATGAAAAGTACAGTCCAATTAAATACGTAAATAGTATTTTTTTTAAATAGCCACCTTAGAGTATGTTGCTAAATAACACTGACAAAACCAAACTTCAATTTCTCAACTCAAAACTTTAACTTTCTGTAACAACTTTCATGGTGATACAAGGATCGTCCAACCAAGAAGAATGTTAATCAATGATTAGTATTACAATTTTTAAGGTATCACCAGAACTCACAATACCACAATGTAACTCAAACAGTGAAACACTGAAACCCTATAGAAAACAAATAACATAGATTCTAACTTCTAATCTACACTAAAAAAATACGAACTAATCCCTATTAAAATAACTTATAAAATACAATGTGGAATAAAATTCACCCTAAACAGGGGTCAATTAGTCCTCTAAGAATATATCTAAGGCTAAGGCTGTACAGTGACGTAAAGCAAATGGATAATTTAGGAACTCAAAAGATACAGCTTGTCTCTGTAGCGCAATATAGCGTGAATCCACCATTTATAAGCCTCCGTGCATTAAGGCCTCGTACTGGGATTAATCCCATACAGCACGCTTAAGGTATCTGGCAGTGTTCTGTAGAGTCTGTGTGTCTCCGTACAGAAAGAGACCCCCACATGTACCAGTTCTATCTGTTTCAAGACTAGTTGTATCTTCGAAACCTTTTCTGAGCAACCTGCATTCGTAGAGGATGTGTTCCACGGTTTCGTCTTCCACATGGCAGTGTCGACATCTCGGATAGTGCTTCTCTCGGATATTAGCGAAGTAGGTTCCTATCAAACAGTTTCCAGTGCGGACGTTTGAGAACTCTCCAGACTTCCCGTCCCGTGCTACAAAGGTCCCAGCTTTTGTACCATGTGGACATGATTCTTTCATAAATCCTTGTTTATTTGCGGCTCCTATCGTGGGTTAGAAGCGTTCCTAGTTTCGCCAAACTGTCGGCTCTGTCGTTTACTCTGATTCCACAGTGTGATGGAACCCATTGCATCACCACACGTACCTGATAGTTACTTTCGATGCGCTTAACGCACGACATAGTTTTTGCCAGTTGCGTATGCCGAGTCTCTGGGCTCTCGAGAGCTTGCAGGCAGGAAAGTGACTCTGTAAAGAGAGTAACATTGGCCGGTGCCGTAGTTCCTTCCTCAATACGTCTTTCAATATGCTTCATGGCAGTTTTGATTCCTTCCATTTCCGCATTGTAATTGCTTTCTCCTGCACAAAGGCCTACTAGCTCATCTTTTTCTGTTGCAGAGAGGAAACTGACTACCTCTCCATAACCCGAGTTTGTTATGCCTTGGACTTCTCTCGTTGATCCGTCCGTATAGACCTTAATAGTATACTTCGGAAATTGGGCAATGGTTCTGCGATGAGTCTATGCCCGCTAGAGACGTTTGCGAGGCGTATACTTGTTGACTGTACTCAATTTGCGACCTTATCGCACCGATGTAGAGCGTCCTCAGCACGCTTGCCTTGGCGCCCCACTTCGTCGTAGCCATTCGCTTTATGACATTCAATCTTGCTGACGCTTTTTATGTACTTCTTGCACATGATCAGACATAACAAAATTAGGGTCCAGAGTAACTCCCAAATACTAGGGTTTTGGAAACTAAGCTACCCTTAACAAAATCTTTGTTTGCAGTTCCTCAGATAAAATTCCAGGCTTGATATATCCGAAGTCTTTGTACAGCTTCATCCTTTTTCAGGAGAAAGTGATTTTGGAAAACCATCACTTGACTCATCATCTTTTACTTCAGATGTTTTTTCTGACTGTGGTAAAAGGTATTTCCCTGGAGTCTCTTCAGTACCGGTACTACTTCTCTTATCAAGAGACATTTTCACTTCTTCGACTGCTGTATCTTTGTATTAGGCCTAATCACCTAAATAGTGATACTTTCTTCAACACATTCATGGTCTCCTTTATTTGCAGTGCTCTTATCACATTTCTTCTCAAATGATAAGGATGATGAGATAAACTAACCTACATAAAATGTTACTTCCTGGGAGTAACACGCACTAGTCAGCGCTCTGGAAGTCACTCCTGGAAATTGATTGTAACGCCGCAATGAAAAGGTTACTGCTGTGTGTGTACTACATCCAACTTACATAACAATGTGAAAAGCAAGATTACATGACAGTGACGTAATTTTTAATTGACTTAAATACATTTCGGACACTCATTTGGGGACCCCTTCAAGTAGGGGCCGGGGGGGGGGGTCTTAAAATTCTGGACCGTCCTGTCTGTTAGGAAGTTGTTTTAGCCACATACATATTTGAGCATACTGAATTTTAGCAATAAACCTTGTTTCCAAACTCTGTCAAAGGCTTGTCTTAGATCTTAAAATACTGCAGTGTTGATTCACCCTTGCGTCTTACGTGAATCCACTAAACGTAGGCCTACAAGAAGAAACAAATCACGTCATATGAAAAACACGACGAAGCGACAATTTAAAAAATGCAGCACAAAAAAAACTAATATAAATAAAAAAATGACGTGATCGCCTATTCAAGAAGCGGTGCTATTTGATTGTGAAGATTTTTATTACAAAACTAACTGCGACATATAGACGATACAATGTCAAGTAATGTATATATTGGTATTCTCTGCAGATTGTGCCCCAGGAGACTTAGACTTATTACCAGCACTATGTACTAACATTAGTATCTGCCTGACAAACCGATTACTGTGCTGTGACTATTGCTCGCGAGTTGAGAATTATACAGTCACATGGACCACCGAGATAACTTCACCCAAAGGTAGTTAGTGAGCCTACACTTGCATTGACTGTGACATGTAAACCCTTGTAATAGTTTAAATATAAAGTTGTAATGTGGATTCTAAAAGAAAGGCAAATTTATAAGCGTCTTATTAAAATAAACGGAAAGTCAAGATCCGTGTACGTCATAGTCTTTTAGAGTCGTCAGGTGAATGTCAACTCAACGAAAGCAATTTTGAGCGAGCTGCTAATCCTTACAACCTCCGCAAGTTTTAATTGCGCATGCTCAAATTCCTAGGCGCGACTTCGTGTATAAATGTTCTTTTCTCTTGAAGCAGGTGATGTTAATTGGTCGCTAAACAAAAGGCAAAAGTGGTAGTTGTCTGTGACCTAAAATTAGGATAGGTCATCAGACCAGTGACTTCTGCTGTACTGGCAAGTTAGTCTAGTGATATTTTGTGGTCCCAAATTTTACTACCCAGGCTATTAATTATAAACTCTAGATATATAACTTACTAAGACATACAAGTAATAACTTGGAGATTTCAGTACAAATAATAAAGAGTTTATTAATGAACAAAAGAAAAAGATCATTAAAAGAAAATGGGCACAAGGACCAACAAAGGCAAGTCAAATAATGAAGGAAAGATTTAAAAAAGTAGGGCCGCTCAGTTCAACACAATCATAGAACTGCCATCACAGAGGCACAATAGTGTCTCAGCTCAAAACAAACAATGGATTACAATGATATAATACAGGTCCTAACAGTCCATGAGACACACAACTGTCTCTTCTCAAGACAAAAGTTTGTCTTTTACATACTATATGACCCAAATCTGGTCCTTTAAAAAAACCGATACACTTCATACAGGAAAGAATAAGAGACTAAGTAAACATAATATTTACATAAAACAACTTATTAACAACAAATAAATAACGTCTACTTATCTCGTTAGTGAATGATACATTCCAATAAAGTGGCACACTCCTTTTGATTAACACAGAGCAGAACATCAAAACTATCATATAAACATTATGGAGATTTAGTTCACAATAATGTACAGTGGTCAGCTCAAAGACTCAAGAGGAAGTGGCAATTGTTCACGTAGGGATAAGAAGGAAAATGATGTTGTTTCTGTAGCTGGAGAGACTATTGAAATTGTGGAAACCTTTAAATACCTTGGTACTATCCTAGACAATAAACTAAATTTTACTGCAAATACTGATTATATCAGCAAAAAAGGGCAGCAAAGATTACGATTACTAAAAAAACTGTCCTCGTTTAATGTTAGCGAAAAGGCCTTGGTTTTGTTTTTTCACGCTCATATCTGCAATATTTTACGTTTCAATATCACTGCCTGGTATGGCAATCAGAGCATTAAAAATAAAAATAAACTTTATAAAATCCTAAATGCTTTTGGTAAAATCATTTGCAAAAAAACAAAACCCAGTTGGGCAGTTGTTTGAGACAAAATCTATAAAAAATGCTAACAAGATCCTCGAAATAAAGAATCACCCTTTGTGTCAGGATTTTGTGATTTTACCATCACAAAAGAGGTACAAGACACTGATAGCAAAGACTAACAGAAACAAACACTCTTTTGTTCCCCTGGCAATCAAATCATTAAATACGAACAATCTGGTATAAACTTTGTCACAAGTAAATTATGAGTGAGTCTGGTGTAAATGTACACTTTGGTTTTTTATAGTTATAATGATTTTGGTTTTGGTGTAATGCACAAATATTAAGAAAAATTTTCATATGGACAACACAGATTATTACTATTATAATTATAATTATTAACAGGGACTTAAATCAAGAAATAAATGTAAACTAACTCTAATAAAAAATAAGGTATCCACCCTTATTGTCCCTCTCTTCACATGTCAAAATGTACGAAGTTTACATATTGTGACGTTGCTACGAGCTATCTGTGTAAACTACCCAGAGGCTGCGATATCGCAGTGATCAGGCTTTCTGCAAAGATTGGTCTTGACTATACAAGTAATTTTGAAATTATATCCATACAGTCACAATAAATAGAAAGCACCAAATACGATTATGCTTTCATTGTAAATAAAAAAAAATGTGTATCAAACGTGTGATAAAGAATGTTTATAATATTTGTGATAAAGAATCTGTATCAAATTTGTGATAAAAAATGTGTATCATTCAACATCACCTATCTCATAGTCTGTTGGACGGTTTTGACTTTGACACCGCGTAAGATCTCTCAACTTTCTCTCTAAATTCCACTCTGTCATTTGTCTTAAAAAGAATTTCATTCCCTGACAGGGATTTTTCCCTGATTTCTTCCCATCGCTTTATTTTCTTGTTTTTTGTAAAAATCGTGTATCATTTGTGTGATAAAGAATGTGCATCTTTTGCTTGTATCATTTGTGTAGTAAAGAGTAAGAATCTGTTGTATTATTAAAAATATTTCTCATTTGTGTTTTAAAATGTGTATAATTTGTATGATAAAGAATGTGTATCATTTATGTGATAAATAATGTGTATCAATTAATATGAATCATTGTACATAGAAAGGTGAGTACTTTGCGAAACAAATAAATACCAACCAAGCCCGTTACGGACAGAAAACGACATTGTCTGTTACAGAGTCAACAAAAATATTAAATCACAGAATAACCTTTGTATGCATATTAACTGCGTGTACCTTTAACACAGATGTCTTTTTTTGCAAACTTTCTTTTTGCTGTCTTGGACGTTGCCACAATAAACCTCACCACTATAATAAGAAACGGACTCTAAATTTATGATCGCTGAGCTTGGCGCTGTCTTAATGCAGGAAAATAAACCCATAGCTTACGCAAGTCGATCTTTGATTGATACTGAAACTAGACACGCACAGATCGAGAAAGAAATGCTAGCATTTGTATTTGCTCTGGATAAATTCCACCAATATACATTTGGTCGACATATAACCATTGAAAGTGACCACAAACCTCTTGAAGCAATAATGGTTAAACCTCTCTCAGCTGCTCCTCTAAGATTGCAGGGAATGATGTTGCACATAAAAAACTATGACATAACTGTAATTTATAAAAAGGAAAAGAAATGTATATGGCCGATGCACTTTTAAGAGCTCATATTAAGTCATCAGCAAACAGTCAAGGGGAGTTTGAGCTCATAAATATGGCCAGTTTCATAGCCTTTGGAGAAGAAAGACTACATAGACTAAAGGAAGAAACCGAGAAAGATAGGACGCTTCAAAAACTTCTAATCACATATTAATCAAGGCTGGCCAGAATGCAAGCATCTTCTACCATATCAACTAACGCCTTATTATAATTTCAGAGACGAAATGTCAGTTCAAGAGGGGCTTATATTCAAAGGTGAAAGAGTAGTAGTGCCCAAGTCACTACGATTAGAAATAAAAAGAGAAGCTCATTCTACACACTCCGACATTGAAGGATGTCTAAACAGAGCTTGTGAGAGTTTATTCTGGCCAGGAATGACTGGTGATATAAAGCATTATTTTTCAACTTGTGAAATATATCAAGCTTTTCATCCCAATCAACAGAAAGAGTCTTTAATGAATCATGAAGTTCCTACACACCCCTGGGAAAGGGTTGGTGCTGATCTATTCACACTTGACGGCAAAGACTATCTTGTGTGTGTGGACTACTACAGTAGCTTCTGCGAAGTTAATTTTCTAGAGAACACTAGTTCAGAAACTGTCATAAGAAAACCATTTCGCTAAATATAGCATCCCATCCACAGTGGTCTCTGACAATGGACCTCAGCTATCTTCGGACAGCTTTGCTAAATTCGACAATGATTGGTGTTTCAACCATTTGACGAGCAGTCCCCACTATCCCAGATCAAATGGGAAAGCTGAATCTGCCGTGAAGACTGTACAGACATTATTTCTTAAAAATAAAGATCAGTTAATGGCTTTACTTAATCATAGAAGCACCCCAAATAAAACTGGTACTAGCCCATCACAGGCATTCTTCAACAGGAGAATCAGAACCTTTCTGCCTATAGCTAAAAGTCTGTTAAAACATCAAGTTCTAGATCCTCAGAAACAGAAAAGCGTTGAAAGAAAACCAGAGGAGATCAGCGATTTACTAAAACTCCCACGCTAAAGAATTACCTCCCCTTGATAAGAGTGGAGAGGTGAGACTAAAGTCAAGGTCGCGTGGCCATAAGCGTCTAGCAAAAAGGGAGTTAGAACTCGTCAGTTACAACAACGGTCGTATGAAATCGAATCAGGTGGAGGATTTATCGCCGAAATAGACTTCACTTACGAGGAATCCCACTGCCTGCTGAAGCGAATGCGCCTACACCAACAGGTACGACCGAGCCTGACAATCCAGCACCTGTGGGTGCACCCAGCACAGATGAAAGTACTGCCATATAGAAGACGGGTCTCATTGGTCGACAACCTATACAACTAGGTCAGGCCGAGTGGTCAAATTCAGAAGAACTAATGACTATGTGTATGACTAACCTAAAACACGGAGGATGTTACATTTATGTGTATTTATGTGTATGTATGTTTTGTGTATGTGTGTATGTGTGTGTTTGTTTACTTGTTGTCTCCGTTGTCCTACTGCTCAGTATGTTCACGTGCTCGCATGTTTTTCACAAGTATGTTATCAGTGTGTATTGAACTCTCCAGTTAGTTTTTTTACTTTCTTGTCATGTCAATAAAAATGGAGTTGCTACGAGCTGTGTAAACTGCCCAGAGGCTGCGACATCGCTGTGATCAGGCTTTCTGTAATGATTGTTTTCGACTATACAAGAGATTTTGTAATTATATTTATACAGTAACAATAAATAGAAAGCACCAAATACGATTATGCTCTTTCATTGTAAATATTAAAAAATGTGTATCAAACGTGTGATAAAGAATTTGTATCATATTTGTGATACAAAATGTGTATTATTCATGTGATAAAAATGTGTGTCATCTGTACGATAAAAAATATGTATCATTCGGCATCACCTATCTCATAGTCTGTTAGACCGTTTTGACTTTAACACCGTTCAAGATCTGTCAACTGTGTCTCTAAATTCCACTTTGTCATTTGTCTTAAAAAGAAATTCATTCCCTAACAGGCCTGTCCATTCTCTGATTTCTTCCCATCGCTTTATCTTCTTCTTTGTGTAAAAATCGTGTATCATTTGTGTGATAAAGAATGTGCATCATTTATTAGTATCATTTGTGTGGTAATGAGTGAGAGTCATTTGTATTATTAAAAATATTTCTCATGTGTGTTTTAAAATTTGTATCATTTGTATGATAAAGAATGTGTATCATTTATGTGATAAATAATGTGTATCAATTAATATGTATCATTGTGCATAGAAAAGTGAGTACTTTGCAAAACAAATAAATACCAAACAGTTAGTTTTTTCACTTTCTTGTCATGTCAATAAAAATGGAGTTGTAATCTAAACAGCAGTTTTATTTTTACAACCTAATTGATAATATAAAAGTTTTAGCCACTGATACATATTTGAGCATACTCCGAGGTTCATAAATTTTAGCAATAATCCTTGTCTCCAAACTCTGTCAAAGGCTTGTCTTAGATCTAAAAATACTGCCAGTGTTGATTCACCCTTGCGTCTTACGTGAATCCACTAAATGTAGGCCTACAAAAAGAAACAATTCACGTCATATGAAAAACACGACGAAGCGACAATTTAAAAAATGCAGCACAAAAATTCTATCGCCTAATGAAATTATCGGTGCTATTTGATTGTGAAGATTTTTACTACAAAACTAACTAACTGCGACATATAGACGATACAATGTCAAGTAATGTATATATTGGTATTCTCTGCAGATTGTGCCCCAGGAGACTTAGACTTATTACCAGCACTGTGTACTAACAATAGTATCTGCCTGACAAACCGATCACTGTGCTGTGACTATTGCTCGCAAATTGAGAATTATACAGTCACATGGACCACCGTGATAACTTCACCCAAAGGTGAGCCTACACTTGCATTGACTGTGACATGTAAACCCTTGTAATAGTTTAAATATCAAGTTGTAATTTGGATCCTAAAAGAAAATCTTATAATCTTGTAATTGAAATAAACGGAAAGTCTCAGATCCGTGTATGTCATAGTCTTTTAGAGTCGTCAGGTGAATGTCAACTCAACGAAAGCAATTTTGAGCGAGCTGCTAATCCTTACAACCTCCGCAAGTTTTAATTGCGCATGCTCAAATTCCGAGGCGCGACTTCGTGTATAAATGTTCTTTTCTCTCGAAGCAGGTGATGATAATTGGTCGCTAAACGAAAGGCAATTGTGGACTCTACATTTATGATCGTTGAGCATGGCATATATTCACATATACATCCACCTCATTTATGTCATTTTATAATATTTTTTTAACAAAAAAAATTGTAAACTTAATATACAAACATGCAAAATATATTTCTTCTTATATTTGTTACTTAAATAATATGCATGTATCTACTTTTTTCTCTTATAAATCCACGTACCAAATGAAAAGACGAAAAGACATGAAAATGTCGTTACAATGACACATTATGCAGGATATACATTTTCAATATGTAGGTGTAACCAAAATTAGCCGCATCATTGTTTCAACATTGGTTCCATTTCCTCGTGTGTGTGTCTGTGGCATTTTACGTCTCGAGAGACGATCTTTTCCCTTTGCAACTTCTGGTGGGACTAGAGAGGCCAATCCTTGATACACAGCTGCGATCGCAGGTTGGGCATATATAATCACCAGGCGCCGTTGCAATTTCACCTTTCTTTCTGCTTCTGTTGTGTATGACATCTGCAATCCGTGACCCTTCCTTTATGCTCTCTCTCCATGTGGATTTGTCCAGTGCCATCTCTTCCCAGTTGCCAGTGTCGATTTTGAAGAGCTTCATGTCGCGTTTGCATACATCAGTATATCGTAAAAGTGGACGACCAGCGGCTCTCCTGCCTTCTATTAGATCGCCATACAGGATGTCTTGTGGAAGTCGACCTACTGGCATTCTACGAACGTGGCCAAGCCAGCCAAGGCGTCTGCTGCCGATAACAGCGCGGATGTCCTGGCACCCTGCTCTTTGTAGCACTTCCTCATTGGTTATCTTATCTCGCCACCTTATTTTAAAGATCAGCCTTGAGCAACGTAGGTGGAAGACATTCAGCTTTTTTTTCCTGCCATGAGTAGGTTGACCATGTTTCACTTCCGTACAGCAAGGTGCTCAACACACAGGTCCGGTAGACTAGGGCTTTAGTACTGCTAGTCAGCAATATGTTTTTCCAGACTCTTTTCTGCAACCGTGACATGGTGGCCATTGCCTTGGCTATCCTGTTGTTTATGTCTTTATCCAATAGAGTGTTGTTGAATATGATGGAGCCAAGGTAACAAAAGTGATCAACAATTTCTAGTGGTTGGCCATTAATGCTTACTTGAGGTGCAGTGTTTGTGTTTTGGACAAGTATCTTAGTCTTGCTTTGACTGATGTTTAAGCCGAACTTTTGGCAAGCAGCAGATAGTTTGTCGACCAGGGACTGTAGCTGTATATCAGAAACAGCCACAATTGCTGTATCATAAGCATACAGGAGTTCCCTGATGTGTGTGTATATTTAAAATAATGTCTTGTATAAGAACTAATTTCTCTGTGACAGGGATCTGAGCTTGTTCACGCGCAAAAGGGTTCAATACCCAGTCGAGAATATCCAAATGAAGACTTTCTTTAAATCTTTGATTAAGTTTGATATAGAATAGTTAATAATTGTTGATTATTTTTTAAATCATCAATTCGAATAGACTTGCTTTATCTAAGAAGTTATTTAAATAGTATATTATTTTCATTTTTCTGTTGACCCCTTTCTGTCGTCTTGTGGACACCCGGGGCTCTCAGACCACAGTTTGAGAATCCACTGCTCAATTAGTTGCTTAAATGTTGTATGTATAACCTAGCTCGTCAAATCTAAAATTTAAAAGAAATACGTTAATGGAAGCTGTACAGAGTAGAATATTCGAGACATTGTCATGTATACTATTTGTTTCTTATAACAGAATGTGTACTGGGAGAGCCAGACTTAAATCCAGAGCTGTGTACTAGTCCAAGTGTCTGCCAGACACAGCCACTGATGTGCTGTAATTACTGCACCTACAATTCTGGAGCCATTTTCCATCTATACGATACTTGGATTTATCGTTGGTTTTACATTCATTGCATTTTCTTTTTGTCAAAACAAATGTCAGCTAAATAGATCTAGAAGTCCACTGATGTCGATGTTTCTCATAGTTTGAAAACAAAATGTTTCACAATTTATTGTTCATACATATTTATATATCTTTATCTTTGTAATACACTTTAATATTTATCACAATACAGCAATCTCTCAATGTAAATGGGCTAATTGTTACAAGTTGTCCCTAAAATGTTAAGCTTTTTGAAGATTTCGATGTGGTTCTGCAAACTATTTTCCTTTTATCCGATGATCAAATGCCATAACCTTACTAGTTAATTTGTATGCTACATTGAATGAATTATTCTATAAGACCATGTTTAAAGTCAAGTTACAGTTGAAACCTCGTAAAGAAACGAGTCGCAAATAATTATTTGCGCGAATATCTCTTTAGTCATGCACACAAAAAAAATATATAAAGCACCGAGTTGTTGTTTTTTTTCTTGAAACATCTACGTGTTTTTTTCAGTTATTTGTTACTTCTGTTGGAATGTCACATTAATCTTTCGTTTGTATTTGTTACGTGTAGCTCTGAGTTTTAGCATACGATATGTAGCTTAAAGTTCGTTCCATAAGTGTTGATTTCGCATACATCTTTTCATAAGCCTTTTTCTTGTATTAGTGTTTTAAAGCGTAGGCATTCTAGAGCTTGCATATTGATTAACCTGTCTATACTCTATACTATAGCTTTTGATGCATGTTCAATAGGGGTAGACTGGCTCCAGCTCTAGCTTATTTTCGGCTCATTTTTTTTTAATAACGCCATTTTCCTTTCCGACGAAAGGGACAGCATTGTAGTGTCGGGATCTCCGATCTTAAAAAAGTACACCATATTACCTATTCGTATGTATAAAGTGGAAGTGGTTTCATTAGTGTCTGATAAGTAGGTCAAATGTAACAACGTTAACATTTTTAAAAAAAGTTTTAAGATATATAAATTTGTACCAAGTATCTTTTATTACAAAGACAAATAGAAATGTAACTTTACCTTATAAATGTGCATTATGTACTTAGCAGGCATTTTTTAAATTTTTGTTTGTCCTGAGCTTTGAGTGGGTTAGTTAAATTTCTCAAATACGTTATACTGACCAGACATAGTAGAGATGAACAACTCCCACACATTTTATTTGCTTAGCTCATCACATTTTCATAGATGGACAGGTGACCACATTAAATAATGTCAACATGTCGACACTGTCTAGAGGTCACAACTTGGCTTTCGAGGGAACTGAGTTTGTTTTTTAAATTAAATTTAAATTGTTGGGCTGGACTTCAAGCCAAAACTCTACACAGTTAACCGGGAAATGAGTATGCTTACTTGGAGATACATTTCAATTAGGGCGCTAGACATGTCACAACTTAACACCGGTATCTAACTTGCTTACTTGGAGGAGGCAAATCTTTAAAAAAAGGTTGGGCAAAATATCACATTCTTAAACGAGTTATGTTTCGCTACAGCAACCGTGAGTAATATTATATAGCTAGTAAGTCAGTAACAGTTTTTTATAAAGATAAAAGTACTAAACTCAGATTTGAGTATAGCCTATTAGCGTAAAAGAAACTGGTCAGTGCTATCTTTAAAGGGAGGGATAAATATCTTCTACTCATTGTTTAGTTCATGACTGAATTTTTTGACAAACATTGACCATTTCTGAACCAGATTGGATTAACGCATTTGCTAAGACAACATGTTGACACTGTAAATATCTTACACTGATGAATTTTATTTCCTAATATATTAATTTTCAAATAGTGGCGTTGATTAGATCACTATATTGTTAATATTTTGGACGTGTCAACTAATTCCTTGTTAAAACTGTTATTACTTTCGATATGTATTTAGCCACCATCAGATGCAACACCTAGATGCCAGTATTTAATGAAATGCATATACTCTTACGTATACTTACTACACAAGCCAGCTTGTTTTGTTTTTTATCTTCAAAAGTGTTACATTAGTATAGTATACATTAGTACATTCATACATTTTATATTGACAAACTAGTTACAGAGATTAAGTCACAATTTGTACAAAATTTGCATTAAAAAATGACTACCAGTACACACCCGCCACGCCAGTAGATTTACTTATGCTCCATTCATAGATACGCGCATTGATACCAAATTAAAATCTAAATTAAATGCTGATTTAAATACTGATTCAAATGTTTTTGTTTTATTTTTTTTAAAGATATTTGATACAAACTTTGATTATCCCTGGAAGACCCAGTGGGTCACGGGTGATCCATAACACAAAAATATGTTTAAGTAAATGTCAACTTCATTTTTTATGTAATTTTTACCATTAATACACAGTGGCCCATCTATGTAAGACAAGGGAAGCAACTATTATGTAAAAATTTTTCTGATTACTGAATAATATCCCTTTTGCATATGGCTACCTCCATGCGAAGTTGGAAACTCAGATTTTGACTGAACAAAATATTTAATTACTGCTTTATACAAGGTAAGACACAAACTTTTTGTTAGTATTATATATCTAAATAATGTACTTAATGATTATATATAGTATTTAATACGAATTAGTTCTCTGTTTAATTACACTATTAAATTCATTGGGTAATTGGTGACCCATTGCCCCGCCATTCACATTGTTATTGGGATGATTGGGGCTTAAGGGGACAAAAAATTCTAGATCTAGTGAAGTGACGTCTAAGTCGTCGTCTAATCTAGATTTAGATCAACAGTGTCATTGTCAGTATTTGATTTTAGTATTTGATTTACAATATTTTGAAAAAAAAAAAAGAACTAGATATCTAAAGAACTTAATTTTAAAGTCTGAACTACTTTTATAAATGATAAATCTTTAATACAATGTTGTTATATTTTACTATATTTGGTATAGTCTTCTATATATGTCTAATCTTGTTAATTTTTATTTCAACAGAATATACAATGTCAGCTTCACTCCCTAAGAAATTCACTGCTCAAGAAGTGCTAGATATTTTAGAAGTCATTGACCACAATGAAAGTGATTTGGAAAATGATTCAACTGATGATGAGGACTATGAACCAGAACCTGATAAAGAAACAGGAACGCAAGACCTCAGTTCTTCTGAATCCTCTTCCAATGAAGAAGAGACAGAACCCTTGCCATCTACTTCTAGTGCCTCTACTAGGAAGAAGAAAAAGAAAGTCTATGAGTGGACAAAAGATAATTTCAATCCACCAGACTCAGTTTTCCGGGGCAAAGTTCTAGAGCTTCCTGAAAACTATGAAGTTCAGTCACCAATGCATTATTTCAAAAACTTTCTTACGGATGACATGCTAGAGTTGATTGTTAAATTCACAAATGAGTACAGTGTTGAAAAGAGTGGAAAAGGTATTGACACCAATAAATAAGAAATAGAGCAAATCATAGGCATGTTTCTGAGAATGGGCAAAGGGAAAGCCCCATCCGTGGGGAATAAAAGTGTGGGCTAGAACCTCGTCAGCAGGTATGCTATGTGATTTTGATGTTTACCAAGGCAAAAAGGATAAAAAGGATGCTGATTCTATTGGTGTTGGTCCTGATGTAGTCCTTCAGCTTAGTTCTACGTTGCCACAGAATGAGCCGGATAAGCCATCACTAAATTATAAAATATTTCTTTACAACTTTGCCTCTCTTGGAAGATCTGCAGAAAAAAAGGAATTCACTATACTGGCACAGTTAGACCCAATCATCTTCCTGGCATTTTACTTGATTCTGAAAAAAAATATGAAGAAACAAGGTCGTGGCACAATGGATCAATGTGTTGAAAAGTCTACCAACATAGTAGCTGTCCGTTGGTATGGAACAAAAGCTGTTAATAAGCTCTCAACTTTAAGTGGTGTTGAACCAAGCAAAACTGTCAACAGATTTGAAAAAGCTAAGTCAGTCTATGTTCAGGTCCAGCAGCCTGCTGTGATAAAACATTATAATGAAAGCATGGGAGGCGATGATCTTCACAACTGTTTCATTGCCAAGCATTCATTTCACATAAGATCAAAGCGTTGGTATTTGTACATATTTTGACAGACCATACGCATGATGTTTGTGAATCTCTTATCGTCAGGCATGTCAGCTCATAGGGATGTGTAAAAAAGATGGGCTGAACCAACGCAACTTCCAAACAAAACTGGCATCCCTTTTGATCAATTTACATGCGCATACACACAAAAAAACGAGGAAGACCGTCTTTAGAAGTTGCAACTGCAGGCCCATCAAGAAAGAAATCTGCCTTGAGACCTATGCCTGAACCAGAAGTCAGAACCGATGGCTTTTTCCACTTCCCAATAAAAACGGAAGATCGCCAGCGCTGCAAGTTGTGTAGCATGAAGACTAACAACATTTGTGAGAAGTGCAAAGTATATCTGTGTTATACAGAGCAAAGACATTGTTTTAGAAGTTTTCATGTTTCTTAAAAAAAAATTTCTAACATTCTAAGAATATTTTTTTTATTTTCATGAAAATATAATAATTAATACCAACATAGCCCAGTGGTTCACACGTGGAACAAATTGAAAAAGTAGGTCAAGGTCATGTGACCTTAAAAATTAATGTTGATATTGAATTATCAACAAATTATATATATGTATACCAAAAGAAATAATTTTAGAACCACTGTAAGATAATAAGGGTCTTCCAGGGTTATTTGTAACTTCAATAAAATAACTTTTTTTTATAAAAAGAAGTATTCATAACCTCATTATACATCTTGCGACAACCTAAGTCAGACTTAATAGAACCCAGATGTAGATTTGACTATAAATGTATTAATAAGTTGTAAAAAATTTACAATTAAAAATTACTAGCTGTACACACCCGTTGATTTACTTTGTTTATTATGGCCCAAATACCCCCCCCCCTTTTTTTTTTCTTTAATGTAAAAAAAGGCGCTACATCTATATTATAAAGTAGAATGTAAGGCGTATGTATGCGTGTGACTTATAGACATCAAAACCGCTTGACCAATCTTGATAAAACTTGGCAGGAATGTTTCTTGGTTACCAACTTAGACCGTAGTGTATGTATTGTAGGCTTAAAACAAAGTTAAGACCCTAAAAAAAAAATAAAGTTGTCCGACTCTATTACAGCTAGAGCATTTTATGGATCTAGACCATGTCTACATGATGAGACAAAACGGAAAGGTCGCGCATGCGCAGAGAGGAAAATTTCTTAGATCTAATCTAGCCTTTATTCAAGAAAACACAATTTTGTACTTTTACACATAAACCATAGAAATACATAAATATAGACTGGCGGAAGGAAGTAACTTCATGTAACTTGAAAACAAGTATATCTATTCGGATTGCATGATTTTCTTTTTTTGAGATTTTTAAAAAAACACTAGTGAAAATAATGTAATACTTTCATAGGTTATGGCTGAAATAGGTATGAATACTTAACTTTTATACTGAATTATAAAGTACACAAAAATGCAAGTCACAAATTTTCGTTTCATAAAACTCTTTAAAACACTAATACAAGAAAAAGGCTTATGAAAAGATGTATACGAAATCAACACTTATGGAACGAACTTTAAGCTACATATCGTATGCTAGAACTCAGAGCTACACATAACAAATACAAACGAAAGATTAATGTGATATTCCAACAGAAGTAACAAATAACTGAAAAAGACTCGGTGCTTTATATTTTTTTTTTGTGCATGACTAAACAGATATTCACGCAAATAAATATTTGCGACTCGTTTCTTTACGAGGTTTAAACTGTAACTTTACTTTAAACTAGGGGTGCACCGGATAGTCCCTGCGGCTTCTGGCGAATATCCGGCATTTTTTACTATCCGGTGCTATTCGGCTCCGGTCGGATATCACTACCGGATAGTAAAAAAATACACCTATTTAATATGCTACCGGATAGTAAAAAAATACACCTATTTAATATGCATAAAGTGGACCTCGTTCCATTACTGTCTGTTATAGAATGTATTAATGTTTATATGAAAACAAAATAATGTGCTTAAAAATAGAGCCATTATGAATATGCACCAAAGATCGTTTATTATAAAGACAAGGCATGTTAATAACTTAATATAAATAGAGATGAAACTTTACATCATAAATGCGCTTTACATACAGAGATGCAATGGCTGGAACTTTTTTCAATTTGTCTTGACCTTTGAGTAAGTTAGTTAATATGTTAAAATGTTACATTCCTTGACTACGTCATGCTGACCAGACGTCTGTCTTTCTGTGCGGGTATATCTCCAGAGGTAGAGATGAACAACTCCCACCCCCTTTTATTTGTTTAGTCCATCACATTAAGGCAGGTAACCACAAGTTAAATACGATGGACGTAGGTTTAATGTCAGCGTATAGACACTCTGTAGTGGTCACACCTTTCGAGGGAACCGAGTTTGTTTACTTAGTTGTTAATCTTTATTTGGGGGTGGGGGGCTGGACTACAAGAGCCACACCTCTAAGATAACCAGGTATATTTCTAGATGAACAACTCCCTCCCCCTTTTATTTGTTTAGCCCATCACATTGATTGACAGGTGACCCCAAGTCAGATACGCTGGACGTAAGCACTCTCTAGAAGTCACACGAGGGAACTAGGTTTGTTATTGAGGGGGGGGGGGACTAGACTTGTTTAGTCTATAGCATTGAGTTCACAGATAGGCAGCTGACCACATTAAGCCAGATGTCAACGTGTTGACACTGTCTAGAGGTCACATCTTATGAGGGAACTGAGTTTGTTTACTTGGAGTAGAATTTTTATTAGGGGCGGGACTACAAGCCAAATCTCTATAAGGTTAATTTGGTATGAGTTTGTTTATTATGAGATAGGTTGTCAATCAAGGGTCTGGACCACAAACCACACTATACTATTGGACGGGTAATAAGTTTGTTTACTTTGATTTCAGTCTCAATTATGGATCAGGACTACAAGCCAAACAGACACTGACCAAGGGTATCTTTAAAGGGAGGGCTCAAGAGACTCAACACCCCCTACTTCTTATTTGTTTAATCCATGACAATGTATTGATAGAGAATATAGACATTGACCATTCTTAAGCCAGAATGGATTAACGCAAATTGTTAAGACATATTGACACTGTCTAGAGGTCACTAGATGATGACACTAAGTTTGTTTACTTGGAGAGAAATGTCAATTAGAGCGCTGAACTACAGGACACACCCCTACAAGTATTTTGTTACACAAGCTACGGGTATAGAAGTGACTTGCAAGGGCATTTAGTAAATTGAAAAGTAATAATAATGACCGATAAAAAGTCTTCTTATCTTATATAATACAGACGTTACTTCAAAAAAGAAGATGATTACGTCCTACGCGTCATGCATTTAGTCAATTACGTCCTACGCGTCATGCATTTAGTCATGCATATTAACCAATGACTTAAATTCTGCCAAGTCACTGGTTTTTCTGGCTAGCTCAGGCAACCCATTCCATGCTCTAATAGCACTAGGGAAGAAGGAGTATTGGTACAAATTTGTCCTAGCATATGGGACGAGGAATGTGCCTTTATTTTTGTGTCTTTCAGAGTATTTTATTAAATTTTGTTTTTGTATTTGAAGATTATGGTTCAGTGTTTTATGTATAATTGCTACTTTACTTTTGAGTCTTCTGTCCTGAAGGCTTTCTAAATTTAGTGATTTTACTAATGGTGTTACCCTAGTCAAATGTGAATATTCGTTTGTTATGAATCTCACTGCTCTATTTTGTGTTTGTTCCAGTTTCTTAATGTTTTCTTGAGTTGAGGGGTCCCACACGGTAGATGCATATTCTATTATTGGCCTAACCAAGGTTAAATAACATTTTAGTTTTATGTTCTTATTTGATTTATAAAAATTTCTGTTAATAAACCCTAATGCTTTGTTGGATTTTTTTATAGTTTCATCAATATGTGGATTCCATGACAGTTTTTCATTTATTATAATACCTAGGTATTTTGAGTTTTTAGTCTGTGTTACTGGTTTGCCATGAATAAGATAAGTGGAATTAATTTGTTTTAGTTTTTTTGTTACTCTTAACAACTGACATTTTTCTGGGTGGAAAGACATGCTCCAATTTGATTCCCATTTCTGTAATTCATCTAATTCTCTTTGTAAAATATCTGTGTTTTGTTTTGTTTTTATTGTTCTATATATTATGCAATCGTCTGCAAATAATCTGACTTTTGTTCCTGAACTAATGCAATTCGGTAAATCATTTATGTAAATTAAAAATAGTAGTGGACACAAGACTGTTCCTTGAGGTACACCTGAGTTTACTGTTATTGGTGTTGATTTAGAGCCATTTATTATTACAGTTTGTTCTCTCCCTATCAGAAAATCTTTAATCCACTGATGCAGTGGACCGTTAATGCCGAAATATTTTAATTTTTAAAGCAAACTATGGTGATGAACTTTGTCAAAAGCCTTGGAAAAATCTAGTAAGATAGCATCTATTTGTTCACTATTATCTAAACCTTTTGAAAAATCATCAATTAGTCGTATTAGTTGTGTTTCACATGATCTATATTTCCTAAAGCCATGTTGGTATGGGGTGAGGACATTATGTTTGTCTAAGTGGTTTATGATATTGCTACATATTATGTGTTCTAGTATTTTACATGTGATGCTGGTAAGTGATACTGGTCTGTAGTTTCCTGGATCTGATTTTTCTCCTTTTTTAAATAGGGGGGTGACATTAGCTTCTTTCCAGTCCTTTTGGTACTCTGCCCTGGTTAAGCGATGCCTGAAAGAGTATTTTGAACACTGGGGCTAGCTCATTGCTTAGTTCTTTGAGTAATCTAGCTGGAATACCATCAGGTCCAGACGCTTTATTTGGTTTGGTGTTGGCTAATAGTTTTTTAATTCCATTTTCTTGTACTACTAAATCTTCTATGTTGTCTACTTGGTTCAAATTAAGAAATATGTCTTTGTCTCCTGGGGCTGAGAATGCTGATGCAAAGTATTTGTTTAGGATGTTTGCTTTAGTTTCATTATCATTATGTATTATGTTATGTTCATCTTTTAATGGCGCTATGCCTGTTGTTTCCATTTATCACTTATATGGCGTTACTTTAATGTCAAAACAATGGACAACTCTAAAGCAGTTTGCAATGCTTGTAAAATAGTTCTGTCACGTGGTAAACTAGGCAAACCTAAAGACTTCTCAACCAGCATATGATTAATCATCTTTTTGCTGTGCTTTAATGCTTTAACTTTTAAAGGATATGTATATTATTATTATATTAAATTAGCATTATGTATTCTTTTGTAAATAAAGAAATAAATATCACTGTTGAATTACTTTTTCTAACGTGTTAACTTTAAATCCTACTCTTGTGTTATGTGTGTGTCTTGATTGAATCACAATATTCTTAATAAAATTTAAGAGTGTCAAGTAACTCCTCGTTATTACTGGAATTACTTAAGATATTTACTAAGCCACTATCTGTATAAGGTACAAACCAGAAGCGGTTAGTGGCCTTTAAAACACGAGCCTAATGACAAGTTGATGGTGTAAAATACATGAACATCTACAAACATCAACCCACTATACAACTTAGATTGTACTTAAGACTAAGAGAGATTTACGATATAAAACCAAGATTGAACTTTACCTTTGAAAGATTTACATTAGTTACATAAAGGTGTATATATTCTGCATGAGTTATCCCACATTCTACTTTACAATTAGCGGCCTCATACATACGCACACACCATCTCATGTTACAAAGATTAGTTTATGATAAGCATATCTGTAAAAAAATGCTGTTGATTTTAATTTATCAATCAGTGATAGAGTTTAAAGTAAGAAAGTAATAACAAAATAATATAGTATGTTATATAGAAGATTTGCAAAAACTTCAGTAAAACGAGCGGTTTGAGTCATGTAGGTATCCAGCTCCGGCCGAATATCTAATTTTACTATCCGGTTATATCCGGCTCTGGACGGATATCAAAAAGTACTATCCGGTGCACCCCTACTTTAAACATGGTCTTCAGTAACTTCAGTAAAACGAGCGGTTTGAGTCATGTAGGTATCCGGCTCCGGCCGAATATCTAATTTTACTATCCGGTTATATCCGGCTCCGGTTGGATATCAAAAAGTACTATCTGGTGCACCCCTACTTTAACATGGTCTTATAGAATAATTCATTCAATGTAGCATACAATTTAACTAGTAAGGTTATGGCATTTGATCATCGGATAAAAGGAAAACAGTTTGCAGAACCTCATCGAAATCTCCAAAAAGTTTAACATTTTAGGGGCAACATGTATCAATTAGCAAATGTACGTTGAGAGATCGCTGTATTGTGATAAATATTAAAGTGTATTACAAAGATAAAGATATATAAAATAGGTATGAACAATAAATTGTGAAAAATTTTGTTTTTAAAAAAATGAGAAACATCGACATCAGTGGACTTCTAGATCTATTTAACTGACATTTGTTTTGACAAAAAGAAAATGCAATGAATGTAAAAACAACGATAAATCCAAGTATCGTATAGATGAAAAATGGCTCCAGAATTGTAGGTGCAGTAATTACAGCACATCAGTGGCTGTGTCTGGCAGACACTTGGACTAGTACACAGCTCTGGATTTAAGTCTGCCTCTCCCAGTACACATTCTGTTATAAGAAACAAATAGTATACATGACAATGTCTCGAATATTCTACTAAGTACAGCTTCCATTAACGTATTTCTTTTTAATTTTAGATTTGACGAGCTAGGTTATACATACAAAATTTAAGCAACTAATTGAGCAGTGGATTCTCAAACTGTGGTCTGAGAGCCCTGGGTGTCCACTAGACGACAGAAAGGGGTCAATAGAAAAATGAAAATAATATACAATTGAAATAACTTCTTAGAAAAAGCAAATTTATTGAATTGATAATTTAAATAAAAATCAACTATAATGAACTATTCTAAGTTGAACTAAATGAAATAATTTAAATAAATTCATTTGGATATTCTCGATTTTGTATTAAACCTATTTGCGCGTGAACAAGCTCAGATCCCTGTCACAGAGAAATGTATTCTTGAACAAGAAGAGATTATTTTAATAAATGCACATGAGGAAATTGAACCAATGTTTAAACAATGATACCACAAATTCTGGTTACACGTACCGGTACATATTTAAAATGTATATCTTGCATAATGAGTCATTGTAAAGACATTTTCATGTTTTCTCGTCCTTTTCGTTTGGTACGTGGATTTATGGGAGGAAAAGCGTGATAATTGTATGTAACTTCAGTAACACATGTAAAAAAAATGGATTTGGATGAGGTGGATGTACGAGTAAATATATGCCATGTTCAACGAGCATAAATTTAGCTTCCGTTTCTTATATTAGTGGTGAGGTTCATTGTAGCATCTTCTAAGACAGAAAAAAAAAAATTGCAAACAATTCCATCTGTGTTAAAGGTACAAGCAGTTAATATGCACACAAAGGATATTTAGAGACCAAATTTTTATTTGTGCTTCAAATCTAATGATATTATACAGGAATGTTTTGTATGAGTACCCTATCAAAAATCTAGAGAAAAAAGTTTGAAAATGTTGTTGCTATGGCAACGGCGGCCATTTTGTTTTGTAAACATACTCTTATATAAAAGCTATCTACTTGTGCATTTCTTATTATTTTCTTCTGAACATTTGCAGGAATGTAGGCATATATAAATGCTATTGAAGTATCAGATTACATTTTTAAATTTTTGAATATTTTTTTTTTAGAATTTTTTTCCTGCCCTGTCTATACTGACAAGTGTTTTTTAACAAGAAAAGTGCAAACATTTTAACATTACCCCAATTATCAAAAATGTGATCTGATACTTTTATTGTTTTATATAAACTAAATAAATGTAGAATAAATCATTTGAATAGAGCAATAAATAAAAAAGGTTTTAGCAGAAATATTACGAAAAAACGCGATTTTGAGAAAACGTCAAAAAAACTAAACAAATCCAAAATATCTCAAAACCTATAATAATAAGTTTTAAAAACTATAGATATTATTTTTAAGACATATTAGGGTTATAATATGTGAAAATTTCATTTATGTTCAATGAAAACTAAAAAAGTTATAAAGTAAAAACTTTGTCAATGAAGTACATAAAACTTACATTTTTTAATGTAATTAATGTAATGCTTTTTTTCTTTTTCTTATAAAGGTATAATATATGTATTGAAATTAAATGCAATATTATTAGATATTAGATAAAAACAATTAATAAGGTATCTTATAGAAAAAAAAAATTCCAACCTTATAGTAAAGTTAATAACAAAGAACTATTATGTTTTCCTAATTAATGTCTTGCACTAATGATCCATAAACACTACTAAAAGCTTGAGAGCTTTTATTTTATCTCCATTATTTTCAGGCCTTACAAAGTATTGTTCTGATGTTTTCAAAGTTACTCAAAGTACTGCTAAATAAAAAAGACCAAGAACTTATTTCGATAGCTGAGCCGAAAGACAACCTTTTTGACACAATGCATTTGTACTTTGCTTCAATTATTTAAAATATTATTTCCTTTTTTTTTTTGCAATCTTTCTAAAGACTGCAAAGAAGGTTTGAAACTGTAAGTTACATAGTTCAGTCAAATATGTTTGCGAAATATGTTTGCGAAATCTGGTGTGGTTCAATAAACGACAAGTTAAAGCTTTATAAAAAAAAAAGAACTGAATTCGGTTAGTTTTGTGCCTCAATAATTATTTATATCTACAGCAGGGGTCTCAAACTCATATCAGCATGTGGGCCACAGTGGAAAGTAACAACCATTCAGCGGGCCACACCACAAAAAGAGAATTTTTTGTTACGAACACTTCTGTCAGTGCAGTAAAATGCTAAAATAAAGTTTTTATAATTATTAATTACATTTAGTGTACTTTATTACATGCACAGGCAGTTTAGTTTACTAAAATAAGTTGACGTTGTCTCTGTTACTAATAAAAAAAAGCAGAAACTGTAGTTTTTCAGAAAAAAAAACACTATAATTACTAGGCCTACTGCAGATGGCTCGTCACTCATGTTTCTGTCCATTCAGCTGAGAGCGTTTGGCAGAGACCAGACCATCGACGTTAGGCCTGAAGTCGCGTGTAGTGGCAATCCGCAAGGTTGCTCTCAGATGCTCATCAGTCAGTCTTGATCGTAATGTTGTTTTGTTGCTATTCATTCTGAAAAAAAAACTGCACGCAAACGAACGTACTCCCAAACATCGCTAGAATTCCAGCAGCTGCGCAGAATAAGTTTGGAAACTTCTCTCTGGGAAGAAACTGGTAGAAATCTGGAACTCCAACATCAGCGTATTTTTGCTTCAGAACAGTGTCACACTGCAGGACTTCCTCTGGAACGTTTTTCACGTTAACTGTGAACAGAGTGGAAACAAGGAAAAACTGTGGTTCGAGAGCAGTGAATTGCTGAAAGCGGTGTTCAAAATTTTCCAGTAGTCTGAGGATGTCTACGTAGTCTTTCAGGCGCTGTGGTTCAACCGTAATGCTCTGTAGAAAAGACAAATGAGCCAGGTTTCCATATGCCAGCTGAGTGGCCCACAAAGTCAGCTTGCATCTGAATGATTTGATGCGGTCAAACGTCACGGTAATCAGCTGCTTTGTGCCCTAAAGTTTGGAATTGAATGCGTTGAGATGTTGCGTGATGTCAGTAAGAAAAGCAAGATCCGACAAAACATTGGATCACTGAGCTGAGGTATGACTCTGTCTTTCATTGCCATAAACAATGCTATTTCCCGTCTCAGTTCAAAAACAATCTTTGCAGCACTTTTTCACGACTCAACCATCTGACTTCTGTTTCTAAATCAGCTAGAAATTACACAAACTCTCTGCGAGACTGAATTTCCCGAGCTAACAACTTCTGGCTGGTAACCTTGGGCGGCTACATATAGATACTGTGTACGTGACATCGCTAACAACAAAGCTTACTTTCACAGAATCTTCGCTTGCAGTAGACACACCTCATTTACTGATTTGTGCAGATGTAAATCATTTAAAGGCTTATATGTGGTCATTGTAAATTTTATCTAATTTTTTTCGAATTCGCGGATGTGGCCCGCGGGAAACGTGTTTGAGACCCCTGATCTAGACTATTCTAATTCTAGACTCTAACAGTAACTCTAACTCTAGACTTGAGACTCTTTCGGATCTATTACCAGCGTAAATTCCTTGTGTAAACCATTGTTAATATCTAGATCTACGAAATTCACATGGTTCCTTTTAAAACATTATTTCATCTGAGAAAATATTAGATCTAAAAATTTGAAAAAGAATTAAGCAAAGTTATAGAATCTAATCTACAAAGGACTAATGTGTTCATTTCAGCTGTGGTAAAGCGTCCATTGACAACGACTAATATAAGAAATAAAACATCATGTGATCATTTTGAACCAATCGTATTATTCGTGTTAGTAAACAGAAGATATGTAGGACTTAGCAGTTCTTTTTATAGTCAAGAAACGCATTTGTATAGGAGGGAAGAATGTTCAGACTGAAATAATTATTTTTCATTTGATGTCTTTTTTTTTTTATCTCACCTAAGAGAAAAAAGGACAAGCTTTCCAATGAGGCCAAACATGGCGGGCTCCCTTTTAATTATTGTTTACGAAAATCAAGTAAAAACAATGGGTATTTTGGTCATTTTCAGCTCTAATTATGAAAAGGTGACCATTATAAAATGCATTTTTTACATATTCATTTTTTTTTTCAATGTTATCATTAAGTAAAATACGTGCAAAACATGTTAAACTATTTGAAACATGTAAAAACTAAAAATCGATTTTTTTTCCAAAACTATAATTTTTTATTGTTTCCCCTGCCCTTTATTTTCTTGACACTGTGTAAATGACGATAGATGGTGTAATGTTGAAGAATGCGAATGTCGCGGAATGCTGGGTTCGTGCTTCCTGGAGTACTCTTGGCACGTGACAAACATGTATACCACAAATTGACTTAATTCTGATTCAGCAGACAAATATACAATTTATTTGAAACAATAATAATAGTACTGCACTCCTAGTTAGTGCTACAAGTCAAGAAATAATAAACAATCCTATCCGCATTACAGCGGTATCAAATATATTCAATACGTTAAACTCTCAAGAGTATATTACAAATCACGTCCGCATCTCAGCGGGTAACACTGTACAGAATAATTTAGAATAATACTAGAAATACATGTCTCAAAAAGACCTCTGGCATGAACTGCCTAAAAGTTACTACTATCTAACTGAAATTACTACTCGACTTTTCTAAGTCGCTACTTTCCGTCCCGGACCTAAATATCTTACTTAACCACCCGGTCTAAAGGATACCACTTGACTTCCTTGTCTGAACTCAAAGGTAACTGTATTCATTCTACTTCCTGTTTTCTACATCAGGAATTCCACGTGTCTTTTAAACTCTTAACATGACGTGAACATTAAATCAGGCAATGTCAACTGGGACGGTGACACTTTGAAACAGACAAAGTCGTTGTCATCCTATAGAGGGTTATTTGGTATTTCTTTGTTTCGCAAAGTACTCACCTTTCTATGCACAATGATACATAGTATTTAAACACACATGATTCACATTATTTATCACATGAATGATACACATTTTTTATCACACAAACGGTAGAAACAAATGATGCACATTCTTTATCACACACATGATACACCATTTTTACACAAAGAAGATAAAGCGATGGGAAGACTTCAAAGAATGGACAGGCCTCTCAGTGATTGAAATTCATTTTAAGACAAAGGGCAGAGTGGATAGGATAGAGACAGTTGACAGATCTAATGCAATGCCAAAAGGTCCAACAGACTATGGGATAGGTGATGTTGAATGATATATATTTTTATCATAAAAATGATACACATTCTTTATCATACAAATAATACAAATTCTTTATTACACATATTATAAACATCCTTTATATTACGTATGATACACATTTTTAGATGTACAATGGAAGAGCATAATCATTTTTTGGTGCTATCTATTTATTGTTACTGTCTGGATATATTTAAAAATCTCTTGTTTAGTCGAGACCAATTAATACAGAAAGTCTGATCACTGCCACGTCGCAGCCTCTGGGCAGTTTACACAGATAGCTCTTAGCAACGTCACAATATGTAAATTCCGTACTCTTTGACAACAACCAATATTGCATCTCGTTTAGCGACAAATAAATATCACCCGCTACGAGAGAATTATATGAAGTCGCGCCTCGGAATTTGAGCATGCGCAATAAAAACTTGCGGAGGTTGTAAGGATTAGCGGGCGGCTCGCTCAGGATTGCTCTGGTTGAGTCGACATTCCCCTGACGACTCTAAAAGACTATGACGTACACAGATGTGTGACTCTCCATCTTTTCAATAACAAGATTATAAGATTGCTATGCTATTAGGATCCAAATTACAACTTTATATTTAAAATTCTACAAGGGTTTACATGTCATAGTCAAAGCAAGAGCAGGCTCACTAACTACCTTTGGGTGAAGTTATCTCGGTGGTCCATGTGACTGTATGATTCTCCACTTGCGAGCAATAGTCACAGCACAGTAATCGGTATGTCAGACAGACACTAATGTTGGTACATAGTGCTGGTAATAAGTCTAAGTCTCCTGGGGCACAATCTGCAGAGAATAGCAATATTTATACATTACTTGACATTATATGTCGCAGTTAGTTAGCTTTGTAGTAAACATCTTCACAATCTAATTGCGCCGATTTCTTCAATTGGCAATGACGTCATTTGTTTATTTAATTTTATTTTTTTGCTGTATTTCTTTAATTGTCGCTTGCTTTTTTTGATATGACGTCAATTGTTTCTTCTTATACGTTTGGTGGATTCACGCCCAGGTTTCGCTGCCCTGCCTCATCGTGGCGCCCGGGTGGAAACGGTCGTATTGAGGGAACAACTAGGCCAAATGCGTGGCGAAAAAAGGCTCTCGCGGGAGTGACTAAGGTGGTATGAGAACATTGCCATTGAGCGGGGAGCTCATAGAGCGGGGATGAAAGAAAGCTCCCTTAAAGTCCTGCCAATATCCAGGCGCCGTCCCTCAAGGGTCCGTTTCATAAATGGCATGACCTGCACGGGCAGCTTAGTAGAGTATATGAATACGACTGGGGAATCCAGTGGGGCGCCTTCTGCCGCAACTCTAGCCCGCGAGTCTGGAGTGTCCGTGCCCATTCGTGATGAACGCATTCAATACTCTAGTTTAACCCCGAGTCTCATCCCCTGTCGGACAGGGTTGCAGGTTGGTGAAAGGGAGCTTTTGTTCGCTTTTGCTGGCCTTGGTGTTCCAAGTACGATGTACAACACCAGCTGAGTCTTTAAGATGGTGGATTCACGCCTTATTGCGCTACAGAGGCAAGCTGTATCTTTTGAGTTCCTGAATTATCCATGTGCTTTACGTCACTGTACAGCCTTAGCAATTGCCTTGGATATATTCTTATAGGACTATTTGACCTCTATTTAGGGTGAGTTTTATTCCACAATGTATTGTATAAGTTATTTTAATAGGGATTAGTTCGTATTTTTCTTAGTGTAGATTAGAAGTTAGAATCTATGTTATTTGTTTTCTATAGGGTTTCAGTGTTTCACTGTTTGAGTTACATTGTTGTCTTGTGAGTTCTGGTGCTACCTTGAACATTGTTAAACTAATCATTGATTAACATTCTTCTTGGTTGGATGATCCTTGTATCACCATGGACGTTGTTACAGAAAGCTAAAATTAACCTGCTACAAGAGAGGAATCTTTGTTTTGAGTTGAGAAATTGAAGTTTGGTTGACGTCAGTGTTATTCAGCAATATACTCTAAAGTGGCTATTTAAAACAAATACTATTTAGGTTTTTAATTGGACTGAAATTATGAATTATAAACTTCCTATTATGTCATATATGATTGTATGTACTTTTCATTCACATTAGTCATTTGTTATGTCATTGTACAAATATCTTTGGATTGAATTTAGAAATCATCATACACATTGTTTATTAATTTATGTTCAAATAGCTGTGTATGATGTGTTTGTCCGGGACTGATATAGTTATTATGTTAAATAAAATATAATTAATTGTAACACACACGCACATTGAAATTAATTGAATAATCAAAGTCCAGACACTGTGTTTAAATATGCAGGCACTTATTATATTATTTATCTTGTAAGATAAAATGTACATTTCCTAGTTTACTAGCTGCTTGCCAAAGTTTATGTTAATACTTAATAAGTTATTTATACTTTCATGTCGAGTTATCTAAAAAATGTGCGTTTATTACAAAAATTAAATGGTTCTGCGACCAGACTTATTAATCAAGAAAAGATAAAATATTAAAAACTCACATTTAAAAAGACAATTTCGGATTAAACATAAAGTATTTAGTAATAAATATCCAGTAGGTCATGCAAGGAAGAAATCATTCAAGGAACTTCCGAGGAATTAAGAAATGCGGGGTTATGTTTTTTATTCATGAAAGCAATCTTCTAACAAATTTTAAATATAGTTCATAAGGCCATGACCGCATAGCATATTTCAAAGTAAGGTTGACAGCGAGACAAAGTTACAACATATCTTAAAAACCATCTCAAGTTATAAGTTTTTACATACACATAGATACACCTAGCAGTACAAAACCTTCAACAGAGCAGACTGGTTAAGAAACTCTTACAAAAAATGTCGGTACATATAAACACATTTGTAAACAACATTACAAAGAGAGTTGGTGTTGTCATACTAACTCAGAAGCGGCCCCCATCAAATTCAACAATGAACGAGAAATATATTCAAGCCATATTATTGTTTTGATGATTTTAAGAAATTTTTAAAAAATTGGGGTTATTTTTCACATAAAAGCAAACAGTGCAACACGTCGTCTTTGATAAGACTCTTCTAACTCTTCTGGAACAAGCAGAAAAGCGTTAAGTGATCACCGTTTTGAGTGTCAAGAGCTGAGCCGAAGACTTGTCGAGCTCTAAGTTTGAAAAAAAAACCTGCCTGAGCGTCAAACAGTAAAAAAACAAACCTGTCTGAACTACCATTCTGTCTGGGAGAGACCCGAGTCAATGCCTATGTAAAGCATTGCTGTTTCCAATGTCTTTGGGCCCGGACGCATGCTTGGCTGGACATGGCCGAAGACCGAGGACACCGGGAGCCTCCGCCATATTCCTTCGTTGTACCAAGGTAACCGTGGGGGACTCGCCATTTATATAACGGTCCCTTGAGGAACAGCGCATGGATTTGTGATAGGTCTTCATGGGGACTCTCTTACAACTCCGCCCGGGCAATGAGTTGACTCTCGCCTACCCGTGGGCACCCCCACGGGAGTTTGGTTTTGCTACTCCTTTAGCCTAACCACTTCCTCTAATGGTCGCTTCCACACGATCGCCACGATGAGGCAGAGCAGCTCGCTAGCGTTAGTGATCACCTAAGATCAGCATGGAAACCCCCTGATACAGTGTCGGTGGCACCTAGTGTGGTAGCTCAGAATGTCACCCCTCCCCATCAACTTTCTTGAAATATGTCCATAGTTGTTTTCTTTTTTTTTGTTGTTGTTGTTGAGCCAATACAGTGAGTTGATTACCAACTTTTATTGATTTTTTTTCAAATGTAAAATTCCAATGTTTAGTACATTTATTCAAATGTTAGTGCAAATTTTGCAATAATATTTATTTGAAATTATAAACAAACTCAACATCATATGAACAGGTTTCTTTTCTTATACTTTCAATGGTAGAACGTTGTGCTGTATCATTATTAGTGATGGGCAAAAGTTCACTAAAAAGTTGCTAACTTTTAGTTTAACTAAAAAAAAAACAGTTAAGGCCAAAGTTTAATTTAAAAAAAAAAGTTTAGTTAAAATCCTAGTTTAATTATTTTTTTTTAAGTTACAAACTAAAAAGTTTAATTACAAATTGTACAAACTTTTTTAACATAACCAATAAATATTTAGATCTATGTAATTTGGAGAATATATATAGTGAATAATAGAGAGGAGAATAAACTAGAGGGTGCAGAGGTCACTAGAAAGGCTTTTGACCTTTACCCTACAATGGTCGCTATTCCCGCCAATTCAATATCTTATCTTATCTTATATAATACAGACGTTACTTCAAAAAAGAAGATGATTACGTCCTACGCGTCATGCATTTAGTCATGCATATTAACCAATGACTTAAATTCTGCCAAGTCACTGGTTTTTCTGGCTAGCTCAGGCAACCCATTCCATGCTCTAATAGCACTAGGGAAGAAGGAGTATTTGTACAAATTTGTCCTAGCATATGGGACGAGGAATGTGCCTTTATTTTTGTGTCTTTCAGAGTATTTTATTAAATTTTGTTTTTGTATTTGAAGATTATGGTTCAGTGTTTTATGTATAATTGCTACTTTACTTTTAAGTCTTCTGTCCTGAAGGCTTTCTAAATTTAGTGATTTTACTAATGGTGTTACCCTAGTCAAATGTGAATATATTTGAAAGGCGAGAAAAATAAACGTGTTCATTATATTTCTAGCAAGTTTCGCTGCTTGATAAATCCTGATCATTCCTTGCTTCTATAGATCTACATTTTGCTGCTTTTTATTAAACACCAGTGTGTTCCTGTATAGCTGCAGGCAAAGAAGTTTGCTTTACTATAGATCTAAAAGAAATGTCGACTCTTTTTATTTTACAACTTTTTACTAGATAGATCTATACTAGAGTATAGTACTACTAGATCTAGGAGAGTTAGAGTCTAGTGACGTCTAGTCTATTAGTATTAGTCTATTATTACTATTAGATCTATAGTCAAAATAGTCTATATTTAATTATTTTAGTCTCTTAGTCTTAAGTAGAGTCTAACTCTTAGTAGTCTTAGTCTTAGATCTAGACGTAAATTTAAAATTAATAGTCAAAATCAATAATATAGATCTATTATTTGAAATCTATATTACTTTACTTTATAAGACTAGATCTATTAGAAAAAATTCTAGATAGTAGATATAAATATAAATATAATAGAAGTAGATGTAGATCTAGTCTAGATTTAGTTAATTTAGTATTGATCTAGTAAATTCTAGTATAGTAACGACTATTATTAGTTAGTTAGTATTATAGATCTATCATGTATGAATCTTAGGTCTTAGTATAATAAGTAATCTAGATTCTAATCTAATTCTAGAATAGTATAATCTCTATTAGAGATTCTACTATCTAGATCTATTAGATCTAGATCTAGTATTATCTACTAGCTAGAGTATATAGATCTAAATGCCCATATCTAGTTAAAATCATAATTATAATAATCTAAAATCTCTACTCTAGACTCTATCTAGATTTTAGATTTATTAGTAGTAGTATAGTAACTAGTATTTCTTAGATTATTTTTAGATTAAAATGTTAATTATTTTATCTAGGTCTAGTAGCTAGGTCTAATTCTAGATCCAGATTATATTTCTGATCATTTTGTTTGTAGAAGATATTAGATCCAGAATATTCTAGAATCTAGAGTTTGTTAGAGTCAACATGCAGTTTTATCATTACTTCTAAAGGTAACTTAAAATTTAAAATTATATTAGCACTTGGACAATTACTTCTAATTTCTTTCTATAATAGTATCATACTAGTGATTCTATTAAGATCTACATCAGTGGTTCCCAAAATTTTTTGTCTCGTAGACCCTTTGCCATGTTTTGAGGTCTTCGGTAGACCCCCTGCTTAACTTATACCAGTACTGAATTTTTGCTAATTGACCAACTCCATTTTTAAAAGTAATTTTAACTGCAGTGAGTCGAAGAGTAAATAAGTAATTTAAAGCTACTTAGTAAGTTAGAGAGCTATATCTTTTTTATTGATACAATTCAAATTTGATTGATATGTATTACTGGAACCACCAATAACACTGGAAATGTGAGTTGTTGTTCTTTGATAGTTCATCATCCGTTGCCACGGATATATGTTTCATATAGGAATTTGTTGTTTTGTGAAGTAGTTCTTCAAACAATATATATTAATGATTTTAATTAATTGGCCTTAAGTATCACTGTAAAAGTTTTCGTAAAGAGTAGTTTTTTGTGTATTTCTTCATCTTTCAAGTCTGGCTCAAATATTGGGTCCGCGTAACTGTTTTTTCAAACAGGAGAAGTGGCGAAGTAACTGGCGTCTAAGCCAGTACGCTTTATGCATAAGGGACTCATTAGCCTAGGCTTGTAACCCACATAGCAAGGGGAAAACTGAATTCAAACCTGTGCTGCCTTGCTGATATACCCAAACATGGGAACTGTTTCGTGGGTCAAACCCGGGGAAAAATAAGGAGCCGATGACCCTTATGCAGTATGTAGCACACAGTGCTACGCCCAGTCAGAGCCTGCGAGGCTGCTGATCCCAAACTGTATATGTTGTTTACAAAGAATGACTTAAAAAGCTTTTGTTATAACTCAGACCACCGACGTGAGTACTGTATTGTTGCTTAAAGTAATTTGTTTAACAAAATCAGATGTACGTTTGTGTAAGACAGTTTTTAAAACTACTTTAACAGCTGGTAAAATCAGTGTTTTATCTTTAGTGTTTTCAGTATTTGGCTATAAGTAAAGAGATCTTTTAACTCTTTCTCTCCTAACTGACGATACAAAAGTTGATTCCAACAGAATGTTGTAAATAATTACGGAGAGAAAGAGTTAAGACGCTCACAAACCACCATCTTCTCTATTCTGAACTTTATATTTGTGGGTTCGAAAGTTTTTCAAAACCTTATCTTTTTATCAGGATGGTATCGTCTCAAATGATCCTCCAGCGTAATTAGTTTCATATCGTCATAAAAAGTCACATGACAACCGCTTGTTTGACAAGGAAGAAATGAATTCCCAATTTTAAATAATGCTGTATAATCTACATTTCTTTGTGTTACATGTAGACAAAATTAAGCAATTTAAATAAGTATTGAAATTAAATGCAACAATTATTCGTTTGAATAGCAGGATGAATATCAATTGGAATTAACTAAAATAAAATCAGATATTAGTGTATGAAATAATTACATGTGAAAATTATAGTCACGAGCTGCTTAAATGAAATCCATTTTCGTAGACCCCCATGGACATCTCATGGACACCCAATTTATTTTTTCACTTTCGTAGACTCCTTCGAACTCTTTATAGACCCCTGTGGGTCTATATAGACCACTTTGGGAATCACTGATCTACAACTATCCCATAAAGACATTTAAATCTTTTTTCATGTGCACAAATACATGTTTATTACATTTTGCTAATAAGATTGGTTGTGCTTTATATTTTTCATGTTTGGCTGTTTCGTCCTTAAAAAAGGTCAAAATAGTTAGTAAAAGTTTAACTAAAGTTTCTTAGTTTATAACTATTTTTTTCAATTTGTGATTAACTAAAAGTTTAATTACTTTTTTTTTAGTTCAAACTTAGTTTTAGTTTAACTAAAAAAAATTAGTTTAGTTCCCATCAGTAATCATTATCACTAACACAACCATCTAGATGTGTCAAGGCATATTAGGGCATATATCTAGAGATTTTATTATATCTTTTAACACGTGTCTGCTTTTACCAAGTTATAATTTTTTCAACGTTGTTGTCACACCCAAAATGGTGTTGACTGGTGCGGAATGCAACCCTCCCTAGTGACGCCATTTCTTCAAGATATATCTTGAGATTTTATTACTTTTTTTTTTGATGTGTCTGCTTTTGTTAAGATATAATTTTTCCAACTTGGTTGCCACCCCCAAAATTGTGTCGACCAGTGAAGACCGCATCCTCGTCCCCTCCTCATGACGCCACTGTTCCAAACAATTTCGATAAATATATTGCAGTAGACGTAGTAAAAAAATGAGCCTGCACAACTTAACAGGTTTCCCATAGGCTAATACACTATTACCTTATAGTAAGCCTACTAATCCTGATCATAATCACTCTATTAATCTAAGACCAAATAGGAGGCCTAATACACCTGATCATAATATTTACCTAGATCTAGCTCTAGTAAATCAAGATTCTTTTTCTAGATTTCTATATCTAGTCTAGATTATAGTCTAGATTAGGCTATAGATTTAGCACTGGATCTTTATCTTTAGTCTATTTAGTCTAGATCTATACCGCTTTTTATACAAACTATTTACTTAATAGATCAAGAATATAGAATAAATAATTTTTGATAATGTTTTTTTTAGATTTTTTGACTAGTTCTAGACATGATGTGATCTTAATCTAGAATTTACATCTAAATCTTGACTAGATGTTTAGACTAGTTCTTGATCTAGATCTAGACTTGATCTAGATAGAACTAGAAATAGAGAAATAACAGTTTTATCTGTTATTGACTATTTTGTTGACTCTGAAATAGACATAGCCGTTGTGTGCCAGGTAGTAGCTTATTTGATATTTCTTTGTTACGTAAAGTACACACCCTTCTATGCACAATGATACACATTCTTTATCACATATTTTATACACAATTTTTTTTTCAAACATATAGAAATAATAATAATAATATTAATAATAAGGCTTGTCTTCGAGTTTGAAGATTAGAGAGAAATGCAGTAATGTTGCTGCGCAACCCCAGCTTTGACCTATATATTTCACCACAGCCAGGGCAAGCATAACCATTGTCCACAGATGGTCGATTTAGATTTTCTTTTCTAAATCTACATTTATCCTCTTCAGCGGATTTTCTATTGTTATAAAATGTGTAATCCGTGGCCTTCGTGAGTGACCTCCAGCAGTCTCGCTCTAATGCCGCATGCAACGAGGTTCTTTCTTCTATAAGAACCAAGCTGGTCTTTGAAGCGTTTCCGTAGGGCGCCACTGTTACGTCGACCACCCTTTAGCTCACCAAAAAGCTGCCTTTTGCATACATTCGTCTCCCCTACTGGGTACGCGCCCTGCCCAGCATAACTGTCGGACCTTAAGAGGTCCCTCCCTACTGTCCATACCGGCGTCAGCAAGAACATCGCAGTTTAAAGTGTGGTCTTGCAACCTTATGTACATCATAAAGCGCAAGAAACTTATACACAATATTTATCACCAATAGCATACACATTCTTTTTCACACATATAATACACAAAATGTTGATCACACAGATGAAACATAATGTTTGATTTACAATCATTTTAAACTAATGTTGCAATCTATTTACCCTTCCTCTCTCGAAATATATTTAAGATCTCGTGTACAGTCGAGACCAATCGTTGACTGACTGCTGACGCTGACTGCGACGTAACACCTTTTGGAAAGTTTAGACCGATAGCTCATTCCGCCGTCACACTATTTACAATCTATTTTTCTTAATAATGACCACTATTGCCTCTCAGTTAAGCGACCTGTAACCTGTTTGCTGCATGTCATCTTGAGTATGTAGTCTTGTGTAGTATAAGTAGACGTGGTTGCTTTTTTTTTTTACTGGTTTACTGCTCCAATCGCGAATAATTTTAATAACTAACATAACTACATAGATCTCTGATTACACTAAATAAACGCAGGTATCAGCAGACAAAAAGTTTTATAATAAAATATATCCTGGCTGAACTAGCGACAAGATAACACAAAGAAATATGTTGAATATCATCAAACATAAGTACATCTCCATGATCAAACGAACTTCACAAAATATATTTCATAGCAGAGAGATGACATGTCTGTTTACCCTGCTGCAACCCACAGTCATCTGAGGTTTTCACCTCGTGGTCAGTTACAGACCAATAGTTTCCTTGTGAAAAAGTGCACGAGATATTGACTGACTACAAAGTCACTTCATGCTGCAGTGAGTTTTAAAACCAGTATGTGACACGTCCAATAATATTCAACCGCGCTGGACATTAGTTTGTTAAAGAAATTAGCATTATTTAAGGTCTCGGCTCGGAATTTGAGCATGCGCAGTAAAAACTTGCGGAGGCGAAAACGATTGGCTGAACGCCCAGGGTCGCTCTGCTAGGGTTAACATTCAATTGACGACTATAAAAGGCTATGACGTACATAGATGTGCGACTTTCCATGTTTTAAATAACATTCCAATACTTCTGCTTTTCTCTTTGGATCCAAATTACAACTTTATATTTTAAATATTATCAATGATTTAATTGTCACAGTCAAAGCAAGTGCAGGCTCATTAACTACCTTTGGGTGAAGTTATCTCGGTGGTCCATGTGACTTTATAATTTTCCACTCGCGAGCAAAAGTCACAGCACAGTGATTGGTTTGTCAGGCAGATACTAATGTTAGTACACAGTTCTGGTAAAAAGTCTAAGTCTCCTGGGATACAATCTGCAGAGTAAAACAATTATATACACATTACTAGACATTATATCGTCTATATGTCGCAGTTAGTTATTTAAGTAGTAAAAATGGTCATCATCTAATAGCACCGCTTTTTTCAATAGGCGATGATGTTATTTGTTTCTTGAATCTAAGGTCTATGGATCATTATAAAATAGATTTTCCATTTATTAACTAACTCATTGAATGGAATACTGATTTAAACGTTGTTTTTTAAAAAATAATTTTGATATGAACTCCGTTTTAGTTTTAAGTTTAAAAAATAACCAACTACTTTTATAGCGCACAGTTTTGACATATCCTCATTATAAAGCCAACACTTGACAGTCTAAATAAAACTAATGACAAATAAGATCTAGATATATTTAGAATAAAATATTAATAATTTGAGCAAAATTTTAATTATTAAGACAATAACTTATTTTCTGACAGAATGGGGATGAAGATTTCTTTTTTTATTATGTCAACAATAGTATCACATTAAGAAATGATTCGGATGCGAACAGCATAGTACTCCATTACCCAGTAACAAAAGGCCTAGGCCTACTATTCGTGATTATAACATTGGCCGTGGTCTTTTAATTTTAAGAATAAATGTGCATATTTAATACTAGTTCTAGTCTAGATATAGTTGATTCTATACCAAGATTCTTTTCTAATTCTAGATCTAGATCTAGACTTACTAGATCTAGATATAGACTTGGGTCTAATTCTATATCTAAAATTAGATCTAGTTGTAGATCTAGACTTAAATCTAGTTCTCGAAATAGACTTAGATCTTGATTCTAGATCTTATCTTATCTTCTTATCCTATATAATAAAGACGTTACTTCAAAAAAGAAGATCATTACGTCCTACGCGTCATGCATTTAGTCATGCATACCAACCAATGACTTAAATTCTGCCAAGTCACTGATTTTCCTGGCTAGCTCAGGCAATCCATTTCATGCTCATTAATCACTAAGGAAGAATGCGCATTTGTACAAATTTGTCCTAGCATATGGGATAAGGAACGTGCCTTTATCTTTGTGTCTTTCAGAGTATTTTATTAAATTTTGTTTTTGTATTTGAAGATTATGTTTCAGTGTTTTATGTATAATTCTACTTTACTTTTGAGTCTTATGTCCTGAAGGCTTTCTAAATTTAGTAATTTTACTAAAGGTGTTACTCTAGTCAAATGTGAATATTCATTTGTTATGAATCTCACTGTTCTATTTTGTGTCTGTTCTAGTTTCTTATTTTTTCTTGAGTTGAGGGGTCCCAAACGGAGGATGCATATTCTATTATTGGCCTAACCAAGGTTAAATAACATTTTAGTTTTATGTTCTTATTTGATTTATAGAAATTTCTTTTAATAAACCCCAATGATTTGTTTGATTTTTTGATAGCTTCATCAATATGGGGATACCATTACAGCTTTTTATTTATTATAACTCCTAGGTATGTTACGTTTTTAGTCTGTGTTACTGGTTTACCATGAATAAGATAAGTGGAATTAATTTGTTTTAGTTTTTTTGTTACTCTTAACAAATGGAATTTTTTTGGGTGGAAAGACATGCTCCAATTTGATTCCAATTTCTGTAATTCATCTAATTCTCTTTGTAAAATGTCTGTGTCTTCTGTTTTTTTTTTTTTTGTGTTCAATATATTATGCAATCGTCTGCTAATAATCTGACTTTTGTTCCTGAAGTAATGCGATTTGGTAAATCATTTATGTAAATTAAAAATAGTAGTGAACCTAAGACTGTTCCTTGAGGTACATCTGAGTTTTCCGTTGTCGGTGTTGATTTAGAGCCATTTATTATTACAGTTTGTTCTCTCCCTATCAGAAAATCTTTAATCTACTGATGCAATGGACCATTAATGCCGAAATATTTTAATTTTTTAAGCAAACTATGGTGGTGAACTTTGTCAAAAGCCTTGGAAAAAATTATTAAGATAGCATCTATTTGTTCACTATTATCTAAATCTTTTGAAAAATTATCAATTAGTCCTATTAGTTGTGTTTCACATGGTCTATTTTTCCTAAAGCCATGTTGGTATAGGATAAGGACATTATGTTTGTCTTAGTAGTTTATGATGTTGCTACATATTATGTGTTCTAGGATTTACATGTGATGCTGGTAAGTGATACTGGTCTGTAGTTTCCTGGGTCAGTTTTTTCTCCTTTTTTAAATAGGGGGTTGACATTAGCTTCTTTCCAGTCTTTTGGTACTTTGCCCTGGTTAAGCGATGCCTAAAAGAGTATTTTGAATACTGGGGCTAGCTCATTGCTTAGTTCTTTGAGTAATGTAGCTGGTGTACCAGCAGGTCCAGACGCTTTATTTGGATTAATGTTAGCTAAAAGTTTTTGATTTTCATTTTCTTGTATAACTAACTATATCTTAGTCTAAGTCTAGATCTAGCTAAATCTATTTCTAGTTTGTATGACAAATGACAATAGAGACATTAATTTTTACTTGCGAGGTGAAAGTCTTGTTAAGTCATTTGTACACAACTGTAGCTTAAAGTAGGTCAAGCATTTTTTCGTGTTGCCAATTTATCTATTTTTATAAGAAGAATAAATCTTTTTTAGTTTCTCTTTATTGCATGTAAAATATTATTAATTTTGAATGTATGGATTGTAATGTTAATATGTTAATAATTATTATTGTAGAAAATGTAAGTTTACGCTAACTGAATATATGGAGATGCTTTGGCTGAGGGGTAAAGCACTTGGAATCGTGGTTTGAGTTTTGAGTTTAGGCACATCGGCACAATTTAGGCCATATCGTGCCCGTAATCCTTTAAGAATCACTCTCCCTATACATAACATAACTATTTTGTAGACTCTGAAATAGACATAGCCGTTGTCTGCCAGGATGTAGCTTATTTGATTTTTTTTGTTACGCAAAGTAAACACCCCTCTATTTACAATGATACACATTTTTTATCACATTTGAGGCAAATACTTTTTCAAGCATATTGTACACAAAAGGTATCACTCATATGATACACATTATTTGTCATACACTACTTTGTCACATGTATGATAAACATTGTTTGATTTACAATAATTTAAAACTAAGTTTGCAATCTATTTACTCTTCCTCCCTCGAAATATGTTTAAGATCTCGTATACAGTCGAGATCAATCGTTACAGAAAATATGAACGCTGACTGCGACGTAACAACCTGTGGGCAGTTTAGACCGATAGTTTATTACGCCGTCACAATATTTACAATCTATTTTCTATTTTCCTTAATAATGACCACTATTGCTTCTCAGTTACGCGACCTGTAACCTGTTTCCTCCATGTCATCTTGAATGTGTAGTCTTGTGTGTTATTAGTAGACGTGGTTGTTCTTTTTGTACTGGTTTACTGCTCCAATCGCGAATAACTTGTAATAACTTACATAACTACATAGATCTCTGAATACACTAAATAAACTAAGTTATCAGCAGAAAAAAAGTTTATAATAAAATATATCCTGGCTGAACTAGCCATAAGATTACAGAAAGCAATATTTTGAATATCATCAAACATAAGTACATCTTCATGATCAAACGAATTTAACTTCACAAAATATATTTCATAGCAGAGAGATTACATATCTGTTTACTCTGCTGCAACCCACAGTCAACTGATGTTTTCACCTTGTGGTCAGTTACAGAACAATAATTTTCTTTGTGAAATAGTGCACGAGATATTGACTGACTACAAAGTCACTTCATGCCACAGTGAGTTTTAAACCAGTATGTGATACAACCAATAATATTCACCCGCGCTGATCATTAGTTTGTTAAAGAAATTAGCATTATTTAAGGTCTCACCTCGGAATTCGAGCATGTACAGTAAAAACTTGCGGAGGCGAAAACGATTGTCGGAACGCCCAGGGTCGCTTTGCTAGGGTTAACATTCAATTGACGACTCTAAAAGGCTATGACGTACATAGATTTGCGACTTTCCATGTTTTGAATAACACACTACTACGTCTGCTTTGCATTTTGGATCTAAATTACAACTTTATATTTAAAAATTATCAAGGATTCAAATGTAAAAGTCAAAGCAAGTGCAGGCTCATTAACTACCTATGGGTGAAGTTATCTCGGTGGTCCATAAGACTGTTGAATTTTCCACTCGCGAGCAATAGTCACAGCATAGTGATCGGTTTGTCAGGCAGATACTAATGTTAGTACACAGTTCTGGTAAAAAGTCTAAGTCTTCTGGGATACAATCTGCAGAGTAAAACAATTATATACACATTACTAGACATTATATCGTCTATATGTCGCAGTTAGTTATTTAAGTAGTAAAAATGGTCATAATCTAATAGCACCGCTTTTTTCAATAGGCGATGACGACATTTGTTTCTTTTTTAGCAGCTATTAGTTTTGTGAGAAATGTCTGTCCGTCTAGCCCTCTGTCCCGTTTAGATTTCGTAGGTTGGAAAAGATAATGAAAATCCGACATCATAATATTTTATATGTTCATGTGAAATAGAGAGAATTTTTTTTAAATTTTTTTTTTCTAAAATGAAATGGTCATTAGTCAAGAGAATATGACATTAAAAATTTACATTTTTAGAAAGACTATTTTGGTCTAAAAAAGAAACATTTAGTACCGAAGATCCAGTTGGTCATGTAAGGAAGCAGTTAGTCGAGGAATTTTAAAATAATTTAGAAAGGTGGGTTTATAATTTTCTAAAAATGTCCAATAACAAGTTTTGTAATAAAAAGATAGCTCTCAGAGGAAGGTTATAAAGACTATATACAGAGGAAAGTTATAGAGACTATATAGAGAGGAAAGTTATAGAGACTATATACAGAGAAAAGTTATAGAGACTATATAGAGAGGAAAGTTATAGAGACTATAGAGAGAGGAAAGTTATAGAGACTATATAGAGAGGAAAGTTATAGAGACTATATAGAGAGGAAGGTTATAGAGACTATATAGAGAGGAAAGTTATAGAGACTATATAGAGAGGAAAGTTATAGAGACTATATAGAGAGGAAGGTTATAGAGACTATATAGAGAGGAAAGTTATAGAGACTATATAGAGAGGAAAGTTATAGAGACTATATAGAGAGGAAGGTTATAGAGACTATATAGAGAGGAAAGTTATAGAGACTATAGAGAGGAAAGTTATAGAGACTATATACAGAGGAAAGTTATAGAGACTATATAGAGAGGAAAGTTAAGGAGACTAAATAGAGAGGAAAGTTAAGGAGACTAAATAGAGAGGAAAGTTATAGAGACTATATACAGAGGAAAGTTATAGAGACTATATAGAGAGGAAAGTTATAGAGACTATATAGAGAGGAAGGTTATAGAGACTATATGCAGAGGAAAGTTATAGAGACTATATGCAGAGGAAAGTTATAGGGACTATATACAGAGGAAAGTTATAGAGACTATCAATCACATCTGGGCCTAATGTGTAAGCAATTTAAGTGATTTCACAGGTTAATCTGCTATTTACTTTTTAGTTAACTCTAAAATATACATAACCGTTGTCTTCCAGAAAGTACCATAGTTGATATTTCTTTGTAGCGAAAAATATTATAGCCCTATAAAAACAATGATACACATTTTTTGCCACACGTATAATACACATTTTTTTCAAACTTATGAAACACATTGTTTTGATTTACAATCTATTTAATTTAATTTTGCAATCTATTTACTCTTCTTTACTCGAAATATGTTTAAAATTTCGTGTATAGTCAAGACCAATCATTACAGAAAGCCTAAACACTGACTGCGACGTCGCAACCTGTGGGCAGATTAGATCGATATCTCGATATCACAACGTGACAGTATGTACAATCTATACTCCATGATAATGACCACTATCGCACTTCAGTTTAGCGACCAATAATCATCACCCGCCGTTGGACATTATTTTTGGTGAGAAATTAGTATTATTTGAAGATGCCGATAGGAATGTGATGTAAGCACTTGCGAAGTGGCTGGCCCATGGTTGCTCTTGTGGTAGAGTTAACATTTACATGACGACTCTAAATGGCTCTGATGTACTCTTGTGGTAGAGTTAACATTCAAAAGACGACTCTATGAGGCTATAATGTACATAGATGTTCGAATTTCCGTCTTTTTTTTTGTAACAAATTATAATCTTGCTTCGATATTAGAATTCTAATTAAAACTATTTTATCAAGGTTTTAATTTTTACACTCATTGCATGTGCAGGCGCAATTAACTACCTTTGGGTGGAGCTAACTTGGTGGTAGTTGTAGCTATGTAATTTTTCACATCTGAGCAATAGTTACAGCAAAATGTTCGGTTCTTTGTCTGGCAGATACTAATGTTAGTACACAGTTCTGGTATCGCGTTAAACATCATATAGTCACAAGCTGCAGAAAATAATATATATATATTTATATTACTTGACCTTACATCGTGTATATTTAAATGCACTGGCACTGGATATTATTTATTAGCTTGCAATGTATTATAAATGTTTCAATTGCAAGTCTTGATAAAAACAAAATTTACTTTTCTGAAAAGCAATAGTAGCTTGTAGAGTTGATCGTAACCAATTATAACGTTATCTCCGTGGAATCACATCTCATCAAAGTTTATTTTACTAAGTATGGCTGATAGGTCAAACCCCTTGAATACGCCATAGTCATCTAAGAATGCAGGCTCGAGTTTGAGCAGAGTTGTGTTTGATGAGCGCCTAAAGGCAGCACAGAAGAACTTCTCCCAATACCCCTCCCCCACTGTTTCACAAAAAAGGATAGACCGTAGCGCTTTGAGCATGCTTTAAGCATGAAAGATGTGCTATATAACATCATTTAAATAATTCATTACAATAGTTATATGTTCATGTAAAATAGAGATAATTTTTTTTTAAATTTTATTTTCTAAAATAAAATGGTCATTAGTCAAGAGAATATGCTATTAAAAATTTACATTTTTAGAAAGACTATTTTGGTCTAAAAAAGAAACATTTAGTACCGAAGATCCAGTTGGTCATGTAAGGAAGCAGTTAGTCGAGGAATTTTAAAATAATTTAGAAAGGTGGGTTTATAATTTTCTAAAAATGTGCAATAACAAGTTTTGTAATAAAAAGATAGCTCTCAGAGGAAGGTTATAAAGACTATATACAGAGGAAAGTTATAGAGACTATATAGAGAGGAAAGTTATAGAGACTATATACAGAGAAAAGTTATAGAGACTATATAGAGAGGAAAGTTATAGAGACTATAGAGAGAGGAAAGTTATAGAGACTATATAGAGAGGAAAGTTAAAGAGACTATATAGAGAGGAAAGTTATAGAGACTATATAGAGAGGAAAGTTATAGAGACTATATAGAGAGGAAGGTTATAGAGACTATATAGAGAGGAAAGTTATAGAGACTATATAGAGAGGAAAATTATAGAGACTATATAGAGAGGAAGGTTATAGAGACTATATAGAGAGGAAAGTTATAGAGACTATAGAGAGGAAGGTTATAGAGACTATATACAGAGGAAAGTTATAGAGACTATATAGAGAGGAAGAGTATAGAGACTATATAGAGAGGAAAAATATAGAGACTATTTAGAGAGGAAAGTTATAGAGACTATAGAGAGAGGAAAGTTATAGAGACTATATACAGAGGAAAGTTATAGAGACTATATAGAGAGGAAAGTTATAGAGACTATATAGAGAGGAAAGTTATAGAGACTATATACAGAGGAAAGTTATAGAGACTATATAGAGAGGAAAGTTATAGAGACTATATACAGAGGAAAGTTATAGAGACTATAGAGAGAGAAAAGTTATAGAGACTATCAATCACATCTTGGCCTAATGTGTAAGCAATTTAAGTGATTCCACAAGTTAATCTGCTATTTACTCTTTAGTTTACTCTAAAGTATACATAGCCGTTATATGCCAGAAATTACCATAGTGGATATTTCTTTGAAGCGAAAAATATTATAGCCCTTTATAAACAATGATACACATTTTTTGCCACACGTATAATACACATTTTTTTCACACTTATGAAACACATTGTTTTGATTTACAATCTATTTAATTTAATTTTGCAATCTATTTACTCTTCTTTACTCGAAATATGTTTAAAATTTCGTGTATAGTCAAGACCAATCATTACAGAAAGCCTAAACACTGACTGCGACGTCGCAACCTGTGGGCAGATTAGATCGATATCTCGATATCACAACGTGACAGTATGTACAATCTATACTCCATGATAATGACCACTATCGCACTTCAGTTTAGCGACCAATAATCATCACCCGCCGTTGGACATTATTTTTGGTGAGAAATTAGAATTGTTTGAGGATGGCGATAGGAATGTGATGTAAGCACTTGCGAAGTGGCTGGCCCATGGTTGCTCTTGTGGTAGAGTTAACATTCACATGACGACTCTAAAAGGCTATAATGTACTCTTGTGGTAGAGTTAACATTCACAAGACGACTCTAAGAGGCTATAATGTACATAGATGTTCGAATTTCCGTCTTTTTTTTTCTAACAAATTATAATCTTGCTTCGATATTAGAATTCTAATTAAAACTATTTTATCAAGGTTTTAATGTTTACACTCATTGCATGTGCAGGCGCAATTAACTACCTTTGGGTGGAGCTAACTTGGTGGTAGTTGTAGCTATGTAATTTTTCACATCTGAGCAATAGTTACAGCAAAATGTTCGGTACTTTGTCTGGCAGATACGAATGTTAGTACATAGTTCTGGTATCACGTTAAACATCATATAGACGCAAGCTGCAGAAAATAATATATAGATATATATATATATATTTTTTTATTACTTGACCTTACTTTGTGTATATTTAAATGCACAGGCAATGGCTATTATTTATTAACTTGCAATGTATTATAAATGTTTCAATTGCAAGTCTTGATAAAAACAAAATCTACTTTTCTGAAAAGCAATAGTAGCTTGTAGAGTTGATCGTAACCAATTATAACGTTATCTCCGTGGAATCACATCTCATCAAAGTTTATTTTACTAACTATGGCTGATAAGTCAAACCCCTTGAATACGCCGTAGTCATCTAACAATGCAGGCTCGAGTTTGAGCAGAGTTGTGTTTGATGAGCGCCTAAAGGCAGCACGGAAGAACTTCTCCCAGTACCCCTCCCCCACTGTTTCACAAAAAAAGGATAGACCGTAGCGCTTTGAGCATGCTTTAAGCATGAAAGATGTGCTATATAACATCATTTAAATAATTCATTACAATAGTTATATGTTCATGTGAAATAGAGATAATTTTTTTTTAAATTTTATTTTCTAAAATAAAATGGTCATTAGTCAAGAGAATATGACATTACAAATTTACATTTTTAGATAGACAATTTTGGTCTAAAAAAGAAACATTTAGTACCAAAGATCCAGTTGGTCATGTAAGGAAGCAGTTAGTCGAGGAATTTTAAAAAAATTTAGAAAGGTGGGTTTATAATTTTCTAAAAATGTCCAATAACAAGTTTTGTAATAAAAAGATAGCTCTCAGAGGAAGGTTATAAAGACTATATACAGAGGAAAGTTATAGAGACTAAATACAGAGGAAAGATATAGAGACTATATAAAGATGAACGTTATAGAGACTATAGAGAGAGGAAAGTTATAGAGACTATATATAGAGGAAGTTATAGAGACTATATATAGAGGAAAGTTATAGAGACTATATAAAGAGGAAAGTTATAGAGACTATATAGAGAGGAGAGTTATAGAGACTATATAGAGAGGAAAGTTATAGAGACTATATAGAGAGGAAGGTTATAGAGACTATATAGAGAGGAAAGTTATAGAGACTATATAGAGAGAAAAGTTATAGAGACTATATAGAGAGGAAAGTTATAGAGACTATACAGAGAGAAAAGTTATAGAGACTATCAATCACATCTTGGCCTAATGTGTAAGCAATTTAAGTGATTCCACAAGTTAATCTGCTATTTACTTTTTAGTTTACTCTAAAGTATACATAGCCGTTATATGCCAGAAATTACCATAGTGGATATTTCTTTGAAGCGAAAAATATTATAGCCCTATAAAAACAATGATACACATTTTTTGCCACACGTATAATACACATTTTTTTCACACTTATGAAACACATTGTTTTGATTTACAATCTATTTAATTTAATTTTGCAATCTATTTACTCTTCTTTACTCGAAATATGTTTAAAATTTCGTGTATAGTCAAGACCAATCATTACAGAAAGCCTAAACACTGACTGCGACGTCGCAACCTGTGGGCAGATTAGATCGATATCTCGATATCACAACGTGACAGTATGTACAATCTATACTCCATGATAATGACCACTATCGCACTTCAGTTTAGCGACCAATAATCATCACCCGCCGTTGGACATTATTTTTGGTGAGAAATTAGTATTATTTGAGGATGCCGATAGGAATGTGATGTAAGCACTTGCGAAGTGGCTGGCCCATGGTTGCTCTTGTGGTAGAGTTAACATTTACATGACGACTCTAAAAGGCTATGATGTACTCTTGTGGTAGAGTTAACATTCACAAGACGACTCTAAGAGGCTATAATGCACATAGATGTTCGAATTTCTTTTTTTTTTTTGTAACAAATTATAATCTTGCTTCGATATTAGAATTCTAATTAAAACTATTTTATCAAGGTTTTAATTTTTACACTCATTGCATGTGCAGGCGCAATTAACTACCTTTGGGTGGAGCTAACTTGGTGGTAGTTGTAGCTATGTAATTTTTCACATCTGAGCAATAGTTACAGCAAAATGTTCGGTTCTTTGTCTGGCAGATACTAATGTTAGTACACAGTTCTGGTATCGCGTTAAACATCATATAGTCACAAGCTGCAGAAAATAATATATATATATTTATATTACTTGACCTTACATCGTGTATATTTAAATGCACTGGCACTGGATATTATTTATTAGCTTGCAATGTATTATAAATGTTTCAATTGCAAGTCTTGATAAAAACAAAATTTACTTTTCTGAAAAGCAATAGTAGCTTGTAGAGTTGATCGTAACCAAAAGGATCCTAAAAAAAAAGAATTACCGAATTAACAACAGCGCCCTTCAAACCAGTACTTAATGAATTGCGATCCTACAAACTAAATGACACATTTTTAATTAATACTTCATGTTTTCTATACAGTTTTTTCACCCTGCAGCACAGAAACTCATTTAAAAAAAAAAATAATGTTGTAAAAAAATTGTCTCGAATGATTTCCAATGTGCAGCATTAAAACAAAACTTTTGAATGATGCTAATGCAAGACGTAGACCCCTAACACTAATAAGAAAATGGTTTAACTATATGTATTTAAAAAACCTATCCTGTGAGTGTGTGTGTTCGTGTGCCGTTGATACATAAAGTTCTCCTTCTAGGTCTTGCGATCTATGGGGCAGATGATGTAAAGGTCATCTGTTTATGTGGCTTACTGTTAGCGATTGTGTCATGCATACCGACCAACCTAACTTTTCCCCAACTAATATTTGGTACACATTAGAGCCGGGTGGACTCTGAGACGCCAAAAGAATCCCAAAATAAAAAATCCCAAAGATTGGAACCCGGGATCCTCGTTTCAAAAGCCAAGCGCTTTACCACAGGTATTCGTTCATACATGCATGAGGAAAGGTCCTACCATTTGGTGAAATGGTTTCTCTAGTTGGAAGTGTAAAATATCTCGAACAATATTCACAGCATAGAAAAAACTGATTCTTGCAGACACTAGGGTCATGACACAGTTCTGGTCTCAAGTCTAAAGCTCCTTGTTCACAATCTGTAGAGAAAACAAAGTAAAATGTTGTTTTTTTTTAAATTAAAACCCACTCTATCTATAAATAATATAATACATTAAACATTCATATGTTTATTGCTTAAAAAATAGACAAAAATGACCAATAAAGATCGAATTCACAGCACTTGCGTTATTAGCGCAAAGCTCTATTTAGGCAGGATAGCTTGTCTTGTCTTGCGGTGGTCTCGTGGTGATGGTCCCGGGTTTATACCCTGCCCGCAGTCATCCTCTGTATTCCTGCGGGAGGTTGAGACTAGGAAGTAAATTATCTTCAATTCTGAAGCAACATTCGAAACATTTGTAAGATTTTACAAGCATTTTACGTTCAGCCAATTAATCAGCTCAGCTACACAGTATTAGGATACAGTGTTGAAACTATTGTGGCGGAGCGATAAGGCTAAAATGTGTGCAACCTACTGACACAAGTCACTCAGGTAAATGACGCAGGTCAGCGGCTGTCTATGGGCAAGGGACTGTACTAATAGTACACGCAAATATGACTAGTAGTATGCTAGTTATGGTTATATGATCGATAGCCTTCGTGGACCAGAGGCAGTGTTGTAGAAAGAAGAGTTCAGTCCAGGACAGCAAGGCAGTAAGAACGGTGCAGTACAACGTGAGTCCTCGAGAATCTCGAACAATAGTCACAGTATAGAAAAAAAACAACAGATTCTGGCAGACACTAAGGCTAGCACAAAGGTCTGTCTCAAGTCTAAATCTCCTGGTTCACCAACTGTAGGGCAAACAAAGTCTCATGCTTTTTTTTTTTAGATCAAATCCTATTTTATTTATATATTTTTATTTCAACAAAAATAAAAAGTAAAAAAAAAAGGCCAATCAGGATCAAATTAACGACATTTGCTTTACAAGCGCAAAGCTCTATTTACGCTATGATTTTTTTTTCGGTGTGGATTTTTAGATTCCCCCCTATATATATTATTTATATATTATTATTATCATATATATATATATATATATATATATATATATATATACTAGCCATATGTTACCCGTGGCCCCCGGGTGGGTCTCAATATGCGTGTTACCATGATAAACATGGCCTAGATTTAATTTAATACTAATAGTTTAATAGAGTTAGGCAACTTTTTTTTGAGGGTCTTAAGTTTGTTTTACGGCTACAATACATACACTAAGGTCTAAGTACATACATACATACATACGCCTTACTGTCTACTTTATAGTATATATATTGTTAGCTAGCTAGTTTAGTTAGTTGGGTTGCGCACTTTAATGTACTGACAGTAAACGGATATTTTAGAAAGACGACATAGACTTTGGGGTTAGAGGTTAAGTTTAACTAGTAGAAAATCAGTTACCGCTAGACTCGTTCTATAGTGACAAACTAGACTGTGGCCCATTCTGTAATAGACATTTGTTTGAAGTTTACCTTTTGTCAACTTAGTCATTGCGTCTGTGTTCCTGTTTGGTACCTGTTCCATCTTGTAACGTGATGTTCATGTCCCGAACTCGCAGTCGTAATACACTCAACAAGGTACGCACGCACTTAGTCTAAATAATCATCTTTAGAAATACTTCAGCTACATCTGACTACACATGCATCCGTTACAATATATATATGTATGTATGTATGTATGTGTATATGTATGTATGTATATATGTATGTATATATGTATGTATGTATATATGTTTGTGTGTGTTTGTATGTAATCGTTATTATATTCTGACCATTCTTTTTGAAGAAGTTTATTGTACCCTAGAATACGTTTTTCCTGGAGTAAGTAGAAATAGTGTAGACAGCATGCCCTTACCAGCTAGGGGTCCGAGAGAGCACTCGGAACTCTCTAGCGGGGATTGGGGCGGAGACCGCTGCAAAGAATTATTTCCGGCATTAAAATTTTAAAAAATGCATATTTTGATGTGTCTACAGTTAATTATCTTGCTATTAAAATGTTAAGTTTAAAAAAAAATCTACTATTCACTGCACCTTTTTAAGGGAGCTCAGAGACTGGTAGAAATGTTTAACCTCTATTGGCTGTTCTCATAAATCAATACTCCATTCTCTTCATGAATACTGTCATTAAATGATCAATAAATTTTCACTGTTTCATGCACTTGATTTTTAAACTTTTGTCCATCCTTCTCTGACATACTTGCTCAATAACTTCAGTCGAACAACAGATTCAGTTTTGTGACGAATTTCTTTTATCTTCTGGTCACTTCCGGGAAATTTTTCTGTTGCGCTCTGATTTCAATTGCTCTTGACCATGTAATAGTTTATCATCTTCATGCAATAGAGAACCTGACCTAGGAGTTGTGCATTGACTTCTCTGCATCAACTCTCGTGGAACTTGACATCATGTACTTCGACGTTTTCTTTTGATTCAATTCGTTTCAAAGCAATAGATGTCCTCATACCTTAAACTGAGTTTATTTCTTTCTTGATCAAATACAGATCATCTTGGACCGCCACATTGTCGACTTTAAATGTGACCGATGCAACTCCCTTCAGCTCAAATGCTTCATCCCCTAATGCTCGCAGGGTTGTATTTGAGTGCTTTAACTAAGTATCAGTTTCTAAAGTGTTCCACAATGACTCTGATATGACATTAGCTTGTGCTCCTGTGTCAATCTGTAATTTTACTATTTTTTCCATAATATTGACATCCATCATCCAAACTTTGACAATGTTGTCAGTACCAATTGCGTCAAACCACAACTCATTTACTTGGCTTGCTTGACTTTCATCTTCCAGTCAATCAACAGCCTTGAAATGTTTCGAGCCGACATTTTGCAGCGAAATGATTTCTCTTTTTACATTTTCGGCATGTTTGTCCGAATGCTGGGCAATTGTATGTTCCATGAGATCCACCACAAGATCTGCAATCTCTAATGATACTTGTTACGTGATTCTTTGCCGTTTTTTTCCTGTGAAGTTTTGACTGGCTTTCTATTTTCTAACTTCATATCTATCATTTGGTTCTGGGTATGCTCGTCAGCACGAAGTTTAATACTAATATAATAAAGAATACAATCTGATACATTTTGTACAGTCTGATTTAACCGAGCGGATATAGATCTACAGTCTTTACAATTAAAATGCTATCCTACGTTGTCGAAATGTATAATCATTATCATAGTACCTAATAATCATAATGACATGAAATTAAATCATTGGCGCCCCACCCCCAAATTTTCTATGAACATCACAATGATATTAAAATATAGGCTGCGTATGGCGCCCCTTCCCCTGAGGGCCTCGCCCGGTGCATCGTGCACGCTTGCCCCTCCCCCATCCCTTCTTATTATCCTCTGATCTAGACTAGACAGATGTATACAGATGCGTAACGTGAACAATAGACGTCCCAAATTTGCTTACATCTAATCACTTTTGGCGACGTACGAATCAGAAGCGGTTTCTTTGATGGGATCCTCGTTGGTGCTGTTCTTCTGGTGGTCGGAGTAAAGGGTGTACCGTAATTACAAGTGAAACAGCATGTCTTTTTTTCTTTAGCACAGTGATATGTTTGACAATTTTCTTCTCTGTCACCGTATTCACAACCTGGTTCAATTCAATAGAGAATTATAAAGATGTCAATTTGTGTAAAATGAAACATTTTGGTGTGTCCTGTCTACTAAATACCGAAGTACGTATAATGCCATAGAATATACAGAGAATATAATAATTATTGTGCACCAATAGTTATGTAAAATCAAATTGCGAATCTTTCCTAATTGTAATACAAGGTAATTTTTACAAAGTCCGTCTGATAACAAGTTTGTACATGTTATTTCTCCCACACCCGATTTCGGATCAAATAAAAAAAAATAGTTTATAAACTATTTTTAACTAATCATATTATTTGATATCGAACAAGGGAAAGAAATTGTACCTGACTGGTGAAGTTTATGCTGAATTAGTCCCCTTATTACTTTTTGAATCGAACAAAATAAAACTATAAAACCTTCTTTTTTTTATAAGCATTTCCATGGCACAGTGGTTAGTGTGTTACAGTGTTACCTTTAGGAGGCTTTTACCCTCGAAATTAAAGTAAGGTTTTTCATTTAAAAAAATGCATTTATTTATGTGCTAAACAAAAATAATTGGTAAAAATATTTCTAATAGCACAGATATATTATTGTTCCTTTTTTAGACTTGCGATCTATAAGGCAGATGATTTTGAGAACATCTGTTTCTTTGGCTGACGGTTAACGCGCAGGGTGTCATGTGGCCACCAAAAACTACCAAGCGCCTTGTTGTAAGCCTCCTTCAGTCGTAGAGCGACTATGGTTCATCTCGAAAAAATTTTTCATGTGACTGTGGAGCCCTATTTCGGAGAGACACTCTCGTCCACAAATATCGCAGATTAAGTTGGCATTCGCTTTAGTGGTAGAGGAGCTGGCCATGTTTCTTTCAGAGCTGATGCCCATTATTTTCACTGCCTATAGCTTTTTTTTTGTCACTGTCTCCTCCATCTAGTGCGTTCTAGGGCTACGTCTTCCCAATGGTCAGTATCAATGTTCACTGATTGAAGGTCCCTATTATTACATTCATGTAACGGAGGTGAGGGTGACCAGTTTATATTGTGTAAGACGTCCATCCGACGACCATGTCCAAGCCAGTGCAGGCGGCGTTGTCTGAGGGCTGTAAAGATGCTGGGAATACCTGTTCACACATGGATCTTAGTATTGGACACTCTTTCTTTCCATTTGATTTTCAACATCATTCGGAGACGGCGCAAATGGCATGAGTTTATTTTTCTCTCTTGCCTTGCGTATGTGGTCCACGACTCGCTGCCGCACAGTAGCGTACTTAGAACGAATGCCTTGTAGGCCTCATTTTTGTCTCTGTAGTGAGCTTCGTTTTTTTTTAAACTCTTGGTCTAGCGAGGGTCGAGGCAGGCTTCCTTGTGCGTTTTTTTTCCTCTCCTTTTCTAGAGACCGGTCGTCTTAAAGTGCTTGCTATTGTCTATGGGGAATAATGGGGATGGATGTTGATGCTGAATCAGGTGGTCCCAAAATTTTTTTTTTCAATCTAAATTGTAAGACATACTCTTTATAGGCCTGAGGGAAGCGGGTCATTAGTGACTGAAGCTCCTATTGTGAGAGTGCCACTACCACTGCGTCGTCCGCAATTATCATATTTACCACACAGCAGCCAAATACTTTACCAAATAAGCTCAGGTACCAATTAGAGATTCATGGACTTAGAGGCGCTCAAAAAATCACAAATTTACCAAAACCGTTAAAACACCGCACCTCCAAATTCATTGATCTCATACTCTTAATAAAAGCTTTGCTTTGAAAAAAATATTTTGCTTATTTTGATAGTATATTATTTAGTTGTCAACATTGATCCTTTAATATAAGTTATTAGACAATGTTTATTACAAAACTTATAGCAACTGTGTCTGTCTGTCTGGAAAAAAAGATTGTACACATTATTTTTCCGACATTCATCTCGGATCAAGATTAAAATTTGCTTTCAAAAAGAAGTTAATAGTAAAATCCAACCAGATATTCTTTCTTCCTCCCTCCCCCCCCTTTTTTTTTATTTTCCCAACTGGCCTATATAAATAATAGGATCATCCTAGCGTATTGAGAAAGCTAAAAGCATTGAATAGCTCTAAATAAAAAGAAATTGTAACACTATGTATAATCACATTGTTAGTCTAGATCTGTGACTACACGACTGATAACAAATTAACTGAAACGATTATAATGAGTATAATTTTTGTTTTTAAAATTATTTTTTTTTTATTTTCTTGTTAAACACATTTTTTAAATGTTATTTGTTACAATTATTTATTTTTTTTTAAACAAAAATAGTAAAGTATTTTTAATTATGACCAGAAATGATTTTCAAGACTTTCATCTATGACAGGCCAGACTGGCATTGTTCTCCAACTGAAAATGTCCACGTGACTTAGCACTATTGTTCTCCAACTGAAAATGTCCACGTGACTTAGCACTATTGTTCTACAACTGAAAATGTCTACGTGACTTAGCACTATTGTTTTTACAACTGAAAATGTCACATGGAATCTAGTAATATTGTTCTTTTACTAAAATGTCCAATTGAACTGGTACTATTGTTTTCTAACGAAAAATGACCAGGGGACCTAGTACATTTGTTCTTCAACTGAAAATGTCTATGTGACCTAGTTCTATTGAACTCTAACTGAAAATCTCTATGTGACCTAGTTCTATTGAACTCTAACTGAAAATGTCTTTGTGACCTAGTTCTATTGAACTCTAACTGAAAATCTCTATGTGACCTAGTTCTATTGAACTCTAACTGAAAATGTCTTTGTGACCTAGTTCTATTGAACTCTAACTGAAAATGTCTTTGTGACCTAGTTCTATTGAACTCTAACTGAAAATGTCTTTGTGACCTAGTTCTATTGAACTCTAACTGAAAATGTCTTTGTGACCTAGTTCTATTGAACTCTAACTGAAAATGTCATCGAAATATAATAGTATTGTTCATGAGCTAAAAAAAGTCCACAGGACCTAGCACTAATGTTCTCCTACTATGAGAATGGAGGAGTTAAGCCTTCTTGGTATTCTCGGCTGATACTCTGACTTGTTAGAGTTCAAAGTATTATTCGTACAATATCACATAAAACCAAAATAGTTTTGAGGTGGGAGGGTGCAGCAGAGTTGGGAGCTAAAAAGATTGAGAACCGCTGATTTAAAACCTTGTCTCTAAATGGTCATCGCCAAAACGGCCATCTTCAGAACAGCGCCTCTAAAGTGTTGTGTATCGTGCGAGGTATGGCTAGTTAGCGTTTTGCATTTGTTGTTATGGTACGGTATGGGTAATCAGGATTTGTTGTTGGTTGTTAAGGTTTCGTATTGGTAGTCAGGGTTTAATATTGGTTATTTGAATTAGATATGGATTGTTAATGTAGTTTGGATTTGATATGAGTAGTTAGTGTTTGTATTGCTAGTTAGGGTTGGGTATGGGTAGTTGTGGTTAGTTCATTATGGTTACTATTGTTTCACAGGAGTAGACATTAGAAGTCGTTAAGAAGTTTGTATTTACCTCTTATGGGCCTAGACATATTGTTACAGGTGCCACAGCAGAGGTCATAGTGTATACTTTGGTAACAGTTGCCTACAAATTTGCTGATCAATGATTGGCAGTGATCTTCGTGTACGTCTCCGAATACGCAAGTCTCTTGAAGAGGAAAAAGGTTTTTTTAGGAAAAAACAAAGAAGTATTAGATTAAGATTAGTAAGTCATTCATATACATAGTAACATATTTATAGACCTAGTCCATTCACAATTATGTGATATAGTAGTATTATTATGATTCACATATTCTTTGGTAATGGAACATATATCAATCAATCAACCAAAATATATATATATATATATATATATATATATATATATATATATATATATATATATATATATATATATATGTGTGTGTGTGTGTGTGTGGGTGTTTAGTTTGTGTGTGTGTGTGTAGTTAAGTAAATCGTAATTGAATAGTACCACATGTAGGGTGACAAATAGAATTTTACTAGGTTTTATTTTAGAAGTTTTGTATTATTGTTTTACAAAGTCACGTTACATTTAATTTTTAAAAATATATTTTTAATAAATAACTTAAGTAATTAATACTTTTTTCTAAATGTTGACAAATGTAAATTTTTGATTTTGTACTCATGCAATACTAGAACATAGAAAATCATAGACCTTATGATATAGCAAATGATTTAGGTTGAAACATCCTTAGTATTTCAGCGTACTATTTTTTATTTGACAAAGGTTGCGTTCGGTTCGATTGCAGTATAAAGGATACAAAAAATGGACTTACATAATCTGAGGGCTTATTGAATGGCTTAAGTGTACTGGGCTGTATACTTATATACTAAATATTAAATTTGTATCATAACACGGGCATCAACTTCTTCTTCTTCATCGTTCTCAGCTAATATCAACTAATATATTTCAATTTAAATAATAAATTATACATACACACTTTTTAGCTCGTAAATAAATGTATATGTTTTGTATTGTATTTTGTTTTTCTGTGTATGGTAATTTCTGTAGCACGGACTTTAATATTATTAGAACGACCCGCTTTTTATCGCCCCCTCCCCCGAAACAAACACATGCTTTGGAACCTTCCCCCCCCCTCTCCAGCCCGCCCATTAAAAAAATATATGCGTACAAAGTTGGACTTTTCTTAAGCTTCATATCAATATCAAAATATTTAATACTGTATGCATTATTTCTATTCATTATCATTATCAAACTCCATTTGAATGGAGGGCTTGAGAGGCTTAAATCCTCTCTTGCAAAGCCCTGGGCAGAAACCCTGCTGTCTTGCGTAGTGCGTACATGTCACCACACAGGTCGAGAATTTTTGGTTTCCCAGACCTGTCGAGGCGGAGATCAGCAAGCCTGGGGCAGTCGAACAGAATATGAGGCACGGTTTCATCTTCTTTTTTTTTTTTCAATTTCTGCAATTTCACTGCACTTTATTAATGGAGCTTAGCAACTGCTAGAAATTTGTAACCCCTCTTGGCGACGCTCTTAAAATCAGGTAAATTTCAGCTTTTATTTCAAAAAGAAAGCTTTATCGTCAAAATCATCTGTTTGGGGAATTTAAACTAAAAAATCTCTGGAGTTGTTTTTTTAAACTCAAACCCTCCCACTTGGCTACGCTCATAGAAATTTGAGTGTATAATTTGCATTTTTTTTATATTGAAGTGTTATTTTTTAGCTTCAAACCCCGTGGGAGGGGGTTTAATCTCAGACCCCCCTTAGGTTACGCTCATAGAATTTTGAGTGTGTAATTTGCTTTTTTATATTAAAGAGGTATTTTTTTAGTTTCAAACCCCGCTCATAGAATCTGGTGACTGATGTATGCTTTAGTCTTATATTAAAGAGGGGGGGGGTATCGGGAACAACATTCAGGGAGGTTTTAAAATTAAACATACTTACTAGATGTGCTTTTGGAATTTAAGTGATTATTGTTTGTTTGTTTTTTGTTTTTTTTGTTGTTTTATGCAACCTCAAATCCTTTTGTTAGGAAAGAGGGGGGGGGGGAGGGTAAACTCAAAATTTCATTGGTTGTGCTGGGGCAAGTTTAATATTAAAATCTCACCAAAATAAACAAAATCAAAGCAAAAAATCAGTCACCAAATTCCGACCCGCTCTTCTGGCTACGCCTATGTCTGGTAGGATCAGTATTTTTAGTTTAGTAAGACTGTGTGTATGTGCAAAGACAAAACTTTCACACCCCACACCCCAAATTAATCTTGACATCGACAATGTGCCTACTTTCTCCTAGCTCTTTGTTGAACGCATCAAAACAATTCGAAAGTCGGTTTTTAGGTTTAGGAAATACAATATTTAAGAATTAATACGACATACCATCAACATCTGGAGCATATGGGTCGCTGACACATTTTCCATACATACAGATCTGAAACATACATAAGTAATTTAAAAAGTCAAATAACATTATAATGTATAACGTAGTATAGACGTGGGACGAAGTTATTTCAAGTTTTATATATAATGTAATACACTTAACTATAAATAACATGAATGGGTTCGCCCATAGGTCCACATAGCAAGTAGAAGCCTGTGTTTGAGTATTGAATATCTGAATTCATATTCTATTACGACTATCTTAAGAAATGTTTATAAAACGGTAATCATAATTCGGATGCACTATCAGAATTGAAGATAATCTACATACTAGTCCAAACCTGTCGCAGGACGATGGAGGATGGCAGCGGATAATATTTGTGTTTGTTTTACATGTTTCAGATGTTCCTTCAGAGTTTAAGATAATTTATTTCCTAGTTAAAATCTACCGCTGAACGACGAGGGATGGGAGCGGGTAGGGCTTAAACCCTGGATAATCAAGATAACCCAACAACAATACAGCGCGCATACCACACGACTAGGCAGCTATCAAGGATAAGTTATGGACCAATTACAATCGAGATGACCCAACAACCATACCGCACGTCTGGGCTAATAATCTAGACTGAAGATGTGATTGAAATAGACAAGTATTATAGATCTAAAACTATAAGACCAACGTATTCTCTCAGTAAATATGTGAGGTAACTTAATCTAGATCTAAACTTTAATTTTATACTTCAGTTTTACTTTTTGAGCTAAATTTCCTTTAATATTTATATCACTTGATTACTGCAGTCGGTAGAGCATCAGACTTTAACTCGAAGGTCAGAAGTTCCAGTTCCTAAACGTTGCCTACGAGAACCTTTATACATCTATAATATAAAGCAGAAAGTAAGGTGTGTTGGGGTGCTGTATGTATGCATGTTTGTTACTATGTTTGTATGTATGTATGCATGTTTGTATGTATGTATGTATGTATGTATGTATGTATGTTTCTGTGTATGTATGTATGTATGTATGTATGTATGTATTTATGTATGTATGTATGTATATTCCGAATAGAAATCAAAACCGTTTACCAATCTTCATGAAACTTGGCATAAATGTTTCTTGGCTACTAACTGGAACTGTGATGTATGTATAGTAGCCCTAATACAAACTTAAGACCCTCAAAAAAAAGTTGCTAACTATATGAAAGTATTACTATTTCATGGATCTAAGCCATGTTTACACGAGAGAAGATCGAAAGGATCTAGATCTAGTATTAAGAACCACACTTTGCACAGATAGTTTTTTACTTTGACACATGAAAATAACAAAATATAGTCTATTAAGCTTCAAATTTGCCATTCAAATGCATTTGTACATACACTCGTTCCTTATATCTGAGAATTTAGAAGCCCTGACCATGGGCGCCCGCAGGATTTTTTTGCAGGGGGGTGCATGTCGCCACTCATGGCTTAAAGAAGTAGCTGCAACTTTTTTTAAGACAAAGAATATGAAAGAAAAGAAATAGTGCACCGAGAGCCATTCATACCTGTGTACAAACTATTTACTGTACACACTTTGGTCAGTTTATCTGTGCGGTCCGTGCATCCCTACAGTTGATCAAACAAAAAAAATGCAATCTCTGCCAAAACTGTCAATAACTCTACTACAGAATTGCTTCATGTCGCGATGGACAAGCAGGCGATGAACGGTTATCTGCAGTGCTAATATTCTTCATAATGTTGCTAGGATGTAGACAAAACAAGTTGAACTGAGCACTCTTATTGCTTGAAAAGTGAAACGTTTATGAAGAAACTAATGAACAAAGTGACGTCATGTAAAGCCGTGTTCTGTAGTAACTCGAGAAATTCAAACATATGTTTTTTTCTCGGTGTGTCAACTACAAATTCTCGGTAGCACCAACTCAATACCCCGTTTGTCTGCCAGCAGTCTCGCCTTCCTCAAGATGCCATCCTTTAAGTGTTTTTGGATATGGCCAAGTTGGTATTTATGTCTTTAATGTGACTGCTAATTTGCTGTTATGCGGCCACTTATGCTAAGATGAACAGACTGTGGAAACTGATTTATGAAAAGATGAAAAAATTGACAATTAAAAGACGAAACACATGAGAAGCAGTCACAGGTTACGCATACGCAGTTTGTCAGGTTTCACTTACAGCCGTTATTTTGAAATAGGCTAAACAGTCAAAGATCTTCTCAAAGTTGTGACTTAAAGCGCAAAGGAATTCGTATTTCTTAGTCCATTGTGTCTCACACAAAAGAGGTTAATTTAGCATCAACGGTCTCGCTTGAGACTGTTATGGAAGAAATAGATAATCTACTGAATGACACCAAAAGCATTACGTATATCTGAAATGGCATTCAGGTCAATAATAACAAATTTAAGTCTGTGGGACTAGCAACGGACAATGTCTGCTTTAGAATATTTTTCACAAATCTTTGCATTAACACAGTTTTAAATACTACCCATCAGGGGGCAGCAATCGTAGACTTGGCTGAGTAGTTTGTCCATGTGAAAAAATGTACATAATGTATTTGCTGACAATGAAGTTGGACAGAGGCAGTGCGTCTCTCTAAACAACAAAAGCAAAACCAATGAATTCTTATCGAGTACTATCGCCATCAACAAATCCAACGCTCAAACACATCTGTCCAGTGCCTGAGATATTAGCATTTTATTAACAAAATACAAAGACAACGCAGTTAATTCATGCTGCTGCTCGTATTTTTTATTTCTTGCAGCTGCCAGTGCTCCGCTTATAAAAATCAACGTTTTCACTCGGGTGGTATGGGAAGAGCTTTTTAAAATATCTCTTCTATCACAAACTGGTGGACGTGCTAAACCTGCTATTTTATTTATTGAGCGTCAGCACTGACCGCAACTTCGCAAGACGTAAATACATGTACCATGCACTCTTCAATCTTGTTCAAAGACACTTTCACATATATCGAATCAAAAGACAGCTGGCAAGGTTTTTTTACTCCAAGACCAAAAACTACTTTTAACATATAGTAGGTCTTTACTAAATATAATGATAACTATAAAGCAGATTAGCTTGTTACAGTTTATTACAACAATAGCTTATCCTTATTAACTTTATTTCATTGGAAGCACTACATGTTAAGTTGCTTCCTAGCAGAAGTTACTTGATTTGAATGTGTAAAAAAATGGCTAAAATTTGGCTACCCAGACTTCAGAGGGTGCACGTGAATGGTCAGCCATCAATGCCTGATAAGCCTAGGCTAATCAACTACAACTGTACTTCAATCACCAGTGGAAGCAATATTTGTTCAGTTGCTATTTAGATTTTAATTGATCTGATGGTGCAAAACAGTGGCTAGATATAGGCTACTTAGAATCCAGGGGGATGCAATGTACCCTTTGCACCCCCTACGGGCGCCCATGGTCCTGACGTACATTCTTTCATTAGACAAGACCGATATTTTTCACATCTCTCTATTCCTAGGTCTAATTCAACTCTAAGATAATATAACTTCTCTTCGCAAAGATAGTTTCATACTTGAACACGTGTACATACTAATTATAGTCCATTCATTTCATATTTTAATCAAATTAATCTGTGTTTTTCTACAGAATTTTTCATACGTGCGTTCGCTATAGCTGCAAAGCCGTGTTTACATACATTTTAATAGTTCAATTCATTAGTTCAATTCATATTTATATATATAAGATATGCATACAAAATTCTAGAATAGGCTGATTTGACTGTTTATATACGGGCAGTCTTATTAAAAGTGCAAAAAATAAATGTTGTGTGTGCGTCAAAATATTATGTGAGAATTTGCAGGTTGTAATTAAAAAAAAAAGGTCCAGGTTTAAAATCAATATCATATATCCAATCGAATATTTTGAATAAGAACTTAAAAGAAGAATTAACAAATAGTGTACATAAGATTAGGGCCCTATTTAATGCGAGGAGATTCGTGTGTGGTGGGGAAAAAGTGATACTCGAATTTACGGGCTGATCCAATTTAGCTTAATAGTTACTAGAATTAGCTGGATAAAATATTGTATAAGGAAGCTTTTCACTTTATATACTTACATTCTTATAGGTTTATTAAAAAAAAAAATGGAATGGCTCTATTATACTGTTGTAAGTAAAAACAAAATTAAAGGGGTCCATGGCTGAATGGTATCTCCTAATGAGGCGTGCCCTAATTTGAAAATAAAATCTATTAATCTATAAATATTAGGAAAGCTTACTTTTCCATCGCCACAGGATGTCCCGATATATGCTTGGCTTAGTTTACAGTCACCTAAACTCAAGGGATCTCGACAGTACAGTGAATGACATATGTCTTCAATTGTAGTATTTTTTGCACCCTACGAAACAAAAAAAGGTAATATTCTTGTCTTTGAAAATTGGTGTAAATGACCAAACTATCAGTCTATAAGAAGAAAAAAAAAGATTTCGCAGTCTGATACAAAAGTTTGTACACATTTGTCGCGTAGTTTAGACAAGTGTCTTTTGCTTTCTCCCAACTCTGTTTTATTTCCTCTACTTATAGTGCTTGTACGAGAGTGCCTTGTAGTTTTGTTTTGAATTGTTTTTGCTACGTCACAAAAGTCCGGTTACATTTATTGGTCATAAGGCATTTCATCCTCTGAATTTGGTTGAAACGGACAGTCTTGAGTGCCATTGTCAGATTAGCGATCGTCGACGGCGTTGAGTGTCTGGGCCGTTACACATCATTGCTATAAGTTGTGATCAGCTGAGGTTGGTCCGTGAAAGATTATTAGTCTGTACTCGTTTCTTGGACTTATTATTCAGTAGGATTTTTGGGACCACTGTTTAGGGTAAGTTACTTTGTGTGTGATATCTCTTATTGTATGTTGTATGAGGTTGTCACTATTTCTAGTTTTTGAATATAAGTTGAGTTTTGTGTTTGTTTGGTTTTCTTTGTCTTTTATAGGGTGCCAGTGCTGGGGTTGTATGTACTTAGCTCAATTCTATGCCAGTGTGGGCGTCGATTGTCGTCTCAGAAATATATTGTACAGTCTTGAGTGTCATTGTCAGATTGGCGATCGTCGACGGCGTTGAGTGTCAGGGCTGTTACACATCAGTGGGTATAAGTTGGGATCAGCTGAGGTCTAACTTTATTATTGCCGATGTTGGGAGTATTGTGACGTCAGTCGGTCAGTGTCTGGTTGACTACGAAATCACGGTGACAAGTGATTATATATATATATGACCCCTTATGTCTCGAAAGACTATGGATGTGCCCAGGTGAGTCATGGGCTTTGGTTTCGTCTTGAGACGGAGCAGAATAATCTGCTGTGACTCTAAAAACCATTTCTTGATAGGCAAAGTTTGACACAGTTTGTTGATGTGTATACATCTGAATTAGGGCTAGTTAAGAAGGCAGCGTTCTTCTTCTTACTCCTGACTGATGCAGCTTCCTTACTTTTGCACTAGTTGAAGCTCGTACCAGTACTACAGTTTGTTTCCATGCTGCCCTGTCTCTTCGTGGTTCTCATGTCTGGCTTGCAGACATATATGTAGGTTAATTTTGGGTGGCCCTTGGGTCTCCTTTTGCAAGATTCTTCCATCTAGCATGTGAGTGACTTGACCGTACCAGCAGGCAGAGTAAATGTAAACTATTGAATCTGTGTCCTTGACGCACATTAGTTGCCCAGCTCTCACTGCCATAAAGATATGTGCTATAAATGCAGGCATTGTAGACTAGGATTTTGGTTGTGTAAATGATGTTAAATGGTTTAGTGTTGAAGAATGCGAATGTCGTGGAATGCTGGGTTCTTGCTTCCTGGACTACTCTTGACACGTGACAAACATAGATACCACAAATTGACTTAAGTCCGTTTCAGCAGACAAATATACAATTTATTTTACAACAAAATAATACTGCCCTCCTTGTTAGTGCTACAAGTCAAGAAATAATAAACAATCCTATCCGCATAACAGTGGCATCAAATATATTCAACATGTTAAACTCTCCAGAGTATATTACAAATCACGTCCGCATCTCGGCGGGTAACACTGTACAGAATAATACAGAATAACTACTAAAATTACATGTCTCAAAGAGACCACTGGCAACAACTACCCACAAGTTACTATCTAACTGAAATTACTACTCGACTTTTCTAAGTAGCTACTGTCCATTCAGGACCAAAAATATACTAGACTGCATCGTACAGAGGATAACACTTGATCACCCAGTCTAAAGGATACCACTTGACTGACTTGACTGAACTCAAAGTCAACTGTATTCATTCTACTTCCTGTTTTCTACATCAGAAATTCCACGTGTCTTTTAAACTCTTAACATGAGTTGAACATTAAATCAGGCATATATATATATATTCGTGAGTGACCTCCAGCTGTCCAGATCTGATGCCAAAAGCAACCAAGTGCTCTCTTCTATGTCAGCTAAGGAAAGTTGACGTCTAAGCTGGTCTTTGAAGCGTTTCCGTGGGGGCGCCTCTGTTACGTCGACCACCTTTTAGCTCACCAAAAAAAAAAAAGACAGCCTTTGTCATACGTTCGTCTTCCATACGGGATACGTGCCCTGCCCAGAATAACTGTCGGACTATAAGAAGTTCCTCTATACTGTCCAAACCAGCGTTCGATATGAAAATCGCTGTTCATAGTGGTCAAGCCACCGTATATCTATGATGGAGCGCAATTATCTTTGGTGAAATCGTTCAATATAGATAGATAGATAGATAGATAGATAGATAGATGATAGATAGATAGATAGATAGATAGATAGATAGATATTTGTTACCTGCATATTTTCCACCTTAACTGTGACTGTAGATAAAAACGTTAACAAAAGTTGTCCACAGTGAAGTTCATTTCAGTTTTCTTTGACGGTTCCTGTGACTTTCTACTCTAATAGCGTTTCTCTGAGCCTTAAGTGTGTGCCCTTTGACCTTCGTGAGAGTTCTTCACTTGTCTCGTTTAAAAGCCATCTGCCGCCCGCTACTTTTCTCTATGCCAGTGAAAGCGACAGTGTGCCTAAGTTAACCTTTTAGCGCTAACAGTGGAGGGGGGGGGACCTCTGTTACGAAGTCCTCCTTTACCCTCGCTTGAAAAAAAAAAAAAAAGATCGACTTTGGCATGCGGTCGTCTCCCTTGCGATATAAGTTTCCGAATTTTAAATAGTGCTTCTATACTTTCCACATCAGCCTCATGATTTTTAAAAATTCAGTAATAGTGTTACTTACCTTGCAATAGTAGGAAGCCTTTCCGTAATTTAGTTGACACTGCTGATTAGGTTTAATTAACTGACCCAATAGTTTATTAGATACATCTGGAATGTCATCTGAAGCTTCAATAGCGTAAGCTAGACAGTTGTATCGATAGCTTAAATTGAATAAAAGTCACTTAACATAGTAGACTACGTAGCACTTAAATTAAATTTTGGCTACAATTTTATAGTCATTTGAAGCTAATAGAAAATAAATATTCATAAACATTTAAATTTGATGTTATTTAAAAATGTCACTTTAATGTATACATTATATTTCTAAATACTTGAAAAACAGCACACAGGAAGATAAAATTGAAAAAAAAAAAGATTGGTCATTGTGAATTTGTGACAGACATGTTCCTCTTGATACGCTGATGTTATTAACTTCTGATGGAGGAGTCAAAAATCTTGCACAAAAGTGAAAAATAAATAGAGAGGGAGGGGCGGGAGGTCGATCAAACGGCTATTTCCATTAACGACCCCCCCCCCAACACACACGCACACAGATACGTAGCATAGAAGATTATTTAAAAGTTTATAGGCGTACATTAATTTAAAGTGAACCATTCTGCGCCCCCTCCCCACATATCCATTGAATGCTGCGAACAGGACCAATTTCCATGTCCAGTCCGTTCTGGTTGACAAAAATGAATGCTATTTCTTTAGTTTTGCAATTAAACTGAAACCCAGACCCAAACAATTTTTTTTATTTTTTTTTTTACTTTCTAAACCTTTACCCTTACATGTTCGTTTTCAGAAGCCCGATGGGTAATAAGTACCAAGCCTAACTGATATGCACAGATAACACAAAAGTAATAAGTACCAAGCCTAACTGATATGCACAGATAACACAAAAGTAATAAGTGCCAAGCCTAACAGATGCACAGATAACACAAAAGTAATAAGTCCAAGCCTAACAGTTGCACAGATAACACAAAAGTAATAAGTACCAAGCCTAACTAATGCAAGGATAAAAAAAAAAGTAATAAGTACCAAGCCTAACAGATGCACAGATAACACAAAAGTGATAAATACCAAGCCTAACAGATGCACAGATAACACAAAAGTAAAAAGTACCAAGACTAACAGATGCACAGATAACACAAAAGTAATAAGTACCAAGCCTAACTGATTCACAGATAACACAAAAGTAATAAGTACCAAGCCTAAAAGATGCACAGATAACACAAAAGTAATAAGTACCAAGCCTAACAGATGCACAGATAACACAAAAGTAATAAGTACCAAGCCTAACAGATGCACAGATAACACACAAGTAATAGGTACCAAACCTAACTGATGCACAGTTAACACAAAAGTAATAAGTACCAAGCCTAACTGATGCACAGATAACACAAAAGTAATAAGTACCAAGCCTAACTGATGCACAGATAACACAAAAGTAATAAGTACCAAGCCTAACTGATATGCACTGATAACACAAAAGTAATAAGTACCAAGCCTAACAGATGCACAGATAACACAAAAGTAAAAAGTACCAAGCCTAACTGATGCACAGATAACACAAAAGTAATAAGTACCAAGCCTAACGGATGCATAGATAACGCAAAAGTAATAAGTACCAAGCCTAACAGATGCACAGATAACACAAAAGTAATAGGTACCAAACCTAACTGATGCACAGTTAACACAAAAGTAATAAGTACCAAGCCTAACTGATGCACAGATAACACAAAAGTAATAAGTACCAAGCCTAACTGATGCACAGATAACACAAAAGTAATAAGTACCAAGCCTAACTGATATGCACTGATAACACAAAAGTAATAAGTACCAAGCCTAACAGATGCACAGATAACACAAAAGTAAAAAGTACCAAGCCTAACTGATGCACAGATAACACAAAAGTAATAAGTACCAAGCCTAACGGATGCATAGATAACGCAAAAGTAATAAGTACCAAGCCTAGCAGATGCACAGATAACACAAAAGTAATAAGTACCAAGCATAACTGATATGCACAGATAACACAAAAGTAATAAGTACCAAGCCTAACGGATGCATAGATAACACAAAAGTAATAAGTACCAAGCCTAACAGATGCACAGATAACACAAATGTAATAAGTACCAAGCCTAACTGATGCACAGATAACACAAAAGTAATAAGTACCAAGACTAACTGATGCACAGATAACACAAAAGAAATAAGTACCAAGCCTAACAGATGCACAGATAACACAAAAAAAGTACCAAGTCTAACAGATGCACAGATAACACAAAAGTAATAAGTACCAAGCCTAACTGATGCACAGATAACACAAAAGTAATAAGTACCAAGCCTAACAGATGCACAGATAACACAAAAGTAATAAGTACCAAGCCTAAAAGATGCACAGTGTTAGACACCTTATTTAGAGTATTAGTTATTTAGCGACGCACCATAGAAGACGTATATTGAACGGGACTAGTGACGTTTGGGATATGTTGGGTTAGAGACCGGAAAATCAGTTAGCGATAGAATTCTCTAGGGTAAAGACGTATTTATTTTGACAGAGACTTTTACTGCGGCCTTTTCATGAAATAAATATCTGTTACATTGTTCATCAGTGTTGACCACATCTCTTCACTAGTTAAATCGATGTCTTGTTTTAGTTTGCTTGATCAACTACACGGAATACACCCGAACAGTAAAACTCAAACGCTTGCAGAGTAATTGGTTAAAATTCAACAGTCGTCGTTAGTTGACCTCAAGGCAGTCTGAACAAGCACATCACAGTGGCGACCCCGAACCTCGAAACCGAACCTTGAACCGGACCTCGAAGCTGAACGTTTACTCAGGTGAGGGTCGTGCACTCGAAGATCTAAAGTTTCATCGCAGTACGGCTGAATACAGCATCGTTGCAGAGTGACTTTGTCTAGATTTTGTCGTCAGTTTCACGTTCGACGAGCCGTTAACTCAGGGTGACCTTCGTCAGGACAGTGACCATCTCAACGTCTGGTCTACTCAACAAGTGTATCACCAACGCCTGATCTTCGTATGCTGTATCAACCTGAAGCCAGAGGAACCGTTCATTCATAACGGGTGAGAGTTTGTCAGTAAACCTGTTGGACATATTTTTTCTTCGTCGTAGGAGCCACATAGGCATATCAAGTTTACCTAGGCAGTTGAAAAGGACAGTTTGCCCGCTGTAAGAAGTATTGTGAGTACTACAAGTTTGTTAGCTAACTAAATCGCTCTGTCTTACCCTTTGAGAGATTCGTGTGGAGCAGTTTGCTCATTGAACCGGTTGATTGCCACTTTTCAACGGTCACTGCGTTTAACCTTTGGAAGGTTAGTGAAGTCACATTATTCGTTGCTGAATGTTGGTCTATTGATTATGAGTTGATCTAGACCATATCGAGACTTGTTAGTGTTGAAGTAGTGGAAACAGCTACGTCCACTTGTTTTTTTTTGTGAAACCGTTAATCGTATAACGGAACGTCGTCGGAGGTGACCTTGGTCTCACCTAGTCTACATTGGACACTACGGACATTTTGGTCTAGTGAAGTAGCATACAACAGCAAACTTCGTCGTACTACCATATTAGCAGCAGAAGCAGTGAACTATTTTGGAGAATCATTATTCGTCAGCCCAGATCAAGTCATCGTCAAGAAAGTCGTTATTCGCTCGCCCAGATCAAGTCATCAAGAAATTCGTTATTCGTCAGTCGCCCAGATCAAGTTGCCGTCAAGAGACTGTTATTTGCCAGTAGTCGTCTACGCAAATCAAGTCGTCGTCAGGAGAACCGTTAACATATTCGCCAGTAACTGTTTACACAAAGTCGTCGGAACTTTACATACGGTCATCAACAGTCGTCAAAGAAACTGAAACATTTTGCTGTGGCATATCAAGACATCTGGGGCATTACGTGGGATACTCAACACGGATTGTATCCAGTGGCAGTACCGGAGAACAGAGTCAGAACTGGAAGAGAGGCAGTGGAATTTGCTGTAGATCTATTATATTCGGGATTCGGAACATAGGAAACTTTCTTATCAAAGCTAAGTGCCATTTTTCTTATTAGTATATGTTTAGATTGCCCTTAGAAATAGATTTCGTCTAAATTTGGTACGTTAGCCTGAGTAAAATCAGGTGGTGCGCCTTAAACCGTCGTGGAAAAGACGTAATTTAGATGAAAAGCTATATTATACGTTTAGGATAGTGATTGTTTTTGTTTGTGTAAACGTCATATCCGTTGTTGCTTGGTTACTTCGTGACGTTATCAATGTGTGCCATATTGTCATATCCCAACCCATAGCGATAGTCTCATTTAATTATTTCATTTGTGTATATTATATTATATTATTTATTTTTATTACTTTAATTAGATCTGTTGATTTTTCACTTAATGATAGAAAGTGCAGGTACAATTCTTTTATTGTGAATCAGACTAAAATACATTTTTAGTTTGAGCGGTTAAAATCAAATATGATTTTGCCATGAGAATAATGCCGAAACTGGCATAATAGTCAAACATTGTCGTCTGGCTAATCTAGATCCACAAATTTACATTTACTAATCTAGACTCTGATTTTGATTATTAATTTCAAAGATAAATGAAGGTAGTACATTCTAGACATATATCTTATTAAAGATATATTTGATACATATTGTATGGACATATTTATTTCATATGATTAAATAGAACCATAATTTCTGGATTAGATCTAGATCTATCTAATCTAGACTCTAGACACTTCAGTCATATCAAATTTAAAATTGGTCAGTTATATATACTCATAGTCATAGTGTTCTTGGTAACTCTGGATCTAAATGGTACTATTATATATAATATAATATATTAGATCTAAATTTGTGTGACATTAATATACAGATTTGAATATAACTCAGACTAGATTTACTCGTTTACTGAATCTATAGAGACATAAACTTAAAACTTGTATAAATTGTGAAAAAACTAAAATAAGTTTTAGTATAGCCATAACCAATATAGGCTAAGTAAAAATATATATAAGTTTGAGGTGAAAATATAATACAATGGCTACATCCTCATATGTGGACCTTAAGGAGGTTAAGGAAGCAGCTATGCAGGATGGAAAGGCCATGGAGTTAAAAGGAAAGGACTTGCAGCTTATGTACAGCAAGTTGTGAGGGAAGAAAAAGAACGTCAAAAAGAAGAGATAGAGAGACAAGAAGAACGTCAAAGACAAGAGATAGAAAGACAAGATAGGATCAGAAAGGAAGAATATGCGAAGCAAAAAGAGGACCAAGAAAGGCAGAGAGAGCATGAGGCTAAAATGGAGAAGATGAGATTGGATGCAGCACAAGCCAGAGCTCAAACTGCACAGACAACTCAAGAAAATAACACAAATAATTCAAATAATGCTACCACACAAAGAGACAACCCTAATTCGCAAACATGGCTAAAGAGGAAGATACAAAGTTTTGATGAACAGAAGGATGACATTGGTGATTTTCTGAAAAGATATGAGGCAAAAATGTCTACATTTAATATGCCAGAAGAAGAATGGTCTGAAATACTGATAGACTTTGTTCATGGTCAAGCTTTAACAATATGCCAAAATCATGACCATCATATTGATGATAGCTATCAAGTTTGAAAAGAGAGTTGTTGAATGCCTATGGTCATAATGCTACAACTTTCAGAAAGAAATACTTTGACAATATACCATCATTAGAAGTAGAACCTCAAACTACCATTAATATGGAGAAAGATTTTTTCAATAAATGGGTAAAATTAGAAAAAGTGGGAAATTCTTATGAGGGATTAAAAAATTTTATTCTAGTAGATAACTTTGTGAATAAATGTGATCCCCAATTACAATCTTTTATTAGAGAACGAAACCCAAAAACTATAGATGAAATAACAGAGATAATGAGAATATACAAAAATGCATATCCAAATAAACCATTTTCTGATAGGGATAAGAGCAAAGTAGATTTAATAGGATACACCAAAGAAAATGTGGATAGAAGTAGAAATAGAAACAGATCAAATAGTGGAAATAGAAAATATGGTGAAATAACCTGTTTTAAATGTCAAGGAAAAGGTCACATAGCAGCTAACTGTAGAAGAGGGAATAGTAGGTCTGGAAGTAGAAATAGATACACTGAACAAAATAACAGTAGATATAGGAGTAGAGATAGGAATGACAGGGGAAATTATAGAAATAGGAGTTACAGTAGGGAATACAAAAATAAAGGTACAGATAGAGTATATTTCATGGAAGGAAATAGGAACAATTTTGCAGTGTACCCAGGGTTTGTAGATAGAATTCCAGTGGAATTAATTAGAGATTCAGGTTGTAACACTTTGGCAGTGAAAACTAAATTTGTCAAACCTCATTGGTATAAAGGGTTTACTAGGAAAGTAGAATTAGCAGATGGCACCATAAGGGAATTTAAAGCTATAAGGGGTATACATTGAAACTCCATTTTTCACTGGTTATTGTGATGGTATTGCAATACCAGAAATGAGATATGATATGTTAGTAGGAAACATAAGAGGAGTAAAAGAATGTTCAAGAAAAGAATTAGAAGACTGGCAAAACAAATACAAAAACATAACACGTAATCATGAAAACATAGACACACAAAATATAACAAGTATGGTAATAACAAGATCAATGGATAAACAAGAAGGGAAACAGGAAAATACAGTAAATGTAATAAATAATGATGAAAAAAAAGAAAACAGTAATGTAATACAAATAGAAAATACAGATGTTAAGGAAAGCGAGATAGAAAATGAAACACAAAATAGTCCTGAAACACAAATTTCTCAAAGTGAAAAAGAAACATTACCCAAACTTGCATTAGAACAAATGAATGACAATATTATTGGGAAAATATATTCAAGAATATCAGATAAAAACAATAATAATCCAATGGAAAAGTTTTGTATAGAGAATAAAATATTATTTAGACAAACGAATAATGATAACAGAAAAATAAAACAACTTGTCTTACCACAGAAATATTGGAAAGATGTTTTAATCATGACACATGACAATAATTTAGCAGCACATAGGGGAGTAAAGAAATGTTATAGGAATTTGTCAAAACAAGTATTTTGGCCAAAAATGAAGGCAACAATCAATAAATACATAAACTCATGTGACATATGTCAAAAGAGATCTAACAAAAGTTTAGTGAATAAAGCACCCATTCAAGAAATGGATGAACCTACAGAACCATTTCAGAAAATAGCTATTGATTTAATAGGTCCTTTGTTTCAAACTGAAAATAATAATAAATATATTTTAACAGTAATAGACATGTTTAGTAGATACCCAGAAGCAATTCCATTATCAAATACAAGTACAGAAAATATCATTAATGCCATAACTCAAAAAGTAATCACAAGACATGGTATACCTAAAATTATATTGAGTGACCAGGGATCTCAGTTTAAGTCAGAACAATTTGAGAAATGGACTAAACAATATAATATACAACACATATATTCTTCAGTTTACCACCCAGAGAGTAACGGTTTATGTGAACGTTATGGTGGTTCACTGAAAAGATCACTGACAAAAATAATTCAGAATAATCAGAATAAATGGGATCATTACATTAACTATGTACTATTTGCTCATAGAAATAACATCCATGAAGCAACACAATTTTCACCATATGAAATAATACATGGAAGAAAACCCAGAGATGAATTAGATGTTTTCAAAGAAAATCTAATAGACAATGAGAATAGATTAAATAAGGACAATGAAACAACAATCACAACAGAATTGAAAGAAATATGGACTCAAGCATATAACAACAATAAGAAGTACAAACAAAGTGCTCATGAGAATATAAATAAGAAAAGACAATTGAAAACACTAGAAGTAGGAAACAATGTATTAATATTAATAAATGACCTGAAAAATAAGATTGGTAAACAATGGAAAGGTCCATTTAAGGTGATAAAACAAATTAGTGATGTAAATTATCAAATTGAAATAAATGGGAAAATTAAAACATATCACATAAATAATTTGAAACTGTATCATGATAGAGAAGATGAGTTGATACAAAACATTCAGGAGGAAATAGAAAATAAGTTTTCAGAGAGAGAAGAGTGCTTGATGATAATAACAAATGAAAATCACAATGAAAATGACATTAAGGAAATACCTGTAATAGAAACAAAAGAGAATCAAACTTGGCAAAAGATTAATCTTAATAATTTAACTAAGGAAAAGTCAAAAGATATAACTAAAATAATACAGGAATACAAAGAAATTTTTTCCAGCATACCAGGAAAAACAAATATTATTAAACATGACATTAAAGTAACAGATCCAAAACCAATCAATCTTAAGCCATATAGAATACCTCTACATTTACAAGACAAAGTAAAAAAAGAAATAGACAATTTACTAGAATCAGGTATAATTGAACCGTCAACATCACCTTATGCTTCACCAATTGTGATAGCCAAAAAGAAAAACGGAGATATACGGTTATGTATTGACTATAGGAAGCTTAACAACATCACAGAATTTGACCCATATCCAATGCCAAATATAGAGGATATTTTACATAAATTAAATGGAGCAAAATTTTTACTAAATTGGATTTAACTAAAGGTTATTGGCAAATACCATTAACAGAAAATGCAAAACCTTACACATCATTTGTAACACCATATGGTATTTTTCAATGGAATTATATGAGTTTTGGGTTGGTAAATGCACCAGCAACATTTAATAGAATGATGAACTTGATAATTGGAAATAAAGAAAATGTTATTTGTTATTTGGATGACATATGTATTTTTAATAATAGTTGGGAAGAACATTTGGTAGATGTAAAAGAAGTATTCAAAATAATAAAAGAAAGTGGACTTACAATTCAGGCAGAAAAAGTGGAAATAGGATTGGAAGAAATAATCTTCTTAGGACATAAAGTAAATAACAACATAATTAGCCCTATTGAAGATAACATAAAGAAAGTACTTAATATTGAAATACCTACAACAAAAAGACAAATTAAAAGTATATTGGGAATAGTAAATTATTACAGAAAGTTCATAAAGAACTTAGCAGAAATAGTGAATCCATTAAATGATTTACTTAAAAAAGGAAAACCTCAAAAAGTAGTCTGTAATGAGGAATGTGTGAAAGCTATTGACAGAATTAAAGATATTTTTAGTCATGATTTAATACTGAGACTACCAGATAAAGACAAAAATATTTTATGTCACAACTGATGCATCTGGTAATGCTATTGGTGGTTGTTTAATGCAGAACTATGATAACTTACATCCTATATTATATGTAAGTAGAAAATTATCAGAGGCAGAGAAAAAATATAGTGTCATTGAAAGGGAAGCATTAGCTGTAATATGGGTAATTACTAAGCTAGAGAGTTACTTAATAGGGAGAAAATTCATATTATTAACTGATCATAAACCTATTCAGTATATACAGCAAAAGAATATGAAAAACAGTCGTGTATATAGATGGTTCTTAGCACTACAGGAATATAAATTTGAAGTGAAAGCCATTAGTGGATCTATGAATATTGTAGCTGATTTGTTATCTAGAATGACATTGAAATGAGATGAGATAATGCTGTAAATATGTTATGGAAAAGGGAGATAAGTAAATTTGATGTTAAGCATTTGAAAGTAAGTATGGATATATTTTTGTGAATCATTTCATATATCATTGACAAAAGTTAGGTCGATGGAAAAGGGTGAGTATAAAAGAAAAATGGACGAAAAGCGTATAAAAGGGTGGTAAGAAAAAAAACAAAACTTTATTGAATGTGGAAATAAATTGTATAATTGTTTTGAAATGTTATATTTTGTCAGATTACTGCCAGTGGAGAACATTTGTGAAGTGATATGTTATGACGTGCCCATGAGATGCCACATGGTAAACTGTGTATTGAACAAAGATGATGATACGAACATTGGCAAGAACATCATACACTGTCAAGCCAAGATGAAGATGTCAAGATTTTATGTTTGTTGTCTTCCCCATAAATTGCAAATGCCCTTGTAAGACTTGACAGTAGTAGAAAAATATTGACATATTTTTTTTTCAAGGGGGGGAGGAATCTGTTAGACACCTTATTTAGAGTATTAGTTATTTAGCGACGCACCATAGAAGACGTATATTGAACGGGACTAGTGACGTTTGGGATATGTTGGGTTAGAGACCGGAAAATCAGTTAGCGATAGAATTCTCTAGGGTAAAGACGTATTTATTTTGACAGAGACTTTTACTGCGGCCTTTTCATGAAATAAATATCTGTTACATTGTTCATCAGTGTTGACCACATCTCTTCACTAGTTAAATCGATGTCTTGTTTTAGTTTGCTTGATCAACTACACGGAATACACCCGAACAGTAAAACTCAAACGCTTGCAGAGTAATTGGTTAAAATTCAACAGTCGTCGTTAGTTGACCTCAAGGCAGTCTGAACAAGCACATCACAACAGACAACACAAAAGTAATAAGTATCAAGCCTAACACATGCACAGATAACACAAAAGTAATAAGTACCAAGCTTACTGATGCACAGATAACACAAAAGTAATAAGTACCAAGCTTACTGATGCACAGATAACACAAAAGTAATAAGTACCAAGCCTAACTGATATGCACTGATAACACAAAAGTAATAAGTACCAAGCCTAACAGATGCACAGATAACACAAAAGTAATAAGTACCAAGCCTAACTGATATGCACAGATAACACAAAAGTAATAAGTACCAAGCCTAACAGATGCACAAATAACACAAATGTAATAAGTACCAAGCCTAACTGATGCACAGATAACACAAAAGTAATAAGTACCAAGACTAACTGATGCACAGATAACACAAAAGAAATAAGTACCAAGCCTAACAGATGCACAGATAACACAAAAAAAATAAGTACCAAGTCTAACAGATGCACAGATAACACAAAAGTAATAAGTACCAAGCCTAACTGATGCACAGATAACACAAAAGTAATAAGTACCAAGCCTAACAGATGCACAGATAACACAAAAGTAATAAGTACCAAGCCTAACAGATGCACAGATAACACAAAAGTAATAAGTACCAAGCCTAACAGATGCACAGATAGCATACAAGTAATAAGAATATGGCTTTTTCTTTCTACAAGTGGCCGCTAAAAATGTTACAATAATGATCCAGTAACCAACCTGCTGCTATCAAACTCAGTCAAAAAGTTTGTAAAGTAATGGACGCTACAGGACGAGAATCGCCATGGATTATATTTTGTTTCCGGAGTTCGCTTCCATAATTCACCAGAACTCATAATGTGTCCGTCATAGCTAGAGCAGGAGTTGCCATCCCCGTCGTGTCTGGCTGAAAGGCTGTAGAAAATAATGTCTTACCATGTTTAAAAAATACATTAGAAAAGCTTATCTAAGGGTAACATCTCTGATTTACATTCAAAGTTCTTAATAATGCATATTTCATATCACCTTTGGATATTAACAAAATCATTATCGCTAAAGATTTATTTGATAGGTAATGTCTTAATTCGTTAAAATTTTGTTAGTGTCACGAGATGATTTAATGATTATTGTTGGCTCGTTTATTAAAGTCTAGGAGTAATTGAATTTATTCATCCCGCTCACATATACAAGATATTTTAACATACACACCACAACTAACAGAACAGACCAGTGCATTAAATGTATAAATAAAAATGATTTAATGAATATAATTTTACAAAAGATAATATAATTAAGAAAAAATATAACCGAGAAATGAAATAAATGCATTAATGTATAAATAATTGCTTATCATAGATGGCTAATTATTAAGTGAATGAGAGAGTTCCTATGTCTTGACTACTTATATTTCTTAGCTGGAAGGATGGGTCACCCGGCTCTGTCTAAGGTCGTTGGCTCGGTATGTCCTCCATGCTGTAGGCAAGCTGTCTCTAGGTTTGGCTTCAATAGTGATCCCTCAGCTAAGGTCTTTAGCTCGTAGATGGCCGTGCTAACTTACACCAATTTATTTTCTGTACCAAAGGTTGCTCTTAGCAGTCGGCAGTGGGCAGTAGCTATAGGGCAGTGGACAGCTTGGGCTGGATATTGGGCAGACTTTACTGGGCAGTATGCACTGTGGACACTGGGCTGATATTGTTAATTGTAATCAAACTGAGTTTCCATTTGATTGGATCAATAAAATTATCTTATCTTTATATTCTATGGCCAGGAACAGTAGGCAATACCATTTTGATGACAACTAAGTAATGGTGGGGTGTCTGGTGTGGACGGCTCCGGTCATGAGTATGGATTCTCATACGCCTTTGCAATCATTTAGATGCATGCATTGGAATCAATCCCAAAAAGGCATATTAAACAATTAGGCATGGATTCTTAAATCACATAACACTCAATAATAAACAAAACAAAAGGGAAATAACAACAATACACGTGTTATCATACAATGCAGGATGATACTAGTCAAGATTCAGCCAGGAAATATGTTTACCTTGATAAATAATTAGTTAGAATAAAGTGGAGACTGAGCACAGTATACTAAAGCTAAGAATAAGATGAAAGTAAAATGCTAGGGATCGAGCTACAATGATAAGGGTTTGATATGATTAATCAAAACCATACTACCCACGGAACCATAAGTTCACAAAGGTATGAGGCATAATGTACATTATGATGGATATATTCGACACCCACAATAATCCATTTCACATACGCTTTTTATGGCACGGTGAACTAAGTTCTTAAATAACAATAGGATTCACTAGTTGTTTTTTTTACATTAATTACTATGTTTCAGGAATGGGTAAAATATAACAAATCAAATATAATAAAGGAATAGATCACTATGGTTTCAATACTTTATGAAGTTATGTCATCGACATAAAATAATGCAATGCACATACAAAATAAAGTAAAATTATAATAGTCGCTGACGAGGAACATGGTTGTGTACACACATATTCCTATCAAATAAAACAAGTATAGTAAACAAAATATTTACACTCAACCGTTTATTCCTAATGAAATATCAAGAACCAAACTTAGTCGGAAGAGAGTGTTTGGTTGTATGTGTTAGAATGTGCTTTGGACTTTCTTTATATATAGATGGGACTTTTTTGTGGAACGGGTGGGCAAGTAAGCTCGTTGAATTTCTTACATGTATCTATATACCGGAGCTATCAGGCGTTAGGTCAGGTTTATGGTCTATATTCGTTGCCTATCGTGTGAGTTGTGACTTATAGCAAATATGTCTCTGTCCAGACTGTACCACACTATTTTTAGGGCGGTGTCTATCCGATATGGTAAGGTGTGTGTGTGTGGGGGGGGGTGCTGTGTGTAGCGCTGGTGCAGAGTCAATTGTGTCGGTGATCACCAGTCTATCGGCCAATAATTAAAACTTAACTACATGGAAGCTAGTTTATTTTTTAAGTCAAGTTTTACCCCTTTGTCCAGACGAGGGGAAATAAATTATAGAAGAATTAAGTTATGGGTGGACAAGATACTGATGGATAAACTTTGAATTGAAAATTTCTCACGATTTGCTGGAGAAACTATAACGGCCTTTCGAGTGTCACAGTTAAGTACCATTAATAATTGTGTAAATATTCAACTTGATCCGAGGATAGAAAGTGGGAGCAATAAACTGTACAACACTGTCTAGTAGACAGACAGACAGACAGACAGACTGAGTCAATATAACATTTAGCCATGCATATTAACCAATGACTTAAATTCTGCCAAGTCACTGGTTTTTCTGGCTCGCCAAGGCAACCCATTCCATGCTCTAATAGCACTAGGGAAGAAGGAGCATTTGTACAAATTTGTCCTAGCATATGGGACGAGGAATGTGCCTTTATTTTTGTGTCTTTCAGAGTATTTTATTAAATTTTGTTTTTGTATTTGAAGATTATGGTTCAGTGTTTTATGTATAATTGCTACTTTACTTTTGAGTCTTCTGTCCTGAAGGCTTTCTAAATTTAGTGATTTTACTAATGGTGTTACTCTAGTCAAATGTGAATATTCGTTTGTAATGAATCTCACTGCTCTATTTTGTGTCTGTTCCAGTTTTTTAATGTTTTTTAAGTTGAGTGGTCCCAAAAAGAGGATGCATATTCTATTATTGGCCTAACCAAAGTTAAATAACATTTTAGTTTTATGTTCTTATTTGATTTATATAAATTTCTTTTAATAAACCACAATGCTTTATTTAATTTTTTTAAATACTTTCATCAATATGGGGATTCAATGACAATAATTGTGCAATGTTTTAACTTGTTTCAAGAAATGAGAGAAAAACATGCTCAAACTTTTTACCAAAAAAGAAGGACATAGTGAATTGATTTCAAATGTGTAAAAAGGATATACACTTTTCCATGCTTAATGTTAGTAAAGTTGAAGTTAATAGACTTAAACTCTAAACAGCAAAGTAACATAATATAAAATCATGTAGATTTCTTTGTTTCTCCCAAAAGCATATATATTCTTGTTTATTTAAAAGAGAGAGACGAGCACTCAATAAACAATACACCACTCATTTTGATTCTTTACTTTTGGGATATTTAGCTAAGAATTTCAAATTTCTTAAAATTGATTAACAATATAAATTTTCGAATATTATTGATAATAATGACTTACTTACTTAGACTTAGGTCCTCCCGCACCGTTCGGCGCATTGGGCGGCAAGCTGTCTCCATAAAGATCTGTCACTGGCAATGTCTGAAGCCTCCACCCACCTGGTGTCCACTGTCCTGTGGTCCTCCATTAAGGTGTGTCGCCAAGTAATACGAGGACGTCCCTGTTTGCGCTTTCCTCGTTTTGGCTTCCATGTTTTCGCAACTCTTGGTGTGCTTAATTCATTTTGACGTAGAACATGTCCCGCTAACCTCAAGCGATGCTCAGTCACAACCTCACTAAGTGTTAAGTGTTCGACTCCTAGTTCGGCATAGGATTTCCATGTTTGAGACCCGATATGTGTAACGGACTCTCAAAATCCATCTCAGCCAACTCTGTTGAGCCACATTTAGTCTTTTCTCAATTTTGACAGATGACTTCCACGTCTCACATGCATATGTAGCAGTTGGAATGACGATTGTGTTGAGAATGTGTATTTTTGTCTCGAGTCCAATGGCTTGGCTAGTCCAAATAGGCTGCAGCCTTTGGAAAATGCTCTCTGCCTTTCCTATTCGGCACGCTACATCATGGTAAGCATCTCCATCATTTGTTATGATGCTGCCAAGGTACTTGAACTTGTCCAGCTCTTCAAGCTTTGACTCGCCAAGTTTGACGGGAACACCCTTTGCCTTATACCCCACTCGCATAATTTTAGTCTTATCCAAGTTTATGCGGAGGCCAATTTTGGGTGCCTCTCTTTCTAGGCTCTCCGTCATTTCTTGAATGAATTTATTTGTAGCCCCGAGTAGTGCAACATCATCAGCAAAGTCCCAGTCCGTCAATCTGAGTTGTTCACGCCATGGAATACCAAAGGCAGTCTGGTTCATTGCTCTCCTCATTATGTAGTGGATGGCTAGGAGGAAAAGGAAGGGAGATAAGATGCACCCCTGTCTCACACCTGTCTCAATTGTAAAAAAACTCTTTTGTGCTTTCTTCTGTTTTAATGCAGCGACTAGACTGACTGCAAATGTGTCGTAGGATCTGGACGAATTTTTCTGGGATACCGTATTCTCTAACTATTTTCCATAGTGATTCTCGGTGGACACTATCAAACTCTATTTTGAAGTCCACGAAACTGATCGTTAGCCGTTGTTGGTACTCAATACTTTGTTCTATGATACTTGGTAGAACGAAAATCTGCTCTGTACATGATCTGCCTCCTCGGAAACCTGCTTGTTCTTCTCTGAGCCTTTCATCTATAGACTGTTGAAGCTGTCTCAACAAAACAGTGCTGAAAACTTTGCCCGGGACAGAGAGGAGAGTAATGCCCCTCCAGTTGTTGCAGTCTGCCAAGTTGCCCTTTTTTGGAAGCTTTACAATCACTCCTTTTTGCCAGTCCTCTGGGACTTTTGAAGTTTGCCAACAGAGATTTAAGAGATCAGTCATTCTGTTAACAATGCACTGTACCCCATATTTTAATGATAATAATGAAATAATAATAATATAAAAAATAATCGATGTTTTTGATATTCTTAACAGATTAGTTAGATAGGGAGCGTTGCATAAAATTTGAAAAATCCTTTTTACCTATTTCTTAAGATACGCTTAGACCACACACGTTTTAACAAGTAAAATATTTGTAAAAGCTTTTTTAAAAAGTTTATAATAAATGTAATGCACCATTTTATTTCGACCATTCATATAATTAAATATGTAAATGCGGTTTGAAATATTTTTACCAATTGTTTTTGTATAGCACAAATGGGAATACATAGCAATCTCAATGCGCGATGACTATCACTTCACAAAACAAGTTGAGAAAAATAAGGTGAGGGGTGAGAAAGAAGGGTTATCTTTCTGAAGTCTAATAGGATAGCTTTTAAATATTTACGAAAACATCCCACTTATCAACGGACTCATTGTTATAGAGGTCTCTTAAACTGTCGCAAGGATAAGTATGATTTTTTTTTTTTTTTGCACAGACTGCTTTTACCTCTTATGCTGTAAAAAAAAAAAAAAGTCAGTTTTGACAGATTCGCAGTCTGAGCACCGAAAATAGCGAAAAACTGGAAGCGTTTTATCAAACTATTGTAATTTGTATTTCGTTTTATGTATTTCCCCACATGGCCGCAGTTTAAGTACAAAGCATTTAAAGCAATATCACGCAAATGTCGTATAAATATAAGGTTTGTATAAAAAAAAGTAAGAGGTAAAGTACCTCTATCAGATCTTGACATCTAAGGGGCAGATGATATCAAGGTCATCTATGTTTATAGCCAAAGGTTAAGGAGAGTGGTTTGATGCCAGCACTATGACCAACATTATTTACTTTTTCCAAACTAATGTCAGAAAACCATTAGAGTAGGGTGGACTCTATAGCGTCATAAAGATTTTAAAACTCAAATCCCAGTCTTCAACGAAATTTGATCTACCATATATCTTAATACTGCATAAAAAAAGCTTCCTTTTTCTTCGTAAAATAACATATATAAATTACCAATAATTGATTTACTAGAAGCGGTGGCTGAGTGGTAAAGCGCTTGGCTTCTGATCCTGGGCTCGAATCCTGGTAGAGACTAGGTATTTAAATTTCGGGACAATCGGACACTTCATAGTTCACCTACCTCTAATGGGTACTTGACATTAGTAGGGAAAAAGTAAAGGCGGTTGGTCGTTTTGCTGGCCACATAAAACCCTTGTTAAACATAAGCCACAGAAACAGATGACCTTTACATAACATGCCCTATAGACTACAAGGTCTGAAAGGGGAACTTTTTTTTTTCTTACATTGATTTATTAATTGGTTATTTTATTCTTATTGATAATTGTATTGCCATCGACTATGAGATAGTTTTATTAAATCTAACTATCATGTCTATTAAATAGAGTAAAGAATAGAATAATATAATTCTTTAAAACAAATAAATACCATGTTCTGTTTAATAAAGGATTACCCATGCCCTAGTTGATGTGCAATTGTTATTATAATAGGTCCTCTGCCATCTTCTATTACAGCACAGTTAGTTCCATCTGTTTTACACATTGTTGTCTGAAAAGCGCTACCTGAAGAAGATGAAATTTTGCACTTTACATGAGACATGAACAAAAGTATCTAGATCTAGATCTGATTTAAAGAACTACACTTTGCACAGATATTTTTTTTTTAATTTGACACATAAAAATACAAAATATTGTGTATGGATTTCAATATTTGATAAAAATTAACCTTCAAATTTGTGTTTAAAAATCATTTTTACAGAAATTCGTGCGTTATATTTGCGAATTGATACATCCTGACGTAATTCTTTCTTTACACAAGACTGAAAGGTTACGTATGCGTAGAACTTAAAATCCTCTCGAATCATAAGTGTAATTTAACTCTAAGATTATAAAGATGATAGAACTTCTCTTCGCAAAAATAGTTTTTTACTTTAACACATGAATACTAAATATTGCCCATTCATTTCATATTTAAATAAAATTAATCTCCAAATTTCTTTTTCTAAAGCATTTTTACATACATTCGTTTGCTATAGCTGCAAAGCCGTGTTGGCATACATTTTAATAGTTCCATTCATGTGTCGCCTACACCTTACATGCGCAGAGTAAACACATTAGGATGGGACATGCAAATGAGGCTCTATAAGGGGGATATTAAATATTCTACAATAAAATAATTAATAAGCTTATTTAATATTAAATTCATTCTTAAACTGATATATCAAAAATGTTTAGTATAAGTAGATGAATTTTACTTAATTAAACAAATGAATCTAGGTTTAATCTAGGTCAAAACCTATATAACTCTCTAGTTCTAGATCTCAATATATATGCAAGCAAATCTTTTTGTAGCAACAATGCATGTAGGTCGATAAGCTATTTTAAGAGCATCATTCATATTTTTTTTACATTCGCGCATTAGCTTTATTTATAATATTATTGTTTGTATAATTGTTTTTAATTATTATTATAGCTTTTATTTAGCGCTACTTTCATGTATGCTCTGAGCACTATGGTCCCATCATATTTCTGGACCAGTGGGAGGGGGGTATCTAGGAGAAGGTTTTCCGTGCTACCTTTAGGCGTTCAGTAAACACAGCTCTTTTCGAGTCGGGTGTCGAACCTAGAGCCTCTTTTATAGGTAGCCAAGTTAAGATAAGTTCAAGCGTACTTAGCCTCTCAACATCGCTACCTTAAAATTATTCTAATACGCTATGTCATTGACGCGCTAATTAAGACCCTCGGGCCACATGTAATATACGACTAGTATCTAATATACATTGCACTGTGTCAGTGAGATTCTTTCCAAAAACAGAATATTTTTAAAGTTATCTTTTGTTAGTTTCAAACTTTTATGTTTAGAAAGTATAACGGTAACTAACACCACAAAAGTCAAGTCTTTTTTTTTTTTACCTAGCCCGAGATATCAAACAAAATAATTTATCACAAATAGTTAATTAACTAATTGATTTATGTGTTTTTTTAAATAATTCTTATTTTGTCAGATAAAAGAAACCATTGAGTAAATCTTCGGCTTACTCTAACGATAGCGGTGAGAGAAAGAATGTGTAGAAACTTTTGTCAGACAGAGAGACAGACATAATGAGTTGATAAAAAAAAGATAGTTGTTCGAGACTGACAGAGCCTCAACGATGGGAGGTAGACGTTTTAGCAACTAAAAGAGTTTATACTTATCATATTCGAATAATTAACTTATTAATTATATCCTCTTTTTCTTCTGTTTGATGTATGTGCTGACATAGACAATGAGTATTGTGGTAACGTTTTAACTTGATCGAAAATGGGAAGAGAAAAAATAACGTGTACAAGATTCCACATAGTCAGACAAACAGGCAGCGTTGATAGAAGCTAGGTAATATGGTGTCAAATGACGCTTCACTTTCAAGGGAAGTTGATAAACCGTCTGGCCAGGGCCGGTAGCGCTTTTGGACGCCTTCAGGCGAGAGTTTGGTGGAACAAATCGCTCCGGCTGCCTACAAAAATCAATGTCTACCAGGCGGTGGTTCTCTCAAACCTTCTTTAGGGCTCTGAGACACAGACACTATACAGAAAACGCAGACGGCGAAAAGAAAATCTAAATCGACCACCTGCGGACAATGTTTATGCTTGCCCTGTAAGTGGCAAAATATGTAGGTCACAGCTGGTGCTGCCCACGGGAAATACTGCATTCCTCACTAATCTTCGGACTCGAAGACAAGCCTTATTATTATTTTTATTAATAGAAGCTTTGCAATAAATAGAACTTAATTTGAGATTTAAATAGTAGTTCTTAAAGTACTTACTTACGTATTCGTAATTAATTTCACCAGAACTTTCGTAATCGAAGAGGTCAAAGCTGCAATATGCAAATGGATAAGTGTTATATTTTAATCTACCTAAATATCTAAATTTAACTCTTCCTGGATGTATCCTTAGTATTTAGCGCCGCCTTTTTGCTAGAATATTCTAAAGACGGAAAAAAGTATGACGTCATCTGATCACGAGATTGAAGGTGGATTTGCCTAGGAATATTTTGGATAGGATTTGGCGATCTTAATAGCGTTTATTTGGAGATGAAACTCGAGTAGACAAGTAGCATATCTTTTATTTGTGGTAGTGTTAATATTTATTTCAATCTATTTGTTAACGAGCTCGAAGAAGATATTTATTCGATACAGTTTTATTTGTACATTTTGTATATTGAGAGTGAATCCTAGTTTCTGAATCCTAGTTTTATATTTTGAATTCTTCGTTATTGGAATCTCTTGAGTTATGTAGATCTAATATCAATATCTAGTTCGACATAAGAATCCCCGGCAAGTCACATAGAGAAGAAATAACACAGCAACGACTAATGGCAACATACAGCAACCTATGGCACTAGGCTTTTATTCTTCATTCATCTGAAAACGAGTCTGTCGTTCTTGTTGTAGAATAGCCATTGACAAGTGGGGAAAAAGAATAGACAAGTAACGAACGAATCACAAGCATTGATAAAACAGTGAACTTTTTTTAGTTTGAAATACATACAAAATAATTATCGAGAAAGAATATAATTTCTGGATTCATAGTCAATTGATAACTGAACAGTTCATAGTAAAAGTAATATAGTAATTATGGTTGGGATGAGACGTTTGTTGCCTATACAATTCTACAAGGCTTTAAGAAATTTACTAATACCTATAGAGTAAATTTTTTAATCAATATTTTTAATATTATTTTGTTGAATAATAAAATTAGTTATTTTAGCCTTTAACGGTTTCCTTTACGGCTCCCCTGCCGTCTTATTTTGTTCTTTTACCTACCAAGTGATTACGCTCCGCCCTTTTTGCATTCGTAGCCACGGTGGCTAAGCGGTAAAGCGCTTGACTTCGAAACCCGACGGGTTCCGAGTTGGAATCCTGATGAAAAATGTGATTTTTAATTTCGGATTTTAGGACACCTCTGAGTTCATTCAGCTTTAATGTGTACCTGACATTAGTTGGGGAAAAAGTAAAGGGGCTGGTCGTTGTGCTGGCCACGTAAAACCTTCGTTAACCGATGGCCACAGAAACAGATGATCCTTATGTCGTCTGCCCTATAGACCGCAAGGTCTGAAAGATGAACTTTTTATTATTAACTTTTTGCATTCGTCGCACTAAAACTCTGTGTAACTAGTTGCAGACATTCTAATAGCAAGAGACCCGGATTCGTCTTAGCTAGTATATTCCATTTTGTTACAAATCTCCCTATCCAGGCTCTCTGCAAACTACACCATACACCACCAACTTAAAGAACTTGACAACTCAGGGCTCCAAAGTAACGTAACCCTTTAATAGTTGAATAAATAACAGCCAACACTGTACAATTGGCAACACGTACACTGTACAAATATCTCTCCGATAACACCGTACCGCCGTATCAAACTCTTGCACTGGCCTCTCCGTCTCGTTCTGGGCTTGCACTGGGTTCAACAGTTCAGGACTGACTTCACACACTAGGCTCGTTGTGTCGGACTCGATCACAGACCAAGATCAAGACGTCAGTCGTCTCAACTGTACTTGACAGTACTTCGCACTGAACCCTCGTAATGCTCTGAACCGTCTTGACTGCGACACCTCCGCTCTTATATAGGGTCCCTACTGGCCTTCTCGAACCGGACAGAACGCCGCTCGACGTTTCTAAGTGGCCAGATCACTACATCTCTCGTGACGCTCCTGAGCTCTGTTCACGACGGCGATCCTTCCCGAACCGTCCTGTTGACACTCGACTCGGCTGACCGTCGTAACTCTTCACGGTTGACCGCTCGTCTAGCGCTGGCCTGGGGCGATTTGCGTCGGCTGACTACACACACACCACTACCCCCATTTGTGCCACCACCAGGTTTATAACAATATATACTCAATTTGTAGCCTCTCACGCCAACTTACACTTCAACTGACGCTAACGAACTTGACAAACTTACATCAAGGAATCTCTTCTAAGACAGCAACAACTGGAACTAAGTTGTTAAAACATTTGGCCTCACAGATATACATTATCAACAGTTACCTGTTGTACTAACTAAACAGGTACCCAGATCCACACTGGTCCAAAAAAAATAATCCAGAAGCAAGATTACAAAGACAATTTGTGTGGAAACACAAACTCAAAATCGGCCCCCGAAGTGGTCCACCCAGTCAGGCTTCAATATTTTCAGAAAGAACACCCAAATGAAATTATATCAAAGATAAATAAGAGATAAGAATGGAGAAAGAAGGTTGACAGATCTTGTGTAGAGCCCCAACGGTACAGCAGATCAAAGGATAGGTGCAAGTGAATGCAAAGTTAGATGTGAACCTGGCCTAACTAGTTCCCCTTTCAGACCTTGTGGTCTATGGGGCAGATGATGTAAAGTTCATCTGTTTTTGTGGCCTACGGTTAACGAGGGTGTCATGTAGCCAGCACAAGGACCAACTGCCTATACTTTTCCCCAACTAATATCAGGTACCCATTGGAGCTGGGTGGACTTAGAGGCGCCTAAGGATTCCGAAGTTGAAAATCCCAGTCTTAACCAGGATTCGAACCCGGGGGCCCCGGTTCGGAAGCCAAGCGCTTTACCGCTCAACTACCGCGCCTATCCTGACCTAACTGAAGTCTCATAATTGATGTAATTGTTTTAAAATGGCTCAATCTCTTGCTCGGGATGACGTAACACGTTATCGAAAATGAAGTTTACAAGATTACTATTCGTTTTTAATTTAGGTCTACCATATAATGCATACTAATTAGCTTTTTCTCTTTAAAAAACTGCTTGCATAACTGATTTTAAAAATTAGATTTTTCGCTTTCAGAAAAGAAAAGTAGCCGTTGCATCACAACTTTGAATGGTCTAAAATATTGTGATGTCGGATTTTCAATATCTTTTCTAGTTTACGAGATTTAAATTGGACGGACAGACAGACGGACGGACGGACAGACATTTCGCACAAAACTTATAGCGTCTTTTCCATTTCGGGGGCCGCTAAAAATGTGCCAGCAATCGCTGTTATGTATATAATGTGCATTTATAACGATAAGTTCCATTTCTCTTTATATTAACACGCCTTGTCCTTGTAATAAAAGTTGTTTGGTGCATATTAATTATAAGTACATTATTTTATTAGACTTATAAACTTAAATACATGACGTAACAGACACAAATTGAAACACGTCCACTTGATACATATTAATATACAAGGAAGTTCTACTGTGACCTTTTTACTAAGCGGCAAAATAACCCGCAGTGATTTTCGACCAGAGCCAAATTTGGCCGGATAGTGAAAAATGGCCCAATTTTTGAGCGGAATCGGATCCAGTACTACTATCCCTAATAAAAACGTGATTTAAGATGGGCGACAATAGTTGGAACATTTTGAAAGTCAAAAATTGAACATAATATACAAATCTGTGGCATTTTACGTCTCGAGAGACAATCTTATCTCTATGCATCTTCTTGTGGGACTAGAGAGGCCAATCCTTGATACACAGCTGCGATCACAGGTTGGGCATATGTAATCACCAGGCGCCGTTGCATTTTCACCATTGTTTTTGCTTCTGCTGTGTATGGCATCTGCTATCCGAGACCCTTCCTTTAAGCTCTCTCTCCATGTGGATCTATCCAGTGCCACTTTTTCCCAGCTGCTAGTGTTGATTTTGAAGAGCTTCATGTCGCTTTTGCATACATCCGTATATCGTAAAAGTGGGCGACTAGCAGCTCTTCTGCCTTCTGTTAGATCGCAATACTGAATGTCTTGTGAAATCGTCCTACTGGCATTCTACTAACGTGGCCAAGGCGTCTGCTGCTGATAGCAGAGCGGATGTCCTGGCCCCTGCTCTTCATAGCACTTCCCCGTGTACTAATAGAATACAATCAAACTGGAATTGCTGTTTATCTAATAATAGAAGAAGATAAGGCTAAGTTGTTTACTAGATATTGGAATCAAATAGTCCGTTTCAAACATTCTAATTGCAAATGGTACACAGCACATCGCAGCAGTAGATTGATACGCTACAACGAATTCGCACATGCACTCCTTCGTCCCAAGTGCCATTAGAGAATGGAATGGGTTACCCAAATCAAACAGGAAAACAAATGACTTGGTTTAAATAAAGATTTCTTCTTTTCATGACACATTTCTTTCATCAATGAGAGTAACCTCCCTTTTTTACATATTCAGTGTCGAAAAAAGGCTTCATTTCGGTACTTAATATGTAACTATATAGTGCGTACTTATAGCGGACACATTCTCTTCTACCTTCTGGCTCCATCAGTTGCTATCGAAACGATTTTATTTATTATATCGATTATGTTGTCTAAAAGGTGTGATAAGTTCTTTTTTTTTTTTTTGTTGACTTTGGTAAAACATATATCTGACAACAAGGCAAACTAGCGCCGTGTCTTTTATGTCGCAAGACTCATCTATATCACATGATAATGCAAAAGAACGTTAAATATTTTCCACCTGCAAATATGTTACATTTCAAGGCATGTTTTTAACTTTTTTAAATATTTTGATAAAATACGTGATATTTTCGAATGGAATTAAAGAACCGCAACTTAACATTCAAAGAGCCGCATGTGACTCGCGAGTCGCAGGTTGCCGACCCCTGGCCTTTAGCACAGTTTCTTCTTTTGCCTTGAACTTGTATCTCTAATGCCAGATTACGAGTCTCGTCTTGAACAGTGCACAAGTTAGAGCACGACATCTCTATGACGACAGTGTACACGGCAGGGTCATAACATTTTTTTTTCAAATGCACAATAGGTGTTAAAAATTAGTGCAAAGTTTGACAGTTTAACATTTTCAATGAAGCTGAACACAAAAAAAAAAAAAAGTCTGTAAAACTTGCATACAGTCAAAGCCTGGTTCCATTGGTCTCACAAATTTGAAGTCAAAATCGCCAAATAGTATTGGGTTAAGCCCGTTTCAAGGGATGTCTGCACATTGTCGTGTAACAGATCAACAGCGGCCTTGTAAAAGTTACGTCACACTAACTTTTTTTTTTTTAACATTAAAATGTGCGATGCTACGTAGCATCATTTTGTTTCCATCTGGCTATTGCCTCTACTAGGGTCGGCGTCACCCGGTATGGACCGCACCCCCTTAGTGACGCCAATGGTAAAGACCATTGGTTAGGTTCGATTAGCATTGAGCAGTGTAGAAGCTCTGATTTGGTTCATCGTAACTGAGGCTCTAGTTCGATTCCCTCTCTCTAACCTTACAAAAATTGAAGCAAGTTAGGTAATGCTCCTTCCACAACGTAATAATTACTTTGGACGCCTCAATTCCCTCCCCTTATTAATAAATGCTAGGTAAGTTCTCACCCAGTAAACAAAAACACGTAATCGTAATAGCCGACGATTTGATGCCCAGCACCTTGAAAAAATGTTTCGAGACCTTCTAGAGCCAACTTGCCGTTCATTTTACCATCTGAAGCGTACTTGCTTATAAAATGTGCAGCATAGGGTCCCTGGGGGAAAAAAAATCTATGAATGTTATTTAAATATTTAAAAGCAATCCATAAGAAAATTCATTAAAAAAAACGCTAATCTAAAAGGTAAAACTCCGCACATATAACAATATTTGACAATAATGTAGAAGACATTTCCTTTATTCAATACCCAATAAAATATTTTATTAAAAATTACGTGAAGCTACCGTGGATAATGTAATAGAAATGTGATGAATGCCTTGTATTAGCTAAGGTCGGAGCGATGTCGCCCAAACAGCAGCTACCCACTTTGTGCAACTTATGTGTCCCTAGGAACGGCAAGTGCTGATATAGTAACAACTTGATCCGTGAAAGGTTTGTGGGAGAAATAGAAGTACAATTTTTTAAGTTGTCAAAATCCTACATAGGCCCTATTTGTAAATACTGAATGAGGCCACAGCAACTTATCCGACCGCAGTGGGCCCCCACACTTTCATAGGACCCGCACTAATTCTATGTGTAAATGATTAAATTAAACCATTTTATAACTTATAACAGATATTTCGCGGCCGCCTGATTTTCCACGAGCTCCTGGAAATCTCCTAAAATAGCAAAATATATAGAAAAGTCCTGGAAATCTCCGGAAATTATTAAAAATCATTTGAAAACTCATACAAATCTCATGAAATATATAGACAAAAATTGTCATTTTGGGGTGTCATTCAATTTGGAAAACGCCAATCCAACGGGCGGCTTTATGTATCAGCCGTAATTGTGTCACCTGGTGAAAGAAGCTTTTCGCGCCTCAAACTAATGAGGAATTACTTGAGGTCAACAATTCTCAAACATAGATTGAAATATTGGGTAATTTTTGCTATTGAGCGTGATCTATGTAGGAAACAGAATTACTATGATATAATCTATGACTTTGCTACATGCAAGGCTTGTAAAGTAATTCTGTTAGTAGTTAAGAATGAATACAATGCATAGAACGAATTTACTTTCTAATACAAACTCTTTTAAATTTCACTTATTGTTTGCTTCCCTACTCAAACCTGGCCCCGCGAAATCCGTTTCGAATAGGGCCCCACAACGGTTAAGTACGGCCGTGCTATTTACATATATATATATATATATATATATATATACATAGTAGATTAATTAATCTCTTTTAATGACTTCTAAGTCACCATGGTTAAGTCCGGCGCTGCTGTTTTGTGTTTGTAAAATGTTTTACAATATTTCGAATATTCCGTCAGAGTTAAAGAGAGTTTACTTTCCAGTCCAAACCTTCCACAGGACAAAGGGGGATGGGAGCGGGCAGGGTTTGATAAATTTAAACGACAGTTCAGCGCTCAGCCAGCAATCCGTAGTGTGAACACTACTCTTGTGTTTTCTCGTGTACTATCCGCAGAAATAAGAGAGTGATCTTTCCTTTACTTCTTGTTTAAACTTTTGAGGGAAGAAGACAATCATATATAAAGAGATGTTCAGTAATGTATAAATATAGTTACAAAGTTTTGTAAACCATGTAGAGAAGTCGATTGATGATTTTAAAAAAATATTTTGTTTTATTTTAATTTACGTAATGAAGGTATTGTCTTTTTTAAAAGTATTTTTAATGTTTTTTTTTTGTGTGTTGTGCCTGACAAAGTGTGACATAATGGGCAAATTACTATTTTTGAGTGAATGTAAAGACAAGAGTGGTTACCTATGGTAGGTTTATATAAGGGCTTGTAGACCGTTTTTAGTAGCCACTTGCTCCTGAGTTGGTAGCTTGACAACTGGACCAGAGCTGCTAACTGTATATATATATTTTGTTAGTTATTGGTCGTGTGTCTTTGGGTACTCGAAAGAAATGTGCCCTGCTTTGGAAATCTTATATCAAAATTCGTCTTTATGCCAAAGGAGGGGCAATCCTTTCTGCACGAGAGGGGAATAGCTACACATAGGACAACCCCTTACAATACCTCAAGCACGGGGCAAATTGAACGACTGAACATATTTCTATAGAACGCTATTACTTCGACCTCCCGATCTCAAGTTGAGAGCTAGTCTTGAACCAGGCCCTATACTCGATTACATCTTTACTGTCTACTGCAACAAACGAAACTCCACACGAAGGAGTTTTCCGGTTCAACCGGAAATCCTCCTTCGGGATATCCATCCCCACTTGGCTATCTAGCCCATGTCGAGTGTTGCTGAGAAGAGAGAACCGATCTTCGAAGTATGATCTCCTCACGGAAGAAGTTGAATTATTTATGTATAACCCCCAATATGCTGTGGTACGGTTGCCCAGTGGTAAAGAGGAGACGGTCTCTCTAAAACACTTGGCTCCCTCCCCATCCACAACAACAAGGAAACCTTCGTTCTTCGCTCAGAGTGAGGATAATGAATGTCTTCCAGAAGCTCAAATTACGAAAGTAACAGTCAACACCCCTACGGTGAATTGAAAGAAACTCTTGAAGACTCTGAATACCTCCGAGCGCCTCCTCTTCAAATTACACAGAACCATCATACCCCGCTGGACGCTCACTCTTGACTTGCAAACCGTTGAACAGAGTAATCAGCCCCGTTACAACTTACAACAAGGGAGAGAAGAACCAGACCGAACTATAGGGTCTAGAGTTGTTTCTCTATTGCACTACTTATACTGACTACATAGACTGGCATTATTTATCTCTTGTTACTGATACTAGAGTTTACTTGTTTAGTTACTTATTTACATGTTTGCTTACTACACTATTTGTTATTGCAGGTACTGGCATTCTTATTTATTTATGCTAGGGCCTACTACATTACTATACTTGCTACTTTAATTCTAGGCGGGCTGAATGTGGTGAAATAGTAAAATCATCCCTATGTATGTGTAACGTCGTGAGAATGTGTTCACAACATTGATTTAGTGTTTCTTTACTTATCATTACACTAACATTGACAGACCCCCCCCCCCCCATCCTATTTCCCAACTGGTACAAACAAGTATTAGGATCATAACGAGATAAAAAAAACAAATTAATTAATTTCTAATAGTTATCTAACTAACTGGTTTCTTTTTAACATTGATTATTGTGATGTCATGTAAACAACTAATTGTGTGAAACTTCAGCTTGATCCTAGTTCGGGTATCAGAGAAATAACGTGTACAAAAATCTTTCCCATACAGACTGAAAAACAGTGTGAGTTCGTATATGCTCTGTAAACATATGTTTTTCTTATCGAACACATTTATTATTGTCTAGATATTTGATCTAATACAAATTTAATTACATTACCAATTATTAGCAGCCAGCTGATACTAAATGGACTAAACATCTATAAAATATTGTATATTTAGAACTGCATCTGAAAAGGTTTAGCTCCTATATTATCAAAACTATCATCATAGGATGCGCGGTGGTTGAGCAGGGGTTCCTGCGCGGTGGTTGAGCAGGGGTTCCTGCGCGGTGGTTGAGTCGGGGTTCCTGCGCGGTGGTTGAGCAGGGGTTCCTGCGCGGTGGTTGAGCAGGGGTTCCTGCGCGGTGGTTGAGCAGGGGTTCCCGGGTTCGAATAACGGTGAAGACTTTAATTTTTATTTCGGATTCTTTGTGCGCCTCTGATTCCACCCAGCTCTAATGGGTACCTGACATTGGCTACAGAAACTAGTGACATTTACATCATCTGCCCTATAAACCACTAGGTCTGAAAGGGGAACACTTTTTATTACCCTAACAACTCAGTGATAAATGCAATTAATTGCAGAGATATATTTAACCCCAACCCATATGAGTAGATCTATTTACATTAAGCGATTTTATCTACTATATATTTTATATTAAATACCTCAAAGATAAAAATTTTACACAGACGAATATGAATCGTGTAGTCTGGATGGTTGATGCCTTTATAAAGCATGTCAATCTAAAGAAAAAAAACAACAGAATGAGGCATTAACAATATGCGTTTCCTTTAAGGAGAGACGTTAAGCTAATTAAGTACAAAACAGCAATAAATTTAAGGCTTATCTCAATTTAGAAAATATATTTTTAAAATTCAATACAGACTAAAATAACGTTTGACTAGACTTTGGGCAAGGTATATTACTGTAAACAAAAGTTTTATTTGTGATTGTTCTTCTGTTAGTTTGCGTTTTTCGACAGTAAACTGCAGGTCATTGTGGGACCCAATAACCGTTTTGATCTTGTTTCTAATCTCCACTTTTGTGATGGGGTCTTGTTGTGGTCCTTATTGGGGTGATTGGGAGGAGAGTAGGGCACAGTTTCCCGTGCTGCATGTATCTGCTCATCAAACACATTTCAGCTCGAATATGATATACTGATAGTGTATAAGGGGATTCGAACGCCAATCTTATGGAGCTAAATGGGTTAATGATTTCTAGTCATGCTCAACAGTGATATAAGTAAAAAGTTCTCAATTTGCACTCGGCGAAAATTTAGCATTCTAGTAGTCTTCTCACAGAAAAAAAATGCATAAAGGATTTTATGACATTATAAATTTTACAATTTAAAGCAACTCTAAACGGTTGAATCTAAACTCAATGCTTCACATTTCCAATTATTTCCCATTAAGTGCTCTCGTAGAAAAGTATATTTGCTTGCTTTTTTATATTCGAAATATTGTTTCGTTACTTGTTACCACTTTTCAAAACTTTTCTATTTTCTCTTGATTTATTAGCGGGCCCTGCTGGCTATAAAAGACCTTTATACTTAGAGAGATATTCAATGCATTTTCTCTTTTTCATTCTACACTTGCCTATAAATATCCAAATATTTACAAACATTCACAAATTTTATATTAAGTTACACTGTCTGTCTGTCTGGTAAAAACAGTCTACATGTTATTTCTCCCACACCCATTTTGGGGTGAGGCATAGATAAGACATGAATCAATAAAAATCAAGGTTACAAAAACAATTTGTGTGGAAACACAAACTCTAAATCGGCCCCCGAAGTGGTCCACCCAGGCAGGCTTCGATATTTTCCGAAAGAACATCCGAATGAAATTATATCAGAGCCAAATGACAGATAAGAATGCAGAAAGAAGGTTGACAGATCTTATGTTGTGCCCCAGCGATCCACCGAAAGTGAATGTAAAGTTAGATGTCAACCTGGCCCGAGTGATGTCTTGATCAAATGGTTTTGTAGAGGCTAAAACTCTTATTTGAATCCTTAAGGGAGATTGTGGTCATTATGTTAATAAAATGGAGAAAAAAGTAGTTTATGACATTTATAGTTGTTTTAAATTAGGTCTTACTTATAATGCATGCTAGCTAGATGCTTTTTTCTATAACAAAAATAGTAAACACTTGTTTGTGCGTAAATATAGTACTTAATATAACATAACTTTCATATCTTGGCAATAAAATTTAAAAAAAAACTCAAGTGTTTGTTACTTTAATAGTTAATAGTTGTAAAAGCGGTGTATTTTTATGAAAAAAAAACTGCTTGTTGCATAAGTGATTTAAAAAATTAGATTTTAGGAATTTTAGAAGAAAAAAAAAGTCGCCGTTCCATCAGAACTTTGAAATGTTTTAAAATATTCTGATGTTGGATTTTTACTATCTTTTCTAGTTTACGAGATCTAAACGGGACGGACGATGCAACGAAAAGACGGACAGACATTTCGCACAAAACAAATAGCGTCTTTTCCCCATTCGGGGGCCGCTAAAAAGTAACCAATTAGACAATTAATTACTGGTTATATATTATTTCCTTTGATAGCAGCAAGGAAAACTAATACTGCAGTATTCACATATATGGCAAAATCTGTTATGTTTAGTTTACTTAAATAATTGTTAACGCTATTTCTCTCTGACGTATTCTCCGATCAATTTGATACTTTAATTATTCATTGATTATACCTAGCAAAACAAAAATCAATTAACAAAATTAATTAATTTGTCAATTGTTAACTGGTAATTCGTTATTCTGTTTGATATTGAATAAGGTAAATAACTTGTACATTCTTGATATATATACCTTTAAGGGCGGAGTTTTTCGTTTTTTTAAATAAGCTATATATATATATATATATATATATATATATATATATATATATATATATATATATATATATATATATATATCATTGGCCTCCTTCAGTCGTAGAACGACTATGGTTCATCTCAGAGCACACTTCCTGGTGACACACTGGCTGTGGAGCCCTATTTTGGAGAGACACTCCCGTCCACAGATAGCACAGGTTAAGGTGGCTTTTGCTTCGGTGGTAGTGGAGCTGGCCGTTTTTCGGATTGTGCGTTTTTCTTCCTGAGCTGAGATCCATGTACTTTAACTGTCCATAGCTTTCTTGGTCACTGTCTCTCTTTACCTGTTGCGGTCTAGAGCTATGTCTTCCCGATTGTCAGTATTGATGTTCACTGATTTGAGGTCACGTTTTATTACATCTATGTAACGGAGGTGGGGGCGACCAGTTTTTCTTGTGCCAGTCGCGAGTTGACCATAGTGGATGACTTTCGGGATGCGCTTGTCCTCCATCCGGCGAACATGTTCAAGCCAGCGCAAATGGCGTTGTCTGAGTGCTGTAAAGATGCTTCGAATACCTGATCACACTTTTTCTTTCCATGTGACATTCAAGATCCTACGGAGACATCTCAAATGGAACGAGTTCAGTTTTCTCTCTTGCTTTGCGTAGGTGGTCCATGATTCACTGCCATACAGCAGTGTACTCATAAAGCATGCCTTATAGACTTCCATTTTGGTCACCGTAGTTAGCTTATGGTTTTCCCAAACTCTTGGTCTTAGTCTAGCGAATGTCGAGGCAGCCTTCCCTATGCATTTTTTCATTTCTTCTTCTAGAGACAGGTCATCTGTAATTGTGGATCCCAGATAGCAGAATTCGTTTACAACGTCCAGCTTGTTATCGTCCATGAGGATGTATATAATGATATATATAATTCTCTTTTCTCTTCGTTGCCAAAGCATGTGAGACACAACGCACGCACACCGAGTCTCAAACCCTCGATGAAAAAGTCATGGAAAGATTACTCTTATATTTTTCTAGTCGTAGAGTTACCTCACGTAGCTTTCGTTGCGACATAGATAACGGCTTAGAAAAAAAAAGGTGGGTGGGGACAAGTAATCTTTCTCTTTACATTATATATTTGCAGTGGCGTCATTAGGGTGGGTGTCACCAGGTGCGGATAGCTCAGGGTGTCACCCCCGCCTTTTAAATATTTTTGTTTGTTTGTTTGTTGAGCCGTAAAACATATAGTTGATAATTATCTATGTTGTTTTATTGTTCAACAGATATAGAATGAATGTCTATTAAATTTTAAAATTGTTTAATAGAATTTATCTATAGTTCACTGGGTTTGCGTAGTCAAGTGAAACTCTGCACTCATCCTTAATCTTGCCAATAATCTATAGTTCAATTTTACAACATTGCAACCATAAGTAAAAACACTGTTGTTGTTTTTTTTTTTTTATTTCAAACTTTTAATGTTAAAAATATAAGCAGACGATAAGTAACGGATGAAGGCTTTGTTAAATGATTCAGAGATATTCTTCAAGGTGTTAGTGGCATATAAATCATGCACTGACAATTTTTATTTATTTAAAGAATAACTTTTGCTGCCTTTAGATCTCATCACAATCATGGTATTTCTTATAGAACATCTCCTTTTGGAAAATCATCATGTACGCCAATAGTTTAAAACTGACATCTACAAGACTTCGTCTGTCGTTGGACTTAAGACTTTCTGGTTGGATAGCTCCAAATTGTATCCGCTGACATCAAGAATTGCTTCCAGTACGACTTGAAGCTCAACGTTGGGAAACGATCCATGCACACACACACACACACACACACACACGCACGCGCGCGCACACACATACACACACACACACACACACAAATAATGTCAAGATTGGTAAAGTAAAAGATCTTAGGTTGCACTTCTAGTGGCTATAATTTCAGAGCGAAAAAGTATTTCAAAAAAATGCCATGCAAAAAAAAAAAAGCATTTTCTGACAAACATTGTTGAACACATTACGTGAATGTTATACACAATTATTAAATAGATTTCCTGTTAGTTCTTAATATTTTCCTGTACTCCTCCTTGGTTCTAGACTATGTCAGGTCAAACAAACTAAAAAAAATGCTTACAATCTTTCTGACTAATGCATTTTACGTCGTTGGCTAAAACATATATAAACTTTTTAACATTACAGATGCACTTTCAGTTATAAGTTTTATCCGCATTACATTTCCATCATCTCATGGAAGTTCTTTATTCAATATAGAATCGTTGTTAATATGGTCACAAAACGTCAAATATTCTGCTTTTATAGAAACAGTATCTCCTTCTATTGTTTTTTCTTCTTTACATCAATCAGAGCCACGGCTTGTAGCCGGATTCTCTTGTTTTTCAATCGAGAATGAATTAACCATAACTATAACAACACAACAAAACGAAATGTTCATCCCCACCAGACTTACTCATACTTTACATGTCAAAGGTTTATATGATATTGTTTCTATTTAATGATAGTATTGCCAGGGAAACAACAGAGATTTTGTGTCTGTTTGTCTTTGCTATCGGCGTCTTCTATCTCTTTTGCGATTGTTAAATCACAAAATCATGACCCAAAGGGCGATTTTTTATTTCTAGTATCTTTTTAGCTTTTCTATGGATGTTTGTCTCAAACAGTTGGCAATTGATTTTTTTTTCAATGATTTTACAAGCAGCATTTAGGATTCTATAAAGTTTGTTTTTTTATGCTAACATACAAGGCAGTGATATTAAAACTTAAAATAACGCAGATATGAGCGTGATACAATTTAACCAAGGCCTTTACGCTTACATTAAACGAGAACACATTTCTTAGTAACTATTATCATTGCTGCCCTCCTTTTCTTTTGATGATATAATTCGTTTTTGCATAAAAATTTAGTTTATTGTCAAGTATAGTACCATGACATTATAGTTTGCATGTTCTAATTACCCTTGAGTTTTGGTATTGTGAGAACTCACCCCTCTAAACACCATAGCATAGTGCTCTTGAATATTCCGCCTCGCAGTGTTGTAGTCATTTTTAGCTTGTTCTAGAAACCATTCAAAACGTAATCTGTCAATCAACGCCACTACATCCACGTAGTAGTCACGCAATGCGTTTCGGCGGCGTCTGCTTGGTGGGTCTGACCATGATGTTGACTGATTGATGACATTCCATCGAACAGTCTTTTCTACTTCTGGCGCTGTGACAGACATTTCATCCATTACACTTTAGACATTACATCTATTACACTTTAGACATTACATCTATTACATTTATTATTACATTATACATTCTATATACATAATATCTCTTACATATATCTTATTTTTTCAAACATTTTGTACACCAAAGTGTGTGTGTGTGTGTGTGTTGCTGCTTCTTATACATTGAAGGTAATCCACATTTACAAAACTGTAAATGTGTCCGGATTACAGAATATGGAAGTATCCATAAGCAAAGATTTAAAAGAAATCACATCTTCTTTTGCAAGCAATGTTTAGCGAAATCAGAAATCTTGTAATTTGTATTAATATTTACTTGGCCAATTTAGTGTCTATCCATGTCTACATATATCCCATCATTTACTTTGTTTTTCTTTCAATTCTATATTACAGCCCACACATTTTTTCATTCTTTTTCTCTTATTTGTCTCCCTTTCTGAAATTCGTAGCGTCACAATTCCTAATGTTTCTCATGTGCCAAATGGAATGAGAAAAGTAAAACACTTGAGCGCGTTGGCTGAGTGGTAAAGCGCTTGGATTCTAAACCGGAGAACCCGGGTTCGAAACCTGGTAAAGACTGATATTCTTTTTAATTTTAGGATTTTCAGGTGCCACTAACCCAACCCAACTCAAATGGGTGCATTAGATTTGTTGGGGAAAAGCACATGTAGTTGGTTATTGTGCTAGCCACATGACACCCTCATTAAACCTGGGCCACACAAACACGACCTTTGCGTCAGCTGCCCTATGAATCACAAGGTCTGAAAGGAAAAGTTTACTCCTTTAAAACCTAATACCATGGGGATTACTTTATCTTGTGCAAATCACTAATTTATCTTATTTACAGTTTATGTATAAATCCTCGATTGTGATGAAAAAAAAAAGTGTATACTTCGTTGGATATCCTTTCCCAAATGTTATATCACAAACAATCAAGCAAACTATATAAGGCCTCTTGTGTCTCGGAAGACAATGGATGCGCCCAAGTGAATCAATGGTTTTGTTTTAATGTTGAGACGGGGCAGAATCTGGTGCAACTGATCATGCTAATTCTGAAGCGGACGATTTTGACACAGATCGTGCATGTATGTGCATTTGTCCTAGGGCTAGATGACAGGGCAGATTTCTTCTTCTTTTTCTTGACTGATGCAGCTTCGTTTTTTTGTGCACTCGGCGAAGTTTGAGGCATCACGTACAGTCTGTCTCCATGCTGTGTGCCATCACGTACAGTCTGTCTTCATGCTGTGTGCCATCATGTACAGTCTGTCTCCATGCTGTGTGCAATCACGTACAGTCTGTCTCCATGCTGTGTGCCATCACGTACAGTCTGTATCCATGCTGTGTGCCATCACGTACAGTCTGTCTACATGCTGTCGGTCTAGTGCTGTCTCCTCCCACATACTTTGGTCGATGCCCGTGGTTCTCCTTTCTCACATACAGAAATCTCTGTAGGTTAGTCTTGGGCGGCCCTTGGGTCTGACGCCATCTGAAAGCTCAGCGTATAGTATGTCTTTTAGGGATTCTTCCATCTGGCAAACAAGTAACATGACCAAACCATTGGTTTGACTGATTCATGTTGAACCTATAACTGTATGTATAGAAATGCAATGACTTCGATCCCAATGATTTAAGGATGTGTACAGACATTTTCGCTGACCAAGTTAAAGCCTGCATAATTAGTCATAATGATGTCTTTGTCTAACGTGAATCTCTTAATTATTTTTTTGCCTTTTGAGACTGTGTTTGAGATTTTCATGAGGCAACCATTGTATGTGTCCCTTTACCTACGTCAGAGCTGCCAACTGCTAGTCTCTATGCCAGTTTTTTCACAAACTTTCTCCGTTACATTGAGCACATTTTGAGCATTTAGCCGAGCACTTTTGTTTTGGAGAGATTAATTCACGTGATGCCATAGTAGTTAATTAGTTAATTAGTTCGTGGAATACCTATTCAGGACTCGTGGAACACTAGGGTTACAGTTTGGGAAACACTGCTTTATGCTATTTAGGACAAAATCGCACTTGAGATGATCTTGTTTAAAGAAATAGCGATTTTTTTAAACTCAAAACATCCAAACATGTAAAGTCACGTGACGTACGTGGTATTCGTGTGTCAAACAGATCAAAACTTGTCCTTTTAAGCAATTCTAACTTATAAACATAGTAGTCAAATGTTGTCCTAAAGCGATGTGTAGTAGATTCATTTCTTATCGAACTGGAAAGTGTTTCGAGGGACAGATTTCTCCAAGGCTTTTTAGGCGTCTTGTTATCAGAGTCAAACAGGTATTCGGAGTTATCCATTTGGAATACAGCTTTCTGAAACAATTAGAGTTTTAAAGCCTTTGTAATGTATTAAATAAATATCAATTACAAATTGTTGCTATTTAAAAATTTAGTAGACCGACTCATTCATGTTTAGTGCTCTTCTGGTTCATTTCTATTGTGAACTCTTTGGGAGGGGGTGGGTAGGGTTCTCTGGGAGAAAGTTTCGTGTCGTCTTTAGGCGTTTAGCAGAAATCATTCAGCTTATGGTACTCAAACTCTGCGCACCTGTCAATGTAGCCAGGTGGAGTATAACACAAGGTAGATAGAAAAAAAACAAAAAACAAATTGTTTCAAATTTGTGAAATACACAATTTGTTTACTAGTCTTCAGCCCTGTCTCTAAGATTATTAATGTCAATAATGGTGTTACCGTATCAAGTGCATCTCGAGGTCTTTATTAATTAATCTCTGTTTGGCATTATAAAGAAAAGAATAAAATAATTCGTTTTTAAATGGCTCCAAATACTTTTTTAAAATTATTCTAATCAATTTTTTTAAAACAATAATAATAATAATAATAATAATAATTAATAAAAGGGCTACGTTGAATTTTGTTTCTCTTTAACAAAACTTGACGCTTGCAGCTCCAGAAAATGAATACTGTTTCGTTTCAAAGATAATAAAAATGATAGTAATTGTAATAATCGGGACAACTTACCAAGTGAAATCTAGAGTTATTGTTGGACAATGTCTCGGGTGACCTTTTAATACAAAACACGGCCTTGAGGTTAGTATCATGGTAGTAGCCTATAGCCTTGTAATGACAAAAGATTTTATTGAGTACTAATGAATAAGTTGAGCTTATCTAAAGATAGGACGCACACAATACTTACCATACATAGAATAGTTTTCTTTAATAGTAAAATAAATAGAAATGTATATCACTTTCCACCGTTTAACGCATAGAGTTTAAGTTCTTCCTAGAGATAGATCAGATTTTTCATAGACAACTTTCACAGTCATTTCCCAGCTGGTGCCCTCCAGTTGTAGATCTCAGAAGTTTAGACGCCTCGTTTGTTGGACGACCTTGTATTTGCTTTCCATTTTTCGACATTTATGCAACGGCTGACTTTGTTAAACATGTTTCTTCTTGGATAAGGACATAATGAACAAATCTCATTCGACTTTCCTTAACCAATTTACTTATAGGGCATGAGCCGTGTGTAAAAGTATTTCCCTATTGGTCACAAGAACTCCGCAAGTTATTCCTAGGATCCTTCGCTGCAAAGCTGCCTTAAACATGCAAGTGTACGTAGCTGTTGTAAATATGATTGCGCTTAGGAGGTGGATATAGGTCTTTTATCTGATTTTGTAAAGACGGCACCTGCTTTCCCCATCTAACATGCTACATCTTGATAAGGATTCTATAAAAAGATAATTTTAAAACTTATTTTAGCTCTGTAAATGTAGCAAATACGCATAAATTGGATTTTATAGAGCGTTATCTAAAGGTCACATCTGGGCGCATCTCTGTCGAGGCACTCCGTTATCCAAGCAATCGCGTGACTTGCTATATTGTTTTCATGTCCTGGTACGTTAGTCCGTTTGGTTCGCACCTCGAAATACCGAAGACAAAGTCATGGGAATGTTTTCTAATGATACAAATGTTAAAAAAATACATTGCGTTGTCGAGAGGCTAATTACGTTAAAACTTGGCTTGACTTGGCTACCTAGAAAGGAAGCTCGAGGTTCGACACCCAACTTGAGCAGAGTTGTGTTTACTGAAGGCCTAAAAAAAAATCTCCCAGATACCATCTCTGATCTCCCCATTCTAACCCACAAATAGGTTTTGACCATAGCATGTTATAGGCATGAAACTATATAAAAGCTATACATTTAATGTAGTTATTAGCTAGCAGGATAAGAAAAGATGACATGATAAACCCTGGTATCACACAATATCTTGATGTTGAAGAACTCGGTTTTTTCATCGTCTGCTTTGACATAGCAGCTGTATTCGCTGTATATACATCGCAGAATATGGAAAAAATGTAATGTAATTTTCACACGCAATTTTTTTTCAAAGTGATTCCTAAAGGCGATAGAAAATGTTCTTGTCTTCCGTGTAAGCAGTTGCATTTTGTTTCTTGGCCCTTGTGTTCAAGTCTCGTCCATTTCACCGGCAACTTCTCTTTATTTTCAGACCTGTTTGCCTGTCAGTCTCCTCTGCCTATCGTGTACTGAATTTTCCTCTCTTATAAATTTGGCATGTTTTATTGATCAGTTTGTATGTTCTGTCTGGTATCCACAGAACATGTCCAGTCCTCATTCCCTCCAATACACTTAAAATAACTCCTGGTCAAGCCAATGTATTATAACTCTAAACAACAGTATATAAAATTTCGATGACATGTCTATAGATTCAGACTTACAAGATGGTGCGTAAAATGCTCTTTAGCGTTTGACCAAATATCAAACTCATTTATGAATAGGGTCTACGTACGAAGATTTTCGAGGATGTGTTTTTGGTCAAGACCAAATTGAATTTTAAATAATTATATTTTTAAAAATTATATCGGTCAAACTAAAGGTTTTCTCAGTGTGGCATTTCAGCTAGTAATTATTATCTCAAATATAAAAATCAAGAGTAAAAATTTGTAGAAGATTCGTTAGAACAGTTTTTGAGAACTGTGTCAAGTTTTATAAATCTATGTAAAAATTTTAAATCGAAAAAAGGAATTGCAGAAAGGTCTAGAATTTTTATTAAAAATGATCTCATGCTTTCAAAATAAATACTTTCGTATTCTATTGTAGTACAGAACTGTTTTTATACATTTCCTACATGAAGAAGTCATAATGTATAATGTCTGATTTCTATGTTTTGTTTTTTGTTTTTAAACAATGTGCCCTAATTCTAGACAAACTGAATCAAAATTAGTTTCGTTGTTACCTTTCTGGGTCTAATTTTCACTTTTTGTTTTTGAAAAAAGCCTTCCCTATCGACGTCGAGAGTATAGAGAGGGATGTTAACGTCAAAACTCTGCGAACGCCTGAGATTGAATTTGGTTAGAAATTTCGTTTCTGTGCTAAAAGTCACATTGAACTGGTCAGGCATTTGATCACCAGTGTCGTCACTCGCCTCATATTGGAACATAACTATAGAAAAAAAAATTACCTCTGTTTTCGTGACCATAAATAAATCTAAGAGTTAATATAATAAACATTAGCAAATCAATCTTATGCAAGCAATTTAGATTCAAAAAGAAATAATAAAAAATATTATTTTTTATATTTTTTTTTTTACCAAGCTTATCTGTCTGGTTCTTTGTCTGGTTAAACAAAATGTGTGTACCTGTTATAAAAATTATATGCTGTATCGGTTGTCGTTCTTATGTTTACATGTGCTTGTAACTCGTCCGTAAGAATGTGTTCACGAAATCGGTGTTGTGTAGTCATTCAGTGTATTAAAGCCATACAAAGCGAACATGGTTTTCCAACTCTGTTTTCACTATGTTCATAACAGTACCTGAATTAAATAATATTTTTTCCAACCTTTTATACTTTCAGAAAACGTTTATTGTCCTCTGGAGTTAGCGGAAAGACTGTAAACACCCCGTCCTAGCCATCCAGAGGGTTTGTGAAAGCGCTGTGAGCTTCTCTTGAGGAGGAGCCCCGGCGCCAAGCACTATTTCGGTATTTAAAACCAAAAGAAAAATGCATATTCTGAGGTATCTACAGAGCATTATCCTGCTATTAAATATCTTTTAGTATTTTAGTTAAAATCAAAACTAATATTCCCTGGACTGCTGTAATAAAGTTTTAGGGGTTAATGGGTTAATGAAGCCCAGCGATTGGTAGAACATTGTAACCTCTCTTATCTACGCTTATGGAATTTAGTAATTGTAGTTTGCCGTAGATTGTATACCTTTTGTTGGGGTTTTAAACTGCTGCCTTGCGGTAACAAGGTTTCAGGAGACGACTTGGAAAAAAAATCAAGAGTGAAGCCCCTTAGGCGTTGGGAGTATCAACTGTGAACTTCCCTCCGGAAGCTTCTGCAACTGATTTGGTGTCAAATGTGAAATGTATCGCGAAGCGTTCCTATGTATCTCATCAGCTAGGTCTAGAGAGGGACCATGGCCCCTTAAGTAAGGCATAGGAATGCGCCCCGGGAGATGAAACCTTGGTGTTGCTGCAAAGCAGTTAAAACAACACAGGAGCACAACAGTTACGGGTAAAAAGTCCAACTTGATTGGCGTAATGTACGAACGCCACGGGTTGTCTCTGCCGCTGGGAGAGGTCTTCGCGCCTGATTGATCGTTACAGCCGCCTCACTTGGGCAGCCACCAGATAGTTAGGTGCTGATCCTTCACAGCCTTGATGCTCTAATAGGTTTTAGTTTAAAACCACAAGTAGGCTGAAAATTTACACCAAGAAACAAAATAATGAAAATGGACAAGAAAATTCATGCAAATGGTCACATGGAACGTCAGGACAATGTGTCCTGCTCTCACAGATGACATTTGCATGTTGACAATGCAAGGAAGACAGCAGTCATTAACAACGAGCTGAAAAGACTACGCCTTGACATTGCAGCTCTCCTAGAAACACGACTGGCTGAATACAGCATGCTCCGCGAGGCTGATAACACTTTCTTTTGCCCTAAGTCAGATGTTGATACATTCATGAACTGTGGCAAACTCTGCCGCTCTATAATTGTCTAGATCAGTCACACCAGTTTCTGCCCCGTCTCAAGATGAAACCAAAGCCATTAATTCACCTGGGCGCATCCATTGTCTTTCGAGACATAACAAGCCGAATATAAAGTAAAATAAAGTAAAGTTCCCCTTTCAGACCTTGTGGTCTTAAGGGCAGATGATGTAAAGATCATCTGTTTCTGTTGCCTACGGTTAATGAGGGTGTCATGTGGTCAGCACAATGACCAACAGCCTTTACTTTTCCCTAACTTACGTCAGGTACCCATCAGAGCTGGGTGGACTCAGAGGCGCTCGAAGATCCTGAAACTAAAAATCCCAGACTTCACCAGGATTCGAGCTCCGGACCCCGGTTTAGTAGCCAAGCGCTTTTCCGCTCAACCACCGCGCAGAATATATATATATATTATATATATTATATATATTATAATAAAAGAACTGGTTTGAAATATCTGTTAGATTCTTGGTAGAATTTTGTTTTAAATTTTAATGTCAATTTAAAAAAAAGCAAACTTGGACAACATTGCTAATAAAACTATACGTTTGGGTGAAATACATAGCTTCGTAAAAAATTATTTGTTGTTTTAGGAACAAGGAAAGTAATAACAGTTCAAAATATCGTAATTTCTCAACCAGTTTTTAAAATAAAGGCAACATACTAGATTCTAATAAGTTACTAGAGAAATATTTATAATAATCAATCATACTGACCTTCAGTGCCTGAGATTTGACTTATGAAGACAGAGAAAATTACAACATAAGACTTCAGAAAGTTCTCCATATTCAAATCATTTTAGATCTAGATTTCAACCAGATGATGGATAAATAAACCAAATATCTGTCAATGCTGCTAGCTAGACATCAAGCAAAAGTAGATCTTGTTTCCACAATCGCTTTACAATGAAAAAAAAAGTTGCAGATTCTAGTTTTAAATATACACAGATCTGATAGCCTATATTGCATTTAGTTTCGTATTTATTTTCTTTTTTTGTTTTGTTTTGTTTTGCCTTTAACCTGCATCAATGTCGACTTCAAAAGTTGTTCCAATGTTTAGGGATAGCTGCAAAGAACAGAGGTTTGAATTCAGTTTCTATTCTTTTATCGATAAACTAGCCAAACCAAACAAGCCAGCGATCTTTAGGCAGTTTGCAGCGCAGTGATACACCGTGCCAGAGCCTGCGACGCCGCTTCGCCAAAATTAATCGGAACTTGCAGTTCGTTTGGATAAATTATCTGCGTGGAGGAGGAAGATGTCCAGTCTTATATCTCACTAGCCATATGTTACCCGCGGCCCGCGGGTCTTAATTTGCGTATCACTGTCGATATAGTCACTGAGAGTGTTTTGTAAACAATTAAACTAAATCATTGGCCTCCTTCAGTCGTAGAACGACGATGGTTCATCTCAGAGCACACTTCCTCATGTGGCAGTAGAGCCCTATTTTGGAAAAACATTCCCGTCCACAGATACTAAATAATAATGTTATAAGTAAAGCGAATGCGGAATGCGTGAATGTAAAAATAGTATGAATGGAGCTATCAAATGGAGCGAATCAACCTAAATCCATTTTTTCAAATTAAAACATTTGCTTGAAGGCCTACATATATTTGGTTAAAGTATGAAATGAATAGACTTTATTTTGTACAGGTTATCTGTGGGGTCGGGGCATTTGTCTTGGTGTAGATTGCTATTGTAGAATGTATTTTTTTAAAAATTACTATGTACTATGTACAAAGTGTAAGTTAATAAGTAGATCTATACTTTCTAGATATAGAATCTAGATATTTCTAGTATACATATCATCTAAAGGCTACATAGATGAAAGAGATAGATGGTTTACCCAAGCAGAGAATAATTGTGTACAGATCTTTATTCTAGACCTAAATCTACTTGTAGAATAAATAAGTTTTAGTAAAGATATAGATCTAGATCTAGTAAAGATCTCGCTGTCTTGATTACGTTTTATAAAATGAAAGTAGGTTTTAGATTTATTTTTAAAATGTGTATTCTCCAAACGTATAATTCAGAGAGTAAACTATTGACCTCTCAATGATTTAAATCTAAAAAAATAACGCAAAATTGAGTTTATTAAATTTATTAGTCAAAAGCCAACATCTGTTTTTAATTTTATTTAGAGCCGAAAGTTCAGGACCTCAATAGTAGTAGACAACACGCGTTGACTTGGTAAATACTGTAAACTTTAGGTGACAAAAAGCAATAAAAATATATTTAATAATCAAATCAAACGCGCGAATGTAATTGTTTATATAACATTGTTATTGATTATTATTAACGAATAATAACAAGACTCTGGATATAACTTATAAGACATGAAATCAGCTGTTTAATCTAACGCCATATTGGTTGACAACAACAGCTACAAGGGATGTTACTCCCAAACACAGAGTGGTGCAACCTATATAAAACACACATCAACATCCTTCCCTTTCTTATAGCTAACACAATACATATCAGAAATATTAGCAATTAAAAAAACAAACATTAATAACTCATCTTATTTTATAAATATTATAACAACTAAAAATAAAAATAAATTTCAATGACATATAAAATAAATAGAATAAATATTCCAACATGCATACTGATATTGTCATAAAAATTCTTAGTACATATCAGCTCTTGCTGGCTTATTTCTATCACAATCATCGTCTGGTACATGAGAAACTACTCCTCACTGTGCTGTATGTTGAGAACAGTTATCAGAAAAATCTGTCCTTTCATTATCATCATCATCCAAGACATTCCCATCGTAGACATCATTGTTTTTTTTAAATATTTTTTCTTGGCCTAATATGAAATCTGTTGCTTATATAGAATCCTCCATTATCTCCCTTGATCTTGGAGATAGTTGTTCCCTGATTATTCCAGGATACCATCCTGTTTGACCTTGGTTTTGGTAATAAATAGTTTGCCCTAGATGGAGTTTTGGTACATCCCGAGCTTGCTTATCATATTGTCTTTTTACTTGTCGTTTGTAATTCTCTTTCTTCTCAGCTACAACATGTTCATTTAAACATTTTGAAGTGCTGGGGATCAATGTCCGAGGACTTCTTTTGAGTCACATTTCAGCTGGGTCAAATCCAGTACATTGCCGAGGTGTATTTCTGAACTCCAGTAAAGCTTCATATGGATCATCACCATTACGTTTAGTTTTCAGTATTAAATTCTTTATTATCTTTACAGCAGCTTCCGCCTTCTCATTTGTTCTCGGATAACCAGGATCTGATTTGATGTGATTGATGTTCCATCGCCTGTGAATCTCAAAAACTCATTTGAACTAAATTGTGGACCGCCATCTGTTATTAACATTTTTGGAGCATCAAAACGAGCAAATTGTCCCTTCAATTTTCTAATCCCATCTTGTGATGTTGTTGTTGAAAGATAATCATACTCAGTAGAATTAGAGTAATAATCAACAGTAATTACATACTGTCTTCCATCCACTTCCACCAGGTCAGCTCCAACTTTTCCCCATGGTACATTTCCTTCATCATGTTGTTTAAGTGTTTCTCTCTGATTCATAGTTTTTCTTTCTTGACAAGCAGTGCATGTCTCTGCCATCTGCTTTATTTCATCAGCCATGCCTGGCCAGAACATCGTCAGTCGGGCCCTCCTCATCATTCCATCATATGCAATGTGTGCTGTGTGCAGGTTTTTCTTCATTTCTTGACGCATACTGAAAGGTATGACTACCCTTTCTCCTTTCAAAATTACTCCATTACTAAGTCCCAAAGTATCAGCAAAATCAATATATGGTTTTACCCTGTTGTCTAAATCTTGTTTTCTTTGAGGCCATCCATTCATAATTTGCTTTGATAATTTACTTAATGTGTCATCTAAGTCTGTTTCTTGTTTTATTCTTTCTAATAACGAATGCTTGGCCTTTCCGTTTTGTCTCATCATGTAGAAATGGCATTGATTCATAAAATACTATAGCTGTAATAGAGTCGGACAATTTTTTTTTTAGGGTTTAAAGTTTGTTTTAGGACTACAATACATACACTACGGTCTAAGTTGGTACCCAAGAAACATTCCTGCCAAGTTTTATCATAATTTGGTCAAGCGGTTTTGATGTCTATAAGTCACATACATACACCTCACATTCTACTTTATAGTATAGATTTCTTTCGGATGATTGATTGTTAATTTCTGTAGAGTATTAGGTAGTTTGATAACACTTTTAAACAATAGTCAATGAGACGTTATATATTTTTGTTAATGAGAAAACGAATAGCTCAGTGGCAGGGGTTTAGATATCAAAGTCAAACTCCAGCAACTTAAAGGGAAACTACCGATGGTTTTTCAAATTTGAGTTATTGACATATTTAAATTCTGCGTAAAAAGTTGCTTGAGTAAACATTTTACCATTTTTTATTTAAATGCTTAGAAACATTTCTATTGAAGAAATTAGTCAGTACATTCTTGACATCTCAAAACGGGGTTATGCAAACGTCACTTCCCTCAACAATACTGAAAGTGAAACTAGATTAACCAATCGTATCGCTTCATTCTTACAGTAGCTGTCAGACTCTTAGGCTTAGTGATGGCCTAGTCCAGTTATATACATAGAGAGAGAGACCAAAAAGCATTAGGATAACCAACTCGAGAAAAAAAGTAACATTTTCATCTAAGCCCCTCCCTGTCCCAAGAAGTAAATAGATCGTGTGTCTGACTGATTCGAACAAACTGGTCAGTGTAAGGCTATTCTAGACTACGTGTAGTCAGTCATGACAAGACAACCGAGCGATAGTGTTTGTGTGTTGAGTGGTCAGGCGAGAAGATACACACTGCCGTGATTAGTCAATCATGTAAATCTACTTTTAACACGCCTTTTTTTCGTTGCTTACGAGACTAAGATATATTTCTTTTACGAGAATGTAAACTTTACTGTAAGGTTTTCCGTTATTCAGTAAGTCAATAGATTAAATTAATAGGTTTTGTGTGTCACAAATCTGACCGTTTTGAATGCGCAGAAAAATTACGCCAGAAAAACATCAATTACTAAGTTATTATTGCAAATAAAAAATAAAAAAAAGAATAGTACATTCATTATATGTAAATCCGTGGAGGCTCGGTGGCTGAGCGGTAAAGCGCTTGCCTTCTGAACCGGGGGTCCCAGGTTTGAGTCCTGGTAAAGACTGGGATTTTTATTTCGGGATCCTTTGGCACCTTTGAGTCTACACAGCTCTAATGGGTACCTGACATTAGTTGGGGAAAAGTAAAGGCGGTTGGTTGTTGTGCGGGCCACATGACACCCCGTTAACCGTAGGTAACAAAATCTGCCCTATAGACCTTAAAGTCTTAAAGGGGAGCTTTACTTTACTTTACTTTACTTTACTTTACTTTACTATATGTAAATCCAAACACATATTATATCAAACATCATCAAAACCATCGGAGTTTCCTTTTTTAAAAAAAATTGCTTTTTTGAATTGGCAGCACCGAAATCTTATCTTATCTTATATAATACAGACGTTACTTCAAAAAAGAAGATGATTACGTCCTACGCGTCTTGCATTCAGACATGCATATGTCGTAAATTCTGCCAAGTCACTGATTTTCCTGGCTAGCTCAGGCAACCCATTCCAAGCTTTAATAGCACTAGGAAAGAAGGAGTATTTGTACAAATTCGTCCTAGCAAGTGGAACGAGGAATGTGCCTTTATCTTTGTGTCTTCCTGAGTATTTTATTAAATTTTGTTTTTGTATTTGAAGATTATATTTCAGCGTTTTATGTATAATTGCTACTTTACTTTTGAGTCTTCTATCCTGAAGGCTTCCTAAATTTAGTGATTTTACTATAGGTGTTACTCTAGTCAAATGTGAATATTCGTTTGTAATGAATCTCACTGCTATATTGTGTGTCTGTTCCAGTTTCTTAATGTTTCACAAACCTTCACTCAGAAACCTTTCTTCCCCCCCCCCCCATTGGACCATACCGTACTTAACATTCCATAAGCATGAAAGGTGCTCTTAACAAAGAAATATAAACAATTCATTGTATGTTTAATCGTACAGATTTATTTTTGTTAGATCTATTAGGTTTGTTATTAATTCAGGTCTGGACCAAGTGGCTGTATCCTCTCTATTAGGAATAAGACAGACTCTCTATTAGGAATAAGACATATTCTTTATTAGGAATAAGACAGACTCTCTATTAGGAATAAGACAGACTCTCTATTAGGAATAAGACAAGACTCTATTAGGAATAGGACAGACTCTCTATTAGGAATAAGACAGACTCTCTATTAGGAATAGGACAGACTCTCTATTAGGAATAAGACAGACTCTCTATTAAAAATAGGACAGACAGATTGAAATTTTCAGTCAGAGTTTTACAAGGTCATCTTTCGTCATCGAGAACTAGAATGAAGAACAAGTTGTTTGTTTTTTTGTCATATTGTGAGTAAATGTTATTCATATTTGCATCATATTGTTGATATGATGTTACTATTTTTATACTAGTTATCCTGACGTGAAAAAAAAATTGTTTGGAACAGTTAAATGATTTATTCAAAATAATTGATGCCATTTCATTCAATAGTAGGTTGTTTTTGTATTTTTAAAAAACATTAATATTTAACTCGTTTGGTGTTTGCTTTTGTGATTTCTTATACACACACACACATTCCTTGCCTGCCTTATCTATACACGACAGAAAAAGCATTCGCATTCACATCTACCTGTTTTAAAGTGTGAACTATTCTGTTAAAGCGTATTTTGTCACTTCTTTATTAATTCCTAGTGCCGTTAAAATTCAGATATATATCATCATCTTCGGGAATGTTTGGCGAATCTGGTTTAAATCCCTTGTTGTCTTGGGCTTGAGTGGTGTTTGATAGGTCAGGATGATTTGGTGCCTGCAGGTCATGTTGCTGTGTTACTTGTTGCTGCAGGTCATGTTGATGTGCTACTTGTTGCTGTAGGTTGGGTTGTTGTGTTGCCTGCTGTTGCAGATCAGGTTGATATGAGAAAACGTGTTGCAATGGAATGTACTGGTTAGCGCCAACAGCTTGGAAGTTCGGAGCCATAAATTGATTTGAAGGCGGCAAGTACTGTTGGTTGGGGATCTGGAAGCTCTGTTCATTAGGAGTCTGTATGTACCCCTGACTGGTGTTAGATAAGGGCGCTTAAAAAAAATAAAAAATTAAAGCATTACAATATTTATTTCAAAACCATTTTTTTTAAAAGGGGCTCTTTACATTACGAATTATTAAAATATGAATGAATCTTTCTGTAATTAAAGATAATTGGTATCACTTACAGAGACCGCATCACAAATAAAGAGATTAGACACAGAATTCATACAGCAATTGAAGCCCAGGATGACGTGCTAACCACTGTTAAAAACCGCACATTTAAACTCTATGCACAGATCACAAGGTCCACAGGGCTCTTCAAATGTATCTCTTGCTGCTCTATTCTCTTTCTGTCTCTCGTTATCTTAACAAATATATTTCTCTATTTCTGTTCATTTCTCTCAATTACACAATAGCTATTTCCCTTTTTTTCACTTTTTCGCCCTTTTTCTTTGTTTCTTTCTCTCTCCCTCTCTTTTCTTCTCTCTCTCTCTCTCTCTCTCTCTCTTAGCTTAAGCTTACCTTGGTGCAGAATTTCCCCATTAATATTGTTGGTCTGACTCAATCTACAGAAATAGGAAATAGTGTGCATTGCATTTATATATTTTTCACCAGTTCATTTTATAATAGTATTAAACAATAACTATAGTCCGCAGGTTAGTTATTAACTCTGGCCAGCGGTGTGGTTCAATCTAGCGCGCCACATGTTTTGCAAAAGAAAAACTTTTTTAAAAAATCGATTGTGGTGTAAAATTAATTTTTCTTTAAAGAAACATTAGGGTAATGCTGAAAACTTTAATTATTCTATGAGTCACTACTATTTGATTCTTTTGACTTTACTACTTTGTTGCTGCTGATTTTAGTACCGATAACCGAGTTGTTTTATAAATTTAAATTTCCTTTCAGTTTATTGATAGATAATCGATTATCTCATCTTTGTCTACGTTGTTACATAATTCTAATATAGATGATATCTTAATTCTAGATCTAGAAGTAGATTTAGATCTAGAACTTAAAGAGTTCTAGATCACAAGTTTGGATCTTGATCTAGAATTTTATTTAATGAAAGTGCCACTAAATAACAAAATAATTGGGTTACAATTACAAATAGTAGCTATGATACATATTTGTCTATGTAGAGTTTACTACCCGGCTTGACCTAATTATTTTCTAAGTTCTATAATTTTTCGAGATACACATTTGAAACCCAAAACAATTCGCTGTCGAGGACATACGCAGACGGCGAAAAGTAAGTTTAATCGACCACCGGCGGGCAATGGTAATGCATGCCTTGGATGTAGCAAAATATGTAGGTCACAGCTGGGGCTGCGTACCCACGTGAAATACTGCACTCCTAATTAATCTTCAGACTCGAAGACAAGTCATATCATTATTATGTGAGTGTGTTTATGACTGTGTGTAGTTTATTTGTTTCATGGCAATCTTTATCATACGCAGTGTCGGAATTTCTGTTTCCAACTAGAATACGTTGTTTTAAAGTAAAGAGAAAAAAAAAACTCGACATGTATAATGAACTCGACATGTATAATGTACTATTAACTAGTCCTTTCGTATAAATAAGACTAGCTGTTTTTAATCTTACCGTTGTTTGCGATATTTCACACACATTACACTCAACGCGATCGAGACAGTAAGAACTAGAGCCCAACCTATGACAGCTAGAGTCAACAAGGCAGTGACAACTTTGGGTCTTTGATCATCGTATTCTGTACACAAAAATGAAACAATTTATTTGTTAAAATTTTGGCTGATTAATATCATAGAAAACGAAGAAATTAAATATATATATATATTCAATAACTATTAATATTGTTAGGCTTATCTTTACTTTTGTATATAAAAATAAAATTCAATAATTACCACTAAGATCAACTAGTTGGTTATATTTTTTTTATTGGTTCTTGAGTTGTCTTCTACAATGAATAGTTTTCCAAAGTTTCGATTCTGACCCGAGAATGGTAAGCTGGAGTAAATAGTGTAAATGACCCAGACAGACAGACAGACGGAATGAGTTAATATAATAATAAAGGCAATGTCTTTGATTAAGATGAGTGCAGTGTTTCTCATGACTACGCAAACCCAGTTGCGGCCTGCATATTTTCCCGCAATTCGTGCAGACAAAGCAGTTGTCAGCTAGTGATCTATTTAAGTTTGTTTTTCCCCCGTCTTTCGGGTCCTGTCTTCAATAATGGCTTTTCTTTGAGTCTCAAATGTTTGTTTCCGCAGCTTTTGTGAGAGCTCCTCAACCATCTCTTTCAGAGGCCATCTCTGCAAGCTTCTTTCCTCTATGCCAGTGAGGGAGAAATGGCGCCTGAGTAAATCTTTATAGCGCTTACGGGGGTACCTCTGTAACGCCGTCCTCCTTTAAGCTCGCCAAAGAAGATCGCCTTTAGCATGCGGTCGTCTCCAATGAGGTACCAGTGTCCAAACCATCGCAGCTGTTGAATGGTAATAAGTGCGTCTACACTGTCCACATCGGCATGCATCAGAACATAGTTATTTGTAATGTAGTCTTGGCAGTGTATGCCCATCATGAGGCGAAGGCACCTTTGATTGAGGCGCTCGAGGATCCTAATAGACCTAGCTATTATAAGCTTTGTAAGAATAGTTAATCTCTTTATTACTAACTAAGTTTGTTTAACTTTTACCATAATGGGGGTATTGATTTCTTGCCTCCTGACAAGTGTATGGCTCACACTCTAAGTCATCGGAGCATTTATTATCAGAGCTGCATGAGTCTCCTTTTAAACGTCCTATAGAAACAATAATTAAACAATAGGATTAACTAAGGCACATTTTAATAAAACTATGAAAAATTAAATATGCTTATTTTTGTCTAGAGTTTCGAAAGTAATGTCATTGTATTGATAAGCTCAGTGAGAGGTGACCAAAAAATAAACTGATAAAAGAGCAATAGTTTCCTAGTTGACAGAAAGCCTTGTAGGCATATTTATTTATTTATACATTTATCTATTTATTTATTTCCATCGACCAATTAAGAGGATAGAGTAAGCTGTTTAGCAGACATGAAATTCATTTTTCGTTAGTATATGACTTCGTTACACTCAAGGCTCGTAAAGTTTATTTGATCATGATTTTGAACTTAGTAAAGAATAAATAGACGAATTTTTTTTCTAATATAAAATATTAATTTTCACTTATTATCATTATCCCTATCCAGACTGGGAAATGCGCATTCTGCCCAAGTAAAGGGCCATGTTATTGTTTTCTTTTTTTTATTGTTAAAAGTAAAAACATTTCAAAAATATATTTTTATTTGAAAACAAACGGAAAAATCTATTGTCAATTACGAGATCTTTTGGCCACAGAACTAAATGTATTGCTATTATAAGTCAGAAGAGCGATTTCGTAGAATCATCTGGCACTTTTATTAGCTTAAAAACAAACTGAAAAACATATTGTCAATTTTGAGATTTTTGACTTATATTAACATACTTGTATTTAATTCCTTTAGTTCAACATCGTGTATGGAGTTTTAATTTAAAGTTTACTTACCGCTTTTACAGTAGTCCGATGACTGGTCATAGTATTGATGTTTCGGGCAAGAGCAACGAGAATTTACGCAAACCAATTCTTGATCACATATTTCCTCACTGCTGCAGTAACTTCCATGAGATTGTCCTGTGGTTTCATTGGCAGGACACGTCAATATGCTTAGTTATACAATCATTGTCAACATATATACGCATATAAAAATTAGCATAAACGATATGGTGGGCTAATATAATAGAATGCAATAGAAAATTTAAAAAAAAAAAGTTATGGTTTATTTTTCCAGTCATTAAAAATATCTAGCAATTTTTTTGATTTCTATGGATTGAATATTGTTATGATATAAATTTAAAAAAGGATTGAAATTATGATCAATTTTTTAAAATTCTGTTTTAAACAGTCTTTTAAAACTGATAACATTGCTCAGATGCTCAGACACTGCTTATAATGTTGCTCATTATCAGTTGTTGTTTTTTTAAACCTTTTCACCTGTCCCTTAGTCTCTTGGACCATTGGGGTACCACACGAGATTTGTCGACCATCTTTCTCCATTTCCCTCCGTCTTTTGTCTTGGATAGATAGAACTTTTATTTTAAGAACGCATAAGAAGAGAATTGTTGCTACAGCGAGTAGACCCCAAGATGACCTGCTAACCATTAACAAAAAATACATATTAAAACTCTAAGACCACATTACAAGGCCTTCGAGGCTTGCAACGACCTTCCTCTAGGGAACAGTACCGGGAAAAGGAGGGAGAGGCAGACAGAGAAAGTGATGGGAACACAACATTAAAAAAAATGGACGGGTCGTGCCATTGAAAGAGGTTCTGCCATTTTTAATTGACATTCATCATGCTTTTTACAATTTAGCGTTGAAAAAACGTAACATTCTACATGCTAGTAGTTACATAGACGCGATGCGATACACTTGCCGCCTTCATTCACAAAGCAAATATGCATTATCCAATAGAAATGAGATAAATGCCTGGGCAATACCAATGGTCAGAATGATGTCAACCACAGCGCGGACCAGCCATCTCCAAAGAAAAAGCTGTTTCCGATACAGTCTATGACCAGCTTCACAGGCTCTGCCAGTGTGTAGCACTGTGTGCTGCAGGCTGACTAACGGTCACCGCTCCTGATTTTTCCTTAGGGTTGGCTATCAAGCCCTTTCCAGTGTTTGAATATAGCCGCAACTTAGCAAAGGTTGTTTGTAACGTGTGCATGCCTAGTTTACATTTTAGAAAAGTGTTACTATTATTCAAATGAAAATTATTGCGATATTGCAGTATCTAACTTGTCATAGGCTTCTACTATATTCCATTTAAAAGTGATGTATTCCTGGTAATCGAACTTTAAAAATTTTAAACAGAGTTCAGGAACTCGTCTTTCATAATTGATATAAGTAAACATAAACCTTAGTATAAAATGTTGACAATACTCACTAGGTGTGCATGATCTAGTGCTTTCATAGTAATACTGTGTTTGAGCACAACCACATACACCTCTATAACACGTCAATCCGTTGATACATGTGTTTGAACTTGTACAACTGTGGCCATAAGATGCCTCGTAGAAATAAGCTTTCATTACAAAAAGATTAACATAATTAGACATAATTGTAAAAGTACAGAATAATCTATTTGTCTAAAGAAAAAAAAAAGAAATACCGTAAATATCTCACTACTTTACAAAGTCTACGTCTGTATCAATGAACAGTGTGGTTAAAAAAGACTTGATATTTTTCACAACTACATCCGATAACTCGAGCTCCACGATATTGCCGGTAAAGTGAGGCCATAATATAAATTCTATTTAAGAAATAAAAACAAGTTTAATGCTCGAATTGAAAACATGAAAATATTAAAATCACACTGTAAAGACACAATATAATGTCATTTCATTAGTAGATTTACACAAGCTGACATAATACAACTTATTTCGCCCACTGCCATGGCTTGTCTTGAGACCTAAGATTGATGCTGAATGTATTATTACCCGTGGCTTGAGCACCAAGCTCAACATAAGCTTCTCTGATATTCATCTATCTAGCTATCTATCTATCTATCTATCTATTTGTCTATCTATCTATCTAACTATCTATTTATCTATCTATCTATTTTTCTTTCTATCTAACTATAATTTCTAGAAGATATAAACATGCAACAAGGCAGTTATAATCATAACCTAAAAAGGTTTATACTTACTTTTAGTCAATCCCCAAATGATAATATTTGTTTAAATAGATATTTTATGTCGGGTTTCGGTGAAAGAAAAGACTTAAGTATAGAAATTAAATATGTTATTCTGAGCTACAATAAAAAAGGATAACCAACATACGATTTGTTGAATACATGGCACTGAATCCTTTGTAGGCATGAATGCTACCATCAGAAGTGAACTGTATCAACATAAAGTTAGATGTAGACCTGATGTTTTGTGAAGATGTACCATTCAGAGAGTAAAGGAGTTGACTCGATAGATATTGACCATCGTACACTTTGACCTGGTCGTAAATTCCTTCTGAGGCGACTGATATACTGGACGAGAAAAAAAATTGGTAAAAGAAATTTAAATATTTTCATAGCGCCTCTTTCATAGCGCATCTTTCATAGCGCATCTCTCAAAGCGCCTCTTCCATAGCGCATCTCTCATAGCGCCTCTTCCATAGCGCATCTCTCATAGCGCCTCTTTCATAGCGCATCTCTCATAGCGCCTCTTTCATAGCGCCTCTTTCATAGCGCATCTCTCATAGCGCCTCTTTCATAGCGCATCTCTCATAGCGCATCTTTCATAGCGCATCTCTCACAGCGCCTCTTTCATAGCGCATCTCTCATAGCGCCTCTTTCATAGCGCATCTCTCATAGCGCATCTTTCATAGCGCATCTCTCATAGCGCCTCTTTCATAGCACATCTCTCATAGCGCATCTCTCATAGCGCCTCTTTCATATCACATCTCTCATAGCGCCTCTTTCATAGCGCATCTCTCATAGCGCCTCTTTCATAGCGCATCTCTCATAGCGCATCTCTCATAGCGCCTCTTTCATAGCAAATCTCTCATAGCGCATCTCTCATAGCGCATCTCTCATAGCGCCTCATTCATAGCGCATCTCTCATAGCGCATCTTTCATAGCGCATCTCTCATAGCGCCTCTTTCATAGCGCCTCTTCCATAGCGCATCTCTCATAGCGCTTCTTTCATAGAGCCTCTTCCATAGCGCATCTCTCATAGCGCATCTTTCATAGCGCATCTCTCATAGCGCATCTCTCATAGCGCATCTCTCATAGCGCATCTCTCATAGCGCCTCTTTCATAGCACATTTCTCATAGCACATCTTTCATAGCGCATCTCTCATAGCGCATCTTTCATAGCGCCTCTTCCATAGCACTTCTCTCATAGCGCCTCTTCCATAGCACATCTCTCATAGCGCATCTTTCATAGCGCATCTCTCATAGCGCATCTTTCATAACGCCTCTTCCATAGCACATCTCTCATAGCGCATCTTTCATAGCGCTTCTTCCATAGCACATCCCTCATAGCGCATCTTTCATAGCGCCTTTTCCCTAGCGCATCTCTCATAGCGCATCTTTCATAGCGCATCTCTCATAGCACATCTTTCATAGCGCATCTCTCATAGCGCATCTTTCATAGCGACTCTTCCATAGCACATCTCTCATAGCGCCTCTTCCATAGCACATCTCTTATAGCGCATCTTTCATAGCGCCTCTTCCATAGCACTTCTCTCATAGCGCCTCTTCCATAGCGCATCTTTCATAGCGCCTCTTCCATAGCACATCTCTCATAGCGCATCTTTCATAGCGCCTCTTCCATGGCACATCTCTCATAGCGCATCTTTCATAGCGCATCTTTCATAGCGCCTCTTCCATAGCACATCTCTCATAGCGCATCTTTTAAAGCGCATCTTTCGTAGCCCATATTTTATTGCGCATCTTTCATGGCGCATCTTTCATAGCGCATCTTTTATAATCTCTTTCATAGCGCATCTTTCATAGCACATCTTTCATAGCACATCTTTCATAGCGTATCTTTCATAGCGCATCTTTCATAATATCTTTAATAGAGCATCTTTCATAATATCTTTCATAGCGCATCTTTCATAGCTCATCTTTCATAGCGCATCTTTCATAATCTCTTTCATAGCGCATCTTTTATAGCGCTTTCATTAAATGGATAAGAATGTCAACTGGGAGGTTTTCACGTTGCCCTCTGCTTGGGCTCAAACTATGGTTAGGTAGCCAAGCATTTCTATTAGTCAGCACATACTTTGTTACAAAAAAAAAATTACGCAATCATTCTGGCGTATTGTCAATTCTCTAGCTCATCCTCTACTAATCAACAACTATCGTTAAATCAATCCAGTTGTCCTAGTAGAATCGATGATATATATACTGTCGATGTTTTAAAATCAAATATTTTTATTTCTTTCCTGGCAAAATGTTATAATTGATTAATATTTTTATTTTAAAACAAATAAATAAATATATAAATAATTAAATAAATATATATATATTAATGTGTTTTTGATAGAAAAGTAGTTATTAAGAGTGTAGGCTAAAAAAAGGCTCTATTATCAGTTGGATTAATACTCAGACTGTTAATTACATCGGAAAATGAGATAAAAACAATAATTGCATATGTCTTAAATATGTTATATATTAGTTTATGTCAAATATGAATATCTATTACAAAGAAATACCCGTGTGTTAGGATGTAACATACAACTATAACCTAAATAAATTATCTAGAGATTAATGTAACTTGTCCACAGGTTGAAAGTTTTTACTTCTTAATTCCATAATCCAAACTTAATTTACATTTTAGTTAAACTTTTATTTGTCGTAAGTAAAATGGGAATGCATTCCTCTTTAACTCTAATCAACTATCACATTTTCTAATAATAAACAAACAAAGTTATTAAAATTTTAAATCCTAACAGCGTGTTGACATATATATGAGTGAAATGGGCAATTTAGGAACGTGGAAAACAATTACAAAGAGAATGAGCTAGATCTGGTTGTTTGGTTGTGCCCTGGTTTGCTGTTCGTGGATTTCGATGTTCTTGGGTTTGAACCCTGCCCGATGCTGTACAATGCTAAACGTGCAAAACATTTGACGAAATAAATTTGTCTAAACTTAATTATTACAGTTAAAAAAATGTCTTTCACCTAAGATTAATCTTATTCCCAGGATTGCTTGCTATCAGCCAAGTGTAGTTAGCATTATCTGGATAAGACAGTGGGTATCCAGGGCTAGCTATATATCCAAAATCATCTGTTAATACTGTGTGTTGGCCTGAAAATATATGTATACTAGCATCATGGGCGTAGCCAGATGGGGTTGGGGTTCAACCCCCCCCCCCCCGAATTGAAATCCTCCTCAGGGGGGGGGGCGGAATTCATTGACTGATTGTTTGCTTTCATTTTGTTTATTTTAGGTGAGATTTTAATACTAAATAATCACTTACCATAGCACAGCCGAGAGGGTTTTGAGTTAAAATTCCCCTACCAGGGGGATTTTTAGATTTTAAAAAAACCTATCAGGGGGGTTTTGAGTTTAAAAACCCCTACCAGGGGGTTTTGAGTTTAAAAAAAAAACCTATTAGGAGGTTTTGAGATAAAAATCCCTCTACCAGGGGTTTTGCTTTTTAAAACCCCCTACCAGGGGTTTTGAGTTTAAAACCCCTTACAGGGGTTTTGAGTTTAAAACCCCCTACCAGGAGTTTTGCAGTTAAAGCCCCCTCATATATAAACAAAACTAACAAAAATGCAAACGATAATCCCCAAATTCCAAGAAAACAGCTTAGGAAGATTTTGACTTTAAAACCCCTAAAAAATTATGATAAACACCCTCTCAATATAAAAAAAAGCAAATTACAAATTTCAAAATTCTATGAGCCAAAGGGGTTTTGAGTTTAACACCCCCCCCCCCCATCCAGTTGGGGTTTGAAGCTAAAATGTTCCTATTCAATTTAAAAAAAAAGCAAATTACACACTATAAAATCTATGAGCGTAGCCAGCCAAAGGGGTTTTGAGCTTAAAACCCCCTGCCAACGGGGTTTGAAGCTGAAAAATTCCTCTTCAATATTAAAAAAAAAAAGCAAATTACACACTGAAATGCTATGAGCTTAGGCAAAGGGAACTTGACTTGGTTTTGGTTTCAGATGGTTTTGATGCTAAAAAATACCTCTTCAATATAAAAAAAGTAAATTACACTAAAATTCTTTGAGCGTATCTAAGCGAATCATGCTGCAAATGATCGGTTTTGAGTTTAAACCCCCCTCCTCCAGATGGCTTTTTTAGAAATTTAAAACCTCTTCAGGTGTTTTTGAGTTTAAAATTACCCTACAGAGCGTTTTGAGTTGAAAACCTCTCTCTTTAATATTATTTTTAAGCAAACTACAGTCACCAAATTCTATGACCGTAGCTAAATGGGGTTTTGAATTAAAAAAAAACACCAAAAAAATCCAGAGATTTTTTAGTTTAAAACCCCTCAACAGATGATTTTGACGATAAAACTTCCCCTTTCGATATAAAATCTAAAGCGAAATACATGCAAGTAATTCCAAGAGCGTAATCAAGAAAGTTACACATTTCTACCAGTGGCTGGGCTCTATTAATCACGTGTGAATAGTCATCTGCCGAAATTGAAAAACACCAAATGTGGCTCAACAAAAATGGCTAGAACGGATTTTAGGAGTCAGATATAGAGATCGGGTCTAAATCGAAGAAATCAAAAGCCTAACTGAAGACGCACCCATAATATGGTTGTGACAGAGCGTCGCATGAGGTTTTGCGGGGCATGTTCTCCGACAAAATGAATTACGCATAATATGAGTTGCAATGACATCCTAGTACAACTTGGCGCAACACTTTCATTGAGATCCTCAGAGAAGGTGGGAAGAGGCTTCAGACATTGCCAGTGACAGATTTTTGTGGAAAAAGCTTGCAGGAAAATGCGCTGAACGGCGCGAGAGGGTCTAAGTCAGTAAGAATAGCACATTAGGTTTTTGAATAAAACTTTTTAATAGCAAGATAATGCACTGTAGATACCTCAGAATATGCATGGAGTACATGGCTTTCAATACCAGAAATAGTGCTCGGCGGCTAGGCTTCGCCCCTCGCTGGGGGAGCGCTACGAGCTCCCTCAGACCCCCTTGCTAGCAAGGGCGGGGAGTCTACAAGTTTTCCTCTAATTCCAGGTAGAACCTATTCTAGGGCACAATAAACGTTTTCCGAAAGGGTCAAAATGTAATAAAGATTAATTATGTACACACACACATATATATACATAATTTTTTTCCGCGGAGGGGGGGGGTATTCACCCTCCCCGAAAAAAAATCCTGACTACGCCCATGCCTAGCATTACCGACCGGCTACTCTGATTCATTTATTCCCATGATTTATATTGTTTTGCAATTGACCCTTCATTTTTTTCACTTACATATAATTATAATAATAATAATATGGTCCTCACATAAACGCTTCCTATTGGCCAAATAAATACCGTTCTCCAGCGAGTTCTAGTATTTACTGCTTTCAACTGGAAAGGCCCCACACGTGCTTCTTAATTCGAACTAAAGTATTTCATAAGCTCTGGGTTGCTTTTCGTCGATCTTCTTTGATAATATTACTCTGGCGTTGTAGCTCTCGCACCCAACAATCTCTGTATCTTCTTTTTTATTTACTTCCACCATCGACGCGCAAAAAAATATTGTTATACTTTTACATACAAACGTAATTTGTTGTTATAGATTTTTACATTCAAGCGGGGGGGGGGGCGTGTCTGAACAGTCACTCGACTTGTATGGAGTTAAGAGGCATTACGCCGAACGGCCCAGTTTCTTGCAAAAGCACTACGGCAGGATTGAGTTCTCACTGCTATGATTTTTTTAATAGGAGTTCATCTCAGGTAAAAAGTGTGTACATGTTATTTCCCCTTACACCCATTCACAGATCAAGCTGAAACTTCGCACAATTATTTATTGACTGAGACAAGACACGAATCACTAAAAAAAAGTTACCAATTTGACAATTAATTACTGGTAATTTATTTTTAAATGTTTAATAACAACATGGGAAACTAATACTTCAGTATTCACAGATGTGGCTAAATTTGTTGGGGTTATTTCCCGTAAATAATAGTTTTCGCTTTTTCTCTTTCACGCATTCTCCGACCAAGTTGATATTTTAAAACAATTATTTATTGTACGTAACACACCATGAATCAAATAGACAAGAATACCAAAATAGTCTATTAATTATTGAAAATTAGTTTTTGTGTTTGATTCTAAATAATGGAAATAATTTGTACATTATTGATAGATATAGCTTTAAGGGGTGTTCCCTTTAGATAAGCTTTTATTTATTTGTTTATTTAAGGTTCTTTCTCTCAACAATCGCAATATCATTAGTTCTTACCTCCACCATCGACACACACAATAATATACATAAATCTATGTCATTTTGTCGTTTTAGAATTTACACTAAAAATACCTATGGCATAAAAGTTGTTGCATTTTCTTTAGGTTATAACTGTTCCCGTGCAAGCTGTCCACTTTGGATTTCTCTAATGATTCTATTACTGTTTTATGAAAATAAAATATAACAAGGCTTCAAAACCATGTGTCGTTAACATTAAATACGATACCCATAAGATTGTGTGTTATCTCTTGAGCTCAGTACACTACACAGTCATTTTCAATTTATTAAATAGCCCTGTTTTTCTGCATCTAAATCTATTCACTAATATCCTTTTTTTATGTTTTAATGACCAAACCAATTAGAAGTTTTCAACTAACCTAACAGAATTGTGTCAAGGGAGGCGACTGTAGTTCTACCATCACTTTTGTTAAACAACTAACTTATCGCCGCACTGCTTGTAATGAATAGATCTCACACCCTACTATAAATATTGTCTAACTCTGATTCTCACCTCTTGCGTAATAGACGGCTTCAAATCCTATGCCTGTACTAGAGGTTCCCAAATAGTTCACACTGAGACTACGTGACAAGCTGGAAGCCATATATCTTGGAATGAAATCAGAGGTTACACCATTGCTGCTGCATGTTTTGTTTAACAAGATATTCCCACTTTCTTTAACTTGAACATAGTTTTCGCCACAGTAATAGGAGCTCATTTGCATTCTCAACACTCTGTAGACATTGCTTTGGATGATTCTCAAATGAATAGCATGAAAGTAGCGCTAATTAAAATCTATAATTATTATTATTATTTTATCTTATAAAATAAAGACGTTACTTCAAAAAAAAAAAAGATGATTTCATCCAACTAGTTTACTACTATTATTTTTATGCATCTTAATCAATGACTTAGACTCATTCCAAGCAGTAACAGCCATAACGAATAAAGTGCATTCTTACAAATTCTTCCTAGCATATGGAATGTGCATTTATCTTTGCCTTTATATGGTTGATGTGTCAATAAAAGTGTATTCTAAGCATTACTGGTCTTAGGATATTGCGACCTATGGGCCCGCAGTGGGTACCGTAATCGTTAGGGCAGGCCCTGATTTTATGGAATGATAACTGATATGTAGACCTTTTGTAATGCGCTTGTATGGATGTATGACTTCGTCGATGTAAACCTGTTTTAATTATTTCATAAAGATGGAGATATCTAATGTATACGTTTAGTACGTACTTCCGTTCTATTGATAAAAACCATAGAGTTGTTTGAGCTTTGTATTCTGATGTAAAATGAGCTTTAACGTCACCAAGCAGATCTGTTTAGTAATTTATTGATTATCACTTTAACTACAACAGTTTTTTTGACAAGTGGTACAAAGGATGTGATAATAGGCTTTCTTAACAGTGGTAAGCAGATGGGCCATAATTTCGTACATATAACCCTCGGGCTATACACGTTTTTACAAATGATTAGTAGCTGTGCGGATAACCCTAAGGTGCGGGGGTTTTCGAATGTTGTTTTTTTACTGATAAACATAGCATAAGGTAAACTATGAACATACCAATGGGTCTCGAGACCTCCTATAGTTCTCAGTGTGGTTGAGAAATGTACATTGGAAAACTTTGTAAATATCTCATTATAAACCTCATGAAAACAAACAGTACCGATGACAGTTCTTAATATAGCGGTTGCTTACGGCATGTCACACTTTGCGTATAGGGGTATATAAAGTTTGCCGTTTGTACGATCTAGTTTATTCTTCTTATTTTGCAGCGTACACGCAAGTGAGTGGGTCATACGTTGCTAAGTGCTTCCGCAGTGTCGATTGAACAAAAACTCAAATGGATGTAACACTGAATGCAGAAACAGATAACACCGGCGAAAGGCCGAACAATTAAATAGAGGTAGTCGACTCTGGTGTTGAACATCAACCACGTTTAATAATCATGAAGGGAACCGTCGAATGTCACCTACTTCTAGCCGTCCATAAATGTGTTCCTTATTTCTACGTTGTTATGAGAAGCGTCTTGTTTATGTCGACTCCTATTTCGTTCTAACTTTTTAAAAAACTCTCACGTCATCGTTACGAAGTAAAAACTTTTCCCTATTCCCGAAACAATTAACTAATTCATAATTGTGCCATAACAAAACGTATAAGGAATCTATGTGAGAAAATACGGTAGGTGTGAGTGTAGAAAAGACTTTGGTGAAATTGGGACATATCTACAATGCTCCTAGAAAGTCTCGTATCGAACTGTTAGTAGAAAACAAAATTCAGAATATGGCTGTATACATATGTAAGTGTAACAATAATGCTAAATATTATTAATTGGCATTTACACAAGCGTGATGTAAGTTAAATATGGTCCACTTATGGTCCAACTGGTGCGATGGTTATTTTGTCCAGCTATTAAGCCACATTGATCTTCGTAGAGAGAAATATCACCTCCGACTGAAATAAAAGAAAATGTAATGAAAAATAAATAAATGTTCTTCTAATGGTCAGAATTCTATTTCGAATTTCTTAGATTTCGATGTGTTTATCTCCTATTAGTAAGTTAATTACCCCAAAATTGCATTAAAATTATTCCTAATGAAATATTCAGTCCAACAAAACTTGTTTTTAAAACACAAGAATGAATTCGATATCAGTTTTTACCACATGACGATTTGAATTCTTAAGAGAACAAACTACTTTGCCTTTTCTGTTTAACTAAGATGCTTATCAATAAGTTATAGCATATAAATTTTTTTTGGACGTATCTCTATGGGAGATTTATAAAAATAACGATCCATTTCAAACTCATCCTTTAAAAGACAGTCAAGATGTTTAAGCATCTTAGCCGCACATTTGACATTTTCAAGAAATCGCTAACTATTTGGTATATCGGTAAATAGAATACAAACGAATCGATAAGGGATATATATATATATATATATATATATATATATTAAAGTTAGTTACAAGGCTAGTTATTGACCAAGTATTATAATATAAAGTCAAGCTTCATTATAACTGTCGCGTTTTTATTATTTGTTTGACTTGAAGATCTTGATGAGATAAACTTGTGACAAATGCAGGTTCGGAGGTGCCGTGATTATAGTTCAAACTATTTCACAATCAATGAAGTAACAAAGTGCTGATATGCTTTTTTATAGTTGTAATTATTTTAAACTTAAACTTGAATCAATAAATGTATGTACAAAAGATCTATAAAGCAGACACAGGATTCAGTAAAAATGATCAATAAAATGAGTAACTATTTACTTTAGGACTAGCGACTTCTAAGTCTAACTTTCTATCTCTCTCTATCTCTCTCTCTCTCTCTCTCTCTCTCTCTTGTCCCAAGCAACTACTCCTCTTTGTATATCTTTCCATGGAATAAGTTAGAACCTGTCACATCTCAACACCCATAGGGGAAGATGGGGGTGAAATGTCACAAGGGTAAGTTGTCACAAGGGTAAGTTGTCACAAGGGTAAGTTGTCACATATACGGAAACATAGACAAATAATTATTAAATGAAGCTGATACCTTTTCACATTTTGAAGTTATCAGGAATCATTGTTTTTGACTGTTTTGAAGGTGGAATTTTATTTTTGCGTAATTTTGTTGTAAAACACTTATACTGTGAAATGATTGTCCAACATTACATTGTTTCATGTCTCTGTGTATTAATTACACATTAAAATAAATTGTATTTTTTAAAGCTCGACGCAATAAAATGTTATTAAAATAAATGTTCTGAAATATGTTGTGGGGCAAGTTGTCACACAGGTTGGGGTAATTTGTCACAGTTGTGACAATTTTTCCCCAATGAAGATTAAACATTTTGAAACAAATTTTAATATTAATATTTGTTTATTAATAATTATTTGTTTTATTGATTCCTTTTCATGGATGATACCTAAATAGATACCTAAATAGATACCTAAATAGTATTAAGCGACTTTCTCTTTAAATAATGCTGTTTACAAAGGTTATGCCAGCATCAACAAACAGAAAAGATGTCCTCCGAGCGCAACATTAATTTTAGGAAAGAAGTTACCTAGTCCTACTATTTAGATAGCTTGGAGGTGGGTGCATTGCTGGAAGAAGTGAACAGATATTTTACAAATATTATATAGAAAAAAATAAACATTATTTTGAAGAAAAACCTACAGCTTTCCTTGTTAGGTCCAAAACTTTTCAGAACCTCCACACATATATCATTCTTTCACGACGGCCAACAAGGAAACTACTACAAGAACAATTTCTTGACTTAATATGCTATTTCTTTTAGACATAGCAAGATATGGTGATTTTTTAAATGTGTGACATTTTACCCCATGCCCTGTGTCAACTTACCCCGGTGTGGGGCACATAATCACAACCTCAACCCAGACACTTTTATGTTGTATAACTTTGATAAATAAAGAGATAAAGTTTATTTCATTTACTCTAATTGTTGTCTGAATGTTTAAGTTCCAGCATGTTAAGTTTGGCGAGAATCAAAGAATTCTAAATATGTTTAAAACATGGAAATCTGAAAACTGTGACACCTAGCCCCACCTTCCCCCCTACATTTGCTTTTCTTCGTCTGTTGTTTTTTAATTTAAAGTATGTAAATTATATTTCCCTGCTGTAGCCTTGAACTAAATTTCAATCAGCGTCTCTCTGACATCTATGTTTGATAACGCCTGACCTAATTTGAGCTAAGCAAACTGTCCTCATTTTGTGAACAATGAGGTGTCACCACGAACGTGACCATAACCTACAAGAGACATATAGTTCTAGGACTGTCGTAAACATTACTAGTTCTAGGCAGTGCTTTTTTTGTAAAAAAAATAGGTGTCGGTACTCAGTGATTGAACGCCTGACTTTTAACTACTAAAAAAGCCCCAGTTCTAGGACTGTCGTAATATTATATAGTTCTACAACTTTCGCACTATTATATACTTCTAGGACTGTCGTAATATGTTATCGTTCTAGTACTGTCGTAATATTATGTAGTTTTAGGACTGTCGTAATATTATGTTGCTCTAAGAAAGTCGTAATAGTATATAGTTCTAGGACTGTGGTTATATTTTATAGTACTGAGACTGTCGTAATATTATATAGTGCTGGGACTGTCGTAATATTATGTAGTTCTAAGACTGTCGTAATATTATATACTTCTAGGACTGTCGTAATATTTTATCGTTCTAGGATTGTCGTAATATTATGTAGTTCTAGGACTGTCGTAATAGTATGTATTTCTAGGAAAGTCGTAATGGTATATAATTCTAGGACTGTGATTATATTATATAGTACTTGGACTGTCGTAATATTATATAGTACTGGGACTGTCGTAATATTATGTAGTTCTAAGACGGTCGTAAGATTATATGATACTAGAACTGTCGTAAACAGTACCGGTTCTTCATTCACACTTACCGCTGTTGTAACTTCCACTTGCTGTTTGACAGACTTCGTCAGTCATCACGTAGGACACCTTTAAAATTATGCACTAATAAAGTGTTAATATATCAAACAAAAATATAGCATTCGAAAAATGTTAATTAGCGGTAATATCAGATTCTAATTATAGAAAAAAAACATAATTTTATTTCTGTCTATGGTTATTTTTAATCGAGTTTACGTTTGGTTTAAAATTTGGTTTTCATGATTTTGATATTTAAAATTTTACTTATGCATTATATATTTATATATATATATATATATATATATATATATATATATATAGAGAGAGAGAGAGAGAGAGAGATAGATAGATAGATAGATAGATAGATAGATAGATAGATAGATAGATAGATAGATAGATAGATAGATAGATCACCGTAAATGGATAGCCCCTTAACGTGGTAGATTTCTTCAAACAAATATCTAGGAAGTATCTAGTGTCAAATGACCGTGTGGCCAGGGCCAGTAGTGATGGAGATCACTTACAAAGGCCTCGGGATACACATATGAGAGCAGAAAATCCACTGCAAAAGAAAAGGGGCAGATAGCGAAGAGAAAATCCTGCATTTCTCATTAATCTTAGGATTCAAAGACAAACCTGTTATAAATAAATATATATATATATATCATAACATTTTAAATTTGAAAGAAACAGCAGATGTATTCAAATGGTGTTCAAGTTATTAAGATGCTCCAAACACGATGGTCCCAGTTTCAAACCATGCCCTCAGTCACTCCGTATCATCTTTGTTTTGAAAATCTTATTCTCTAAAGAACTGCTTTTTATAGCCAACTGGCTCACATGATATCGAAGTCGCAATGCTTGACTATTTTATTTCTGTTGAGACTGTAGGAACTATGACTGCTAAAAAATATGCATGTCCAGTTCCGTAAGGTTGTCATCTAAACCATTATCACTATAATCCGATTTTTACTATAATAAAAACCTATGCTAAATTAGAGAATATATTCATTGCTGGCAGCAGGCGGCTACCGAGCAAACAGCCGGAGATTTCTACACATTTTGTGGGATACTAATTTGAGACCGAAAGTAAAACTTTTGCAGAGGACAGACATAAACGTTAACCAGCCATCGGAAGACAACGGCTATGTCTGATCTGCATGTGGCAAAATATGTAGATCACAGCTAGGACTGGCTAGCTAGGTGAAAAACTGCAATCATCTTTAATCTTTGTGCTCGAAGACTGGCTAATAAAGTTGTTTTTTTTAATTTTCATAAAATCTGAACTATAGGTGACATATATTTCACGATTCAATGATACGGGCTACGATTACCTTAAGGAATCACACTAACCTTCGAAGCGATACAAATTAAAACAAGAAATCCAACACTGGAAGAAAACATTGTTTGAATCTGGAGAGAAAGGGTTCTTGTAGTCTCGTCACTTCTTGGTTGTTTATTTTTATGCTATGTTTTTTTTTTCTATAAGCTGCTTGGCAGAGACCAGTCAAATATTAAATCATTGTTACAACTTAATTCTTTACCAAATTTCTATATAAATAAAACCTATATGAAATAGTTTAATGGAAAAGTGATATTGCGAGAGTAATACACTTTATTCAAGTTGCTAAATATAATCTGTAACATATTTGCCCTTAAATTTCCAACGTTATTAATAGTCCAAAGTTTCGGTTACGTTGAATTGCAGGAAGTTTTTTCTTTCTTATCTCTTTGACTCGAGTCCTGAAATGTTTGTTTCATTACTTCACTTTTCTGTAGGGTGTCGCCTAACATTATGGCACACATCCGACTATGCATATGGCTGGTACTCAACAGGGTGGATGTTGAAGAAGAATAGAAAGTAAATGTCCATTTTTTAACATTCACATTTCTGTGCGATTGTTTTTGTTATTTACTATTTTTAGTAGCCCCCGAAAGAGAAAAGACGCTAATGGTTTTGTGGTGATTGTGTGCCCGTCCGTACGGTTTGGATCCCGTAAACTAGAAAAGATAGTGAAAATCTGAAATCATATTTTAAACTATTCAAAGTTCTGATGCAACTGATCTATTTTTTTTTTAAATCACTTATGCAAGCAGTTTTTTTTTTCATAAATATACACCACTTTTACAACTATTCACTATGAATAGTAACAAAAACTGAAGGCTCTTTAGTAGGGGGAATAACATACCATATTTTCAACACAGTTATGCCAATGGTTTTAGATTTTTGTAAACAATTTATTGGTAAGTTAAGTAACTAACACATTTACACAATAAATGTTTACTTAATTTTTAAAGAGAAAAAAATCTATTTAGTATGCATATTAGTTTTACATAATATAAAACAACAATTAAGAAGTAGTTGTTCATATTGTGATGACTCTACATTGCACGTTGTAATCAGGTGCGAGAGTGCGCACCCGGAGACACGGGACAGAGACAGGAAATAAGTGTGGAAGTCAAAAGACGGCTGATGTAAACAAGTGTTTTTGAAGGTGTAATTGTTATCCGACTAGTAGTCTATTATTAAATTGCAGTTTTTATCTATCCCTTTCGTTGAGGATCTTTGAGCTCGCTGTAGGCAGAGTTACAGCAATATTATCGCGTGAACTGCAATATTTAATATACAACCGTAGGACACTTAACTAAATGAAAAACTGTCATGGAATCCACATATTGATGAAACTATAAAAAAATCCAACAAAGCATTAGGGTTTATTAAAAGAAATTTCTATAAATCAAATAAGAACATAAAACTAAAATGTTACTTAACCTTGGTTAGGCCAATAATAGAATATGCATCCACCGTGTGGGACCCCTCAACTCAAGAAAACATTAAGAAACTGGAACAAACACAAAATAGAGCAGTGAGATTCATAACAAACGAATATTCACATTTGACTAGGGTAACACCATTAGTAAAATCACTAAATTTAGAAAGCCTTCAGGACAGAAGACTCAAAATTAAAGTAGCAATTATACATAAAACACTGAACCATAATCTTCAAATACAAAAACAAAATTTAATAAAATACTCTGAAAGACACAAAAATAAAGGCACATTCCTCGTCCCATATGCTAGGACAAATTTGTACAAATACTCCTTCTTCCCTAGTGCTATTAGAGCATGGAATGGGTTGCCTGAGCTAGCCAGAAAAACCAGTGACTTGGCAGAATTTAAGTCATTGGTTAATATGCATGACTAAATGCATGACGCGTAGGACGTAATCATCTTCTTTTTTGAAGTAACGTCTGTATTATATAAGATAATGAAAGATAATGAGAAAGGATTTTTTTTTAACGGAAATATACTTTTTTTCATCTTGAGAAGTTGACTAAGAGATTGATCCTTTACAAAACAATTAGATCAATCAGATATTCATTCTAAGACATTATTTGTGCCAGGTTCACATCTAACTTCACATTCACTTTCACCTGTTCTTTCGTCTGCTAGACACTTTGGGCACCACCAGGGGCGGACTGGGTATCAAAATCGGCACGGGCATTACCATATCGACCAGCCACAAGTGGCATGTTATATCATTGATTTTTTTTCGGTGGGCGGGGGATTTATATTATATATATATATGAGTGTGTGTGTATGTAATTAATCTTCATTACATTCTGACCTTTAATTCTTTTAAACTTTTTCTACTCTAGAATGCTCTCTTTTGTTAATTAGTGGAAAGACAGTACAGACCGCCAAGTACAGCTAGGGAGTCTGGGGGAGCACAGTGAGCTCTCCCAGTGGGTCTGGGGCGAAGGCCCGGATCCAAGCAGTATTTCCGTTATTTTAAGCTTTAAAAAAGACATATTCTGCGATATCTACAGTGCAAACAGTCTGCTACTCTTCCGCTAAAAAATTCAAAAACCCAATCTGCTATTCACTGCACTTATTGGACCTCATTCACCAATCGTAAACAAAGAACATGGAGTCACGTGCTTCTCTATCTCTTCTATACAAATTACGATCTAATTTTAATAAACAATGATTATCACTTGACATCTTGTTTTCGTTGTTTTATCAATATCATCACTTGACCGTTCGTTTTGGTGAATGAGGTCCATTAATGGAGTCCAGCGATTGATAAAAAATGGTAACTATATTTTTGCTTGATTTTTTATATTGGAGCGGGGAGGGTAACCACAACACCCCATTTGGCTACGCTCATGAAATGTGGTGACTGTAGTTTGCTTAAGTTGGTTGCACTGGTACAGTAAGTAAAGTTTCCCTCTCAGAAAATGAGGTCTGCGGTAAGTGATGGTTTAAGCCCCACTCCCGACTACGCCCATGTGTCATATTATAGGTGTAAGCCTAATTCTCTTCAAAATATATAAAGTTTGATAACGCATCGGAAACTGGATGTATGCTTGCGCAGGACTACGTAATGCATTTTATTTATACATGTATGTAGTCTGAAAACTATAAACAATAGGCTCCAATAGCAGTCTTCATGAGTTTGAAGCTTTTTGGTATTACTTATAGATTACAGATGTTTCTTCAAAAATAAAATTTAAATAGATAAAAAAAATAAGATAGTTACGTCCTACACATTTCATATGTCAATCTAGTCATGCATGTTGATCTGTGACATGAAATATGCTAAGTCATTGGTTTTCCTGGCTGACTCAGGCAACCCATTTCATTAAAAGTTAAGAGAATACAGAACGGTTAAAGAAATCTCAAAAACTCGAATTGTATATGAATATATCATGACCCATTATTTAAAATATAGGCTAAATCTCAAATTATTATAAGAATTTCCATGATTAATGAAATTCATACTAAGCATTTGTTTGCAGTTAATTGTAAAAGTAGAAAAATTGATTGAGATTTAGATTTTTTTTTTTAAGTATTTTTTTTTTTTTGTTGTAAGCCTTAAGTGGAGTATTTTTAGACCTATGTTATTCAAAAATAAACAAAAAAAAAAACTTACTTTTTCTGTACAAATCGCAAAAAAGTAGAACTCTATACCCATATTGAGCTGTGAATCAGTTGGGTAGTTTGCTATTTCGCGGCTGTGTGTGTGTTTAACTTCATTTCTATTAAGTATTGTTAATGAGCTCAGTGTCTCCCCAATTTGTTGTCTGCGTTATAGCAAATGTTTTGTTACTTACCGTCTCTCAAATCTCTTTTTCGTTCCCTGACAATGGGTGAAGAAGGGAAGAAGACATCAAAGCAGTATTGAAGTCCATGCCGCTCGTACATAGCAAAAAGTACGGTCTCACGTTTTGCAAATGACAATGCGTACAGTGTATAGTGATTTTTTTAAAATTTATATTCTAGTTGAATTACAAGCAAAACTTAGTGTAGGCCTAATAATAATTTTAAAAAAAACGTGTCCGGGCACATGTGTCTTACTGCTGTCGCTTTTTTTTTTTTTGTTTAAAGTTGTCTGCATTGAAAAAAAGTGTTTTCTTTCGTTGAGACCAGACAGGCCCATTAGGTACCCATTTGCCCGTTTGCCCATATAGCCAGTCCGCCCCTGGGCACCACAAAAGATCTGTCAAACTTCTTTCTCCATTCTTCTCTGTCATTTTTCTTTGATAGAATTTCATTCTGATTTTCTTACTGAAAATATTGAAATCTGTCTTTTACCTACCTGGGTGGACCACTTTCGGGGCCGATTTTGAGTTTGTGTTTCCAAACAAACTGTCTTAGTAACATTTTTTAATTAATAATCTAGAATTCTCTATTCCAAATGTTGCGGACAGGAAAACATTACAAAACTTTTTTTTAAGACATTACAACCCCCTCCCCTCCATTATGGTAAAGCAAATGTGTACATCCACTACCATTTGTAATATTCAATTGATAAGTCTTTAGGTTTAGACGATGCGTAAAATTTTTCTGAGAATAAATATATTAAACTCTTGAATCCTTACATTCGGAAATTTCAGAAAGCAATTGTCTTTTTCATTCAAGAATGAGATGGTCCTTTTAAACCGATGTCGTTAAATTGAAATGGATTTAATTTTTAATTTAAATAATTATAATTATGAAACTTGTGTTTTCTCCATGTGGCCAACAAGCTAGTAATTGTTCCTCTGTGATATACTTCGATTTGATCGATTGCCAAATTAGGCCCCGCTCGTGGCAAGGGTCCCGCATTTTTCAATTTAGCATATCACTATTATTCATGTCTTAAAGGGTTAACATACTTAGCGTATCATACGATTGACGTAGCTTTGATTAATCCACTGGCGCTTATTAAGTTTGAGGTGCCTCCTATGCATGTTGAATATTAAAAGTTTATATATTGGTATTATTAATACTAAGCTGAGTTTGTAAAAAAAAAATATAAAAGAGGGTCCCTTGCAAATATCCATTAAATTGGTACCAGCAATGTATAAGGCCAGCCCTGTATATATGAACTGTTAAATATTTGTCTTTCGGAATAGAGAGAGAGAAGGAAGTCAATTGACTGTATGCCTCTAATGTGTTTACATAAACGCGTTCCAGTGCGGGCTTGAGACTGTTTCTGATAAGAGTTATAGATAATATTTTTTTTTGTGTGTTAATTCTGGGAAATAGCATTGTACAGGGCTAAACAAATAGTATTAGTAATATTAATATTATGATAAAATATTATCAAATGCTAGGAATTTTCACGTTAATTCTCTAGATTGTCAGTAAGAAAATAATAAGCATATTACTACTTATAATTGAAATTATTAGCTGGACAACAATAATTTCTGCAGTAAAATACATGTCGATGTTATATACATATATCTACCTGAATTACAACATTAAGGCATTCGAAATAACTTATAAGAGACCATGAAAAAGAAAATAAAAGAAACACTTCGTTTTTACAAATTACAGGCCAATGTTTCGTTACAAATACTGTGTTAAGTCTCTTCTTTTCATAATTAATTCAATTCATGTTTATTTCGTTTACCAATAATTATACCTCAATAATAGGAAATACATTTATTTTGCACACCTTCTACATCAAAGCAACTACAGCATAAGAACATCTCTCTCTTTTTTTGTTGTTGTTTTTCTATATGTTCATCGAAAGCTTTATCATCATATTTTTTCCATCATTATTTAGTTCTATATCCTTTTCAACCTTGATATTTAGTCTGTAATGCTTAATATTATCTCTATTAATGATTGATTTGTCTGTTGTTGATTTTTTTTTACCGCATTTCATAACATCGTCTAAAAATAAAATACATTAACAAAATCTTATTCTGATGATTATTGATACAAATGTATTTAAAATGATTCTGTTTGAAGAGATGAAATCAAAAGATAGGAAGATTAATTTTATGTTACTTACTTTTTTTTTCTTTAAATCAGTCAAGACCCAAGACGTGTAGACCTAGAGATGGCCATATATTTGGAGGTCAAAACGACGGAGATCATTGAAGATGCTCAACACTTGGAGACAAATCCATGAGAACCAAGAAATTTTAATATACGGAAAATTATACATGTATAAAATGGTCAAATTATACATGTATAAAATGGTCAAATTATACATGTATAAAATGGTCATATTATACATGTATAAAATGGTCAAATTATACATGTATAAAATGGTCAAATTATACATGTATAAAGTAAAAGTAGTAAGAGCAAAGTTCCCCCTTCAGACCTTGCGATCTAAAGGACAGATGATGGAAAGTCATCTACCTCTGCGACCCACGGTTAACCAGGGTGTAATGGGGCCAGCAAAACGCCGTTACGTTTCCCCAACATATGTCAAGTACCCATCAGAGCTGGATGGACTCAGAGGCTCCCAATGGTCCCAAAGTGTAAAAAGCTATGCTAGAGCTTGTTTGCAGTTTTAAGCACCGTGGAATCACATTAAAACCAAGACTAAACAAAGAACAGATTTACTTTCTAATAAATGTTAATATGAAAATCTTATTATGTAAAACTATAATTAAAAAAATAGGTATAAATACGTGTTTATATATATTGTTAAAGTTTATTAAAACTGAAAAGTAGCTGTCCAATATTACTTTCCAAAGCAATTCCACAAGACGCAAAGGAAACGCGACAAAAAAAGATTAAACAAGAACACATTCAAAGCACCGGTTTTAGGGATTAGAGTTCATTTTGATTTTGTTTAGTTCGTAGCACTCAGTTTTGAGCATAGGGCAGAAAATTGTCGTCATAGAGAAATGTCATATGCGACCATCATAGCCGCTGCCCAATTGCTGCCCACTGCTTTTAGAAGTTCCATGATTCTATCGGATTAGCTCATAGGTAAAACATAGCACTTTTAACACATTTTATTTGTATTAGGTTTTGATGACATTTCAACTGCTCTTATCGTAAATAACTGGAAAAATGAAAATGTGAAAAACCTATCTATATATAACATAACATCCAAAGCCATATGCATATTTAGATGCAAGAAGGCTTCATTATATGTGCATAAGTTAAACTATGACTTTGTACTAACATTAATAAAGACATATTAAGTAAATTTGAATAACATTTAATCTAAAATATCATTTATATTACTACTATTTAAAGTCGCATGTTATAAAGATAGGATCTATATAAAGTAACCTTTTAGCAATATCTTGTCACTATATTGATTACAGACGTGACAACAAAATAGAAGATAATTAAGTCCTACTCATTTCATGTGTCATTCTAGTCAATTCTAGTCTTTTGTTTTTCTGGCTGATTCAGGCAATCCATTCCATGCTATAATAGCAGTAGTTAAGAAGGAGCATTTGTAAGAATTCACCCTAGCATATGGAATAAGAAACTGGCCTCTATCTTTGTGTCTCCCTGGGTATTTCATTTGCTTATGTTTTATATATGTAAATTATGGTTTAGTGTTTTATGTATTATTGCTACTTTACTCTTTATTCTTCTGTCCTGAGTTGTTTCTTAATTAGTTTAGTGATTTTACTAAAGGTGTTATTGTAATCAAAGATTAATATTCGTTTGTTATGAATATCACTGCTCTATTTTGTGTCTGTTCCAGTTTCTTAATCTTATCTTGAGTTCAGGAGTCTCAAACAGATGATCCATATTCTAATATTGGCCTAAATAAGGTTAAATAGCAATTTAGTTTTATGTTTATGATTAATTTACATGAAGACAATATGAGGACCATAAACACTTAAACCTTTGTCTGAGTTTCGTCATGTACTGATGCAATAGTGGCTCAAAGGCTCGTGTTTAACTACGTGACAATATGATACATTCCACATTGGCCTCCTTCAGTCGTAGGACGACTATGGTTCATCTCAGAGCACACTTCCTCATGTGGCTGTGGAGCCCTATTTTGGAGAGACACTCCCGTCCACAGATAGCGCAAGTTAGGGTCCCCTTGGCTTTTGCTTCGGTGGAAGTGGAGCTGGCCGTTTTTCGGTTTTTGCGTTTTTCTTCCTGGGCTGAGACCCATGTACTTTCACTGTCCATAACTTTCTTTGTCACTGTCTCTCTCCACCTGTTGCGGTCTAGAGCTATGTCTTCCCAATTGTCAGTATTGATGTTCACTGATTTGAGGTCGCGTTTTATTACATCTATGTAACAGAGATGGGGGCGACCAGTTTTTCTTGTGCCAGTCGCGAGATGACCATAGAGGATGACTTTCGGGATGCGCTTGTCCTCCATCCGGCGAACATGTCCAAGCCAGCGCAAACGGCGCTGTCTGAGGGCTGTAAAAATGCTGGGAATACCTGATCGCACAAGGATCTCAGTATTGCATTTTGTATTGTATTTTCTTTCCATGTGACATTCAAGATCCTACGGAGACATCTCAAATGGAATGATTTTAGTTTTCTCTCTTGCTTTGCGTAGGTGATCCATGATTCACTGCCATACAGCAGTGTACTCATAACGCATGCCTTGTAGACTTCCATTTTGGTCACCGTGGTTAGCTTATGGTTTTCCCAAACTCTTAGTCTGAGTCTAGCGAATGTCGAGGCAGCCTTCCCTATGCGTTTTTTCATCTCCTCTTCTAGGGACAGGTCATCTGTAATTGTGGATCCCAGATAGCAGAATTCTTTTAGCATAGAAACATGTTCATATGCTTCAACATTTGTGTAATATTGTATATATATATATAATTTATTATCTGAACCATGTTAATTTTTTTTATTGGAAACTCTTATGATGACTCTCAGATGAGTCGGGTTTTTAAATAACATTAAAATGAATAAATGAAAAAAAAAAGCATTGAAATTATCTGCTAGAGCAGTCATAAACGTTCTACGGCCAGTGAACTATATCTGTGTAGTAACAATGTGTAGGCACGTCGCCAGAAATTGAGGAAAAACAGGGTTTCAAAAAAAAACAACTTTCAAGTTATGTTTATGCATACCTATTTTAAGGCTTTAGCATTAGGATGGGGAGGCAGAGGAGCCCACATATACCTATTCGACCAATAATTCTGGAGGCGGGCCAACATGTTTTCTTGTACAAACGGAATAGTTTTAAATTACGAAACACCAATTTGGTAGTTTTTGCTGTGCGAAGGTTTAAATGTATAATAGTATATGTAATAACTTCTTTGAAAAGGAACATGTCATCGAAACTGTGGAGCAGATAAGAAAGTCTTATAAAGACAGCGTCACCACATCTGAATAAATATATTTTTTTTAATGAAGATGACGCAGCAAAGGATGGCTGCCTGGTCCTCGTTTGATGTGTAATGTGGACCATTGTCTCGATGGTCTTGGTTCGAAACCCTAAGCACTGTGGAATGTTTAAGCTTCGATTCTGAAGGAACATCCGAAAGCGCTCAGAGCCTCTTAGTATTATAGTTTTAAGTACGACATTACAATTGTATTCTGTTTACGACTGCATTACAACAAAATCAATACTCAGGTACGTCTTAATTTCCTTTTTAAAAATATGACAAATAAAGTTTCCCTTTCAGACCTTGCGATCTAAGGAGCGGATGATGCTAAGGTCATCATTTTCTTCGGCCAACGGTTAGCGAGCAGGGCTTCGAGTGGTCAGCACAACGACCAACCGCCTTTACTTTCCCCAATTAAAGTCAGGTAGGCTACCCATAAGAGTTAGGAGGACCCGTGCTCCCGTGTTATGATATATATTTTAGAGTATTTTTTGAGTATTTATCACGAGACCAAAAGAGTAGATAAAATTGGAAAAAAAACTACATGTTTAGAGACGCTTAGAAAGAAGACTCGACCACCATGTTCCCCAGTAAATAAACGCTTTAAATGTTTGCTAAGCATTATTCAGTGATTTAAAGAGCGTCTGGAAAGCCGAGCAGCTGTGTGAACTCGCATGAGTTAGAATAGTTTTGATTGGAGCATAACACCATACAAATCCTAACATTAAAATTCCCAGTCTTCAACGAGATTCGATTCCGGAATATTTCTGAATAAAAACAATCATGGAGGCAGCAAGCAGATAAAGCGTTCGTCAGTGATTAGTTTACTTTGCTTCATGTTTCCCATGCAATTCGTCAGTGATTAGTTTACTTTGCTTTATGTTTCCCATGCAATACACATAACGTGTCTTATATTGGCTATAATAGTCAACACTGCTCCGACGCTTTACGTATTAGCCAATGTTAAAACTTGCTGGGTTGAGATAATATTTTTTAAGGGAATCTCAAGCAGCGCATACGAAAGCTTTTCAATCTATAATCTTGATGATGTATGTTTCAAATGTTTCAATTCCACAACGCCAATGTGTCCCTTGTATAATATGTACCGTGGTCATTTAATCCTTTTCTTGAAAATGGAACTATTTACAGTCACAAGATTGGTGTTTATCTTGTACAAAGATATAACATTAAATTATTCTAAGGTCTACGTTTAAAATTATATGGTCAAACCAACGTTTTAAATCTGTACATTGATATATAAGATCACTAATTAGGTCATTTTCTAAAGGTTTTATATAGCTCAACTGGTCCAGATAATTAATAGGATCATAAGGTTATTGAGACTGATCCAAACTAACTGATACAAGGTCACTTTGTAAAAAAGTTTTGTTTTTTTTTTAAGTAATTTTTTTGTTTTCTTTTTGTCATATACATTATACACTCCTGCGTAGAGAAAAAAATACATATACATAATAAAAAAATGTTCATGTGTTGATATCAAGAGATTTAAAGGCTTAGAAGAACATTGGGCTTAATGCTTGATCAGGCACTGTTGACAAGTAGACATAGAGAAGGCGATATAGTAGAAAGCCAAAAGTATGATAATTATAAACATCTGGTTAACAACATGAACTTTTATTGATATGCTTAAATGTTTAAAAATGTACGCACACCGAGAGCGTGGGCAATCTTATATTTTAGAAACAAAAATTGGCATTCTTATATTTGTTTCAACAGCATTCAGCACAGCGACAGAAGCGGAGTTCATTAACATACTTAGTCATTGAAAGAATGGAAATGGAAATACTTGCTTATTTTATATCAGCTTGCAAATGATTAGACAATAATGACATTAACAAAACCACCTGCCAACTCAAATAGCTTAAAGATGTTTCAAACGTACAAGTGAATTACGTTAGAATTAAAACGGAAGTTTTACGAACATGTTCACAACTGAATAATGAAAACATTTGATAGGTACATCGATATTCTTGTAATATATTGTGTGTGCTAAAACTATCTGCATTTATTTCATTTCATTTATATTGCTACTAGGCAGATATTACCCGCTGCCCGAGGGTCTAAACTTGAACTTGCGTATTGCTGATATAGCCACTGATATAGGGCATTAGAAACAATTAAAGATAATAATAATGTTATAAGTAAAGCGAATGCATGAATTCATTAATAAAAAATATTATGAATGAAGGTAAGATAATTGACCTGAATCCAATTTTGTATGAAAACATTGGCTTGTGTATAGATTTTTATTTAGAGGCACGTGATATCAAGAATAGAGTTACACTCTTGGCTAACGAATGTATGTAAAAATGCTTTAGAAGACAAATTTGAATGTTAATTTGATAAAAATCTGAAATGAATAGACTAAATTAGTATGTTCATCTGTTTGATTATAAAACTATCTTTTGGAAGAGAAGTTCAATCATCTTAGAGCTGAATTAGACATAGCAAAAGAGAGATGTGTAACTTGTCTAAAGTCTAATGAAAGAATGTACGTCAGGAATTAAAAATTCGCAGATATAAGTAACCAATGTATGTAAAAAATGCTTTTGGGACACAAATTTGAAGGTTAATTTTATTACATAATGAAATCAATAGACTATATTTTGTATGTTCATTTGTCAAAGTGAAAAATATCTTCGCAAAGTGTAGTTTTAAAAATTAGATCTAGATCTAGATTTTTTCGATCTTCTCTCATGTAAACATGAAAAGAGATTTATAAAATACTAAGGCTTTAATAGAGTTGGTCAACTTTTTTTTTAGGGTCTTTACATACATTACGGTCTAAATTAGTACCCAAGAAACATTTATGCCAAGTTTTATCAAGATTGGTCAAAAGGTTGTGATTTCTATTTCGCAAATACATACATACGCCTTACATTCTACTTTATAGTATTGATTTTGGTAAGGCTCATTGTACTGTGTTTACTATAATTTAATACCTGTCATTGTACACATTTAATCATTTGTTTTGATATAACATAAAGTCAGTCTACAAATAAAATATTACTAAGATGGCAGATTATAACAAAATTATAGAATAAGCAGATAAGTTAGCTCTGAAGGGAAATGAGAAAACCAAGTTTGTTCAATCAAGATTGCACCAGGAATATTAAAGAGAGAAGTAAAAAGAGAAAAAAGAGAAGTAAAAGAGAGAAGTAAAAGAAGTAAAAGAGAGAAGTGAAAGAGAGAAGAAAGAGAAGTAAAAGAGAGAAGTGAAAGAGAGAAGAAAGAGAAGTAAAAGAGAGAGGTGAAAGAGAGGAGAAAGAGAAGTAAAAGAGAGAGGTGAAAGAGAAGTAAAAGAGAGAAGTGAAAGAGAGAAGAAAGAGAAGTAAAAGAGAGAGGTGAAAGAGAGGAGAAAGAGAAGTAAAAGAGAGAGGTGAAAGAGAAGTAAAAGAGAGAAGAAAGACAGTTTCAAAGAGAAACAGACTCCAGAGTGCTAGAGTTCAAAGACGTGTTTTCCTAGTGCGTTTGATTTTGTTCAGAATACCAGTCTAAAGTATTACAAATTCTATTATAGTAATTTCATTGTATGTCAAGTGGAATGTAACTCTATTCAGTATATTGAAATAAAATTTCTATCTAGTTTGGTTGAAAAAGAAGTGATGCAAGTTATTTCAAGTTTATGCTGTAATTACGCCTACCAGGGTTTAGTTGCCTACCAGAAGTTTGATACTAAAACCAACGACCGTCTACAAAAAATCCAACACACACAAATATATTAGTTTTATTTCTTTTTGGTTGCTAAGGTTATATGCAGCTTTTTGCAAAGCTACATGGTATAAATATGAGGACACTAAGATCTTTACGCTGATATAAAGCGGACACAGAATTGGGAGTTTTAAATATTAGAATTATTGTACACATTTTCTTTCTGGATTTGAACATTCTGATAAACTTGCTCATTATTATCGTCATGGATGTAAGCTGAAATCTGCTCCATGTCAATTTCGTCATATTGGCTCTCATTTTTTTTAGCTAAGTCAGGTGTGTACGTTTTATTGTCGTAAACAAATTTAGGCTTGACTGAGACAGTAGCTCTATTGGTCTTGGCTGATGTTGAAGGCTTAGCAAACGCCATAGCGAGCACTGTTGACTGTACTTGCGATACATCGGGCGCACTTGTTGTACTAGTGGTTGATTGTAGATCTTCATGTTTGATATGGAGAGAGAAAGATAATAAAATATTCAAAATGTATCCCTTTTAGCGGCCCCTGTAAGGGGAAAAGCCGCTATTAGATTTGTACTAAATGTCCGTCTGTCCGTCTGTCACAATCAGATCTCGAAAACTAGAAGAGATATGCAAAATATTATTTCACCATGCGATGCTATAGTATTTATAAATTTGGGATCTTAAGGGCGTCTCTAAGTCCACCCAGGTATATTGGGTACCTAACGTTAGCTAGGGAAAAGTAAAGGCTGTTTGTCGTTGTGCTAGCCACATGACATCCTTGTTAACCGTTGGCCACAGAAAAAAAAGACCTTTGCACCATATGCCTTTTAGATCGCAAGGTCTGAAAGGGAAACTTTACTGTAAAGAAATATAAATCTAATGACCTGACCCTCTGCATTGGCTATAAATACGTTTCGGGACTAGATCTTGAAAACTTTGACATTGAAATGACTTCCAAAATCTTAGACGCCCAATCTACGGCATGCGGGCCATATCCGGTCCTTAACGCAATGCTTCGAAACGTCTACTAAATGTTGAGAGCATATAATGCAAATATAGAGGCTTGTTTTAAGAACACTTTTTTTGTAATGAATCGGTACGGAAACAGGTTCACAAATCTAAATATCCCATCGTAACATGACACGTAGCGTAAACATTTTAGGCATCTCTAGTGTATATAGTATAGGTGAGACTATAGAAACCGTAGAAACATAGTTGATGTATGTTTGTCATAACCATTTAAAACTTTCATAAAGTAACGAGTAGCTATCCATGACTTTCTACGGTTAAAACTCCATAATACAGTGCACATGATAAACACTTCTCAGGACACTTTGTTGTAGTCTTCTTGTCTGCCTGCATTATCCGATGTTCCTTCAGAGTTGAAGAGAGTTTATTTCCTAGTCCAAACCTTCCGCAAAGGTGCTGACAGGGTTTGAACCCGGGACCATCGATAAGTTTAAACCCCCCGCCGGGGGTGGGAGAGGGCAGGATTTTGAACTCGCAATCACGATAACTCTGATCGACACTCCAGCGCGCAAACCGCACGACCAGGCAACCATCTAATTAGATCAGAAAAAAAAGGGTCAAAGGCTTTAATTTTTAACCTTCAGTGACTTGCATTGAAAATTTTGTCTTCAGTTAGAAGGATTCGCGCAATACTTCGACATCACTCTCACGCCCTAGTGTCCATTCTTTTCCCAGAAGCTTGACGTTCAGAGATGAATGTGCGATCAGTGGATGAGCAGAGACTTTCTGTGTGTCTTGTCATGCTCTTAAGTTCTCCACAGCCCGGTGCTGATAATTGTCCTTCTGGCCGATTAGTCTCGTGATGGGGACGTTTCGTACAGGTCACCAAGTCCAGACCTCACATGTTTGGTTTGACAGACGGTGTACTGAGTGGACAGGTCAGACACACTCTGTCTAATTTATACGTTCTATATCACCAATCTTCACGTCCAAGCACTGCTAGATGGCCACATGACTCATTATTTTTTTTTTTAATCTGCCATCGGAACAATTTATATACAAAGATTCAAACTTATCTTTAATGAATAAATGAAGAAATAGTGTACTTTTTCTGTACTATCTACTACTAGCAAGCAGGGCCGGTCATAGCAAATGCGGAGCCCTATGCAAAACGGATTGCGCGGGGCCTAGTCTGTGTAGGGATAAGCATAATGTCAACATTAAGATTTTGTATTAGTAAATACATTAGTCTTTACAAAAAAAATTTATTGAATGAAAGCTGACAATGTTGTTGGTTTTTTTTTTATCGCGCAAAGGATTGACACACCTAAATGACAATTTTGTTTATTTTACAGGAGATTTGTATACATTTTCAGGAGATTTGTATGAGTTTTTAGGAGATTTCCATTATTTTTTTGGTATATTTTGAAATTAAAAGAGGTTTCCACTAACCCGTGAATAATGAGGAAGCCGCGAAAACCCTGCTATTATAAGTTACAATGTTTTAATTGAATAATTTACACCTACAATTAGCGCGAGGCCTATGAAAGTACGGGGCCCTCTGCGATAGCATAGGCTGCAGTGGCCTAAGTCCGGCCCTGCTAGCAAGTCATTAATCTGAAATACCAAAACAAACGAGAAATTATTTGAAATACAAGTACCCCCATACGTATCAACACATTACCTGTTGAACAAACGAGAAATTATTTGAAATACAAGTACCCCCATACGTATCAACACATTACCTGTTGAACAAACGAGAAATTATTTGAAATACAAGTACCCCCATACGTATCAACATATTACCTGTTGATGTAGGAAATGCTTTATAATCATTTTTGGGCGGAACACTTGAATTATTGGATCCCCTTCGATCGCTCATAGCTGTAATGGTCTGAGTTTCTAGGCTGCTAAACAATAGAATTAGAAAAATAAGTTTATAAAATATATAAAAAACTCTTGCAAATGTGTAGACTTAAGAATGGTATTTTATCTGTAAACTAGGTTTTTCTTTCACGGTACTTTATAAAAAGATTTTTTGTTGTACCCGTTAGTTGAGGATTTCTTTCGATTCATTGAGCATACCACGAACACAGCGATGACAGCTGCAAGGGCAGCAACCCAACCAACAACAGCCACAGCTATAAACACAGTGTGGTTATCTTCACTTGTCTTGTCTATAAATATAAATTAATACACTACAGATTATAGAACTATACAAAGGGATAAATATTTATGACTATATACAGCGCTGTTAACAAACTAAATGTTGGCTCAAGGGGCTGTGATAACATTATCAACACAAACCCGACAGCTAAAATGACAGATGTATCGAGCAAATGATGTAAAGATCATCTGTTTCTATGCCAACGTTTAACAGGAGAGAGTATGTGGTCAGCACAACGATCAATCACCTTAACTTTCCTACAGTAAAATCAAGTAACCTTTACTAGAGACGCGGCCGAGAGACCACCACCATTTTCCTATTCTATACCAGGCTAACTGTGAGGGACACGCCATTAATGAAACGGCCCCTTAAGGAACCGAGCCTGGATTTTTGACAACGTTTTTAGAGCTGTTTTACAGCCTTTAGCTCAACTCTACCTAAACATTTCAAATGGGTTAGTTGAGTGAACTCAGGGGCGTCCCCCCAAAGAAAGCACGAAATTTAAAATCCCTTTCTTCTCCTAGATTCGAACTCAGTAGTCACGGTTCAAAAGTCAAGCGCTCTACCCTCCTGAACCACATGTATAACTATTCAATTTTTCAACAAATGTTTCAAATTAAAGATGCTACAATAGTGTAATAAAAAGTATTTTAATAATACAATGTTAGTGAAAACAATTATAATATGCTTTCTTCTCCTCAAAGAGATCTGTCTTAATATTGTACATGCGGACATTATAACAGCGAAAGAAATATAGAGATCAATTAAAGAATTTTTTTTCTTTTACAAATTTACTTAAACATTATATGTGAAGTTCATATCTGAAAGCCGGATTTTCGTGGCTTTTTAAATTGTCAATTGAACATAGGGTTCTTCGTGTGTTTTTTTTCATTTTTCTTTATCATTGTCTTGGGTTTTCTCTATAATGCTTAAATTGTTAGGTCCTAACCCAGAGGGTGCTTCTTTTTATTCAAAATATTTATTGCCTAGATTTATAGCTGAGAAGACATGTTTTTGAAAGCTTCTAAAGTAGTCCGTTTGCAATCAATGGCATAAAGCTAGACGTTAAAAAATATTTTTAACTTTGGGATCTAACAATACTTAGAGAAAATAAAACAGTTTCTCTTTGTCGTGAAATAAGTGAACTAAACATCTACCACTGGGACCTCAAAGCACGAAATCTGATATTCTTTTTAATTATTTAGTTCGATTAATTTGTCTGGCTGCTACTAGAAATCAATTTCTAAAACTTACCCTTAGAAACGATGTCGTCTGTATCATTTGCATTCTGATTGCGTTGACATGTGTAACTAATTGTGGATGTGTTTTCACGTGCACAGATGAAGTGCGGTAACTCACATATATTCGCAATTGAAGGATCACAGAATTGTCCTTTCTTGAGGGCTGGGAAAAAAAGCACAATCATTTTTAAAAGATCATATCAATTAACTATGTGTCTGTCTGTCAGACTGTCTGTCTGTCTGTCTTTCTGACTGACTGTCTTTCTGACTGACTGTCTTTCTGACTGACTGTCTTTCTGACTGACTGTCTTTCTGACTGACTGTCTGTCTCAGATTGTCTATCTGTCTGTCTGACTGTCTGTCTGTCTGGTAAAAAGTTTGAGCATTAGTTTACTCTCACTTCCCATTCTCAGGTCAAGTTGAACCTTTCACCAATATTCATAGTAACTAATTAAACTTGAATGAATTAAAACAATTGCTCAATTAATTCATTAAGTATTAGATTGACAGTTAACCAGGGGCAGACCTAATACCAGAATCGGCCCTTAAGCGTGTGCAGGAAACTAAGTACGCTTGAACTTGGCTTGGCTTGGCTACCTATGAAGGGGGCTTGAGGTTCAACACCCAACTCGAGCAGAGTTGTGTTTACTAAGCGCCTAAGGCAGCACGGAAAAAACCTTCTCCCAGATACTCCCCCATCACACTGGTCCATAAATGAAATTGGACCAAAGCGCTCTGAGCAGGCTATAAGCATGAAAGTAGCGCTATATAAAAGCTAAAAAAATGTTTAATTTAGTTATTTTACTTACTATCGGCGCACACCTTGCAAACCCCTATCCTAGGCCGTTTGAATGTCTAGGCTTTAAGTTTGATATGTATAGAAAACTGATCACATGCATGCTTCAGCTGACGTAGCTTATTGTAACTCTACATAAAGATAGACTTAGACGCTACATTGTAAGGGTATAATAGGCCGGCGCTTAGAAGTAACATAATCGGGAAATTCCGTAGTCCGTAGTGACGCGAAGATGGGTTTAAAACAAAACGCGGAATAGCTAGGAGACATAATCAACGGACAATAGATGTCTGAGACTTTATAGAGTAAGGATACAAACTATGTGTACTTAGACCAGAGGCGACATGGGATTTTTTTCCTTTTAGTGTGATTAAAGCATTCTACGTTCTTACCACTATAACAGCCTGGTCTGTTGTTGTCGTAGTAATAACCAGACTGACAGCCACATCTTCGGTGTATGCATTTCAAAGTTTCTTTACATTCATCAGTTTGACTGCATTCGTAACCTTTAGTCAGTCCTAACAGAATATTTAAAAATAATATATTAGTTGACGAAATATAAAAGAAAAACAATGATTGGCTATTAAAAAAGGGTTTCAGAGTTATCCAAAGTGAACTACGAGAATATGATAACACCAGATAACCGATAACTGAAGCCTTCTGTTTCAATAAATTTGTTTGAATGGCTGTTAACATTTGAGCAAATACCTAAAAACTAAGTCACCTAAACTTTTTAAACTACATGTATTCTACTCATAAGTGAAAAGAGTGAAAAAGAGTGTACTAACGTGGTTCACATGCTTTAGATAATTCGCTAAGATAGAACTGGTTTGAACAAGCACAGACTCCACTGACACAACTTGCTTCATCCGAACATTTGTAATAACTATTGCATGCAAACCCTGGAGGCTGTTCTGTAAAGGAAAAATCATGATGTTTAAAAGTATAGTTAAATAGCATTCTTTGGAGGAGGTTGGTTTTTTAACGTTGCTGCTTTTGCAGGCGTTGGCAACGAGGGACTAGCTCTTTTAAAGGTCCTCTTCATTTGTTGCAATCTGCGAGGTCTCTGTTGGGTACGGTCATCTGCGAGGTGTCTGATGGGTACGGTCATCTGCGAGGTCTCTGTTGGGTACGGTCATCTGCGAGGTGTCTGATGGGTACGGTCATCTGCGAGGTCTCTGATGGGTACGGTCATCTGCGAGGTGTCTGATGGGTACGGTCATCTGCGAGGTCTCTGATGGGTACGGTCATCTGCGAGGTGTCTGATGGGTACGGTCATCTGCGAGGTCTCTGATGGGTACGGTCATCTGCGAGGTCTCAGATGGGTACGGTCATCTGCGAGGTCTCTGATGGGTACGGTCATCTGCGAGGTCTCTGATGGGTACGGTCATCTGCGAGGTCTCTGATGGGTACGGTCATCTGCGAGGTCTCTGATGGGTACGGTCATCTGCGAGGTCTCTGATGGGTACGGTCATCTGCGAGGTCTCTGATGGGTACGGTCATCTGCGAGGTCTCTGATGGGTACGGTCATCTGCGAGGTCTCTGATGGGTACGGTCATCTGCGAGGTCTCTGATGGGTACGGTCATCTGCGAGGTCTCTGATGGGTACGGTCATCTGCGAGGTCTCTGATGGGTACGGTCATCTGCGAGGTCTCTGATGGGTACGGTCATCTGCGAGGTCTCTGATGCAGTCCTATATCACTTTTTTTTCCGTCATACGTCTTTGAACATTGAATAGAATTGCGTCAGTGCAATATCGTATGTCAGTTGTCAACATATCTAATGATAGTCAACCTACGAAAAAAATGGGCCAGGTCATTGACCAATCTTTATTCATTTTCATTTTCTTTGGTCGGATGTTTGTAACCTCTATAACTATAATGCACAAGTAATTGAAAAAAAACAACGTAACATTTGCTAATAAAATATTTATTTTGTGAAAAATTACATACAACCTTTTAAGAAAAAACAAAATAGGTCTATCAGTAAATTATTGCGAGCACTTAGACCAGCGGTACTCAACCTTTTAAGCTCGGCGACCCTTTTTACAATCCCCCACTCTGCCGCACCCCCCCCCTACCCCCGCTCAAACACACAGCAATAGGAGAATATACTTTTTCAATGGTCTTGGGCGACACCTTGCAAATCGTCCATCGACCCCCAAGGCAGTCGCGACCCACAGGTTGACGACCACTGACGTAGACTTAACCTTTTTTCCCCACGATTCAGTGATCATGTACTGTAACAATATCTAACTTTTTATTTCTATTTTTATTTACATGTCCTAGCTAGAAGGTTTTCTATCTTAGGTGCCGTGCCAATAAATGATTTTAAACATACTATTGTTAACTCTTTCTCTCCAATTGGACGACACAATCGTTGACTTGATCCCATTAAAATAATTATTTCTTTAACATTTATTTGAGTCATATAAAATAAGGATGCGTCCCCCCCCCCCTTCAAATCTATACAAAATAAAATATTTTCTGATAATAAAGTTCTATAGAAGTTTAATCATAACAAGGAAATGAACTACAAATGAATAAAATGAATAATTCCATCGGATCATAGAGAAGATAACTTACGGAGAGAAAAAATTAAAAAGAGTTAGACCATAGACTTATATATAGGCCTACTAGATCTAGACTGGACATCGAGACCTTTTAACACTAAAAAAAATGTCGTGAAAATTGTTTAGAAAGTTGGATCAAGGCGTTGTTTTGTAAAGTAGTTCAAAGAAGTAAAGGCAATTTGTTTCCACCCTAACCTATGTAACCTATAAATTTTTAGATCAAGATCTAGTAAATGAATATAAAAAATAAGAGTACTCTCCTCTCATAATTATTATTTTGCAATTTTTAGATACATAATCTTCTCTATCAAAAGACTGAATGCAACACTAAATTGTGATTTTTTTGTGTATTTTTGATAATCAATTACTAGATCTAGATCTAAAAAATAAAATTAAATGTTACATAGGTTAGGGTTGAAAAAAAAAGAACAACTTTACTTCTTTTAACTACTTAGCAAAACAACGCCTTAATCCAACTTTCTACAAAATGTTCACGATCGATCAGTCGCGGAAAAGAATGTATTTCCGGTTTCCAGTCTAGTAGTATATATAAGTCTATGAGTTAGACTTTTCTTTTTAATTGTACTAAGAGTTAAGTCTATGGAAGCTAGTTTCCATCTGTCTGTCTGAACAAACTTCTGTCTGGGTAAGATCCAAGCAGATTTAAATTATTACATCCCTATTACCGATGGCTCATGCCTGATATCCCAAGGCGTTCGGATTAGAAGCGAGACCGATGACCGAGCACATCAGGGAAAACTTCCTTCTCTTTTTGTAAGGGACTTTCAACCGTTCCCGCCAGTGCAATGACCTCGACCTTAGGAACCACGACAGGTTGCTTTTTTTTTTGGCTTTTATATTGTCCTAATAGTCTCCTCTAACGACCGTTTCCATCCTAGCGCCACCTTGACACTGGGAAGCATTGCCAGGGGAATGAGTTCAATAAACGTTACAAAAATATGAGTCTTCATATATATCTGTGTTGTTAGAACACAACACACCTCCCAATGCGTGGTCGAGAGGCTAAGTGCGCTTGAACTTGGTTTGGCTTGGCTACCTAGAAGGGGGGCTCGAGGTTCGACACCCGACTCGGGCAGAGTTGTGTTTACTGAGCGCCTAAAGGCAGCACCGAAAACCAACTCCTAGATACCCCCCCCCCCCCACCGGTCCACAAATGAGATTGGACCAAAGCGCTCTGAGCATGTAGCGCTATATAAAAGCTATAATAAAAAAATGCTGCGCCAACGATGGACGGTCTAGCGTGACGCACGCAATGTGTTATTTTTAGACGTTTAAACAGAGCTACAGTTTTAAATCTAATAAACAACAGATAAACTCTGAGTGGGCAATAAATTTGATTAACTTATAATACAAAGTACTAACATTATAAAAAAATTAGAAACTAGTGAAGTACTTCTGATATTCCCTCCCTTTCTCGTAACTAATACTTACTTGTCACTACAGAGATATTAGACTGCACGGATTTATTATTGTAATAATTGTCTGCTGGTATGTTTGTGGAGATAGTAAAGATGTAGGTTCTTCCAGGTGATAGACCATCTACGTAGTATTCACTCGAATTTGGATAAAAAGTATTTCCACCCCACCCAACAGTAAAAAAGAAATTTGACTTCCATGTTTGCGTTGTCCATTTGAGAAATATTGAATCTATCTGGACTATAGAACTGTTGGAAACTGCAGCCCGGACAGTTGACTCTAAAAAAAACAACAAGATTATATTTAAAAATACTTTTTTAAAAAAAGCTTATATTAAGCATAGATGTATCGATTAGTTTGGATCAGTGACATCAGTCATGTAGTAAAATTTTTAATAGATCTAGATTCTAGACAAGCAATAAAAAACAATTGAAAAATTGTTTTAAAAAAAGGGGGAACGACCTGAATGTGAACTCATAACTCAAGCCTCCTCAGGCCGACATTGTAACCACTCTGCTAGTGAAGCTCTTATTAACATAGCAGATTGTAGAGTTATGCGTTTATATAGTCTCGTCGTAAATCATATTTGTGTTCACTAGGACTCAGATGACGACATTTAAGAGGACTAATTCAGATTAAACTTCACTTCAGTCAAGTACACTTTCTCTCCCTTGTTCAAGATGCCAATCAAAACAATTAATCGCCAATAGCCGATGAACTAATTGGTTAATTTTTTTTATGGATTTTTGTTTCGTCAGGTAAAAGAAATAATTTTTGCAAAATTTCAACTTGATCCGAGATTTGTGTGTGAGAAATAACGTGTACAAACTTTTTACCAGACAGAGTGAGTTGATATAAGCTTTGTAATAATACGAACATGCCTCAAAGAAATTATAATACTCAAATGAAAACAAAAAGTGTAATAACGTAGAGAGTTTGTATCGGCTTGTTTATGACCTAACCATCATTGTACTTACCATTTAGACAGTTCCATGTGTTGATGAGCTAACCATCATTGTACTTACCATTCAGACAGTTCCATGTGTTTATGACCTAACCATCATTGTACTTACCATTCAGACAGTTCCATGTGTTTATGACCTAACCATCATTGTACTTACCATTGAGACAGTTCCATGTGTTTATGACCTAACCATCATTGTACTTACCATTCAGACAGTTCCATGTGTTGAGAAACATGTTGATAGGGCAAAGACATGTCTTGGTGACGTATTTTTCGTCTCTACACACATAAGGGGTAAGACACTGTTCAGAAGTTGAACAGGTTACGGCGTGAGAAAGTTCTGTAAACAGTTAGTCATTATAATATAATCTATTTTACTAAAAATTTGAATAAATAATAAACTATGCTACAAATTAAGTAAAATAAGAACTTATAATATTGTTTGAGTCTTTAATTTCAATACAATGTTACGATCATCTGTTTCTTTTGGCCAGCAGAACGACCAACTGCTTTACCTTCCTAATTAAAGTCAGATACCTATTAAAGTTGGGTGGACTCAGGGGCGCCCTAAGAATCCTGAAATAAAACATCCCAGTCTTCACCGAGTTTCGAACGCAGCACCCCAGGCTCAAGTTCTTAGCCATTTAGCCAACGTGGCACATATGTGCGGGCAGCGCGTCAATCCGGCTATTTACTAGCCAGATTGACGCGCTTCCCGAGTCCTTAGTTTGGTTATCACTGATCTAGTCTAATAGATTGGATCTATGTGAAACATGGCGAATGTTACCATTACAATAGAATACAGTAGAATATGAAAAAGGGTTTACCCGTTCAGCCGACATATTCATATCAAGTAGAAAATACTGTTTAAACGGGTTTTCCCGTAATATGTTAAAAAAAATACATTGCTGTTTATTAGAGATAATTTTGATATTTTTAGGACCCCCTATTGTAGGATTGACATTACAAATATACTACTATCTCAGTCATAATATCAGGTACATTTATGCCAAGTTTTATCAAGATTAATCAAATGGTTTTGATTTCGATGCGGGATATACATAGAGAGCCTACATTCATACATTGAGACTTGTCTGCGAGTCCGAAAATTAATGAGGAATGCAGTATTTCCCGTGGCTACCTAGCCACATCTGTGACCTTTATATAACTATTGTCCAACTTTATGTAAGAAACCTAATTTTACCTTTGTAAGGCAATAAAAACCAAGTGCTTCCGTCACTTTAAAAAAAAAAAACTTACTTGCTAGACATGTTCGATTATTGTAATAGCTATTGGAAGAGCATTTGCAAGTTAATCCAGTACATTCTAAATCTTGATGACACTGACTTGTAGATGTACAATAACTTCCGTGCGTAACTCCTGAAAATAAAAAAAAAATATTTACATCATAAAAACCTTTAAAAGTTTATTTTCAATTATATTTGAAAAAAATTTAAGTAAACGTTTCCATTAAACATTATATATATATATATATATATATATATATATATATATATATATATATAAATATGTATGCATATAAAGAAGCATTGTCTTTAATTCAGAGGACAACAGTGTTTCTCATAACAAGCATGCAAACTTTGACACGTCTAACGAAGACAAATATTTAAAACTTGTATGGTACTAATAATTTGTTAAAGATGAATAACGCTTTGGTTGGTGCCAAATGACTTCTTGGCCATGTGGTATACTCTTTGGATTGTCGTTATGATTGTTTCGTGAAGAGGCAGCCACCCCCTGAGTGAAGTTTTTACTTTTGACCTGATTCTATTTATATCTGAAGCAACAAATAAGATGTAAAAAAAAAAGACCATAAATATAAGCGCGCCAACTTTAAGACAAATTTTTCCTTGTTCCACAACAGTTCATCTCATCTGAAGCTCAAGACCTGACCTTAGATCAATTTGACCGATTGCTCAAAATAGGGAACCGCAATTTACATTTAGTATATAACTTTCAGTCATGGCTCTTGTCATAGGCTTTAGGATTAAGGACTTATCGGGTTAACATATTTAGTGTATCATAGAACTGACGTAACTTTAATTAAGTCACTTTCGCCTACTGCTTTTGAATGTTGTATTATTAAATGTTGATATAATAATAATAATAATAATAATAAGGCTTGTCTTCGAGTCTGAAGATTAGTGAGGCAGCGGATTTTCTTTTGGTCTCAAATGTGTATCCCGCGGCCTTCGTGCGTGACTTCCAGCTGTCTCGTTCTGAGGCTGCATGCAAACAGGTGCTCTCTTCTATGTCAGCCAAGGAAGATGGACCTCGCTAGCATCCAATAAATTGGGCACGTAAGTTAGTACAGCCGGCTAATCTGAATGTAATAACCAAGAGCTAAGTTTATTGTCTGCCTGCTATATCCTAACTGTAACAAAATTCGGAAATCTGAATCAGACTGGAAATTGAAATAAATGTTCACAAATTTAGAATTTACTTTATGAATGCCAAATTATTCATGCAAAGACAACAATAAAAAAAAAATCGTATTTCTTAAAACAAGTTGCAATTTTTATTTAACACTTATTAAATGTCGTTTTAGATGTGGTTCTTTTGTATGGACTCTACTTACTAAGAAAGCACGATGATGAACTTTGATTATAATAATGAGTTGTCATACAACTACATCTTGCTCCATTGCAGGTTAGGCCAGAAACACATTGATCGGTACTGTTGCAGGTATTTCCATAAGTTATCCCTGTTTAAAAAAGTCAACCGAAAACTTTTTAAATGTATAATTATTGTATTCAAGCGTTTATTCAGACAAAATTAATTATCATTTTTTAAAATTGAAATCCAGTGACGTTGAATTTGTTTGATAGAAAAGAATTAAAGGATTTCATTCTCTTCTCCTGTTAGAAGTTAAAATACATTTGCGATGAACTTCGAATATATTTTCAAGTGGTTCGATCTCCACATACAATAAATGTAAACAATTGAAGTATTTATACGAGATAAGTTATGAAATACTATAAATAGGATATTTTTCTGAGTGGCAAATCCGTTATCCATTAAAAGAGTTAAAGTTTGAGTTGTAGCTCGAACTGTATAGTGTTAAGCACATAAAAGCATCACCTCAACTGATCTTCAAAATGCATCCTCGTTGAAATTTGAAAAAAATAAAATGCATCGTTACGCAGTTGGAGTTTATTTGCTAAATTTCATCTCGATAGGTGAAACAAAAAAGCTGCTAAATTAAAGGATTCAAATTTCTAACAGTAATGAATGATTGTTAGCTCATAGAGAGAATCGAACACAAAGTTAGATCTTAGTATTTTAATATCCTAGTGAAACTTACTAGATTTGCAAATTCGAAAAGAATGATCGTAATAATGAGAAGTTGAACAGTTGCAGACACCTGAGTTGCAAGATAGACCTTCTACGCAGTTGAGACCATAACAGTTGTTTCCAAAACTGACTCCTGTTTAGGGCACACGAAAAAAATAAATGATATCTAATACACTGTAGCAGTAAAATTTTTGTAACGAATTAATCAGAATTAGTTATTTACAAATACATTCGCATTTAAAATGTAGATCTATAACAATACTGAAGAGAAGTTAATATTTCGTCTCTAGATAATGCTTGAACCCTCAATTGAATGCGAGGCAAGGTGAAGTCTTAAGCAAAGACAGCTTGAGATTGAAGGGGCAGGAAAGTAGGGTCATAGAGAATCACTAGAGAAGGTGTTAGATCACCAAGGCTTTTAGTGGGTTTTTCATCATTGCTTAGAGTCACTGCTTAATACATGTTGGGAAAGTCAAAGTGGATGGTTGTCGGCGGGTGTCGGGTTTACTATTGTAAGGGTCAAATTCTATATTGCCTTATCCATGGGCGTGGGCAGAGAAGAGGTTCGGAATTCATCTGGCGACTGTGGTTTTGGTTTAATTTTTGTATTCAGTGGGAGTTTTGAATGTTCAACCACCCCCTTGCTCCCTGTCACTGCTTATTAAGTGACATTTGATTAAGCATGTAAGAGTGTCTAGTGTACAATAATTAAAGAAGTTTCATTAACTAGAAGGCTGTTGTATTAATTGTTGTTGTTTATGTCTACTGAGTAATATCATACAACATATAAATTTAGAAATAAACTCCATCGTAGCAGATGAAATATTTATTCATTATAATAAAACAGTTCACAATAAATTGAAAACTTCAGCCATTTATAAATCACATATAATACTTCACAGAAATCAATCCATTGAAAAATATGAAATACACGACTAGTAAGTCCCTCTATTCTACAGATACGTCTGTCTTCTTCTCAATGGACCTCATTCACAAACAACATTTAGCCACGTGGTGCTCTATGTCTTCTATATAATTTACGATCTCATGTTTAATTCATGATGGTTGTCACGTGACAGTTTTTTCCGTTGTTTTATCAATAAGATCACGTGACTAAATGTTGTTTGTTTACGATTGGTGAATGAGGTCCATTCATGGCGTCGACTAATTTCTGACCATTTGGTCAACTCCCAAAACCTGACTTCTAACCCATAATTCAACTGTGGACCCTTATTTCACACGTAAAACACAAATAGAAAGTGTACTCAGTACTTCCCAACTATTCCGTGTCACAATAATTACCAAAACAATGTTGTGACATTCCCAGCTAAGCAAAGGGGGTGAGGATTAAGGTTCAAACGTCTCTCAAATAACATAATACTGATAAGAGTAGTTATTAAAATGTAATTAATTTATGTTAAAACATTTTGTTCTGATTTGATAAGAGCGATTCGGTCTACCATTGCTTTCGTATAAATAAAATGTAATTGCCTCTAGATAGGCCATCAATTTGTAGACGGACAATTTCACATTATACCTGCAATTGTATCAATCTAGTAGATATGCCCAAAGAAGGTAAAACACCAAGAAATAGTCCTTGCGATTTGCCTTTGGACTTTCATTGAGATTTGTAAACATCAGTATTTGACAACTGTTTACTTAAGGTTAACGCGTCTCCTCAAAAATATGTAACTTTCGCGCAGTGATACCCAGTCTAATTTATTTACACTCAAACTTTTTTTTTTCAGCTTTATCATCTCATTAAAATACAAATGTTTAAACAGAAAAGAATTACTTAGGCTAACAAAAGAAAATCACTAAAAATGCTTAAAAAATGTTACAAAAACAATCTATCTTCACTAAAATACACACACTGTTTTTCTCTTAATTTCTTGATTTGTGAAACAACTTAACATGTTTGACTTCCTGTCCATCCCTTGTCTTAATCGCCAGACTACTCGATCTTGAAAATTAATATTCACACATCCGGTGTGGTCACACATGTAGCCCGTTTTACGCCTAACTCATTTTTTTTTCATCAAACCACTGTGACGTAATATTTCCTGCGAGGAAGATTACCCGAATCTGTCCTATATAAAGGTCGGAGAATTCGAAATCCATTCCCTGCTTTAGCGACATCTTCCCCTGTTTGTGGAGTTCTTCCTCCTGGTATGATGAGTTTGACAATTTCGCAAAGCATTTCATATAATTTATATATTTCTATTATCAGCATTAATATCCAATGTTAATCGATTTTTTTTTGCTTACATTTATTTATCAATGCACACTCGGTTCAAGTATTTGTTTTGTTCTTTCATTAATGTTTATATGATCGAAGCCTGTATAAATAGATATAAATGAAGATGAGATATATTTCTATTTTAATCATTTGTTAACACGTACTTTCATTTTAACACCTGTTCTGTATTATTTCGTTACTCAAATCCTCCCCCTTCACTACGATACTGTATATTTTCGCATTGCCTATATTGTTCTCTCCTATGCAACATGATCACCCGTGTATACGTAATCTTCCTTTGTCCATATTTAAGAATGAATTATCTTTCATTAAACGTTAGTGTACCAACTCCTCAGCCACGTGATTACCTCAGATCTCTTCTGCAGCATTATAACTCCCCCCACCTCTTCTTTTAATGTATGTTGACTATAACTGTCAAATGTATTTCTCATGTTTTGTTGTTACTATCAGAACTGATTTTGTTAGCTTTTTTTTTTCATTTTTACTGAGATTATATCAACTCTGTCTGTCTGTCTGGTCAAAAGTTTGTACACAATATTTCTCCCACACCCAATCTCGGATCAAGCAGAAAATGTGTACAATTATTTCTTTTACCTGACAACACAAGAAAAAAAAAAACAATAACCAATTAATTAATTAATCAATGGTATTAATTTCCGCTTGACTGAAGTGGTGGTATAAACTGAATTAGTCCCCTTTATACATCTTCGATGAGGCTATAGAAACTAACTATAGATAACTATACAATCTAACAGATTGGTTACCGCGTTGGCTTGAGAAGCCTTAGAAGGTTAAAGCCATGAGTTCGTGTTCAGGTCGTTCCACTTTTTTTTTTAAATTTTATAAATGTTTTTATATAGTTAGTCTAGAACTCTAGATCTATTACAAATTTAGCAGCATGACTGATCCAAACTAATTAATGCAAGTGTGCATAATAAAAGCTATATTTTAACAAACATCTCAACCAACTCAAGGCAAATTACTATATAGTATGCTCGTCTAATGTGGCTACAGTATGTGAAATATTGTTTTCCTAAAAATAGAGTGCTATCAAGCAGTGCAAAGTGTCAAAGTTTTCACACCGTTATTCAATGTTAGCTCTTTTTAAAGGTCAGTTGTTTTAGCAAGTACAGCTGCCTACGCCTCTTAATGGACCTCATTCACGAATCGTAAAGAAACAACATTAATCCAAGTGATTCTCCATCTCTTCTATACAAATTACGTAATCTATAAAGGTTGTCACGTGATACGTTTTTTTTTTCATTGTTTTATCAATATTATCACGTGGCTAAATGTTGTTTGTTTACGATTGGTGAATGAGGTATATTTTCAAACCTTAAGTTTTCTTTCAATTTCTTGTTATCACTATCCAGCAAAATGATGTGATCTAGATTGTGCATTCACATCTTCGAAGTCAATCATTTTATGCTTTGATACAGTTTTTTCAATACATATTGATAGTAAATAGTAAAAAAAAACTTGTTACTGTTTTCGAAGCCGATATAAAGACAGTACATGTCGATGCTAACTCTGGTATTTAGAGTTTGGTGTGTGGGGATATCTACGTTTATCTAACTAATGTTATCTCTTTTTAGCGGCACCCAAAAGGGTAAAAGACGCTTTTAGTTTTGTGTGGTCTGTCTGTCCGTCTGTCCGTCCATCCCGTTTAGATCTCAGAAACTAGAAGAGAAAATGAAAATCGGACATCATGATATTTTAGATCATTCAAAGTTCTGATGCAACGGCTACTTTTTCTTTTCCAAAAATGAACCATCTAATGTTTAAAAATTATATATGCAAGCAGATATTTCAAAAAATTACACTACTTTAAAATGACAAACTTAAGGGGAAGTAAGTCATATTAAAAGTTCATAAGTTTCTTCATTAATAAATCAAAATTCATTCATAGATTCGCGCGTTGTTACAAAAAAATGCATTTAAGGTCACGATTGAAAAAGTATTAATGAATCATTATAAAATAGATTTTCCATTTATTAACTAACTCATGGAATAGAATACTGATTCAAATGTTGTTTTTAAAAATAATGGTAATACGAACTTCGTTTCAATTGTAAGTTAAAAAAAAAACAACAAAAAAACTACTTTATACCTCGCAATCTTCACACATCCTCATTAAGCTATTCACTTGACAACAATCTAAATTACAATAAATAGAGGTCAGATCTACATAGATCTATATTTATAATACGAGTTCTAGTCTAGATATAGTAGATTCTATATCAAGATTCTATATCAAGATCTACACTTAGATATAGACTTAGACCTAGCTCTAGATCTAGACCTAGAGACAGAGATTTATTTGTAGATTTAGTTTTAGAGACTTAGAATTAGACCTATTTCTAGATCTAGGCTTAGATTTATATCTTGAATCTAGATTTAGATCTAAAACTAGGTCTAGAACGAGCTAGACGTATGTCTAGTTTGTATGACAAAAATGACAATGGAGATATTAATTTGTATTAGCGAGGGGAAAGTCTTGTCATCTGTACACAAGTGTAGCTTTTAAAGAAGTTCAAGAATTTTTTTTTCGTGTTGCCAATTTATCTAATTTTGTTAGAAGAATAAATCTTTTTTAGTTTCTCTTTATTACACTGTAACATTTCATTAATTTTGAATGTATGGATAAGGTTAATAATTATTATTTTAAAAAATATAAGTGAACGCTAAATGAATATATGGAGATGTTGAGGCTGAGGGGTAAAGCACTTGGAACTGGAAGGTCCGTGATCAAATCCTGTTGAAGACTCTTGGTGAACAACTGCGGGGGCCGATTTTGAGTTTCTGTATTAAAGTTATTTATTTAGCCAATGTTTTATGTCATAGTGAAGTCACAAACAAGAATAGAACTGAGATTTGTAAAAACGCTTTCGTTATATTATAGATTGCCATTGTATATTATAAGTCAGAATGTTTTGGAGAAGTCGGTCAACAGTGATGCCCCAATGATCCAACAGACAATGGGAAAGGTGAATCTGAAGGTGAACGTAAAAACGAATTTAAAAAAAAAACTCGAATACATTTCTTTCATCCAAGTATCACTTACCACTTTTACAAACTCTAGCGCTACTATCGTAATACTGACTTGTTGAGCAACGACAAACAGAGTCACGACAAACTAAACCTTCAAGACATTCTTCGCCAAATGGGCAATAAGATCCATAAGAGTGTCCTGAAATTAAATTAAGATAGACATGGAACGTTTGTTTTCTTTTTAATTTTTTTTATTCTTTTTGCAATTAAAGTAAAGTAAATATTTAACGAGGAAATTAGGAGTGCGTTGAGTCAAAAATACACATTTCAAATTGTATGATATGTTACAATTCTATATTAAGGGAAAATAGAAAAAGGACTTTATAAGTAATCGCTGGTGATATAACTATGCGAAAGATTTCACTCAATAATAACCATTTACATGTAATGTAATAAAATTCTTTTCGGGTTTTCAGATATTTTAATGCTTTTTTTTTCTTAACCATACACATTTTTAAAAAGTAAATTATGCATTTTAGAACTCCCTAATATATAGCTGCTTCCTAGTGGTCGAAGTTGAGCACTATATTATTTCCAAAGAACTCGAAGATTGCTTGTGTTATGTTTGGTCTTTTGCAGAAATGCCCGCATAATGTTTATTCATGATCTGCGTTCTTTATTGATGGCTGATCTCCTTGTATCTTGAAATACTGACATTCAAGGCTTCACGCCATGACGAGCGATAAAATGCTAGAGTTTCATAGTCGTAGGCGTTCATTTCACATCCTTTGGCGGAACTCTTGACATATTCTTATATTTCTTGTGACCCCGTTGAAAGTGCTTCCCAGCACACAGCTCCACTGCCGTCACTTCCTAGAATTTCTCTCATCGCTTAGTATCAGCATGTCACAAACTTTCTCATTTTAATTCTATTTGATTTGTAATCTTTTAATTATAAAAAAATAATAAGTTGTAGACGTCTTAGGAAAGAGTTTCTGAAACTCAGAAATGTAGGAAAACCCTTGGAGCCCGCGGCTTAGCCCCAAACATCGCTGATTGAGCTTAAGGCACTACGCCCAACATCTTATCTGATCAGTTTAGTTGCGAACGTAACACTTTTAAATTGTACAATGTTTAGAAACACATAGACATAAGCCCCTCGCACGCCATCAGACGTATAGGGCTGCAAGCTCTCTGTACATTCTAAGGTGACTTTCACAGAAACTTCTCAGCTGGTGCCCACGAAATTCTGGAATTCTAAAAACGTGTAACGTCATGTTAGAAGTGGCAGCATGTTTTTTACGTTCCTCTTTTAAGCGTTCGTGTTAAGTCTGACTTTGGTAAACGTGTTTCGTCTTATCTAATGATTTGTCTCACAAATCTCAATCGACGTGCAGTCGCCTCTTCCCTTAGACAACTAATGCCTATGCGAGAAAAGATTTGTAACATCTATCTCGGTACGTTATTCGTAGGATCCTTCTCAGACATACTGCTCAGCTTCTTTTCAACCTTCCACGTCTCGAAGTGTAGGTGGCCGTTAGAACATATATTGTATTGAGTAGGATGATTTTAATCTCCAGACTAATTGATTTGTTTGTTCAGATAAGCCTTACTTTTTGAAAGACGGCTTCTGCTTTCCAATCCGACATGCAACACAATCATATGCATCTTCATTGCTTAAGATAACACTGCCTAAATAGGTTAAATTATATATTTTTTCAAGATCTGTATGACCAATGTTGATGGGGGTGCTGGGTAACCTGCACCAAATATGCATAACTTTGAGGGCGTCTTGTTCCGTCATATCGTGTATACATTTAATTGTATTTCAATATAATGCTTTGTAGTCTGTGAAATCCAACTCGGTTTGATTTACGCCATGGGAACCCGAATGCAGCTTGTTTGAATGCAGTATTTCTATGACATCGTCGATGGCTACTACAAAGAGAAATGGCGATAACATAAACCCTAATCTCATATCCGTCTCGATGTTGAAGAATTCCAACGTCTGTTGTGACAACAGCTTGATCTGCTTTAGACATGTCGCTGAATCTGGACAGGTTGTTGCGAGATGCCTGCTTCTTGTGCTATTTTCCTAAGTGATTTCGACGGACACTATCAATTTTTATTTTAAATCCACAAAACTTATCAACATCCTTTGTTGGTATTCAGGGTTTTGCTTAACGATATTTCGCATGACGTAAAACTGCTCAGTGCTTTATCTGCCTTTTCGGAAACAGCTGATAAACACTAGTTTAATTTAAAACTTTTTCCGTAATAACTTTGGATAAATGTCAAAAACATTTTAAAATAGAATCGAAAACCATTTTCTGGTGTAACTATCAATTAATTAACTTACGGTTTTAGTATTCAACATTAAGAAACAAAAAAACAATATCTTTTATATTTTTTTTAGAGGGAGATTCTTTTTTTCCTTTATGGAATGTGACATTCCGAGCTTACCGCATCGGGTGACACCGAACCTAGTGACGCCACTGCACAGCTCACCAGAAATAAATTGCCAGTAACAAAAGTTATGGTTAAATGTGTAGGGTTTTGTCGTCATCTTATCCCACACCCATTCTTGAAACCTTACACAATTATCTATTTAATAGGAAAACGAGAATCAAGGGGGAAGAAATAACCAATTAGTCAATTAATTTTGGCATTTATTTTGTTCAATATGAAAAATGGGAATAACGTATACATTATAGAGATATATGTTATAAATGTGGAGTTTTTCCTTTTAGATAAGATTTTTGTTTATTTTAAGTATTTGAATATTTTGCAAAGTTTGTTGTCTTTTAAAATGTTATTTTTATTTATTTTTTTATTTATTTTTTTATTGAAATGAAAACCAAAATGTGATAAATGAGTTTAAAATGTATCGTGCTTATAATATATTTTTACACATTTCTTTTTTTTTTATAACAAAATTCTAAAAATAAAATTGTAGTAACGATGATTTATTATATTTTTGAAAATTCATTTCTTGACTAACGTAATTCTCGGCGTTATTGATTAATTTGTTTACAGGTTTCATTGTTATTAAAGATTATTAAGATTGTTGGTGATTAAATAGCTAGGTATATAAATAAGAGAATACATTTTATTTTCAAAATATTGCTAATATTTTCTTTTCGTTTTATATTTTTTCATGCAGGTTCTTTGAGAGCTATCTGTTGATGAGGTCTGAAACTGAATTGACAGGATCATTATAACAAATTACTTGATAAAAGGTGAGCTTTAGCTCATGATTATTTTAAGTAAATGGTACAACTTACTAGAATTGCAATTTTCGTAACTAGGATCGAAATATTGTGTGGATGTACATTGACAATAACCATTTAGGCACGTGAGTCCAGAGGCACATATGGTATTTGTGGTGCAAATGTTGCCATATCCTAACAATATCAAAGATCATGTCAATGTATTTACAATTAGTTCATGTTTCAAATTGAACATATATTCTTATTATCAAAAGAAACATATATGTGGAAAATGTCTTTTAAATTATGCAAATATTAAAGAATAAATGTAAGTTATGATATGTTACTAAGTATTTCGAAAAAGGCTTTATTTTCCATGAAATTTGACAGTCAATTTATATCTTTGGGAAGAGAATAACTAATTAGCCACACAGAGTAATCCTTGTTTGACCCTTATAATTCTGTGAAATATTATCTTCTAAAACATAAATAATGAATATTCACATTTGACTAGAGTAACACACTTAGTAAAATCACTAAATTTAGAGAACCTTCCGAATAGAAGACTCAAAAGTAAAGTAGCAATTATACAAAAAGCACTGAACCATAATCTTCAAATACAAAAACAAAATTTAATAAAATACTCAGAAAGACACAAAGATAAAGGCACATTCCTCGTTCCATATGCTAGGACAAATTTGTACCAATACTCCTTCTTCCCTAGTGCTATAAGAGCATGGAATGGGTTGCCTGAGCTAGCCAGGAAAACCAGTGACTTGGCGGAGTTTAGGTCATTGGTTAATATGCATGACTAAATGTATGACGCGTAGGACGTAATCATCTTCTTTTTTGAAGTAACGTCTGTATTATATAAGATGAATTACCACGAACACAATGGCTTGACGATTTGGAGGCAGATCTACAACAGATTTTGGTCTGGGTGTGGAGATAAAAGGCTCAGGAGAGATCTAAATGGAGAGATGTACTGAGACAGACCAGTCCTCCATGGGCTGTATCGCCACTGAGATAATAGAAAGGATCTTCTAGAGTTAAATTTGGTCTTCACAATCTTTATCTTAAAAAGTGTACAGAATTTTGTTTATTCTCCCTATTGTAAAAGAGTGGAGTTTAGACCTAGCAGAGTGATAAGTACGTCGGCTTAAGGAGGGTTAAGGAGGGTTAAGGAGGGTTAAGGAGGGTTAAGGAGGGCTAAGCCGTGTGTTCAAATCTAGATCGCTCCCCATTCTTTTAATAAATGATTTAAAAACTCATTATGGGAAAATCCACCCAGATATCCTTTCTCTCACCAGTCCCCCCCCATTTTTTCTAACTAGTCCACACAGCGTAGTGAGAAAGTGATAGGGTCACAGCGTAGTGAGAAAGCTAAAAGCATGAAATAGCGCTAAACAAAAACAAGTGGTAAAAATATTTCTAATCGCACAATTTTACTGTTGTTGGTCTAGATCTATTACGACTTTAATGACATGACTGATCCAAACTAATTGATACAATTACACTTCGTATAATTTTTTTTTTTTTAAGTCTTATTTTTTTCTTGTTTTAATACTTACTCGATGTGCAAGTCTTTGTTGATGAGTCATAGTACTGATTAGACAAACAAGTACATGTATTTCCTGTGCAAACTAGATTAGCAACACATTTATCAGAGCTGCTACACGAGTAGCCATAAAGAACTGCAAAAAAAAATGTCTCTGAACATATATCCAAAGTAAATTGTTAAGAACATACAAACTAAAACAATGGGCACAAAAAATGTTTTTAACTTCCCTCAGCAACCTCCCATAACAGAAGCTTATATTGTTTCTAAAGGTCAAATGTATTTTTCAATGCACAGATTTCAAAAACCAATTTCCACATGGATAATAAAGATTTGTATTATCATTATTAAATCGAAATACTTTTTCATCGCCCTAATAACGACAAAGCTAGCCTCTAGTGCAGGGGTTCTCAACCTATGGATCGCAACCCCCTTGGGGGTCGATTGACAATTTGTTAGGGATCACATAAGACCATAAAAAATAATGATTTTTTGTAACATGTAAAATTTTTCACACAAATTCGTCGTTTTTTTTTTTTATTGGAATTTACTGTTTTTATTGTTAACTGTATCATACAACCGAATCAGAATTGAATTCAAACATTTTAATTTTCGCAGCAGAAATATTTTTACAACTATACACTATTGCGCATCAATGCATAACGTGTCGTTACGCCTGGTCGTGTGTTTTTTAAAGCTCTGGACTGTCGTCTGTAAGGTCAAGGGTCAGTGTTAATATTTAGGTTCTTTCTTTTTTTTAAGGATACCCTCAGTTTTCGTTGTAACATCAGTTATTGAGCTTCCTACATCTACATTAACGAAAGCATATTTACTGATACTAATGAATGAGAATAATTTACTTTGGGGGGGGGGGGGAGTCGTGGCGTAGTGAGGAAAGGTAAAAGGGGTCGCCGAACAAAAAAAGTTGAGAACCGTTGCTCTAGTGGATAGTGTTAATTTTCTTAACAGTCGAAGATCATCTTCTCATCATTGGCTGGTATCGGGATCGTTTCACTAGCATCTAAACATACGCTATTTTATGGTAAAATCAAAATATGAAAATCCAGGCATAAGAAAAAAAATTAGAAGCCGGCCAAATAGTCAAAACGTCGCATGTTGCAAGGCTCTTTATTGAAAATAACAACCTCTTCTTTAACTTGTAGAGAAACAGTGAAAGGCATTGTTGCTGACAACAACTAATTAGTTGGCATTTTGTATTACAAGAAATCGAATGTTTCTCTAGACCAGAGTCCTAAAGTAGCGATCAAAATTGTTCTAAGCAATGACCAAATAATAATAATAACCGATAGATGAATGGTGAGTCTCTTAAGGGTCGAGAATAAGAGACTACAAGTCAATATCGATATAAAATGAAATTCTATATAACAGTGTTGAAAATAAAAATTAAATTTGACATCAAATAATGAAGCACATAAAATGTTTTGAAGTGAGAGATAACGTTTGCCTCATTAAGTACTAAATGTGATAAGATGTTTAAAAACAAAACAAGGAAAGGAACAATATACCATTATTAATATAATTCTCTACGTCGCCAAACCATGCGAGACACCACGCACGCACGCCGACTCTCCAACCCTCAATGAAAAAGTCATGGAAAGTAACTCTTTTATTTCTGCTAATCGGACTAGAGTTACCCCTTGTAACTTTCGCGGCGACTGAGAAAAAAAGAGGTGGGGGGGGGGAGAGAACAAGTAATCTTCTCAGTATATATAATTCTCTAAGTTGCCCAACCATGCAGGACAACACGCCGATTCTCTAACCCTCCTCCCGCCTGAACCCGCCCGTACCCGCGCCGTCCTCGCTTTCCAGGCATGCTCAAACCCTCCCCAAAAGAAAAAAAAAGCTCACCATATACTTCATACGTGGCTCTAAATCCAGTTAGAATTCTAGAACCATCTGTTTTGAACTGTATGAACATATAATTGGCTGACGATCTCACAGACCTCAGAGACACTGAACCAGAAATATTCGCCAGTGACGTTGAGTACACATCTCTGCCGTCATAAACTCGTACGTAATCGTAGTTTAACTCTGTATTTACTAAAAATCTATGAAAATTTTGTTTTCATTATTATTTATACAATGAGGAAATTTGACATTCAATTAAAATTACTATTGATTTAATGAATAAAAGCCACCATTGATGGAGATGTAACTTATTACTCGTAATTTATATATGTGAAGTATTGTTGAGCTGTTTTGCAAATTATTTTTCTGTCAATTGTGTTTTAAAAAAAATACTAAACGCAATTGAAATTTTAAGTTTGCTATCCACTTTAATAGTTTTAAAGAAATGCGCATTTTTTAAAAATTAAAAATAAAATATGCATAATCCAGCCTTTATCAGGATTTTTTTTTCGGGATTATTTAATAAAGACTAGAACCGAACTATAGACAAGCACGCACGCTCCTTACACATACAGACTGTATCAGCGCTACTTGTTGACTCTGAAAAGTGAAAAGTATCAAAACGCCTGGATGTAGTCACTCTGTGAATTTATTATGTTTATAATTGTTTTTATTAATGTAAAATGTTGCTGTTGTGCTCTTTTTTTTTATTTGAATAAAAAAGTCCATGTAATTACAAAACTTTTCCAATAAGGAGCAATAAAGCAGTATTTGTCTTAGTCTTAGTTGGGTCAAAAGCGGCTGGTCATTGTTCTCAAATCTGAAAGAGAAACTACTTTATTTACTCATACGAATGGAGTATTTGCAAGTAGAAATATCTATTTAAAACATATTTATACTAAAGCTAGTTTTAATGTACGATTGTTGCAACGCGTAAGTTTATGTGCAAAACAATGTGTTGAAGCAAGTGATTCAAGGAGATGCCAACTAGATAATGACATGTAACAAAGTCTTATGGAGTGTGTGTGTGTGTTACATATGTGATTTAGAAAGGGAGTATTTATTGTTAGTTATAGAGAAAGTGAGCATTAATTTAATGTTAGTCTTGTAGAATGATGCAAGATAAGCTACGCTGTCGTAAGCTGTGTTAAGCACGCCAGACGACTCCAGGAAGCCAGAATGTAAAGACGTGTTTTTATTGAGAGTTAGATTTGTTTATCGTTTTATTTAATTTCATCTCAAGTTAAAATATTTACTTTTGTTTACAAAAAAAGTTGTTCTTTTTTTTTATTTTATAAGTTAAATAGAATACGCCTACATCGGTTTAGTTTTCTGACAAAAGTTTGGTGCTATAAGTCAACGACTTTCCACAACACATACTTCTTTTATGGTATCTTGTTTTAAGTTTTATTTCTTTTTAAGGCAAATCGAATTTTAAAAAAATGTCGACAAGTTTATAGCGGCCCCCAAAAGGGGATAAGACGCTATTAGTTTTGTGTGGCCTGTCCGTCCCATTTAGATCTCAGAAACTAGAAGAGAAAATGAAAATCGGACATCATGTCATATCACCAAATGGGCACATGTGATTCGTAAAACATTCAAATAAATAGTAAAAACTGCACACATCATTAATCTTCTGAATCGATCACAATCAATGGCATTATCATTAAGTAGACTCTATATCTAGATCTACATTTCAGATCGAATCTAGTTTAGAAATCTACATTTTATATAAATACTAGATTGCCACTAGTCTAGATCTAGCTCTACCTGACTAAAGTTTATTTTTTAATTAGGATAGGCCTACATCTACTTTCTAGATTATTCTATATAGAGTATATCTAGATCTAGAAAAAGTCTATAGCTAGTCTAGATCAGACTCAGTAGATCTACTATCTATACATTATTAATATACTTATATATCTATTTTCAACGCCAAGTCCTAATATACCAATATAATAATAATAAGGCTTTTCATCGAGTCCAAAGATTCATAAGGAATGCAATATTTCCCGTGGATACGCAGCCCCACCTGTAACTTCCATATTTTCCCACAATCAGGGCAAGCATAACTATTGTCCGCCTGTGGTCGATTAATATTTTCTTTCGTCGTCTGCGTCTCAAGTGCGCATCCCGCGGCCTTTGTGGGTGACCTCCAGCTGTCTGTCTCGTTCTGAGATCGCATGAAACAAAGTGCTCTTTTCTATGTCTGATATAGCAAGTAAGTGCCTAAGCTGGTCTTTAAAGCGTCGTTTCTGTGTGGCACCTCTGTTACGTCAACCACCTTTTAGCTCATCAAAAATGACTGCTTTTGGAATACGTTCGTCCTCCATACGGGATACGTGCCCTGCCCAGCGTAACTGTCTGACCATAAAAAGTTCTATATACTAGCCTATACTGTCCATACCGGCGTTCGCATGATGGAGCGCAAGCATCTTTGGTGAAAGCGTTCAAATAGTCTTTATTGCTTTCTGTATAATAACCATGTCTCAGATCCATATAGAAGGGATGAGAGAACCATTGCTTGGTAGGCACTTTTTTTTGTAGTTAGTCGGAGCGATCTATTCCGCCAACCCACTCCTGGAGGCGTCCAAAAGCACTACTGGCCATGGCCAAACTGTTATCAACTTCCTTAAAAGCGATGTGTCATTCGATACTAAGCTTCCTAGATATGTGAAGTGGTCTACACGTTAAGGGGACGTCCATTTACGGCTGAGTAAGTATTTTTGTGTCACTTCTGGAATATGAATTCTGTTTTCCTGAGGTTTATAGATAAACACAAAGGAGGCGGCAACGTATGCGAATTAGTTGACCTCGATCTGGAGATCATGTTCATTGTGTGATTGCAGGGCGCATTCATCGGCATAGAGAAGCTCTGTTATGACTATTTCTTTTGTGTTTTTTTTATGGAATAGTAGACGTCAAAGATTGCTGTCCGAACGAAACGTGATGTCGATACCTTCGTGTAATCGCTGCCTCATTTGATCCAGCATTACGCCAAAGAATAGAGTATTGTACTGTATTGTTAAGGCTGTTCCGCGGTGTCGAATACAAACCAATGAAATAAACAGGAGGTAACCCTCAAACTCATTCAGTAACACCTGTGAAAGGCCGATAAAATCAATAAGGGTAATCGACGCTGTTGTAGATCAACAAATATCGTGTCATAACATTAGATAGTATACTAGACTTAAATCTAGTCTAAAATCAAGACGCTAGATATAGACTGCCTAAAGTTATAGTCTAGAGTAAATTCTGATTATCTTAGATTCTATTTCTACTATATTTATAGCCTAGATATATACTCCAGAAGTAGATCTATACTGATTCCAAAATCTAAAGTTACAACTAGATTTATAGATCTATGACTATTATGACAAGGCCCAAAACATGTGTGAGATCAATTTTTCAAAGCAACTAAAATTAATGGACCTCATCTAAAACAAATTCATTCATATATTCACATGTTTTTTTGTTTGCTCGGTTGTTTGTTATTGAATTACAAGTTAGAGTTGTATGTAAATGTTTAACTGCTTAAGTTATTACCGAAATCAAAATTAATTATCTAATAATGCAATATATATAATATCTAATTTGTTGTGAAAAACACTATATATATGAATAAATAGATTCGTTTTTTTATTTTAAAAATAATTCTGTGAGTACTATTTAATTGGCAAGATAGAACTTTGTGGCTCTTTAGAAACTTAGAAATTTTGTAAATTGTAATTTTTGGCTCTTCCGACTTAAAAGGTTGCCGAAGAACACAAAAAATATTAAATTTGACATCATATATTATTGATAAATTTAAACAAAAAAATCCTTTTATTCAGATATTAAAAGACACCCTGTTAATAAGTGGGACCAATAATAAAAAAAAAAAATTGCGTTTTGGCTTTAATTAAGTTTATCTATTGTACTTACGTAGCACTAATTATACTCCCTGACACAGCGGAGATAAGCCATGTGCAGGTCATATCATTGTTATAGGAAACAGGATATCCTGGGCTGACTATGTATCCCATTGATTCATACAGCACGCTGGAGAAACCTAAATAGATACAAATACTTACTATGATATGAATATAAGATAATGATATTGCTCCAAATGAATGAAAATTCAGTTCGAATCCTCCACATCAGCAGTACTTCTATAACAATAACGATGAGTGTAGATGCTAACCCAAACAGCATACACACATGATTTGCGCTGGATGAATTGGACTTCTACGCTAGTAGTTCTCGTACATAAGAATTACTTAAAATACTGGGTGAAAATTGAATAAAGAAGTTTTGTGTGTGTGACATAATGGGGAAATAACTATTTTTGTGCTATTGTAAAGACATGAGTGATTGCCATTAAGAAGTTTATATAAGGGCATGTAGACCGTATTTAGTTGCCACTTGCTCCTGAGTTACCAGTTTGACCACTGGACCCTTGTTGAGAATTGTATTTTCTGTTAGTTATTGGTCGTGTGTCTTGGGGTACTCGAGAGGGGTGTGCCCTGCTATGGAGATCTTTGGGCTAAAGTATATCTTTAATCATTATTGTATTTTACATAATGTATTAATTAGTAGATATAGCCTCAAATGATTTTCAGGCAGTATATTTTTACACTAATGTTATGCATCCTGGGGTACTCTTAAACGTGATATATTTTTCATAGCCTTGTCTCTGAGGGATTCAACTCTGTATTCAATCATCAGATAGGCTTTACCGAACGGATGGCTATATGTGTGATTCTATGAAGCTTATAGGCTCAAAGGTTTCCCTGAAGCTTATAGTTCATCGTGAACCTTTTTTTTTTTTGGCTTAAGGTGGCTATGTTAGCCTGAAGCCTGCCACTCCGGAGTGGCCAAAAGTGGTCTTGTGTTGACCTGAGGCCTGTGACCATCATTTTTGTTTACACAGACGTGTGATGTCCAGAATGTGACAATAGATGTTATGTATTTATTTGTAATATATGACTAGGGCGGTTTACCATACTATTTTTGTGCAACTTTTATTTATTTTGTGTTGAGGTGGCCTGTGAGTTGATGGCCATTTATTTACAAATTTATTTTGCTCTTCCTGTAAATAAACTAAATGTATATATGTTGACCTGCGACTTTGTTAAGTCTTCTGTTGCATACATTAGTTTAATTGTATACCAAGAGGTTATACTTAATAACCTAGCAAATACAAGTAGGGGCCAATGTACCACTGGACGAAAGTGCTTTAACACTGATCTGTTGATCTAAATACCTAAATCTAGCTTATAAGTCTGATGGGAGCTCGTTATTAACAATAAAGTCGCACAGGGATTGTTATTGACGATACATCTCATAGACTTCCTTTAGCTATACCCGCTACTAGGTTATGTTAACTGATCATGCATGTTTTAGGAGGTATCTTTATATGTAACAGAGTTTGTTATCTTTACCTTTGTGTTTTAGCCCTAAAAAAATAATGATTATTTTGAAATCGCATAATTGACTTATATTACACAATTTTTAATTAATGTGTCACTTTCGATATCAAATTAATCGGATTTTCAACTGAAAACAAATTTAAATCAAACGACTTATTTTATAAAAATATCGACAAAAGGTTGTTCAGGATTTTAAAATGAGAAAGTAGTTTAATATAAACGATTGGTGAAAATCACTCTTTAATCGTGTTTCACATTTAATTACCTTGCTTACACAACACAAAAGACTTTTTTTTGGTAGAGAATGTTCCGTATTTTCTTTTCAAAAGGAAATTGACCTATATTACTTTAATTTTCTTACCAATCGTCTCCAAAATTGTTCCAAATTTTTTAAATTTAAAATCTACTAGCACTAAATAACTGTTTGAAATCGCTCTTCTAATATATATATATATATATATAGCGAGTATGTCATGAGTTGTTGTACGAGTTGCGGAAAAATATGCAGGTCGCAACAGGGCTTGCGCAATCATATGAAACACTGCAATCATCCTTAACCTTCAAAATAAAAGCTGTGTTATTATTATATTGTCTATAAAATATGTAATAAGCATTTTCTTCTAGATTTCAATTCATTTTAATATTAATCTTAAATATGTTCGTTGTACGTAACAAATAATGACTTACTTCTAGTATAGTAGATAGCTCTAAATCCTCGATAAGCACTGGAAGCCTTTCGATAATAAACTGACAGACTAGATGAATTCGTAGCATGGAATCTCAGCGTGGAATCAGATCTATCACATGTTTTGTTAAGTAAATGTGTAGAACCTTCAAAAATTTCCAAATAGTTTGTAGGACAATTTGTCGAATCCATGTCTATGTCTAAAACGCTAAAATCAATAAAATTTTGTCCAAGTTAATTTAGCTCTTTTTGTTTTATTATGTTTCAGAAGTTAACAGATAAAAAGTATTTAAAAAATGATATTTTTTGTCTTATATAATTAGAAGACTAATTTTGCGATTGTAGAACACAACTTTTTACAAATAAATTATACAGATGATAAATATAGGTCAGCAATGAAATAAGTGTAAGTAGATAAAGTACGTTTCCTTTTGGACCTTGTAATCATGGTCAAGTTTCTCTACATTAGGGATTGACAATGACCTACATTACGTTACACAACTAATGCAAGCTACTCACTACAGTTTGGTGGACACCCGGGGATTATCCTATATCAGGAAGCTCGGAATATCGAAAATACCTTCCATCACTTCAATAATTAAACAAAAAAAATACAAAGCGAGTTTGTATTATTACACAAACTCAAGAGCGGCCTCCATTGTCTTGATTTGATTGTTGAAATTAACAAAATTAAAAACAAAAATCATTGTGCACTAAAATGATATTAATAAAAAATAAATCTCTTTTAATGTTAAAATATTTCAAAATGAATTTGTATCAAACACAAATATTTTTTTCAATTAGAAGTTGTTGTTTTTTTTATATATTCATTAAGTCAAGTTCCCCTTTCAGACCTAGTTTTCCAAGGGGCAGATGATGTAAAGGTTATCTGTTTTTAGAGTGCATAGTCTACGAGGGTGTCCTATGGCCAGCACAACGACCAACAACCTTTACTTTTTCATAACTAATGTCAGGTACCCATTAGAGCTTAGCGGACTCAAAGACGCCCTGAAGATCCGAATGTAGAAATCCCAGTCTTCACCAGGGTTTGAATTCAGGACCCCCAGTTTGGAACCCAAGCGCTTTATCACTCAGCCACCGCTCCTCCATATATTCATTTGGCGTACTCTTATATTTTTTCAAATAATAATTATTAACCTTATCCATATATTCAAAATTAATAAAATGTTACATGTAGGCCTAATAAAGAGAAACTAAAAAAATATTTATTCTTCTACAAATTAAATAAATTGGCAGCACGAAAAAAAAAATCTTGACCTTCTTTAAGTATTGAGCTAGAAATGACATTCGGTCACACAATTAAGACTTTTCAACTCGCAAATAAAAATTAATATCTCCCCTTCCATTTGTCAAACAAACTATATCTTGAACTAGATCTAGCTAGTTCTTGAACTAGAACTTGATATAGAACGGATCTAGAACTAGATCTAGATCTAGCTCCAGAACTAGCTCTAGAACTAGACTTCAACTAGATTTAGAATCTAGACTAAATCTAGAATCTTAATATAGAATTTTTGGTACCGGGTAATGGTGTAGTGTACTACAGTGGCGTCACTTGGGTCGGTGTCACCCGGTGCGGTAGGATCAGGGTATCACCCCTCCCAAGAAAAAAAATTATCCCCATAAAAAAAAACAACTATTGGTTTTTGTTTTTTTTTCTTTCTTTATGTTAAAACTGTAAGCTAATTAATTGATTGGTTACACCCGAAAATGGTTTTTGATTTTATTTTAAATGTTGTTTTTCAACATGTATAAAACGTGTTTACATAAATTTAAAATTTAACATTTATTTGAGAAACATTGAGTTGAAGATATTCATTAGAGATTATTTAAAAGCTCTTCACGGAAAAGATTTTAAACTATGATGGGGTTTTTTCATCTACTTCCGAAAAGGCAAATCAAGCACTGAACAGGTTTACGACCTGCGAAACATCGTCAAGCAAATCCTGAAATACCAACCAAGGATGTTAATCAGTTTTGTAGATTAAAATAAAAAAAGAAGTTTCATTGCTCTGGAAAATAGCAAGAGAATAAGGCATCTTGCAACACTTTGTTCAGACGCTGGAATTCTTCAACACCGAGACGGATATGAGATTAGGATTTATTTTATCCCCATTTCTGTTGTAGCCATCGTTGATGTCTTAGAAATACATTAAACAGGCTTCATTCGGGTTCCTATAGTGTAAACCGAACCGAGTTGGACATGGCATTTCTTTGAAATACAATTAATACACGAGATGACGGATAAAGACGCTCTTAAAGTTATGCATATTGGATGCAGGTTACCCAAAATCCCCATCAAAATTGTTAATACAGATCTTGAACAAATAGATATGTTAAACTATTTAGGCACTGTTATCACTAGCGATGGAGATGCATATTGTATATCATGTTGCATGTCAGATTGGAAAGCAGGAGCCGTCTTTCCAAAAGTATGGCCTATCTGAACAAACAAATCAAAAAGCCGTAGATTAAAATTCACCTACTCAATACAATTGTCTCAATGACCCCTTACGTTTTGATACGTGGAAGGTGGAAAAGAGGCTGCGCAGTGATGCTGAGAAAGATTCTATGAATAACATACCGAGAAAATATCACCAATAGAGAAATGCTTTTCATTCAGTGGCCACTGAACGTCGATTGACATTTGTGAAACATATCATTACACAAGACGAAACTCGTTTACCGAAATCAGCCTTAACATGAATGCCGAAAATAGGAACGCAAAAACATGACCTTCCACTTTTAATCATGGCGTTTTAGAAGGAAAGTGAGAGTGGAAAACGCCTGAAACTGATTTCTGTGGAGAGAACTTGCAGCCCTATGCGTCGATTGGCTCGAGAGGGTATGTATGTCTATCTGTTTCTCAACATTTTACAAAAAACATGTTACGTTCGCCACTCAACTGATTAGATAATATGTTTGGGGGAGCACCATAAGCTCATCCGGAGTTGCCGGGGCAAGGCTCGGCAGCCAATCATTTTTTTTTTACATTTCTGAGCTTAGGAAACTCTTTTTCCTGGCGTCTACAACGTATTATACTTCTCATAATTGGAACATTACAAGTCAAATAGAATTAAATGAAGAAAGTTTGGGACATTTCGATACTAAATTGAGAGACATTCAAGGTAGTATTTTTTTATTTTTTAAAGTTTTTGAAAAGTGCATTTTTTTCGACTTGGGTGTCACCCCCCTGGTGGGTGTCACCAGGTGCGACCGAACCGCCATAGTGACGCCACTGGTGTACTATACCTACCACTTCTTGATGTGAATCAAATGTTTACATAAATAAATCTGCACTCCTAAGCTGTCAGAAGATAAGCTATTGCCTTAATAATTTTTTTTTCAAATTAAAATATATATATATATAGTTATCATAAATATATCTAGATCTGGACTCTATTTAGTGTTACTTCGATTATCAAATGTAAAATGAGAATATGTCAAAACTGCGCGCTATAAAAGTAGTTCATTATTGCCTTTTTAACTTACAACTAAAACAAAGTTTATATCAATGTTCTTTTTCAAAAACAACATTTCATTTAGTATTAAATTCCAAGAGTTAGTCAATAAATGGAAAAAAAAATAACAATAATACATTGATACTTTTTATATTGTGATCTGATGCATATTTTTGTACCGATGCACGAATCTATGAATGAAGTTTGAGCTAATAATTAAGAAGTTAGTGTCCTTTAAAAAAACAACTTCCCTTGAAGTTTTTCATCTGAAAGTGGTATATTTTTTTAAAAAATCTGCTTGCATACATAATTTTTTTAATTAAATGGTTCATTTTCGGAAAAAAGAAAAAGTAGCCGTTGCATCAGAACTTTGAATGATCTAAAATATCATGAGGTCCGATTTTCATTATCTCTTCTAGTTTCTGAGATCTAAACGGGACGGACGGACCACACAAAACTAATAGCGTCTTTCGGGGGCCGCTAAAAAAAATATTTAATTATTTACCCTTTTTCTCTTTTTCTTTGTTACATATATTAGAACAAAACATAAACACTTTACACAATAGTGACGTATGTCCCAGAAACTCCGTTGATTGTCCAATAATTCAGGCTTCCTGTAGTCATGTAGCTAGGGCTAACAAGGTAACCACACTCTCCTGAATTGCTTGAGTGGGTGTAGCCGATGTCTGAAATTATTTTTTGTACAGTGTTTTAAATATAGACATAAGGGTAAAAAAAAAAAAAAACGTAGGTTAATAACTTGAAATTGTACAAAACTAATCAATTACAAGCATAGACTGGTTGACAAGGAAACAATTTATTAATATTGAAATACAGAAAGGTCTTTTTTTTTTTTACTTTCACTTCACAAAGATAACAATGTGAACATCAGTTTTAGAAAATAAATAAACGTATTATCTATTCTCCTGACAGTTTGATTCCATGTATAAAGTATGAAGGAATTGTTAACTCTTTATACTTAGGTTTATGATATTTGGGTAAAACATGATGTTGTTATAACTGTGGTGGCAACGAGGTTAGGGTTAACGGTGTATGTAATCAGTCAACACAGTATAACACAGGCCAGCTCTAATTGAGCTGTCATCAGTGATGATTGAGACAATCAACTCTTTAGAAAAATATTGCGATTAGATTACTCAACGTGCTATTTATTCGCGATATGGTCACCAAGAAAGGCCTAGCGTAGTTGAAAAAGCAGCGCTGGCGTTAATTAATGTACAATGATTGCATCGCTGGTAGGTCAAATTTATAGGGCGACAACATTTTTAAGTAAATTAGCTTAATATCTTTGTATATTTTTTGACAGCTCCATTCGGCGAATGCCAAAAGTGCTTCTGTCGCCTCCAAAGAACAGTATAGGTCTCTTCAATATCTATAAAGCACTGGTTCTAACCACATTTTTGTATGACTACGAGACCTGGATATTCTATGAGGCTTCTAAGGCGACTCGTACTATTCCATCATATCTAACTTTGTTCCATAATATGCAAACGACGGCAAGACTAATAAACAAAAAAGCAAAGAAAACAACAAGGTTACTAAGACAGTTTGTGTGGAAACACAAACTCAAAATCGGCTCCCGAAGTAGTCGAAATGGGATAAAAATCGTGTTTGACTTTTTTTATCAGACAGACAGATAGACATACAGACCGATGGACAGAAAGAGTAGATATAAGCATTGTAATAGCTATATGTTTGCTAAAGGTCAGTATTAAAGAGTGTAGAGAAGGTATAAGAACAACTTACACAATCTGTCTTTTAACTTCTTAGGAGGGTCAGACACAAATCACGCATGGGGGATAACCACATGTCAATAATATTTTTTTTTTTTTTTTCGAAGTTTAGAGGTTGTGTCAGAGATGCCCCCCAACAGCTTTGTAAAGATCAACGCACGTGTCCTTAGTAGTATAGAGTAGAGTCGTTGGCACCCGTTTGCCTCTGATAGAGGCATATGATCTCTCACAAAAGTCAAAAGACATGCATTTAAGATTAAAAGAAAAACTATTGCCGAAGACAGATGACAGTTGCCCAGGCAAACAACGTCTTTGTCTGCATCAGATGAGGCAACAAAATTAACCGATTCTAAAAGTTAGAAGATTCTAAATTAACTTTATTTACATCAAGTCTTCAAGATTGTACAGTTTGATAATAAACTATTTTCTTAAATACACACAATGTGACCTAATAATTTAGACAGTTCTCGTACACCTGAACTACTGTTATCATGTGCTTTTCATTATAACAGTTTATTATTGTTATTAGATATTTAAACAGTAAAACCTTATATTTAAACTTATTAAATTATTAACAACAATTGCTCAACTGCTACAAAAAAGTCATTTTTACAAAGCATACATGAACTCATTCTGTCTGTCTGTCTGGCAAAAGGATTCTCTCAAACCCAGCTAGGATCAAGCTTAAATTAATTTTGCACAATTATTTCTTTTACCTGAAAAATCCATGCTAAATATAAGCTTTGTTTGTTGATTTTTTTTTTAAAGTTATATGCATCATTTTTTATTTTGATCACCGGCGGCCAGAAACCTGGCCTGTGTTACTGCGAGGAGATCCTGAAAGGGGGAGGAACTCTATTTAAAGAGCGATGAAGTCAGATGTAGTCCAGTATAGTAAGTCTAGACTCCAGCGTGAATTCGGTCCGGTAAGAAAAATCCAGTACGAGTCCAGGTCCAGGACGATGCAGAAAGACCAGCAGTTATACAGCATTGCGATTATCCATTGGTACTGTCAGTGTCTCGTGTGTCCAAAATTGTTACGTTTTGATACAATACATACATTCAAGGGAGAGTACAAGAGCGAGGAAAAATAAATTACCATCTTATTATTTATCATATACACACACACAAAAAAGTATTACAACGTATTTAATTAAATTGGTTACTAGTGTCGTACGCGCGTGAAGTTTTCTTTGCATTTAATATTGGTGTTTTAACGTATAGGAAGTTGTTTCTTTTAAGTGCGTTTTGTTGCCTAGAATATTGTGTGTGTGTGTGTGTGTGTTTACGTCATCCTTAGTTTCCGCAAGAGAGAGAGAGAGAGAGAGAGAGAGAGAGTTTCTTTTGTGAGCTGGGTAGCTGGTTTTCTGTTTCCCGGTTGTAATGGTACGTAAGTACATAGTTGTATTAAGTAAGCTGATCTATAGGTACGGGTGTCGCTATTGAAAAGTTCTTTGTTGTAGCGGCATCGCTAGATCTAGGTTTTCTTTTCGTTTCAGGGTGTTAGGCTTCGACTATGGGAGAGATTGTCAGATTGTCGCCTTTCCGCCCTTGGAGCCGATCCTAGCTATCGTTGATGAGGTGTAGGAAGTTGTTGCGAACCCTGTTTGACTTGGGCACCGTATTTTGAGGTGTGCTGGAGCTCTTGTAATTAGTGTTATTATGTGTACTTACTGTTGTAACTACCATTAAGACTTCATCCTTTTTATCATATGTTATCTGTTCATTAAATTGTTAACTTTCCGCTTGGGTTGTTAACTAGTGTAAGTTCACTTAGTGTTAACATCATGGGCGTAGCCAGGATTTTTTTCTGAGGGGGGGGTTTAGGGGGGAATCCCCCCCCCGCCCCGCGAAAAAAATATTTGTATGTATGTATGTGTGTGTGTGTGTACATAATCTTTGTTACTTTCTGACCCTTCATTCTTTCGGAAAACGTTTATTGTGCCCGTGTATTGTTCTTCCTGTAGTTAGTGGAAAAATTTTTGACTCACTGCCATTGCTAGCAAGGGGGTCTGGGGGAGCGCTAGGAGCTCCCCTAGTGCGGGGCGGAGCCCCGCCGCCTAGCACTATTTCTAGTATTGAAAGCCAACAAAATGTATATTCTGAGGTATCTACAGTGCATTTTCCTGCTAATGTGCTATTCTTACTGACTTAGACCCTCCCGCGCCGTTCGGCGCATTTGCTGGCAAGCTGTTTCCACAAAATCTGTCACTGGTAATGTCTGAAGCCTCTTCCCACCTGCTCTGAGGACCTCCATGAAAGTGTCAAGTTGTACTAGGAAGTCATCGCAACTCTTATTATGCGTAATTCATTTTGTCGGAGAACATGTCCCCCAAACCTCATGCGACGCTCTGTCACAATCTTACTAAGGGGTCGACTCCCAGTTCGGCATAGGATTTCCTTGATTTAGACCCGATCTCTATAATTGACTCCTAAAATCTGTCTTAGCCATCTTTATTGAGCCACATTTAGTGTTTTTCAATTTCGGCAAATGACTATTCACTGCACTTTATTAAAGGGGCCCCGCCAATGGTAGAAATGTGTAACTTCTGTTGAATACGCTCTTGGAATTAGGTGAGTGTAGTTTGCTTTAAAATTCATATCGAAAAGGGAAGTTTTATCGTCAAAATCATCTGTTGGAGGTTTTAAACGAAAAAATCTTAGGATTTTTTGTTTTTTTTTTAAATTCAAAACCCCATTTAGCTACGATCATAGAATTTGGTAACTCTAGTTTGCTTTAGAATAATATTGAAGACCAACCCCCCCCCCCCCTGGCTACGCCCATGGTTAACATTAATAGTGTTCTTGTTGAACAATTGCCTTTTAGTTACTACCGTTTAGTTGACTAACATTTATTTGGTGCTTGTATTCCTGTGTATGGTATTACCTGTTGGGTCTTGCATTACACTGTTCAGAGTGGGGTTCCAGGACCGTAATATCATACCCTATGTAAGCGACTAAACCCACCTGACAACTAGAACATAGGATAAAATATTTCTCAGCGAATCGACTTTCAACATTAATACACCATTTACGTTAATAAATATAAAGTGTGGAATTTAAATCTCGACATCTTATTTTATTGGATGTATTTATCTATGCCAAAAACACTATAATCGAATATAAAATTTGTTATAATAAAAAAGCTTATCTAAGGTAAATAAATCCACACAACTATATATCTTCTTCGATATAAATAAAAATAATTACCAATAATTAATCGACTAATTGTTGTTGTTGTTTTTTTTTGGCACGGGCAATACGTATAATTGTTTAAAATTTTAACTTGATCCGAGAATGGATGTGGGACAATTAACGTGTACAATCACCTAAGGGACAAAACTCTACAGATGTAGCGATATATCTGAATATTAAGGAATAATTTACCTTGCTGGTATCAAACTGCATAGTTAATGATTAGCAATTATTTCACTTATTGGTTAATGGTTTTATTGATTCTTCTATTGTAGTATTCAGTGGGGGCGCTATCGCTAGGCATAAAGGGGGAAAGAAGAAACTAAAGGTGCACTGAAACAAAAAGTCTTCAAAATTAAAGCTGGCAAACTAAATCGACACAAATTATTATTAGCTTGCCTCCAATTTTATCGTTAGAAATTGAGTTCGGGATTTCCATTTTCTATTTTTAAATTCTTACTTTTTTGCTGTAATCGGAGGGTGTCTGTTGTACTTAAATCTTGCGCGCATAAACGTTCATGATTTAATAAACAAACTAGGTAATACGCCTTTTAGATTAAAGTTTATTTTATCTACATATGTTAATATATTGATATGTAAATGTTAATTAAGAAAAACGTTGAAGCTAACATTCAAATAGAATAATTTTTAAAAATGTTAAGCAAAAAAAAAAACTTGAGAAAGTGTTATGAAAACTAGCTGGTATGTAATGGAATATTGCAAAGAGCCTTAGTGCATTGGCACTAGATAAAAAACAAATGATGACAAAGATGTTAGACTCTTGTGGTCATAGGTGACCTTAGCAGTGCGCAGGGCCCTGGGCGAATGTCAAATGCGGTGCCCTGCGCTGTAAGGATAGACTAGATATATCGTACCATGTCAGCAAACGGGATCGTCCAACACTAACACTGAAGGCCTTTTTTGTTACTAAACATACTATCTTACGTAATTACTGTACTATTGGCCTTAAAACTACATAAACTCAAAATGTTCTCTAGTTTAACTTCTGAATCTAATAAGTCCACAAAATGCTTTGTAAAAGACATCTGTTCTTTGTGGCTAACACCAAGCGTGCAGTCAAGGATGACGGGAAAATATGCTATCAGGTCCGTAAGCTCGTTTTGATTCCTATATCCGAGTTACTGGTCATGAGCCTTGGCGTTTTAATTCGTCAAATTTTTTGCATGGTTAGGTCAATTTTGTCAAGCATCTCAACCAGACCATAAAACTGGACGTTGTTCGGCGCATAAAGATCTCTGTTCTCCAACAAAATATTTTTTTTTTGTTATTTTTATTTAGGCCAAGGTGAATTGTTGAACAGTGATAGTCGCTTAGAATGTACAGGTCATAAGATGGTGTCTTATATTATTCGAAACTGTACGGTATTTCGAAACCAAAAATTTGAGCTTAAAGGTAATTGGTATCATATAAATGCTCAGAAATATTGAGCAACAAGTTGTAGTTTATGAGAATTGGTCCGGTTTCCGAAGTTGATGGTGACAAGAGAATCTCCTACTGCGGGGCCCCCCTCAGGCGTGGGGCCTGGAGCGGTTGCCCCAAGTGCCACCCTCCTAAGGCCGCTACTGCTTGTTGTAAACTGAAGTTTGCTGGATTTCGAAAGGGTTTTGTTATTGCTCGTTTTGTTAAGCTCTTAAATACAATTATTATTATTTTTTTTTTTTTTTTTGAGAAACAGAAAGATTCAACGGTTGGTGATGACTTAGAGAACGCTAAAAAATATTTTTTTAATTGTAGGCACAAGAGAGATATGGCTGCATTTGAATGTTTGAGTAACATTCCAAAACTTTGGTCGAAAATGGAATTATGTTTTAGCTTTTCCCTCAAAATACATGGTTAATCTTGATTTAGAGCTTAACAAACTTAATGAATAAGCAAAGAAAAAGAGTGGATGTAGCCACTAGAGGAGACCTTCGCCTTGTTTTGACTAATTTAAAGTTTGAAATTTTAATATTGTCAGACTTCAGGAGGCAGAGGGTTTCCATTAGCTAAATTTCATTTTTTAGTAAATTTAGCAATAATAATGTTTATATTTTAAAAAAAAACTAAATTTAGAATTAAACCTAAAAATACAAGGCCCTAATATTCAATAATTTAAAAGTGGATTGAAAGAAAGGCATGACAATGAGATTAATTTTTGTGTGTAATTACTGCAAATTATTTGACATAATTTTTTATATAATGATAATATTTGCAATGCCTTCAATTCCGAAGATTACGGCTGAGTGCAGTGTTTCACATAACTACGCAAACCCACTTGCGACCTGCATATTTTCCCGAATCTCGAGCAGACTAAGCCGTTGTCAATCTATTGAAACCATCTTTAGCTGAAAATGCAGAGACATTACTCAACGAACGACAGGTGAAAAACAAAGTGAAATACAATGCAAAAGCAAGACTACCTAAAGATTATTCTGTCGGAGAGTTCGTCTAGGTCAAACATGTCAGAAAGCAGTTGTCATAAAAAAACATTCAGCACCCAGATCTTACATCATAAAGACAAACGATGGAAAAACATACAGAAGAAATCAACGCTTTTTTTTTAAATTAAAGAATAGTAAAGAATGAATAAAATGCATAGGCGAATTTATTTTCTAATACAAACTCTTAAATTTAACTTATTATTCGCTTCCCTACTCCACTCAAACATGGCCCCGCGAAATCCGTGTTACGACACAAGACTCTTCACAAATGATAAGACACTCTCAGGTTTTAATCTAAAAATACTTAAATATTATCACAAATTACGTAAACATCATATTTTCCAACTCTCTTGATATCGATGAGGAAAGATAAATAGAGGGGTAATAACTCGAGTGTGAAGTTTAATTCTGAAATTATAGACGCCAAACCCGAATAATTGAATATTATTAAGAATAACTTTTGGATCTGTTATACTCGATTCTGTAAATTTTGCTTCAAGGTTATTTAGTGTAGCCATAAATTACTCGCTATTTAGCTCTATTATTAGTAAAGGTAACAAGATACCTGGAATTCGCTGTATATCATGCAGTTTTATTCGTGGCAACAAAGTTTAAAATGTAAAACTAACTTTAAAAAAAAACTTTGATTAATGTGTGAAAAATATTTTTAAAATGTCAACAAAGTCAACGTACTGATAGACCTAGATCTAGCTTTAGTCTTTGTGATAAATTTAATCCATAAATGTTGAAAAAAAAGACACCCGTTGACACTATTTGTCAATCAAATATATTAATTTATGTATTTACAAATAAATTTCGGACACCTATTAAGGCCCCCCCCCCTAGGTGGGGTCCCGGGGGGATCTTAAAATTCTCCCCCCCCCCCCACCACCTTAGTTACGCCACTGGCAGACAAAACGGCGTAGAAATGTATTGTCTGCATTGCTCGAGATTTCTCAAGCAGGGAAGTCTGATTTGTAAGTCAATCAGTTCCACTTGGTGCCACTCCTCAGAGCCAAAAGGAATCATTTCGAAATTTGCTGCTGTCATTTAGTTTTAAATGGAGATTTTCACCAACATCGTCTACTCCGCTCGTTTTGCAATTGTCATGCTACAAAGGCGGCACAGCTTAAACTGCATTTTATTTCAGGCCGATTTTATTCCATCACTGCTAGCAAGCACTTTTTTATGCTTCATTTCTCTTCTTCAAATGTGAGCAACTCTGTAGCCTCCGTTACAGCCGACTCATTTTCTTGAATTCGTGTTAAATATTTTCGTCAATCACTCATCTCTAGACGTAACTTAGCTATCTTTTCTTAGCGGCTCAAGCCAACAGTGCCTCCATATTTAATTTACTATTGGTAATTAATTATTTTGTTTAGTATCTTAAATAAGGGAAAGAAATCCTACTGCCTAGATGTGGTGGTATAAGATGAATTAGTCCCTTATAGGAATCTTGAGCCTTGGGTGAACATTTTTAATGCATTTAAAAAACGATCATGTAAACATTCATCAAGATACCCCCTTCTTCCCTCCCCCTTTCCCAACTGGTCCACACAAGCGTTAGGATCATAGTGCATAGAGAAAGCTGAAAGCTAAACAAAAAATAATTGGTATAAATATTTCTAATCACACAGGTTTATAATGTCTAGGTCAATAATGTGTATAATTACATTACTGATCCAAACTTATTGATACAATTACATTTAATGCAAGCTTTGTTTTTTTGTTAAAGTATATTCTATGTTTTCTTTGTTCCAAAACTGTGCTTAATAACTTACTTTGAACACAAAGTCCACTAACTCTGTCTATGAATGAGCCTGATAGACAAGAACATGTCCTTGCAGTAGTATCGCAATATTCTGTCAAACATTGGGAGTTGACTGAACAGCTGTAGCCATATCCTGTTTTCGAGGTATCTGGTTTGGTGCATCTTGTATAAGCTTGTGTTTGTTTTGTCTTAAAATAAGATGAGTGGAACACACACAATTATTCCTGCGGCTTTTAATTTAAGGCGACTTTTTATATTAGCCTACTCTTCACTCACATCTACTTCTACATACTAATTTAATTTATAAAAACATCAAAGGAACCTTAAATGTTAGTGTTTCAAAGAGTTATTAAGTGTTAAGTAATTCTCATAACTCTGAAGAATTAATTTTCGCTCAGAACTCTTTAGCGTTTATTATTACATAAAACGCTATGATGTCACGTAGAATATAAACTCTAAGCATATCTTGCTATCACTATTGCATGTAAATTTGTTTCATGTACTCATAAATGGCAATCACACAGGTACGCCGTATCTGGACCATTATTACATTACGTAAACGCATTCACTAACATTGTTTAGCCATCAGTGTTGATACATTAATATTAATGTTATAAACATAAATTCTGTATTAAACAATGTTTATCTTACCGTGAATATACACACGAGAATGTACAAGAAGGCAAGATATAAAGTCCCCATCTTGTATTAACTAAACGTGGATAATCTTAATACAGTGGATTTTACTTCCTTCTTTACCAGTGACTCTGTGTATTCTATTTCTGTCCTAGTATGTCTAGCGAAGAACGATTTATAGATCAATTATTGAAATATTTTTTTGCTTTGCCTACAAACTCTCTCCTATTATTTAACAACGTCATAGCACCCCCCCCCTCTCACCTATAGGAAGATTGTTAAAGTCCTAGTCCATGGGCGTAGCCGTAGAGGGGATGTCGTAGTTCAGGATTTGGTGACTATAGCTTTTCCTAGTGTTGCGTGTGTGTGTGTGAGAAAAAAAAACTGTAAAATGGCTTCCTCCCCCCCCCCCCCAAAAAAGGCTATAAAATAGAAACGTTTTATACATTTTGAGACATTAGCATATATGCCAAAATTCATTGTGGCTGTTTTCAGTAAATCGGAGAAAATCTGTTGAATTATTGATTAGTTATTTTGTCTATTTTTGTCTATTACATGAAGACAAAATAAATTATACAAGCTACTCCAGTGAAATGTGTGTTCTGCTATCGTAAGGCCGGTAATGATGTTTTCTAGTGAAATTTAGCCAATCACCTAAACGACAAAAAACTTTGCTAAAAAAAAATCAATCTATACATGATAAATATGGATGGCGGACTAGCCACAACCTACATATATACCAATTAAGTCCAACCAAATGAAAATAGAGAAAAAGTTAACGCGCTAAGCATGTCACTTAAAATAGCACATTTATCAGTATACAAAACAGACAACCTAAAAGGCATACTTCAAATTAGCTCGATGATAAAGAGGCATATCTTTATGGGCGTGGCGGAAGAGGACCGATTGGAAAGGTGTTGAAGCAGGCTAGCAAGTTACACAGACACTGGGATGAGAGAAAATAGATATGATATTGTCCTAAAATGGGTAAAAAAATCGAAAAATCATTATCTATTAGATACGGGAGAAGCATTATTGGGCATTATAACTCGGCCCTGCCTTTCCACCCTTTTCAGTCAATGTAAGGTGTTATCATTTATGGCCGGACGACGAGATAGAGGAGTGAGAATTTCTTTTTTTTTTTTCTTTATTTCGTAAATAGAACATGTAAGGTGACTACTGGTTATGAGTGCTCCAGTTGTAAAATTGTATATATAGTCCCGGGTACGCTACTTTGACTCAACGTAGCACTCGGGTGGAAACGATCGCTAGAGGAGGTGATTAGGCTAAATGAGTAGCAACGCGACTGTCAAAGGGAATGCGAGAGCTTTCCCATTTCATAGTCCGGATTTGAACGAGAGCTTCCACGTCCCTGTCGATAACCCAGGCGCCGTTCATCAAGGGACCGCTACATCAATCACGATTCCTGCACGGTTAGCTTGGTAAACTATAGGAAAATGGCGCGGGTTCCCGTTGTGGTCGGCTTTCGGCAGTGTATTATTCTGCATGCGCCTGGAGTGTTTGACACATTGGAAATAGCAGTGTTCTATGAAGACATTGACTTGGACCTCTTCAACAGAGAGAGGTTTGATCAACCAGGAGTGCAAGCTTAAAGTTCGAAAGCCTTCGGCTCAACTCTTTTGACAATGAAACGCAGTGGCGTAGCAAGTGATATTTCTTTTGGGTGGGTGAAAATGCTTGCGCTCGTTTGGGGCCCCTGCATTTTGATGTTCGACATAATGACATGAGATTATGTACTTAATAAATATATAGGTCTAATGTGTGGAATACATGGAAAGGGTCACTATTTGCATGACAACATTAATATTTAATGTAAACAACATTTTGGACACTCATTTGGGGCGAACCGTGGGCATTTTCAAATGTGGATCCCCCTTTCCCCTTCCTGGCTACGCAACTGATCAAACGCTATATGTAGTAACATTCAAAACATGTATATAATAGACTGTACTTGAGAGAGGTAATCAAAAAATTAAAATCCTTCCTTACTCGTAAATATATATTTAGACTTGGTCTATTTTTGCTCAAAGTGCTTAAAAGCACACCTTTTTATCCAAACAGTAAAAAGGAAGAGTTAGTTTTTTTGATAAACTAGCCGGACATTACCCGGGGCCTGCGGATTTATATATATATATATATATATATATATAATTAACTAAGGTAATGTTCCTTTCAAGTTTTTCTCTTATCCATATCTATTAAAAAAGACAGAAGATCGAGATGAATGAAATATAAAGTACAATTTAAAGGGGTTTACCCGATTTGTTAAATAAATGGAATTATAAAGTAAGTCAGGACTTCTTATTTCGCAGATATAAAGAACGAATTTAGTAAAAATGCTTTTGAAACACAAATTTGAAGGTTAATTTTATAAAATAACGAAATCAAAAGACTATATTTTGTACTTTCATGTGTCAAAGTAAAAAATTATCTGTGCAAAGTGTAGTTTTAAAAATTATATCTAGATCTAGATCCTTACGATCTTGTCTCATGTAAACATTGTAAACAAGGCCTAGATCCATGAAATAGTAATACTTTCATAGAATTGGGCAACTTTTTTTGTGAGGGTCTTAAGTTTGTTTTAGGGCTACTATACATAAGTCATGATTCCAGTTAGCCCCCAAGGAACATATATGCCAAGTTTGATCAAGATAAGTCAAACGCCTTACCTTCTGCTTTATAGTATAAAAAATATTTGTACGTCGTCGGAAATTCTCGCTTCTTCCAACTGACAAGGAAAAATATTAAATATTGACGTGAATAGGAAAACAAGAGCCCCAAATCTAAGTCGAGTTCGGCTGAATGTGTGCCATTGTCTTCATCATAAGTAAGAACATCCTCCTTGAAAAAAAAAAATTCTGATGTTGTTTTTTTTTTTAAAGTGCATTGGACGATACGATACACAAGGCAAATATAACAATTTATATATGAATATATTATTGCTGCTTCTAACAATTGTTTTGTCCTCCAATTGTTTTGACGGGCTACACTCATATACGTTCTATTTGGTTAATTTAGCATTATAAATGCTTAGAATGTACATAGTGGACATATAGAGAAAAGCAAGTACATTTATAGATGCGTCGAGAAAGATAAATCATATTTACTGTTAAATTATAAAACGGGCTAACATGTTTACATTATACTGTTGTTTAACGCGTATGTAAATATATATATTGTTATAAACCTGGTGGTGGCACAGATGGGGGTAGTGGTGTGAGTGTAGTCAGCCGACGCAAATCGCCCCAGGCCAGTGCTAGACGAGCGGTCAACCGTGACGAGTTACGACGGTCAGCCGGGACGAGTGTCAACACGATGGTTCGGGAAGGATCGACGTTGTGAACAGAGCTCAGGAGCGTCACAAGAGTTGTAGTCATCCGACCACCTAGAAACGTCGAGCGGCGTTCTGTCCGGTTCGAGAAGGCCAGTAGGGAACGTATATAAGAGCTTAGGTGTCGCAGTCAAGACGGTTGAGAAAAGGGGCTCAATACAGCAGGGTTCACGACAGAGTTCCACTACAGCCCGGTTCAATACAGTCCGGTCGACTACAGCACAGTTCAGCGGTGTGGTTCTGTACAGAGCATTACGACGGTTTAGTGCGGAGTACTGTCAAGTACAGTTGAGACGAACGGCGTCTTGATCTTGGTCTGTGATCGAGTCCGACACAACGAGCCTAGTGTGTAAAGTCAGTCCTTAACTGTTGAACCCAGTGCAAGCCCGGAACGAGACGGAAAGGCCAGTGCAAGAGTTGATACGGCGGTACGGTGTTATGGGAGAGATATTTGTACAGTGTACGTGTTGCTAATTGTACAGTATTGGCTGTTATTTATTGACATTAAAGTGTTACGTTACTTTGGAGCCCTGAGTTGTCAAGTTCTTTAAGTTGGTGGTGTATGGTGCAGTTTGCAGAGAGCCTGGATAGTGAGATTCGTAACAATATTTATATATGTTTATATATATATATGTGTGTGTCTGTGTACGTGTTTGGGTGTATGTCCTTGTGTTATTTAATGTGTTCTTAAAGTTGTTGTTTCTGTCAGGCTAGGTAATAGTTTAGCCTTATATACTGTCGTGCCAAGCATATTTTGTATCACTTCCTTGTTATTAAAATTGGAGATGTAAGTAGCAATACGTTTGTTAAATTTAAATATTTAAGATTTTTAAAAACCTTTGTTACTTTAACAGATTTTTCAATTACTACAATTACAATTTAGTCTTATAGGAATGGTCTTATTATATATATATCTTTTTTTATTTGTTTCTAGAATAATATTAGATTTGCTTTGTTAGAAAACGTAGTACAAACAATATGACCTCTACATTATAAAGATATATATTTGAAAGTACGGAATTCTTTCCCCTTACAAAAGCTTAGTCTTTTAAAAGAGGATTTTGTATCATTTGTTTCTTTTGCTCGTTATCTCGTTGTGCAGAGAATTATAGAACACAGTCAAGTACACAGGTCTCTCCTCTATCATTACACAGTCAAGTACATAGGTCTCTCCTCTATCATTACACAGTCAAACTCTTATCACTGAATGTTAACCCGACTCTAGGCATTCACATTACTCTTTTCTTATTCTATACCGACATAGGTGTTAGCTTCCTAGCGGTAGAAGTCTTTTTTTTTTTGTTCTTATCTTACAACGCAAATGGGTTACCTAAAAATAGAACTATTACTGTAGTTAAACACACCCATAGGGTTTGACTGGACGTATATAGGTGAACGGTGCTACTACTGGGGAAAATTTATTTGCATTATTTTCATGTTTAAAAAGCTCGCATGTTTTAGTTTCAATTTGTTTTTGCGGGAGGAATAGGACTTGACAAAATCTAGACAAGCTCCATATGACTTCTCCTATTTGATGGACTGCTGTAGAAACATGCCAACTATAGCGTCTGGCTGTGATACTGACTTTTGCTAAGAGCCTTTTAGCAAATTCTGGAACGCCTAATAGTAATCGGACTCTTGCTTCATGTTGTTTTATTATTTAGTAAAAAAAATTTTAAAAAAAGGATGGAAACTGTTGTTTCTTTGTATTATATTCTTTTGTTTGCAAATTTTTTTGCGAAAAGATATTTTTGCAAACACATATTTTTGCAAACACATATTTTTGCAAACACATATTTTTGCTGACACATATATTGCAAAGAGACATGTTGTCGTTCATGACTTAATAAATATTTTGTCCATTAACTAACTGGTTACGTTTTTATTGATCCATGTGTTGTTTCCGTTTGTTTCCGTGCTGCCTTTAGGCGCTTAGTAAACACAACTCTGCCCGAGTCGGGTCTCGAACCTCTTTCTAGGTAGCCAAGCAAAGCCAAGTTCAAGCGTACTACCAGTTAAAGTTTTCTATATTTAGATAAGGCCTAGAATATGAAATGTTTTTTGTTTGCGTTTTTTTTTCCCGAGAAGACTTCATTGCTTTTGTCCCTGTTGTTTAGAGAGACGCACTGTCTTGAGTCTAACGTCATTATCAGCAAATACATTATGTACAGTCTAGACAGTGTTTGTGCTAAATTAACCTCTTTTGTGTCAGACACAATGGACTGAGAAATACAAGTCCGGTTTCAGTCACAACTTTGTTTGACCATAGTCAACATCTAATGCTTGGCCATAGTTAACTTATTATAATATTGGCCACATTTAACGTCTGCTAATACTTGGCCATAGTCAACATATTCAGCTGTATGCAACATCTCGTAGTATCTCAACAATAAAATTTTTGATATTTTGCTTTTTTTTTAGCACTTTTTTTCCATGCTCTAGCAGCAGCATCCCACCAACCTATGTCAGGATCAAACAATACGTTCAAACAATACAGAAGTTATGTAAAAAAAAAGTTCCCCTTTCAGACAAGCTTTAGTGCAGAGGATTTTAAGGACATCTGTTTCTTTGTCCAACGGTTAATGAGCATGTTGTCATGTGGCCAGCACAACGACCAACCGCCTTTACTTTCCTTAACTAAAGAGTTCTGTTGACTTAGGGGCACCCTAAAAATCCCCAAATTTAAAATCACAATCTTCACTGAGATTCGAATCCATGACCCAAGGTTCGGAAGCCAAGCGCTTTACTACTCAGCCACCGCGCCCCCAACAGAAATTTTGTGTTGTTTTTAAAATGAGATACAGTTCTTATTACGTAATCAAAGATAATTAAATAGATTTTTTCTGTATTAACTAAGAAGAGTACAAACTTAATTTTTGTGTTCTGGATAAAATTGTATTACGTTGACGAGTGTAATTCAATGTGTGATACGATTTTATATGTACAATAAGGCTCGATAGCCTACCTATATTATAAACTAAGTGATCACACAGTTGTCTACTCTTGAAAAGTTCAGCTTAGCATTGAGTAGCAGATCTCATTTTGAGCTGTAGTACTTTTAGGCTTAATTAGTTTAAAGCTCTCTATTTTTTTTTATTTTTTTTTTCGTTTTTTTTTTAATTAAAAAAAAAGAAGGAAGACAATTGTTCAAGTCATAAAACTCAAATGTTTTTACTCTGAGGCATCATATTTTATTTCAAACACTATAATTAGCATGATGACAATATCAATAACAACAATTTATTACATATTAAGGGGCCCTGGAAGGGGAAAAGGCGCTATTAATTTTGTATGGAATGTCTGTCCGTCCGTCCCGTTTAGATCTCGAAAACTAGAAAACATGGTGAAAATCATAATATTTTAGACCATTCAAAGTTCTGATACAATGGCTACATTTTACTTTTCCGAAAGCGAAAAATCTAATTTTTTAAATCACTTTTACAAGCATGTTTTCTGAAAATATTGAAACCTGCCTTTTTGCCTGCCTGGGTGGACCATTTCGGGGACCGATTTTTTTTTTTTTAAATTATGTGGATAACAATGTTAACACTAGTAAAAATAGAAAGAACAGTCTAATATTTAGTAAGTTCTGTCAATCAATGTCAATGACCCTACAATGAATGGTGGGCGGGTCATAGTGCTACAGTAGTAGAGCAGTATATTAACATACATGGTGTTTGAATACATGGTAATGGGGATATTTTTGATCATCTTAAATCAGCCTGCAAGGCGATACTTTATATTGGCACCAACGTAACCTTTACCACCAATCTAGGAATTAAAAGTAAATACGACTTGATTCTATTAAATATTGATGCAAACCAAGCTTCACACACATTTCGATTACAGTTATGTTAAACATCAGCATCTCAAAATTGGTGAAACACGTGATCTCATTAATTTTTCAAATCACACACACACACACACATCTATACACATGTTTAAATATGTTTTCATTTCAATATTTTTATAATTTTAGTTATAACTTAGTAAAACAGTAAGGTAACGTTCTAAAAACTGGGACTATTCAGTCGTAATATAAAAGGCCTGTCAATTTTTTTTTCTAGTACTGATAAAATGGCTACACTCAAGTCTGGGGTTCTAAATATTAGAATTGTCGTACTCGTTTTCTTGCGAAGTTCGAACATTCTGAATTACTTTCTCGTAAGCGTCATCGTTTGCGTCAGCTAGAAACTGTACAGTGTTAATTACGTCATAGGTGTGCTCCACTCTGTCAGGTGAGTCATGCGTGTACATTTTGTTATGGTGACCAGATGTTAAGCCAAGCTTATCGGTCTCAGCTGTTGTTGAAGTCTTTGCAAATGTCTTCGGCTTGATGTTTGAACTGGTCAAAGCAGGCAGTGTTGATTCCACTTGAGATATTCCAGGTGGGTTGAACTTTGTGGTTGATTGTAGATCTTCTAATTAAATATGGGAAGAATAAACAAACAGTTATGTCAACATACATTACAAAATGTATTATTATACAACAGATAGTCATATATAGAGTAAAACGTTTTACAGTCCAGTCCAGCACCCGGTGTCTCTAAACTGTGACAAAACGTACAAGTAATTGGCTCCTATCTAGTAGCGCCTGTAACACTTGCCAGCATTGTGAAGCTATTCATTCTAGATAGGGGCCACTCTAATTTCCCCACCCGTGCTTTAAGATGCAAACGCTCTTTGAGTTTATATTGAAAAGCCTTCGGTAATTAGCTACTAGACCCGTGATGTCCTACCTATGTCCCGTATATGTAAGGCGGTGCTATTAACTCTTCCAAAATGTGCGCCATTAGTACATATCGAAACTGTAGTGGGTCAGTGTTCTATTCCATTTTTTTTTTCGATGATGCAGGCAGTGTCACGCTTGTCGGAACATTATGCAGCACCGCTGAAAAAGAAGTCACCCACCAATGATAAGTACCACACTTCCTGTTACTGAGTAGGTACCGAATCTAGGGACAGGCATTCCATGGAGCAAGGGAGAAAGAGAGAGAAAGAGAGAGAGAAAGAGAGAGATCATGACTGGTGGTCAACCTACAATTCCTACATCTAAGACCCATGAAGGTGCCCAGTAGGTAATTCTGTTGAATGTCTCGTGGTCATACTCTGTATGGTCAATCCCTTGAAACAGTCTACTGCACGATATTTGTATCCTGTCTACGGAAATATAACGTTGAAATGAAGACTAATATTAAAATGTGTAGATGTGCTCCATTTATAGACAAACTCGCACTAAGCTTGACCAGTGTAAAAGATGTTATGTTCAATGGTGGTTGTCACGTGACATCTAGGGCAGCATTCATACTTGGCTACTATATTTAACGGAGTCTTGCTAAGAATAGCTATTTAAAAAATGTATATAAGTCCTTTAAAATCATAGTTTTGTTTTTTAAAAGACCAAAAGCATTACAGAGTGGATACGTTTTTCCTTAATAAAAAAGGAAATCTTTAATTTGTATATAGATTTAATACTTGCAAGTGACTAATCTAAGCAACGCAATACAAAGTGAGACTCTTTTCTTAAACATTATGCCAGGACTAATTCATACAAGTGCTTCTTCTTCCCTAATGCTATTAGAGAATAGAATGGGTTGTCCAAATCACCCAATAAACCAACGACTTACGAAAGTGTAAATTGCTGATTAATTAGACTAGATTGACAGATAAAGTGTGTAGGACGTATTTATTTTTTTTGTTTTGTTTTGGTTTTTGAAGTATCGTCTGTAATCTATAAGATAAAAGGCAAAAATAAAAAAAAAATAATTACTAAGTATAAACACCTTTACTAATAAAAATACAAACAAAATAGGTTACATTTTACCTGGTAGTTTTGGTAATGATCTAGTAGAAGTAGGGCCTTGAACAGACTGTGACTCCGTTTTACTAAAAACATAGAGATGAGTTTTAAAATAATATCACCAAAATTATTGAATATTTTTAAAGCGTTCGTGTAACCGCAAGGTTTGCAGGGGTTCTAAAAATGATCGAATTGTATTACCCTTTCGTTAAAGATTTCTTTCGATTCCTTGAGCATATAATAAACACTATGATGACAGCAGCAGGGGCAGCAACCCAACCAACGACAGCTACAGCTATAATCACAGTGTTGGAGTTGTCTTCACTTGTATTTTCTATGAAAAAAAACAACATCAATTAAGTTTTGTAAATTGTTTTTTTCTTTTTAATATAACCAGTTATATTCACAAGACGAGAACAATTCGGCTGGATCATATTGAAATACACAGTGATGTCTAATTCTGTAAAGAACCACGAATTCTTATCAAGAATAATATCCGTAGTCAAACATTCCATTACTGCTCAGTGTGTTATGAAATAGTATAGAGAGTATGCTAGTTTTGTTAGACAAATGTATTGTGTATTGTTTTTGGCGACGGTCAAAGTAGTGGCGTAGTCAGACAGACGAATGACGTAGTAGACTAGACGAATGACGTAGTAGACTAGACGAGCAGGAGAGCAACATGGCGATAGTATAGAAGCGGGGTGTTTTGGATGATAGTTAGAAGTAGCGACATTTATGAAGAGTAGACGGACTTCCCAGTTATAAATAAATGTGCCATTTGCAACACTAAAAGTCGTTATTAAGTATATTGTTAACATGTAATGTTCTGTGGCTAATGTGAAGTAATTAATGAGATAAAAGTGAAGTCAGATTAGATTAGTCCACAACAACTGCAATAGAACAGTTAGAAAATACTATATAAAAAAAAAGCTTACAACACAAAAACAGAGTACAACTTCACCCTGACAGAAGACTAGATGCTTCTTATGGTACATAAAGCAATGATACCATAAACACAGAAATAGAAAAGATGAAGTCAAATCCTTATTCTGAAACCTGATAGTACATGAGTCGTAAAAAAAACAACACAAAAACTGTTTGTACACATCTCGTTTTTTACTTGTTATATATGATGTATATCTCTCGTCAGAAGATAAAAAAAATGCAGATATAGTTTTGTTTCATTTGGTCGTCATCTTAGTGAGTCTAAGACTGGATGGTAATGGATTTTAGGGTAAGATAACTCTCTAAAGCAGGTGGTGTTTCACGCCTCCATGCACCATTCGCAAGAGACAGGCATTGTGGTTTACTGGAAATACTTTTTTAAGTTGAGCTCATTAAGATTATATTTCTGTGTATAGAATCTACATTTATATACTCTAGAAATAATGCTCCTCAACAAAATTAATCAATCAAATGATTTTTTTTTAAATTATTTAGTTTGCAGTAAAAATTCTTTGACTATGGAAAAAAAAGCAATGTTAAAGTAAGAAAGTAAGACTTTCAATTACTTACTCTCCAAATTTGGCTCATTTGTATTTCGTTGACAAGTGTAAATAGATGTGTGTATTCTTTCTCGAGCACAGATAAGGTCCGGTAATTCACATATTTTCTCAATTGAGGGATCACAAGGTTGTCCTCTCTTGAGGGCTGTAAAAAATCACGATGTATCGGAAGAGGAGGAATAAAAATTGTCTTATGTAAAGTTATTTATAAATGATAAGAAAATGTTACTCCCTATAATATTTATTGTGTATAGTAACCTAATGCATTCACGCTTTTACAAAGAAGGGTAATGATACTTGAAAATTTGAAAATATATTACTTTATTCGTTGTATTTTCATAATTGCTATGAGATTAAGCTAGTGTTAATAAAATGAGCGAATATCTAATTTACGCTACTTGTTATAATAATTAAGATTTTCCATTATGAATGAACTACCCATAGGTTTCATACAATTATTGCACACATTAGTCCCATTCAGAAAGAGGAAACTGTCTGTATAGCATATATTCACACCAGTTTATGTCCACAATTTGAGACAAACTGTAGTTGATATAATCAATTTCAATGACACATTTAGATTTCATATCCACAAGCTAAGGCATACTGGATTTACGTCCAAAACTCTTGATGCTTTTTAGCTTAGATACAATACATGAGGCACACTTTAGACACGCTTACCCATGACGTTCCTCTAGTCGTAACTATCTTCTTAATTAACTAAGTGGACGTAAGACGTAACTGTAACACTCCTCTAGCGTCAACTCTGTGTTTGTTCCATATGCTCTAGTCACGTGAATTATTTGTAAACTATATTCAAATGTGCACATACCACTATGGCAGTCTTGTCTGGTAGTGTTATAATAATACCCAGACTGACAGCAACATCTTTGTTGCAAGCATGTCAAAGTTTCTTTACATTCATCAGTTTGAATGCATTCGTAGCCTTTAGTCAGTCCTTAAAGTATAAATTAATAAAATGTAGGCAACGCTAAACTTATTCTCAAAAACAAAATTCTCAGAAATAAATGTTTGAGTTATTCCAAGTGAACTATAAGAGTGAAAGGGTGAGTTATTCAAAGTGAACTATAAGAGTGAAAGGGTGAGTCATTCAAAGTGAACTATAAGAGTGAAAGGGTGAGTTATTCAAAGTGAACTATAAGAGTGAAAGGGTGAGTTATTCAAAGTGAACTATTAGAGTGAAAGGGTGAGTTATTCAAAGTGAACTATAAGAGTGAAAGTGTGAGTCATTCAAAGTGAACTATAAGAGTGAAAGGGTGAGTTATTCAAAGTGAACTATAAGAGTGAAAGGGTGAGTTATTCAAAGTGAACTATAAGAGTGAAAGGGTGAATTATTCAAAGTGAACTATAAGAGTGAAAGGGTGAGTTATTCAAAGTGAACTATAAGAGTGAAAGGGTGAGTTATTCAAAGTGAACTATAAGAGTGAAAGGGTGAGTTATTCAAAGTGAACTATAAGAGTGAAAGGGTGAGTTATTCAAAGTGAACTATAAAAGTGAAAGGGTGAGTTATTCAAAGTGAACTATAAGAGTGAAAGGGTGAGTTATTCAAAGTGAACTATAAGAGTGAAAGGGTGAGTCATTCAAAGTGAACTATAAGAGTGAAAGGGTGAGTCATTCAAAGTGAACTATAAGAGTGAAAGGGTGAATTATTCAAAGTGAACTATAAGAGTGAAAGGGTGAATTATTCAAAGTGAACTATTAGAGTGAAAGGGTGAGTTATTCAAAGTGAACTATAAGAGTGAAAGGGTGAATTATTCAAAGTGCCTGAGCTTTCTAAAAGCTTGTAATGAAAATTACATTCAGGGTTTGGTAATGTGTTTAGTGAACGTCCATAATACTTGTCTTTATCCTGACCATAGTTCTTTATTGAGCAGTACTTACCTATAAACCAAAAAAGACTACATAAATTCATGAAGAGTAAAAACTAAATGGTTGTGTAAAAATCTTAATGTAAACAAACAATACAAATGTTAAATGAAAGGAATAGCACAAAATAATAAAACGATCACATTTACAGAAAACAAATTAAAAAAAAATGTTCTATTTACTTGGTTCACAAGACTTAGACAAAGTGTTTAGATAATAGTGGCCCAAACAAACACAGACTCCATTGACACAACTTGACTCGTCAGAACATTTGTAAAAGCTACTGCAGGTATTGCCTGGAGCTTGTTCTGTTGACACAAATTGTAGTTTATAATGGGAGACAATTTAAATAGTAATCCGGTTTTGTTTATAACTTTTCAATTGAACAAAAAAAAATCTCTGGCATATATTAATTCTGTTAATATATTAATGTATTTATGTATTTAGGATAAAAACCACAACTAATTCACAAGTTATGATTAGCATATTAAATCAACATTTTTAGCCACTGCTGTATTAATTGTATGAAATATCAGTATTAAGTGGGCAATAATATTGCTTATATTTTTGAAATCTTCCACAGTTATATTATTCAAATTCTGTCACGTTTTTGTTAGAGACTCCCATGTATTTGCCTTATGTTTCTCTATGTCACTTTCTCTTCTTGCCACAACATTTTATTGCTTGAATTTTATAGCGGACCTTCTTTGGATCTTATTACATAGACCAGTGATGCCCAAAATACGGCCCACGGGTTTCAAGGTTTCCGGCCCGCCGAAACGTCGGTGCAAAGTGTGGAAAATACTCCCTTTTTTTTCAACAAAAAAAAAAGTAAAATGTATCTTTACCTTAGTTAGGGCCCTGACTTTTTCTCTGACGGAGTGGTACCATGACATTGAAAATGTGTAGGTTTATGAAATGGGAGAGCCGAAGAAACTAAAAGTGGACTCTGAATTTAGAATCTACCAGGAAAAGTGAACGGATCTTTACTTTTATTGTGGACATGATAATAAACCAATATATTTGTTTTGTAAAATGTGGCTGTTTTAAAGCACAACATAGAAACAGATTCTAAAACATTCTTAGTTTGAGCCGCGAATTATTTAACTACTTCTGAAGGATCGATGGGAATATTTAACATTAGACAAGAAATAAAAATGTTTGTAAAATGTTTTACATTTTTTGTATTATCCTTCAGAGTTGAAGATAATCTTATTTCTAGTCCAAACCTCACGCAGAACGACGGGAGATGTGAGCGGGTAGGGTTATAACTCGGGACCATTGATAAATCCAAACGACAGTCCAGCGCGCAAACCGCACGACAAGGCAGCCATACACGACCAGAAAATTAGTCGTTCGTAAAGCTATCTACAATGTTGTTCACAATTTCAGTACAGAAATGAAGCCAGTTTCCGACGCGTAAAAAAGGGTGCTTTTCTAATTTCCCATCCATCAAGGTAAGTACTAGATCTACGAGTTTCTAATAAACTTGTTTCAGGTCAATTTCGTTTTGTTTTGGACTTGTTTGGGTCATGTGGCCCGCGACACGAGTGTCGGAAATTAAAATGGCCCGCAGGTCAAATTAGGTTAGGCATCGCTGACATAGACAAACAATTGTCAATATCATTCCATATCACTCGTTTTTTTATTGCATCGTTGAAAGAATGTAGAAGAGAATCTTTAAGATAAAATGTAAACACACGGCAGGTACTTGCGAAATTAGTCACTGAAATAACCAATACTTCTAAAAAAAATAAGTAAATAGTTATATTTCATTAGATAAACTCAAGAATTGGCAGTAACCTCGATTATGTCAACGTGTGTTGGCCAACAAGTAATACGTGCTTTTCATTAAAAAATAAAAATGTTTCTATGAGATAAGCCCTTCTGTCTAATTTAATAAATCTGCTTACTTGTTACTATAGATAATTTAGACTGTACAGATTTATTATTGTAATAATCATCTCCAGGTATGTTTGTGGCGATAGTAAAATTGTAGACACGTCCAGGTGACAGGCCATCTATGTAGAGTTCACTTGCATGTGTCAAAACATACATTTGTCCCCATTCAACGGTAAAAAATAAATTAGATTTCCATGTTTGCGTTGTCCATTTAAGAAGTATTGAATCTGTTTTGACCTGGGAGTCACTGGAAACTGCAGCCTGCACAGTGCCGTCTAAAGAAATTAATACAAATATAGCTCAAACCAATTAAACTTGTTATGAATTAGTGTTTATAGTATAGTGAGTCTAAAGATCAGCTCAACACTACATGGAGTACATTGCATACAGAACAGTCTGTCTCCTCACAAGAACATTTATCTCTGCTCTAAAGCTTTTGTCATTTCTTCCGTTATACAGTTGAACCATAATATTAGAATACACAAATAAAACCTATTCAGAAAGAGACAAAGATAACGGCACATGTATTCCTTGTTCCATATGCTAGGAAATTTTTTGTACAAATATTCCTTCTTCCCTAGTTTTATTAGAGCGCGAAATGGGTTGCCTGAGTCAGCCAGGAGAAGCAATGACTTGGCAGAGTTTAAGTCATTGTTTAACATGCATGACTAGATTCCCCACGGGACACTCATTTTGAACTAACTTCTGTATTTTATAAGATAAGACAAGATAAGATAAGAATATACAATATCCCAAATTTAAATCTATTACCACTATCAATATACCCTGACACTAAAATAAGCAAAACAAAAGTAATCTAAAGGTAAGAAATTAGCACTTACACTTATATCTCTAAAATGTAGAAGTTATTTGCCTTAGTCACCAATAATTATTTGACTAATTGGCTGATTTCTTTTTATAGATTCATGTTTTGTTAGTTACAATGAATAATCTTTCCAAGTGTCGACATGATCTGAAAATGGGTGTACAATTATCTAATTTCAAAACCCTACATATGCAACAATATCTTTGAAAACTGAGGGATTAATTTCCCTTGTTTGTATCAAACCAAATAATCAATAAGCAGTAACTATTTGACTAATTGTTGTTGTTTTTTAATTGATTCAGGTCTTGTCTATGCCGATGAATAATTCTGCAAAGTTTCAACCTGATTCCAGAATGGGTGTGAGAGAAATAAAGTGTTCACATATAAAGGCAGTATTCTTGTGTCTCAAATCAATGATTCTATCCAAAAAAAAACTATTCTTGAAATGACAAATTATATGCTTACGAGGCAGACAATTTGACGCATTGTAGTACGTGTTGCTGGGGCAGAGACATGTCTTGGTAAAGATTCTCTCAGATGTACACACATAAGGAGTTAAACATTCTCCAGAAGATGAACACGACACGGCATGAGCAAGTTCTGAAAAGCAATAAAACATTTTTTTTTTTTTTGCATATAGACAATGACTTTATTCACACACACACACACAACATACAACAAATATGTAATAAATCGCAAGTGCTGTATTAAATACATCTATAAGACTGTGTGATCTAATGAACCAGGATTTGAACCCGGGACCCCGGGGTCAGAAACCAAGCATTTTACCTCTCAACTACTAAGCCTCCTCGTAAATTTTGTCTATTATAATAAATATTTATAATTATGTACTATATGACCAAAAACCGCCTTTACTTTCCCAAAAGTATGTCAGCTATCTATTAGATTTGGGCGGACATAAGGACGTCAACAAATCTGGAAGCTGAACTCGTTTCTCTCTAGCTACACAAGCAAGGAAGGCGCTTAGCCAATCAGCCACCTGGCCCATAAATTGAGTATAGTGCATAGATTTTCTCACATATTATACACAAACATTTTTAAATTAACTCACCACCTTCGGCAGACCTTACTACCACTACAGTCCAAAATAACTAACGATAGTGCTGAACACCAGAAGAGAACAGTACACTATTTTTTCTGCAAAAGAGCTCACAGCTCAGCAGCAAAAAGCTGGCTAGAAGAAGAAGTTTACTCACTAGCTAGACATATTGTATTGTTGTAATAACTATTGGCAGAACATCGACAAGAATTCTGAGTACATTCTAAATGTTGTTGACACTGGCCAGTACTCGTACAAGTATTTCCGTATGCAAGCCCTGGAAGTAATGAGAAACCATTTTTATATCAATAAAAGTTACTATGAATTTTTTAAACTAAACTTTTCGTTGTGTGCAATAGGTGAGTGTACATTATTTTTGGATATTTGCATTTTCTTGTTTTTTGTCTTTCTTTCTTTCTCTCTTTCTTACTAGCGTTCTTTTTCTGCCCTTCACTCTCTTTCTAGATGTCTGTTATAACCTTTTTCTCTCCAGTTTTTGTCTTTCTTTCTTTCTCTCTTTCTTACTAGCGTTCTTTTACTGCCCTTCACTCTCTTTCTAGATGTCTGTTATAACCTTTATGTCTCCATTTTTTGTCTCAGAATGTGAAAAAAACCTCAGATATTAAAATGTTTGTGTGTAGAAATAGTGTAATTAAAGTAACAGATTATGTTATCATCACCCCCCGTTCTCTCATATCTGTTTTACACATTAATCCAATAAAGTATTTAACAGCTTCCAAAGAGCAGTAATGCGAGTCAAAATGATTTTATGGAAATTAGAGTTTAAACCTTAATTCCCTGTTTAATTCACTGTGTTAGAGCATCATAGCAGCACCCAAGCTATTCTTCAGGGAGTTATTTCTTTGCGGCAAAGTAACAGAAAGTAATATTTGTGAGTGCCAAAACAATCATGCATAGAATTGTCATCAGATCCGCGGGATAAAGAGATGAGACTCAATCAGCTACTTAGAAAGCTGCACTATCCTTAGTCTCAACAGTGTACTGCAACTCAAGCGAACCCCAGAGTTACTGCCTGCGAATACGAAATACTCAAGTATTGATGCATATTAAATCTAGCAACTTACTAGGTCTGCATATTGAATTACTTAGGTCATAATAATGACTTGTCAAACAGCCACATCGTGATTGTAGACAGGAGAGGCCAGGAGCACAATGCCCTGTGCTATTGCAATGGTCTCCATAACTTATTCCTGTTGAGCAAATTTCGATATTTAAAGTGTCAACCCGATATATTTCTTTGTATATATCGAAGTCATTTAATTTTATTTATAATATGTTAAATTAGAATGTTTATTAAAAAGTAAAGTAAAGTTCCCCTTTCAAACCTTGTTGTCTATAGGGCAGATGATGTAAAGATGATCTGTTTCTGTGGCCTACGGTTAAATGGGATGTCATGTGGCCAGCACAACGAGCAACCGCCTTTACTTTTACCCAACTAATGTCAGTTACCCATTAGAGCTGTGTGGACGCAGAGGAGACCGAAGATCCCGAAATTAAAAATCCCAGTCTTCACCAGGTTTCGAACCCCGGTCTCCGGTTCGGAAGCAAAGGACTTTACCGCTCAGCCACCGCGCCTCAGAATGTTTATTAGCAATATAAAAAACTTTAAAATAAATTGTGACATTTTGTCAGGTCATGGTGCAGCCTTTAGTTTCTTCTGTTCCGTTCACTGACTTCCAAGCTATAAACTACATTGATGAATGCAAGAGACTCCAAAGCTATAAACTACATTTTGATAAATGCAAGAGACTTCCAAGCTATAAACTACATTGATGAATGCAAGAGACTTCCAAGCTATAAACTACATTGATAAATGCAAGAGACTTCCAAGCTAAACTACATTGATGAATGCAAGAGACTTCAAAGCTATAAACTACATTGATGAATGCAAGAGACTTCAAAGCTATAAACTACATTGATGAATGCAAGAGACTTCCAAGCTATAAACTACATTGATGAATGCAAGAGATTTTAAAGCTATAAACTCCATTGATGAATGCAAGAGACTTCCAAGCTATAAACTACATTGATAAATGCAAGAGACTTCAAAGCTATAAACTACATTGATGAATGCAAGAGACTTCAAAGCTATAAACTACATTGATGAATGCAAGAGACTTCAAAGCTATAAACTACATTGATGAATGCAAGAGACTTCCAAGCTATAAACTACATTGATGAATGCAAGAGACTTCCAAGCTATAAACTACATTGATGAATGCAAGAGACTTCCAAGCTATAAACTACATTGATGAATGCAAGAGACATCCAAGCTATAAACTACATTGATGAATGCAAGAGACTTCCAAGCTATAAACTACATTGATGAATGCAAGAGACTTCCAAGCTATAAACGAGATGGATGAATGCAAGAGACTTCAAATGTATTCTCTACTGGTAAACCTAAACCTTACACTGTAGTTGATACTAAAACTGTCTTTATACGACGTGGTATCCAAGTCAGAATATTTATAATAATTAGTTCAGCATTTCATGGGGCTACGCAGACCTATTTACGACCTATATATTTTGCCACCTTTGATACAGATAAAGACGTTGTACGCCATGAAACCAAAATATAAATTTTATTTCACATTGCATGATGCATTTTTAGTTTTCAGACAGAAGTGAAAGATGTAAATGTACTTTTGAAAGTATATCACGACATTTGTCGGAAATTAAATGAAATAATTGTTCCACACGTTTTACTTACTGGGTTTGCAAATTCGAAGAGATTGATCGTAATATTGAGAACTTGAACAGCTGCAAACTCCTGAGTTGCAATATAAATCATCTACACAGTAGGAATTTGTGCAATTCTTTCCAAAACCTAATCCTGTTCAGGATACTAAGATTTAGAATTAATATTGAACACCTTTTAATTCTATCGGTAGATTTTATAGCAAATTTTAACTTTTTATGATATGTGAAAGCATATGTTTTAGGTCTGCATTGTGATAGTTTGCAAACCTTAATTGAAAGTAATGTATTTGACATTTTGCGAATAAAAGATACTTTGGTGTTCAACTTAATCATAAATATGGCTGATTAAAAAGAAAGAAATATTCACATTTAATTACAGTTTCATTAAAATCAATTTAGAAATATAGAAATGTATGTCTGCTGCAAAACTTTTTAAAACAAAACATTTCAAAACAAAACCTTTCAAAACAAAACAAATCTGCACAGAGATAGAATACAAAATAAATGAATTGTATAGAGACAGAAGTGTCGTCTACTTACCACTTTTACAAACTCTAGCGCTACTATCGTAATACTGGCTCGTTAAGCAACGACAAACAGAGTCACGACAAACTAAACCTTCAAGACATTCTTCTGAAAATGGGCAGGATGAGCCATAAGTTACTCCTGAAACCAAAAACACGAAAAAAAATGTCATTAAACTAATAACTGTAAGAGCTCATGTTATCGAACTATTAAATATTTTAAGAGTAAAAATTTCAGACAATTTTGTTTTCAACTCAATCAGCTTTATAGCTTTTTTTTTTAGAAAATCGAAATTTATGTCGGACTGGATTTGAAAACCCAAACTAAGCATTTAAATTACAGCGATTAGACCTCACGATGACCTGATAACTATTGTGAAAAAGAAGAAGCAAACTTAAACGTAATAGCTTGCAAAGACCTTTCTTAATGGAACAGTACCAGGAAAAGAAAAAGAGGGAGATATGGAAAGCGATGGGAAGACAACAGAAAAAAGCGTACGGACCTGCCTTTGAAAGAGGTTCTATCCAAGGCAAGAGAGAGAGAGAGAGAGAGAGAGAGTGAGGAATAGAGAAATAATTCGACAAATCTTGTATGGTGCCCCTACAGTCAAACAGACTAAGGGGGAAAGGTGACGGTGAAGGTGTATCCCCAGTAGATGTTTTCATTTTGTGACAGATGTACAAAATATGTAGATGACAAATGAATCAAAGCTTTTCATCATACATCGGAGTCGAAGTCACAAATAAAAAGAACGGACATATCTCCAATATTAGCATTTATCAACATAGTGAAAGGAAGATAAAGGAATTAAGCTGAATACCTAATACGTCATAAGACGCTTGCTATTCTGTTATAGTTTGGTATTGCATGATGGATTCTTAAATAAGTTTTTTGAACGTAAACATTTTGACCTAATAACTTTTTTTCTATTTTGTAAAGATAATTTGGAAGTAAATATATTTATTTATTTATATTAATTTCCTTTTATCAGACTGCGGTGCTAACTTGATGACTCAATTACAATTTTTAATTGTTTTTATTCCTCTCGGGGTAGAGAGAAAGAACGAGGTGGCTGAGCGGTAATGCGATTGGCTTGTGAACTTGAGGGGGGGGGTTCGAATCTATGTAAAGACTAGGACTTAAATTTCTGGATTTTTAAGACGCATATGAGTCCACCAAACTTTAATGGGTACCTAACAATTTTGGGTAGAAAGTAATGGGATTGGTCGTTGTGCTGGTCTCATGACACCCTCGTTAACCATGGGCCACATAAACTGATGGCCTTTGTATCATATGCTTTAAATAGTTCGTCCATCGTGGTTCGATGATAACCACTTTGTCATCCTGGGGGGCTGAGGGCATTGCATTGGGGTTTTATGCCTCCTCATGTGGCTGATGAGACCTTTGTGAGCCCGGAATGTTCGGCTGCACACTGGGCAGGTTATTCCAGCTGGAGCTAGTGTCGTTTTCCTTGCTTTTCTTTTCTGGCGTTTTTCTTCTGCCAGCGTTGTTCTCTTTTCCTCAGCAACTTGTGCGCCAGTTTTCACAGCGCGACGCCATGATGCTCTGTCATGTGCCTCTGTCTTCCAGGTGGCTGGGTCTATGCTGAAAGCCTTTAGAGAAGCTTTGAGGGTGTATACCAGATGCTGAAGGCCTTCGAAGAGCGGGTCTCCAAAGCATCCATACAATCCTGATGCAGTCCCAGCTGCGATGGGCAGGACACGTTTGTAGAATGGAAGACCACCGCATCCCTAAATAACTCTTGTATGGCCAACTAAACGAACGAAAGCGCTCGCAAGGTTGTCAAAGAAAGCGCTTCATATGCCTTATTGCCTTATACGGTCTGAAAGGTTAATTTCAAACTATTTTAAAGACCCAGCTTTGGACTAAATGCTTAGCTTTGGCGATAAACTTTTTTAAGACCCAGCTATGGACCAAATGCTTAGTTTTGGCAATAAACACACTGCTTAGTAGTGCACTTATGTTGCTTTTTTTTTTCGTAATGATTTTGTTCTGCGTTGTCTTAGGATTTTGCTTGTTAAGATCTTAAAGCTAGTAGCCGCGACTTTGATAGGAAATCACCAGCTTAGAAATGTGTATTAGTTGCTTGCAGTGATTAGTGTCGGTATAACTTACGAGATTGGCAAAGTCCGTTAGAAGGATTATACAAAAGTGTTGATGCACATGAACAGTGGCCAAGTGAACACGTCAGTTCTGATGTACACACGTCGGCTGAGGTACAAGTGTTGCCATATCCCAGTCCTACAAATGACAAAATAAAGCAAAAAAGATGTTGCGTGATGTGGACATCACAGGTAAAACAAGTAAATGATTAGCCATAGTCAGTAAAACAATCAGTCTGGTAGTTAAACACAAGAAATGTTGTCGGAATTTTCTATAGAATTGATATCATACGCTTTATATATAATTTTCTGTATGTAATTTCCTAATGCTCATTTGTGGACCAGTGGGGGGAGGGGGTATCTGGGAGAAGGTTCTCCGTGCTTGAATTTTTCTCTATATTTTTTTATATCTATTTTCTCTTTTTGCATAGAAATATATCCAAATATCTTTTAAAGTTAAAAAAGGATGTCTTTGATGCCAAAAAAAAAAAAAAGATTTTTCTACAAAATGTTTAACTTACTCATTCTGCAAGTATTTGTTGATGTATCGTAAAACTGAGATGACAAACAATCACAAACGTTTCCAGTGCAAACCAGACCCGGAAGACATTTATAAAAGCTGCTACATGTGTAGCCATAGAGAACTGAGGAAACAGAAGACATACAAAACGTATATTACTAATTACCAATGTTTAAGAACATCAGTTTATATGTAAAATTGAATTCATTCTCGTCCCAATAGAGTAGTTCCAAATTCATATCCATGGCCTTCAACTTACTCGTATCTAATACTATTATCATTTATATGACTGGTTATATAATGGACCGGATATATATTTATAAAACTGGTTATATAAATGGTTGACCATTGTTAAATTAATTTAAAAGAAGAATTCTTCTCTAGAAAAGACCTTTTAATCACAAGAAATTATCTTTTTACGGCATTCTTTGTAATGAGCCCTATTTTACTTCGTTTGAATGAGGTCTAAACAAAAAAATATATAACTCATAGCATTTCTACCCCTCTAAAATATATCTGGATCAAAGACTTATATATATATATATATACTCTAGACTGGACATGGACATTTTTTAACACTACAAAAAATGTGAAATTTTTTAAAAGTTAGATCAAGTTTTTTTTTTCGTAAAGTAGTTAAAAGAAGTTTGTTTTTTTTTCAACCCTAACCTATGTAACATATAAATTATTTTTTAGATCTAGAGATTAAACCTCAAAAATAAGAGTACCTTATCATTTATATGAAATTTTTTGTTACATAATCTAAAAAGATCTAGGTAATCAATCTATTTAAATGTACATAAGATGATTTAAATCAACATGAATTATTTTGATCTAGGATTTTTGAAACATTATCTCAATGGAAACAAACAGGAAATGGCTTTGTTTGAGTAAATATCCGAGAAATTATTTTGCATTATTTCTGAACTTTGAAAACTAAAGATTATTACTTTTCTAAGACATAAAAGATTGTTAGTTTTTAATTGCATGCAACAAGTCGTTTAAAAAACAAAAACAAACATACTATAAAAACAATATATCTAGTTTATAAAATAGAATGTAAGGAGTATGTGTGTATGTCCCGCATAGAAATCAAAACCGTTTGACCATTCTTAATAAAAGTTGGCATAAATGTTCCTTAGATCATGGCGGAGACCGTAGTGTATGTTTAATGTCCCTCCCACAAACGCAAGAACCTAAACAAATAACCTTAATTTATCTTTATTAAAGAACAAAACTTTTTAACACATTGGGTAAACCCGTTTTCACAAAATGTTATATTTGATACTGATATGTCGGTTAAACTGATAACCCATTTTCAAGCTCTACTTGTATTTTTGTGTTTAGGGAAAATTCGCCATATTTGACTAGATCTTAATCCAATGCACTGGTGCAGTAATGCCCAAACTAAAACCCGGCTAGTTAATAATATCACATACAAGGAATGATGTAGACATACTCTTCAAATGTATATAAATGTATATATATATATCGATTCACGTGCTGTTAGTTTATTATTCACTAGAACTTACCGAACACCTCGTACGTGGCTATGAATCCTGTTCGACTTATGTTACTGTTCGATGTAAACTGTATCAACATATAATTGGCTGACGATCGAACAGACCTCAGAGACAGTGAACCAGAAAAATTCGCCAGTGACGTTGAGTACACATCTCTGCCGTCATACACTCTTACGTAATCACAGCATAACTCTGTATCTACTAAAAATCTATGAAAATAAGATGAATTATACTAACTTAGAAAAAACACATAACGTTGTAAACTAAATGTAGGCCTATATAATTATAAAATGTATTTTCCTCTTATTTAGGTTTAACGTCATTTAAACAAATTTAATACACTATCACTACTTTTCTAAGCCTGCCACATCACAAGACAATTCCTCAGTGGACACTGGTAAAGGGACTACAATGAATTTTGTTTACCATTATCGAAACTCGACCCTGGCTTCGCCATGGAATGAATTCTCGTTTGTTTCTAACATAATAATAATAATAATAATCTAATCGTTATTATTGATTATGATATTTATCTTACAATTTGGGCATTACACCAAACAAAACATTATAATTATAGTAAACAAAATATACGTTCACACCAGACTCACTCAAGTTACATGTGACATGTTTATATCAGATGGTGCAATGGTATTCAACAATTACACTATCAGCGTAGGAAACAACTTTTGTGTCTGTATCTTAATCCTGGCGCAGAGGTGTTTTTTTATTTCTAAAATATTTTTAGCGGTCTCATGAATGTTTTTATCAAACAGTTAGGATTTATGTTTTTACCAACGAATGTAGACAAAAGCTACTATTGTTTATTTACTGCTTGTCTGTTGGTTTGTCGGTTAAATATATCATTAAATATCGAAAGCTAAAACTGGTACTGAAATTCCAATAATAATTGGAGAAATAACGTGTACACACTTTTTATCAGGCAGACACATTGTGTTGATATTAGCTAGTTATTGACCTCCTTTAGTCGTAGAGCGACTATGGTTCATCACAAACACTTGTACATAGGGCTGTGGCTGTGGCTGTGGCTGTGGTTGTGGCTGTGGCTGTGGCTGTGGCTGTGGAGCCCTATCTCGGAGAGACACTCCCCTCCACATATAGTGCAGGTCAAGGTGGCTTTCGCTTTTGTGGTAGAGGTGCTGGCCATTTTATGGCACGTTTTTCTTCAAGAGCTGAGGCCCATGTTTTCTCGCTGTCCATAGCTTTCTTGGTCACTGTCTCTCTCCATCTAGTGCGGTCTAGGGCTATGTCTTCCCAATGGTCAGTATCAATGTTCACTGATTTTAAATCCCGTTTTATCACATCCACGTTACGGACGTGGGAGCGACCAGTTGTTCTCGAGCCAGGCGCAAGTTGCCAGTAAAGAATGATTTTTGGGATGCGATTGCCCTCCAACCGGCCAACATGTCCGATCCAGCGCAGGTGGCGTTGCATGAGGACTGTAAAGATGCCGAGAATGCCCGTTCATGCGAGGATATCACTATTGCACACTATTTCTTTCCATGTTATTTTTAAGATCCTTCGAAGGCAACGCAAGTGGAATGAGTTTAGTTTTCTCTCTTGTTTTGTGTAGGTAGTCCACTGCTCACTGCTGTACAGTAGCGTACTAAGAACACATGCCTAGTAGACCTCCATTTTAATCTCTGTAGAGAGCTTCTTGTTTTTTTCAAAACTCTTGGTAGTAGTCTAGCAAAGGTCAATGCGGCCTTCCCTCGCGATTTTTTTTATCTCCCCTTCTAGAGACAGGTGACCTTGAATTGTAGATCCAAGGTAGCAGAATTTATTAACGGCATCCAGCTTGTTATCGTCAATTAGGATAGAGGGTGGTGCTTTAGCAGGTGGTCGCATAACATTAGTTTTCTTTGTGCTTATGGTTAAGCCATACTCTTAAGAAGCCTGAGAGGAGCGGGACATTAGTGACTGAAGCTCCTCCTGTGAGTGCGCCACTACCGCTGCGTCGTCGTGAATAGCATATCTCTTAGGAGGATGGTTCTTGTGTTAGTTTTGGCCCTCAGTCTGGCAATATTTAGAAGTTTGCCATCAAAACTGGAATGAAGTTAAATGCCTTCGGTGGATTTTTCAAACGCGTTGTGGATTAGCATTGAAAAGAGTATTCCAAAGAGGGTTGGGGCCAGGACGCATACTTGTTAAACTCCGCTGTTTTTACTGAAACTTTTGGAGCAGGCGCCATTAAACTGTGCTGCACCCTCAATATTTTGGTGGAATGAGACAATTACATTTACCATATAAGCTTGATATAAGCATTGTAAAAAAAACAGCAAAACGCACGACTTCACATTACAACAGAGACGCACGAGTATGTTATGTTTGTGCATATGTGCCTACAATATGTCCACTTATGTAGAAACGTATAGCAGCACGCTTATTATTTTTGCACGTCGGACTAGAGTTACCACACGTAAATTTCGTGGCAACAGTGAGAGAGGTTAAGAAAAAAAAAGATGCGGTGGGGGCGTATGCTACGTTGTGGGTCGGCTCGTTTATTTATTTATAATGTGCTTACGTTGTATTTATTATACGCCCTGGCGAGGTGGATATAAGCCATGTGTAGTTCACTTGTTCATTATAAGAAACTGGATAACCTGGGCTTACTATGTAACCAATCGCTTCAGATAACTCGGATGACCTGCCTAAAAAAAGATATGATCAAATATTAATATACAAAATATTATTTTCATAAAGAGCACTGACGCTGTATCCCCTATTTTATTGCTTCTGTTATTATATATCCAACATGTCTACAAGTACTTTGAAAAGTTACAATGCCCCTCAACAATCTTAGGCTTGATGAATGTCACGGATGAATGTGTGTATGTATGTATAATCTATTTTTACATTCTGCGCGAATGACTGGATGTGTTGGATGTTAGAGAGAGACCAGCGTGTGTGACATGCAGTAAAGCTGATTAAAGTGTATGTGTTTGATCTAGTGGTTTCATTGTTTTACTTCGTTAACTAGAACTGAACCAGGGACACCTAGACGTAGCGAGACCTAAGGGAGATTCTATGGAGTTATTATTATAAATATAATCAGGAATCTGTGACAATGAACAATCATGTTTATCTACGTTTATGCATTGATAAAAAAGTTAAAATTTCCATTAAAGGCATTTCGATCAATGGGGCATATAATGTAAAGGTCATACGTTATTATGACCCACTGATAACGAGGGTGTCATATGGCCAGCACAATAACCAAACGCTCTTTACTTGTCCCCAACCAATTTCAGGTATCCATTAGCGTTGGGACTCAAGAGGCCAGGATTCGAACCCCAGGACCCTTTGCTTAGAAAGCCAAGCGCTTTACTACTTAATCACCGCGTTTCCTTTAAAATGCTATTGATCTATGTCTCGTTTAATAAATTTTTATATCAGTTGTAAATCAATTTTCTTTACTGAGATTAAAGGTGTTTAGTGTGTGTAATCCAAAGTATTAACTTACTTCTTGTATAGTATATAGCTCTAAAACCTCGGTAAGCACTCGCAGGTTTTCTGTATGAAACTTTTAAAGAATTCGATTTCGATGCATGGAATCTCAGAGTGGAATTAGATGCATCGCATGTTTTGTTAAGTAAATATGTAGATTCTTCCAGGATTTCCAAATAGTTTGTAGAACAAATTGTTGGATTCATGTCTATGTCTAGAACGCTAAAATCAGTAAATTTATTATAATTAAATTATGACTCTAATAATGTTTTACAAATATTAGAGATGATAATGGGTTAACTTAGATGATGAAATAATAACTCTATTGTTATCAAACGCACTTATGATTTCAATGTAATGCTTAAATAAGGTTTTACAGATACGTTGCGAATCTAATGACAAAGTATTTAGAATAATAAATATATTATTTATATTATTATAAATATACTGTATTTTCAAGACAGACGAACATTTAAAATAACAAGAGGACTAATTAAAGCACTGTACACCATAGTGATGTATGTTCCAGACTCTCCGATGATTCTCCAAGTGGCCAGATTTCCTGTACTTATGCTGCTTGGGCTGGCCAGGTAACCACAGGATGTAAAAAAGGCATAGACGTTCCCGGTTCCTGTAAATAATTCAGATATATCTCTGTATTTGTCGTATATATGCATTACATTATGTTTAAGACCTGAACGGTAAAGAGAGAGAGAGAGAGAGAGAGAGAGAGAGAGAGAGAGTTGATAAGGTAGAAAGACATTGCTTAAAATGCATAGTAAAGATGTTGCTTCTGAAACTGGACTTATCGGGCTTATCCTGACCAAGACTTGATTTAGACTTTATAAAGCCCAAAGCAGTTTATGCTGAATTAACATTAATTATATTTTTCATTTGCTTTTTACAAAAAGATTGAAAATATCAATGAAACCATTTCGCTTGGGGGGCCCTAGGCTATAGTTTTTATTGTCCACACAAGTAAATCTAGCACTTCTTGCCACTCTATTCAAATATTGAATGCCCTCTTGGCAAGTTTATACTAAAACATCTTAGGGCTTTTGATGACATGCCCATAAGAAACATTACTTGAAAAAATTAATAAAAAAGTAGTGAACAAGCCAACATTTAAAAAAATCTTTTTTATATTAAAAATTATAAGGGGAAGCTATATCTAGCGATGATATAGAAGTTATTTCCCTTATTCAATATCAATAATTAATTAACAAATTGGTACATTTTTAGCGGCCCCCAAAAGGGGAAAAGACGCTATTAGTTTTGTGCGAAATGGCTGTCCGTTTGTCCGTCCGTCCCGTTTAGATCTCGTAAACTAGAAAAGATATTGAAAATCCGACATCACAATATTTTAGATCATTCAAAGTTCTGATGCAACGGCTACTTTTTTTCCTGAAAGCGAAAAATCTAATTTTTAAAATCAGTTATGCAAGCAGTTTTTTAAAGAGAAAAAGCTAATTAGTATGCATTATAAGGTAGACCTAACTTAAAACGAATAGTAATCTTGTAAACTTCATTTTCGTGACAGGTTTTTAATGTAGAAAAATGAAGAATGCAAATAAAAGATTGAGCCTTTTCGACTATAGTTAGACCAGGAGAGGCTCGGTAAAGCGCTTAGCTTCCGAACCGAGGGTCCCGGGTTCGAATCCTGGTGAAGACTGGGATTTTCAACTTCGGATTCCTTGGGCGCCTCTCAGTCTGCCCAGCCCTAATGGGTACCTGAGATTAGTTGGGGGAAAAGTAAAGGCGGTTGGTCGTTGTGCTGGCTACATGACACCCTCGTTAGCCGTAGGCCACTAAAACAGATGAACTTTACATCATCTGCCCTATAGACCACAAGGTCTGAAAGGGGAACTAGTTAGGCCAGGTTCACATCTAACTTTACATTCACTTGCACCTATCCTTTGATCTGCTGCACCATTGGGGCACTACACAAGATCTGTCAACCTTCTTTCTCCATTCTTATCTCTCATTTGTCTTTGAAATAATTTCATTTGGATGTTCTTTCTGAAAATATTGAAGCCTGCCTGGGTGGACCACTTCGGGGGCCGATTTTAAGTTTGTGTTTCCACACAAACTGTCTTTGTAACCTTGTTTTTTATTGATTCATGTTTTGTTAAGTACAATAAGCAATTGTGTAAAGTTTTAACTTGCTCCGAGAATTGGTTTGAGAGAAATAAGGTGCAAAGTTGCTGAAACATAATCAGACTTTTGAAATACTTGTAACAAAAGTGATATTTTCTTCAGTTCATTTGTAAACTGTGTTCAAGAACTAACCTTCAACACAAAATCCACTAACTAGATCTACAAATTCGTAAAGTGAACAAGAGCATTTCTGTGAACTATTGCAATAGTCTGTCAAACAATCCGATTTATAGTTGCAACTTTGCCCATAAGCTGCTTTCGTGGTATCTGGTACAGTGCATCTTGTATAGGCGTCAGAATGTTTGATCTTGAAAAGAAGTCAATGAAAAAAAATTATTAGAGTAGTTATGGAGGTACAATAACATCTGAATCTTTTAGCGTAAACTAAAACCAATAAGAAAACAAAGAATGATTTGGGGGGGTTATGGTTTGGATATTTTTTTCCTTTTTTTTTTTAGCGGCTGCCGAAAGGAGAATAGCCACTATTAGTTTTGTGCAGTATCTTATCTTATATAATACAGACGTTACTTCAAAAAAGAAGATGATTACGTCCTACGCGTCATGCATTTAGTCATGCATGACATAACCAATGAACTAAATTCTACCAAGTCAATGGTTTTCCTTGCTAGCTGTGGCAACCGATTCCATGCTCTAATAGCGCTGGAAAAGAAAGAGCATTTCTAGAAATTTATCCTAGCATATGGAACGACGAAAGTGCCTTTATCTTTGTGCTTTTGTGAGTATTTTATTAGATTTTGTTTTTGTATTTAAAGTTTATGGTTCAGTGTTTTATGTATAATTGCTACTTTACTTTTGAGTCTTCTATTCGGAAGGTTTTCTAAATTTAGTGATTTTCATCCCGGTTAGATCTTGTAAACTAGAAAAGATATTGTAAATTCCAACATCAGGATATTTTAGATCTTTCAAAGTTGTTGCAATGGATACTTTTTTTCTTTTCCGAAAGCGAATCCTTTAATTTTTTTTTATTAACTATGCAAGCAGGTGTTTCATAAAAATACATCACTTTTAAATGAAATATTTCAGGGGAGGTAAGTCACAGACTTCTCCATCGATGACTCAAGCTTCCTTCATAGATTCTCGCATTCGTAAAAAAAAATTATAAAAATATTGCATCTAAGGCCACATTGGAAAAAGTATCAATGGCTCATTATGAAATACATAGCTAATTCGTTGAATACAATACTTATCCAAATATAAAGAGAAAAAAAAAAGATTTGTGATACGATTTTTAATAGCTTATCTTCTGACCGCTTAGGGCTGCAGTAGTATCACATTGACGAGCGTATCGGGCGTGAACAGCATAAAGTATACCATTGCCGATAGGCATTAGATTGGACTAGATCTAGTAATCCTGAACATATTGGTCTAGTAATTTTAAGATTCTATTCTAGAGGAATAGTATTGCTACCTCAAAGTCTAGATCTAAACTTAATTATAGTCACTGGGCATAGACTAGATCATAGAATCTAGATGTAGCCGACGCCTATTCTCGGATCAAGTTGAAATTTCGCAAAATTATTTCTTTTACCTGACAATACAAGAATCAATATAAAAAAATCAACCAATTAGTTAATTTACTATTGATAATAAATTACTTTGTTTAGTATCTCAAACAAGGTAAAGAAATAGCACTTGACTAAAGTGATGGTATAAGCTTAATTAGTCCCCTTTCCAAAAGAAAGAAATAGTATTTGGCTTAAGTGGTGGTATAGGCTGCATTAGTACCCTTTATAGATTGTCGTTTGAGGTTTATTACACATTTAATTACCTGACTGATCCAAACTAATTGATACACTTAATATAAGCTTTGTGTTTAAAAAAGTTATTTTATTTTATTTTTTTATTTTTTTTTTTTGTATTTCTTTTTTTTTTTGGGTTGTTTTTTTTTTTTTTTTTTTCAGTTTTTTTTTTTTTTTTTTTTTTTTTTGGTTTTTTTTTTTTGCTTGTTAAAATCATTGCTTTGAGATTCATGCAAACTAAACTTTTGGTGTACAATGTAGAGAATTAGTCATTAGGTTTCCTGAAAGTACGAAACAGAAATCCCAAATATAAAGTGGGCTGTGTGATTGAATTGGAAAGTGCGCCTAATCTGAATCACGATCGAATACTTAGAAGAAAAAAATCTGAATGCAACTTTCATTTTTTTGGCATGCTCAGTACGCTGCACTCCAATATATTGAGCAAAATTGTTGGGGAGAGAGCTAAGTATCTGGCAGGTTTCCGTACTGTGTTAAGGTAATCAGTTCACGCAGCTCTGATTTCAACGGAGCTTTATTTCAAATTCTTGTTCTAGAAGAGTCAGAAAAGTCTTATTATTGATGACATATTGTCCTGTTTGCTTTAAAGTGAAAAGTAATGCTAAAAGCTTTTTTTTTTAATTTTAGTACTTTAAACGATTAAAACAGCTTTGAATATTCCTGGTCCATGGATGAATTCGACGGAGGACGCCTCTGAGTTTGTGTGATAATTCTCCTTGTAATCTTTTTTAAAATTATTCATGTTTTGTTTGACACAATAAATCAACTACAAAGTTTTCCCTTGATCCGAGAATGGGAGATGTGTAAACATGTACAACTCACCAACTTATCACATCTTTAGAGCTATAGCTGGGAAAACAGAAGGAATTTTTTTTGGTCACTTGTTGGTATAAAGAAAAATGTATTACTAGTATTTAATTGAATTACTATTGATTCATGTATAGTCTTCGGCAATGAATAAATCTGCAAAGTTTCCAATTGATCCAAGAATGAGAGAAATAACGTGTACAAACTTTTTACCAGACAGAAAGACAGACCTGATATAAGCAATGTGAACAAAAATTACCAGAAAGCGTCAATCATCTGGACAATTTTGACATCTACATTTGTAAAAAAGCGTATACTGTTCAACATATTGCATTCATGCATGCTATCCCTAGTCTGTAGGACCGTTGGGGCACCACGCAAGATTCGAGTTCATAAAAAAGTTTATATGAAATGAATACAGAACAGATGTCAGATTACACTTCACTTTTGATCTTACCGTGCAAAAACACAAGAAAATAAAAACAAATATTTGACTGCCAGTCCACATCTTACTATTACTTCGAATGAATTAGCTTATTAGATTAAAAACAAATATTTTACTTCCTTCTAGATACATGGTTTGTTTTATTGTATTTCTGAAGAAATGTATCCAGCGAAGCCAAATACTTGGAAGATTTATAGATCAATAATTCAATGTTTTACAACATAATTCCTTTGCGTTGCAATTCTAGTTTCATACCATCGTCACAATACTCCAATGACGATAAGTGTGTCATCTATGAGAAGCGTACATTTAAATGCGTATTTTGAATCAGCCGAAGCATACTAGTTGTGGTGGAGACAAAGTAAGTCTGGTGAAGAGCGGTTGTAATCTATTAATTATTAGGGTCAGATTGGCCACAGGGCCGGTCCTAAGAATTGCAGGCCCTATGCGAAATGGATTGCTCGGGGCCCAGTCTGGGTAGGGATAAGGACGATAAGAGATAATATTGTATCAAACAAACAACAAATGTCTAAATTTAGATCTATGTAAAAATAAATCTATCATTTTCATTCTAATTTTAGATTTAAATAAAGTAAAGGTTGTTGGTAGCTGTGCTGACCACGCGACACCCTAGTTAACCATGAGCCACAGAAATAGATTATCACATCATCTTCAATATAGACCGCATGGTTTGAAATGGAAACTTTACTTTACTTTAATATCCAACCATATTCAGCCCTATAGCTTTATGCTAGTTACAGGCCTCATCACACACAAAAAATCGTCAAGTGCAATGGAACTCAGCATTGGGGACTTTAATATGCATTTTTTACAAAGTTTATTTGTCTGTTTGTCTGTCTGTCTGGTAAAAAATTTGTATTCGTTTTTTACCCAACTCCTATTCTTGGATCAAGCTGAAATTTTTTTATTATTTTTTTTTTTACCAGACAAAATCAAAATCAATTTAAAAAGTAACCAATTTTTTAATTAACTATTGTTATTTTTTGTCTTGGTATCTCGAACAAAACAAAAAGATTGTAATCTGACTGATAGGGTGCAATAAGTTGAATTAGTGCCCTTGTATACTTTGTAGAGAGAAAAGTTTAAAACTAACGAAAAATAGATAACAAAACCGATTTTCAGAAGCATTTCCTTGGCTCAGTGTAAAGTGTGTTGGCTTGAAGTGGCTGAAGAGGCTTTAGCCCTCGAGTACTAGCTCAGGTCGTTCACGTGTTTTATTTTACTTATATATATATATATAAAGCAATCATCCATATAGTCCTTCTTCCCCCCTCCCCACCCAATGATTTCAAACAGGTCCCGATAAGTAATAGTATCATAGTGTATTGAAAAAGCTCAAAGCATAATGTTGCGCTAAACAAAAACTATTGTTAGAAATATATATATATATCTAACAAATTTACAATATGGTTATTCTACATCAATTATAATTTAATTGAACGACTGATCCAAACTTATTGATACAATTACACTTAATATAAGCGTTATTGTTTTTTTTTTAAAGTATTTTTGTGTTGTTTATTTTTGGCACTATATTTCGCGGCCGGATGAGCCGTAGCGTGGATATCACCGCCTTACACATGAGTATAACAGGTAGAAATGGATACCGATCATTAACACGCTATTTATGGTCCGGATCGTAGGGTAATGCCAGTGAAAATTTTGATACTTGTTCCGCTATTGGTCTAATACTCTAATCCATCCCAGTGGCGCTACAGCCCATGGAGGGGCCTGGCCTGCTCGAGCATATCTCTATATTTTCTGATCTATCTTGGGATTTGCCAGCACTCTTAGCTGTTGTAGACAGGCCTCTATATTGGTCTAATACATGATTTTAAATATATATATATATTCATTTCATCTCTACATTAAATACAAGTTCCAGTCTATAAGCTACTCCAGAGCGTGTAATTTGTTGTCTTTAGTTGTGCTTATTTACACAGCCTTGCTTATGCGCTTATTTCTGTCCTTATATAAAGAAAGAAATGTCATCATGTGTGCATGTTTTATTGAGGGGAAATGCAGTGTAGTCAAATCTGGTATTCGATATATTCTTGTTTTAGCGTTTCAACTCGATGCTGTCTCACCTTCACCTCTTTTGGTTTTAATTCGTGAAGCATAAATTGTATCATTTGAGGCTTGCATGTATGTAGGGGCGGAAGCAGTAGTCACCACTATCATTATAAAATAGCTATATTTAGTCATACATTCAAAGTAGGCCTATATACCTACTGCAAAATTTACTTTGGTCTAATGTTTTTAGTTTAAAGATATTGTTACTTTTAAACTCAATTACGTTATTGGTTTTCCTTGTTTAATGACTGTTATGCTGTGTGTCTGTGTGTTTCTATGGTGACGGTGGGAAGAAGTTATGAATGATGCAAGATAGGTGTAATTGTCGTCAGCGGTCTTAGTTAGGACAAACAACACACTAAAAAGAAGTGTTATGTAGCGAGTTGGATTTTGTTCAAAATAGTATTTTATATTAGTACTCAAGTCCATTACAATAATTTTCATTTCACATCAAGTTGATTTTGTCTTTATTTTAATAAGACTTATATTTAGTATTGTTTACAAAGAAGTTATTCAAGTTATTTTAAGTTTGTATAAGTTAAGATATAATTCGCCTACGGTGGTTAAGTTGATGCTACAAGTCGACAGTCAACAACAACGAGGCCAAGCTTTCCATGTTGTAACGGAATTAGGAAAAATTGAACACTTGACCTAGTAGACTATCAAATTAAAAACAAAACTTGTCTTTTTAAGTATGTATTTCTATGTAATTCATTATTCGTCTTTATTGCATCTGTAAACTATGAATCAGTGTTGTATGTATTATAAATAGTTTACTTTTTAGTCTTCTCTCCTGAAGTGTCTTTAAATTTAGTAAAATGAACATTTTTATTTATTAAACATCACAGCTCTGATTTGCGTCTTACATAAAAAAATATGTAAAGAGAATGATACAGTTACTCTTCGGTCACAAGTCATTTATTTTATAAACAAAATCACACACAAGAAAGAACAAGTGTCCACATTATACAATATTTTCATAAACTTATGTTATGATGATTGAAAATCAAATTTGCATAAAAATCTATTTCAAATTAGCACTGGTTCTCAGCACATTTTTTGTATGACTCTGAGACCTGGATCGGTGGTACATAGGAAAAATCAAAGGCTCCTGGAACGCTTCCTTCAAAGCTACCTCTGCTCCCTATTAAGCATATAAAAAGACTAAAACATGCATTCAGGATCTGGGTTGGAGTGGCTGGCGAAAACCGCTTGACTACCTAACAAGGGGGCTAAAGGTTGAATCCCCCTCAAGCAGAGTAATGTTTGCTGAGTGCCTAAAGGCTACTTACTTCCCCATAAAAGAGATAGGACCCTAGTGCACTGAGCAGGTAATAAGCATATAATTTGCGCTTAACAAAACTGTGTTTAAAAAGATATAAAATAAATGTGAATTACTTTGCATGCTAATCATGTAAGATTCTTGTAATGCTGATATACCATGTCTTTTATTGGGCTCGCTGTGCATTGAATTATAGACCATCATAAAATAAACCATTTCTTCTACATGTTCCAACTGGTTAAGGCAGACAGAACCTTATCACTGAGCATAAATATTGTAAAGAATGCCAACTTGACACTAAAAGTTCACATCGACTTGTGCTATTTCGATAGCTCTATTTACAATGCGCTTAATGATATTATTAAATAGATCTATTTAGCGAGTCATAGAGGAAGAAACAGAGTATAGATATTGATAGTGTGTGTATTGATGTAATATCTAGTAGTATAGCTACTATAGTAGTTAGCTTCCATCAGTCATAGAAAGGATTATGGTTCACCACGTCGTTTACTGTTTAGGTTAGGGCTTTAGATAATGAAATGAATGCCTGGGTCATAGATAAGGTCGGATCCAAGTTGCCAACACGGCATTTACCCACTCTTCTGGCAGATGATGTATCCAAAGGAACGGCATATGTCCAATACATTTTGGGATCAGTAGCGTCTCGGGTTCTGCCAGATTGTAGCACTGTGTGCCTGAAGTTTCCCTAAGGGTGACGCGCTCCTGATTTTTCTTAGAGTTCTCTCCTGAAGACTATCAACGTTCGGGCATCGAGGCAAAATAGCAGAGGTAGCCGGCCAAGGTTAACAAGACCTTCATGCTCGGATGATGGCATCTGTTCAATTAAAAGAGTGGGCGTGTGATAAATTAAACCAAGAAAGGGAACTTGCGTGAATACTGCTTGACGTTAACAATTTAAATGAAATGAATTTAAGTGTGTTTAATAAAATCCTTGAACATTATGTTAATTTATTTGTGGTTAATTACAGTTCAATAGTTGTTTTGCTTAAAACATTTCGAGCTTTCATTTTTAATTGCAATTGGTATGACATAAGATATAGGCAAATTTTCATATGTTAGAATAAATTCGTATTTAAGCAAGGAACAGGTAGATTGCATGAATCAGCTGAAAAATACATAAATAAAGAACAGAAAAACAGATTCTAAGTCCCTAATTCCCATTCAGTTAACACATGAATATGCGTATGACGAGGCTAGCAAAGACCTTCCTTCAAGGAACAGTACCAAGAAAAAGAGGCAGAGAGAGAAAGCGATGGGAAGACTACAAAAAGATTTCACGGGCCTGCCATTGAAAGAGGTTCTAACTAATGCCAAAGACAGAGACGAATGGATAAAGATGGTAGAGTGATCTTGCATGGTGCCCCAACGGTCCAACAGGTAAAGGTAACGCATATGACGTAATTATCTTTTGTTCTCAAGGAACGTCTGTAATTTGAAGTAAGTCCAATAATTAATGACGTATTCCTACCAGATAGGCGGATTTAGTTCCTTTTCTTAGTAACCAGATGTACAAAAGTGGGACAAAATTTCCGCACAAATAATGTTAGAAAAAATATGATTCTACTGTTTGTTAAATATTACACCATAGTAACAGAGTACTGGACAATGAAACTTTCTTTAATTTATTTTCTATAGTTTCCAGCATTCTGATACACATCGTCTGAGAAGTTGTCCTTGATAGCAGTTACATTTCCGTAAAGTTCAATGTCAACATCTTCATAATTCACTCCGACCTCATCTACATCTTCCGGTTCACAAGTACTGTTGAAATGATTAGAAAGTATCTTAGCAGAAGCTGCCTTGGCTGCTGGTGACGTAGTTAGAGCAGTGACTGCTGGGGACGAAGTCAATTTCAAATCTCTTTCATTTAGATAGAGAGAAGAATCTGAGCCTAAAATAGAAATAAAATATAGTGTTACATAAATATATAAATATTGCTATAGCCATATGAGTAATTGTAAATATATTATACTTCTATTGAATATTAAGAACATGAAATCAATTTACACTATCTTTATATATATATATATATATATATATATATATATATATATCGTTATATTGCATGAGGATGAAGTAGTAAGTTATAAATGTCAATGGCTTTAATTATCGCACGTACTTAGAGGAAATTCGCAGGGATAGAATGAATAAAAAGGTGTTGTTTACTCATGTAGTGATACATTATTTGTAATCAAACTTATCCATTGTAATCACTTTAGGTTCCGCTATTTAAATTAAATATTATAAATTAATCTTTATCCCAGAATAACTTGCTCAAGTGTAAATATTAGATAGTGTAAATATTAGGAACTTTTGATAGGCTTTACAAAAAAAACAACAAAGATTATAATTTCACACGCCTGGGGAATATTTTGTAAGCATGTATTGCTAAAAACTAAGGCTTTGTTTACGTATTTTAAACCTTTTGCAAATTTCAAATACATAAATAAATGTTATAAGTATTAATGAAAGAAAAAAGGTTAATTATATGAACTAACAATGTTTACTAAACAAAAAACATCTCAAAAACAGTGAGTTTTAAGCTACAATTTTAATAAGCAAAATATAAAAAAAAAATCCTTTGTGAAAAAAAAAAAAAAGAAAAGCTTATCTCAAGGGGAAGAACTCCGCTCTTATAACTATATCCATCAGTACTGTATAAGTGATTTCCCTTATTCGAAATCAAACACAATAGACCATTATCGAAAATTAATTGTCTAATTGAGTATTTTGTTTATTGATTCATGTTTCTTTTTAATACACCAAATTATAGTTTGAGTTTCAACTTGATCAGATAATGCGTGAGGGAGATATAGGGTTAGCACTTCTTAAAGGGGACTAAACCTTAACAGCATCTGCCCTATAGATCGCAAGGTCTGAAAGTGAAGCTTTTAACTTTTTAAACCCAGCAAATTAAGCCATATATGTGAATACTGAAGGATTAGTTTCTCTAGTTGGTATACAAAAATGAATAACCAGTAATAATTGTGTGAACTTAATCCAATAATGGGTGTGGGAGAAATAATGTGTACACACTTTTACCAGACAGAGAGACAGACTGAGTAAGTTGATATAAGCTTTGTTTAAAAAAATAATGTCTTGTTGTATCCTACCTGTTCTCACAGGAAAAGATTTGTAGTCATTTATTGTAGGAACCTTGGAATCAGTTTTATTTGTAAGTTCGTCACTAAAAGGCTGTGCTTCTTGCAAATCCTTGCTGCAGCTATAAAAAAATAATAACAATAAATAATATAATAACAGGTGCATACGAATTAGATTACAAAGATAGATAGATAGATAGATAAATAGATAGATAGATAGATAGGTAGATAGATAGATAGATAGATAGGTAGATAGATAGATAGATAGATAGATAGATAGATAGATAGATAGATAGATAGATAGGTAGATAGATAGAGAGATAGATAGATAGATAGATAGATAGATAGATAGGTAGATAGATAGATAGATAGATAGATAGATAGATAGATAGATAGATAGATAGATAGGTAGATAGATAGATAGATAGATAGATAGATAGATAGATAGATAGATAGATAGATAGATAGATAGATAGATAGGTAGATAGATAGATAGATAGATAGATAGATAGATAGATAGATAGATAGATAGATAGATAGATAGATAGATAGATAGATAATTGTAGAACTATTAAGAATTAGTAGATGGTTTTATTTGTATTGTTGAAAGGAGGTAGAGGCTAATGGAAGTATACAGTGGAAGAGAAAGGAGGTAGAGGCTAGTGGAAGTATACAGTGGAAGAGAAAGGAGGTAGAGGCTAGTGGAAGTATACAGTGGAAGAGAAAGGAGGTAGAGGCTAGTGGAAGTATACAGTGGAAGAGAAAGGAGGTAGAGGCTAGTGGAAGTATACAGTGGAAGAGAAAGGAGGTAGAGGCTAGTGGAAGTATACAGTGGAAGAGAAAGGAGGTAGAGGCTAGTGGAAGTATACAGTGGAAGAGAAAGGAGGTAGAGGCTAGTGGAAGTATACAGTGGAAGAGAAAGGAGGTAGAGGCTAGTGGAAGTATACAGTGGAAGAGAAAGGAGGTAGAGGCTAGTGGAAGTATACAGTGGAAGAGAAAGGAGGTAGAGGCTAGTGGAAGTATACAGTGGAAGAGAAAGGGGAAACAACTATTCAGAGACATATTTAATCATTTTTGTTTTATTCAGTATATTTAGAAATGTCTCAAACTGTTAATAGAATATGACTTACACATTTTTTTGAGATTTCGTTCGCATTTTAAAATATAAAATGTAGACTATAATGCCAGCTACCAGGACAGTCACCACGCCAACAATAACCGCAACAATTATTACAGTGTTGGAGTTTTCTGAGGAAAATATATTTTCGTAATGCAAGTGATTGGTAGCATTTTTCCTTATCAGCGTTGTTGTTTGTTTGTTTGATAATATTCCAAAAAAAAAAAGAAAAATGTCCCCCTTACAGACCTTGCGATCTATGGTGCAGATGATGTAAAGGTCATCTGTTTCTGTGTCCCACAGTTACCGAGGGTGTCAAGTGGCCAGCACAACGACCAACCGCCTTTGCTTTTCCCCAACTAATGTCAGGTACCGATTAAAGCTGGGTGGACTCAGAGGCGGCCTAAAGATCCATCCCAAAAATATCACAGTCCTACCAGGATTTAAACCAGGGACCTATAGTTCAGAAGCCAAGCGCTTCACCACTCAGCCACCGATAATATTACAAGTTAATTAAAAATGCGTGTGTATTTGTTTCTAATTAAGAATTATACTTAAATACAAAGTTAATGAACAATACTTTATTTAATTAGTCTTTCAGCCATTTAGGGAGGCCACCCATGTTGGGTTAGTTAAATGAGTTTCTTAAAGCTCAGAACGCAGTAAAACTTTTGTTGCAGGGGCATACACCACTCTCACAGACACCCACCTAAACTAAGGAGCGGTCCAAAGTATTTTTCGTTTTCGACACCAGTAAATTTGTGAGAAACACTGAGGTAAATACTGTTGAAAGGGGAGGAGTAAAGAAGGGCGGAAACAGGCCTTGGTCCCCTCTGTGTGTTATTGTATACAGTACCCCATTTGAAGAACCAGCCGAATAAAAACAAATCCAGTACATAGTTTATAGTCCTATAATAACACTGCTAGTTAAAAATCAAATTATGTAAAACTGAGTGTAATTATTTTTTTTTACCTTTCGAAGGTAGATTAGTATTTTGTTGACAAGTGTAATTCAAAGTGTAGGGAGATTCACTTGTACATATAAGGTCCGGCAACTCGCACATATTTTCAATTGAAGGATCACAGAGTTGTCCTTTCTTTAGTACTAGAAGACAAACAACGAATTTCAATATTGTGCATTAAACATATTCTGTATTATTTTCATTAGTTCAAACTTATACTTACCAGTAAAACAGCTTACTTCATTGTAATGGTAATATTGTTCAGACTGACATCCACATCTACCTTCTATACATGCCATTGTTTCTTTACATTCTTCATTACTATGGCATAAGTAGCCCTTGCTGAGCCCTTGAAGAGAAAAATAGTTATATAATATATTTTGATATACTCAAACACTGAAACATTATCCATGGGAGAACTAAGCACCTTTCTCTGAGATATACCTAACCCTTACACCTTTCCTCTACACATTTATCTCACTGCGCATTATTTGGGAGCATACAAAACGCGGTCTAACAATATTAGATATTAATTTAATCATCATCATCAAACTCCATTTGACTGAGGGCTTAACAGGTTCAAATCATTTCTTACAAAGGCGCTGGATGGAAACCCTGTTGCTTTGCACAGTACATGTATGTCCCCATACACTTCGAGAATTTCTAGTCTCCCAGGTGTCTCGAAACCGTGATCAACAAGTCTGAGGCAGTAAAAAAAAGACACGGTTTTCTCTTCTTTCCCGCAGCGGGTCCAACGCGAGTCGATGTTTGGCCACAGCAGTGCAAACTAGGAGCCCAAGAGACAGTGGCCTGTCCTGCAATGCGCTATAATAGCTTGCTCAGGCCTGGACAGCCTCCACCACTGGGAAGTGTAGTCAGCGTCACTCATGTGCTTCCAGACTCTGCAAGCTTTTTGGGACTTTATAACACTCGAACCATTTTCCAATTCAATTTTTTTTTTATTTTTGCAAGAGCAAGATAGAAACTCATAGTATGCTCGGTAAGACGTGTTAACCCTCCCTGATGGCCCAAGGAGCTGTAATGAGTCGGAGCTGTAATGAGTCGGAGCTGTAATGAGTCGGAGCTGTAATGAGTCTGAGCTGTAATGAGTCGAGCTCTAATGAGTCGAAGCTGTAATGAGTCTGAGCTGTAATGAGTCGGAGCTAAGAGACTTAATGTAGGCTCCATAGCCTGCTCTTCTAGAGTCTATTGATGCCAACCCATCAGTATAAAAATTGCACTGAGCTTAATGACATTGATCTTCTCCAGTGCTATAATTTGAAGGTCATTATCTGAAAGCCTTAGCTTAGTGGCGTTAGGGTCCATTAGTTTCAATCGAATGTCTGGGTCGTGGGGCAACACCAAGGAAGAAGGGGGTGAAAATGTTGAATATTTTACCTGTTGGTGGAGAGGTCAGCTTTATCAGATAGTCTAGTGGCCTGATGCTTTAAAGACTGCATCTTAATACGTCTTCTGCATCTCTATCCATCTAGCAGTTTTCTAGCTGGGAGACAGTAATTCGGCCTTTTGTAACGCTAAAAGCAAGTCAGTATTTACCATTCTCTCCTAAGGTTTAGTGGACCTGCTTTCGCCATTTTTTCAGTCGCATTTATTGGGCTTGTCTTAAAGGTCATTCTAATCTAATCTAAATTTATTTGACACACAGAACAAGATCTTCAATAGTTAGGCCTATAAATTATACAATTGTAAATAATATTTTAGTGAATGTTTAAAAAAAATTCTAGATAATATCTATAAATATCACTCTATATTACATACAAGCGTAGTCAGTGTAAACTTGCTTTGCCTAAGGATGTGTGTCTGTCAGTCGGTCAGTCAGAAGACCTTTATTTTGGTTTCGCAAAGTAAATGATAACGTCCTAGCTGCTTACTTGGTTCACAGGTTTCCGTTAATGCGTTTGGAAAATACTTGTCTAAACAGACACACACTCCATTGGTGCAATTTGCTTGTTCGGAACATGTGTATGTCTCATTACATGGCTGACCGTGAGATTGTTCTGTAATTAATACAAATTTTACAAATAGAAGTTTTGATTTAGAACTTATAAGATCTAGTCTAGATCTATTTCTAGAATCGAGATGTAATCTTTTTTAGATTAACGTCAAAATATAAGCAACATTTATAAATGTCATTAAAATTGAAGCAACTTTAAATTTACTATTATCGCATAATTACAGCAATACGACTGACTACGCCATGTTGGCTCTAGACCTAGATTTAGTCTCCAGCCAAGTTTACTTTTATTTATTTTGTACTTTGAAAAAAAAAAATAACGGGCCAGCAAGCAATTATTTCAGCAATATACATCAACAGTTGAATTTCTAGAAAAATCATTAAAGCCAGTTTTGAAAATTATTCTTGGATCCAGGTTCCTGGGTCTAGGGTTCTGCTGATTCCGTGAAGTTCTGACTGAAATACAAGTATAGTATAAAGTAGTACTAACATAATGACAATTTAAAGGAAAATATTTTCTGTCTGAGATCATTTCATTGAAGTAATTCAGCTTGCGATCATTTTGACCATACTCAAATTATAAGTATTAGCTAAGTTCGCTCTTCAATGAAAAGTAGATTTTTTTAAAGTAGTTATTCCATTCTTTTTTCTATTTTAATTTCAACTTATCAATTTCAGACATTACTTCGAAATAAGAATTTAATTAAGTGCCAAGTTTATCTATGTGTCAATCAAGCCATGCATGTTTATCGGTGACTTAAACTCTGCTAAGTTGTAGGGTTTCCCTGGCTGATTCAAGCAACTCATTTCATACTCTTACAGCACTAATGTAGATGGAGCACTTGTTTTACCATATGGAATAAGAAATGTGCCTTACTTGTTATTATTGATAATTGAAACTCCTGGAATTTAGCATTGTAATACTCGTCCTCCGATGTTTTAGTGCTAATAGTAAAATTGTATTCACTTCCTGGAGACAGATTCTCTATATACAGTTCACTTGTATTGGTTTCGAAAGAGTTGTTTTCCCATTTAACAGAGAACATGTAAGCTGAACTTGGTCTTTCTATAGTCCATTTCAGAAGAATCGAATGTGTCTTGATTATGGAATTGTTGGAAAGTTTAGCTATTAGAGCCGAATCTAAATAGAAACAAATGAAATGCAGCAACAAGTTAAAAGACTGTTTGTATAATTTTGCCATATTTAAATTATTCTATTTTATTTTATTTTTTATTATATTATTTTGTGTAAAATTTGTCAAGTGGACGCTGTTACAGAACCACACACAAACTCGATATGGATTGAGTTTAGACAGACTTGTATATAGTCCCAGATAGGTAGAGATTAAGATGACACAGATAAACTAAGTGAGATGATTCTTCAGGGGCGTAGCTAGGAAATTTTCATCATTTAGGGGCCCCGGGGGGGCTTGACCTCTTGTGAGGCCCCTGCATTTTGCGTATTTAACATTTAATGTGAAAAAAAAAATAATTTGGGGGCCACCTCAAGTGGGAGCCCGGGGGATTTTCAAATTTTCCCCCTTCTCCACCCACCCTAGCTACGCCACTGTGATTCTCCTTCTCAATCGCTATATCACACTCTCCACCACAGGCAATACCGAGAAGTACTTCGAAGATTTGTAAACAAAACATTCCGAAGTACAAAAACACATTAGTGTCCTCTGACTTAGCCTGGGCAAGGTATTGAGAAGAATTTGGGATCTCAAGGAAGAGAACGTGATGTTTTTTAAAGAACATTGTCTGTGACTTTGTTACTCACATCTCTAATGAAGAGGAAGAGCCTGCACATGAAATACAGGTGCTTGTTAAAGTTTTCAAACAAAGCTTTCCCATTTCTCCCTTTCTTTGTCATTTTTCTTTGCGGAATGACGAAGCTACTTCAAGTGAAATGGTTGAAAAGTACAAGACTTTTTTTTTGGACTCCTTGATTGTGGAATTTGAAGGTAAATTTTAAGACGTCTGTTTTCAATACCCTCAGTTCACCATTTAGTGCAGAGGCGATTCAGCTCCGGGGGGGTGGGGGGCATACCTCCAAGCAAAACATGGCCGGAAAGAAAAGTTCCAGTTAGTTCTTCCGTGGGAGATCTATGGGTGCCAGAGACTGCATTTTCACACTTTAAAAAATTAGCTGTTAAATTGTTACATTATTTGAGTCCAAATACATCAGTGAACATGCATGTTTTGTTTTTTTTAAAGTGTAAAAACAGGTCGACGCGGAATGGCTTTAATTTGACATCAGTGACAAGGGAAACAATAAGTAAGCAAGTTCCACATTTCCGGAACATTCTGCCCGAGTGTCAACAGTAGAACGCTTCACATAAAGCACAACTGTACAAACTGTACAACTAAAAACGTAATACTGTACGATTTGATGCCGTAACGAAGTGTACGTTTATATTCATTGATATTCTCACCATAATGACATACAGATGCTGTATTGAGAAACATGTTTCTTGTACATATGCATCGCCCCTTTATGCAAATTAAAGGACTCAAACACTGACCATTGTGAACACAAGATTTGCCGTGAGACGATTCTGAAAAAAAGAAGGATATGTATTAAGCAAAATAATAGACCTGGGGCGCGGTGGCTGGTTGGTTAAGTGCTTGGCTTCCGAGCCTGGGGTCCTGGGTTCGAATGTAGGTGAGGACTGGGATTTTTAATTTTGGGATTTTAGGGCGCCCCGGAGTTTATCCAATTCTAATTGGTGCCTGACTTTAGTTGGGTAAAGTAAGGGTGTTTGGTCATTGTGCTTGCTACATGATACCCTGCTCGTTAACCGTTGACCAAAGAAACAGATGACTTAACATCATCTACTCTATAGATCACAAGGTCTAAAAGGGGGACTTTACTTTAAAAAAAAAAAGATACAAAGGCATAGGGAAACTACATTTTGGTAAAACTGAGCTGAAAATTGAGAATTGTATTGGTCTTGAATAATTTTATCTACGATTGAGTACTGTAATCCAAGATAGTTCTATGGCGATATTTTGTAAAGATATAATCACTATCATGCCCAGCCTGACAAATATAAAGAGTTAAAACATTACAGTCGAAAGCTAAAAAACCAACTGCTCTCTCTCCTAGCCACCCAATCCATTAAATTACCCTTGATAATCGTGATGAAATTTTGTGGACCTTGTAGTTTTGATTAATACAATATACATTGATTCAAACTTAAGACAAAATACACGTATTTGTAAATAAACTTCTAACGTATATTGTTCACTTACTTTTTTTGCACGTTGAGGATTCGTAATATTGATTCCAAGAACAGTCGCACCGAGACCCGTAACATCCGAATCCAGGCATGCACTCTTCTGTTTTACTGCAAGTGGATCCTCGAAATAAGCCTGGATTTGCATGTAAAAGGATGGAATGGTATCAAATATTTTTGTTTACAAAGAGCGTATATCGACTCACTCTCTGTCTTTGTGGTACAAACTGAGTATACGTACAAGTTATTTCTCCCAAAACTTATCTTGGATCAAGTTGAAATTTGTCAAAAAAAATTCTTTTGCCTTATGGAACTAAAATCAATAAAAAAAAATGTGACCAATTAGTTAATTAACTAGTAGTAATCAATTATTTTGTCTGGTATCGAACAAGGGACAGAAATCCTACTTGACAGGTGTGGCGGTATAAGCTGAATTAGTCCCCTTGAGGCGCCCTTAGTTCAAATAAACGCCGAAGATTTTTTTTTTAAATTGCATTTCAAAAGTGATCACGGTAACATTCACAGAGATACCCCATTCTTCCCCCATCCAGTCACAACTTTTCCAGACAAGTAATAGGATCATGGCGCATTGAGAAAGCTAAAAGCATGAAATATAGCGCTAAACAAAAACAATTGGTAAAAATATTTCTAATTGAACAGATTTATTATTTTTAGTCTAGATCTATTACAAACTTAATGACATGACTGATCCAAAGTAATTGACACAATTATACATAATTTAACCTTTCTGTTTTAAAGTTTTTTGTTTGTTTTTCTTGTTTAACCCACTCTAATAAACAAATTGACTGCAAACTTATGATCTTTAATTTATTAGATGTAATGCATCTGATTTATTGAAATATTTATATAAAAATGACTGCCACATACGAATCTTGCAAGTTTGACTTCGTTCATGAAAGAAATGTGTTGACGAACATTTGCAGGCTCTGGAGAGACACTGATATCCTTCAACATTAAAAACTTCAGAGATGCAGCTCTCTGGAAGTCCTGTCAGTAGTAAAAAGATAAGCATTTAATATTCACATATATTAGTAGCGGCATTTATTGAAGTGTCAATCTTATCAGTGTCGGATATAGGTCAGTGCTGACTGTACAACAGCACTGTGTTTTAGTACGTAGTGAAGGGATCCGTCGAATGTCGTATATTCTAAAGATCTACTTCATAAACTCAATCCGTCTTTACTCTAGAACTACCAAAAGTCTTCTGTTTACTTTTCGCTACACTCCCTAAAATTATAGTGTTGTTTTTAATAGTCACGTCACAGTCTCTAAGCAAAACTTTCCCTTTCTATAAAACAAATAACTTTTCGCGCAAAAAAAATTTTTTTTTAAGTAACGTCTGTATTTCATAAGATAAGAAAAGGATTCAGATCGTGTGCATGTATAGCTTTTTAAATATGTAGGTTAGTGATGGTGCTCTACTTAATAAATATAGGGTTTTTTGTACTTGTATTGTCGTTTTATCTCTTTTAATATGGTTTGGACGTTAAAGCATAAAAAATGAATATTTACTTTTTTTTTAAATTAAAGGGAAGAAAAGAAATCGTTACAAAAAAAAGTTTTTTTTTCTACTTTTTAAAAATAGGGTGAAAAAGATGAAGCAAAGCGACGAAACAAAAAGCAACTACAGGATTATGTAGACATGTCCAGCCCGAAATACGGGTAATAAACTAAAAAGCTAAGATGTCAGTCACCTGAAATCGATATATACTTTTAAAATGTCCTAATTAAAAGCTTGAACAATGTCTGTTGATAACAAAAATATCTTTAACTTTGGTAATAATTGAAATTGAAATGGTTCAACAAACTTGGATTTATAATAACAACGAAAAGGCTTTTTATTTTTGTCCAATGAAGAATAAATTTACTGGACTCTCCTTGCGCCCCCATGGTAAGAACCTCGCGCCCCTAAGAGGCGCTTAACTCAGATTGAGAAACTCTGATTTATATGATGATGATAACGACTTTCGAGTATTCCAGATAAGAGACGTAGATTTAGGTCCTTTACTATTTATAGTAGGCCTCTACATGCCTATAGTACGCATTATACTACAATATGCTTGTGTAATGACAGAAGTTGGGGTAAATCGGGTTTTTCCATAGTGACGTGACGAATAATTAAAAAGTAGAAGAACGGAACAAGAAGAGTAACGGACAAGTCGCCTTGGAGAACGACGCTAGGCTAGCGACGACAGAGGACTGTGCCCTTCTTATTGTTGATTAAATTGTTGGAAGTTATCAGCCTGCGTTATCAAGTATATTCTTGATTCATTCTGTTGTTGTGTCTTCTGTGAACTCGCATGCACCATTAACATATATAATCATCAACAAGATAGACCATCAACACTTGCAAAACAATGGAAACAAACTTTGATTCAAAGCTTATCAATGCCATCGTCCCATCAAAAGAGTCAAACTAAATGCAAGGGTTTCACTACAAAAGAAAATTGTCACTCACTGTTTATACAAGCTCTTTGATTAGACTCAAAATATTGACTTGCTGGACATTTGCAGACGTTGGACATGCACTCTAATCCTTCTGCACAGTGCACCTGAGAAGTGCATTTATTGCCCACTGTAATACCTGTCAGCCAAAACAGAAAAATATAGTATTAGCAATGTGATGTCTTGGTAATGAAACATGTAATAATAACATTTAGAGGGGGTGGGGGTGGGAGGAACCACTGCAGCGTAAGTGGAAGTTATTTAATTTGTGTTCTTGACGCATGTAAATTTGCCAAGGCTCAGAACACAGGATTTTGGTTGCCAATTGGTACACAATATGGTATTTTCCCACACACATATAAGACAAAAGGAAAATATAGTGCCGAGAACAACCGGTAATGTCTAAGCTGAATGTAGATCACAGACAAGCCCTAACATGGAAAAAAAAAATACCTATGATGTTTAGTTATTTCTTTTTTTTATTGCATGCACAATTATTATTAAAGCTTTTATATAGCGCTACATTCATGCTTATAGCATGCTCGGGGCGCTTTTGGTCCAATCTAGGAGTTAATTTTTCAGTGCTGCCTTAAGGCTTTACTCGTCACGTCACTATGGAAAAACCCGATTAATCTCAACTTCTACGCATCTTGTCTCATTACACAAGACGATGAGACGATGGAATTGACTCTGCCCGAGTCGGGTGTCGAACCTCGAGCCCCCTTCTAGGTAGCCAAGCCAAGCCAAGTTAGAGCGCATTCGGCCTCTCGACCACGCTTGCAACAAGAAAATAAGTTCTTTGTATCATGCAATGAACTAGAATGAACTAGCAAAACCATTTTGAAACTTAAAAAAAAAAAAAAATCATAATTTATTATAACCACTAGTACTCACCACTCATGCAACGTTTAGATGACTGGTCATAGTACTGACTTGTTGGACAACGACATTTAGAGTTCTGACAAACTAACACTGAAGTACACTCTTCAGAACCTAAGCAAGTGGCCCCATGAGAAAGCTCTGAAAAAAAAAACAATTTTCAAATTGTTAATATCGACAAATGAATACACATTTTTGGGGGACAAAAATAAAATGTGAAAGAATTAAATCTGAGAGATATTATACCCACGGTGTAATGGAATTTTATAGGAACATGTAGTGACATATTAAAATATCTAAATAATTATACTGTTCTGACCACATGTACATAGCTCTAGAGAATTGAATTCATGTCAATCCCAAGCAATACTTAGAATTCATGATTTGTATAAAGATACTAGATATTAATGAGCCAACAGACGTCATCTAATCAGATTTCTCTTGAGGCATTTGACAAAGATTACAAGATTTAAAACTTTAACACCTCTTGTTCACAGCATCAATGGATCCATGACTTCTGTATAGGTAAATGGTAAATTATAATTACAATGATCTCTAAATCAACAATAACTATCAATCACATCCTATAGAAAGCAAAACTATTATAAGTATAAATAAACACCCTCTGGTTCAGGATTTCAGCATTGTATCATTTATGTACTATGAATACTTATGTAGTTTTTTACATAGGGCCAATGGGCATGTTCAGACTTTATAAAGGGGTACCCGAGTCCAAAACGTTTGAGAACCACTGATATAGAGCGATATATTCCAACATATTGATTAAGCCAGTGAAGCTCAAACTACGACCGCGGGCCAGATTCGGCCAGCGACGTGGTTCCTTCCGGCCCGCCCGCTGAAACGTCGTCCCTAAGAGTAAAAATTTACCTTCCAAACAAAACAAAAAAAAGTTGAAAAAATGTATCTTTACCTACGTTTGGGCCCTCACTTTTTCTCCGATGGATTTGTATCATGATCTTTTACAATTGTGTGTTTGTGAAATTGGATGTAAAATCTACCAGGAAAAGTTAGCAGATCTTTACTATTTTTTTTTTTGGTTCAACATGATAATAAGCCAACATATTTATTTTTTAATTAAAGTGTTTGGCTGTTTAATAAAACAACAACATAAAAACGGCATTATAAAATAAATATGGCGGCATTCTTGGTTTGAGTAGCGAATGAAAGATCGTTAGAAACCTTTGGATTTGATACTTAATTAATATGTTATTTGACAATTATTATTTACTAAAATAGTGTCAGAAAAATTTGATTTCATTTTATAAGTTGTCGTTCATGTGGCCCGCGATATGAGTGTTGGAAATTATAATGGCCCGCGGGTCGAATTAGGTTGAGCATCACTGGATTAAGCAGCCTACAGAAGACATTTTTATATGTTATACAAACAAAAAATGAAACAGAAAACCACGGTTCTCTAGAAGCGAAAGAAGGCAAGCACTGCCATTTCAGAGGTCATTATGCATCACAGTATAAAACTAGAGAGTCCTAGAGTGTAGTTACTGTCATCCTAAGGGTTACTACGCAAATGAACGTCATCAGAAAAACAACGCCCAAGATACCATCCTCAATCTTCATGAAATCAAATCTATGGTCACCAGAACAAATTATACAACAGAAAATTCAAATCATGCCCCACAACGAAGATTATAGCAACCAAGTCCAAGGGTCTGTAAATTTTCACCCTTGTAGACATTAAGTGAATTAACATACTAGCATAGCAGATTCCGACGATCTGATTGTAATATTGGCTTTGTGTACAGCCGCATAGACCGTCAGGGCAAGTCAATCCTGACACACAAAAGACAGAACTGCTGCATGGGTAGCCATAAACAGCTCCTAAAATAGAACGAAGAATATATTCAATAATTTATTTTCAACAGATGAGAATATTTGCTTGTCAATTTTTTTTTATTTACATTAGAATAATTTGATATTACGTCATGTAAAAATTTATTCTGATTCCAACATATGCAAAAAAAAATTTTTTTAAAGTTTGCCAAAATCATAACACTTTTTGTTGACATATTTTAATTATAAATATTAAGCGTTTACCGATCATACATGTCCTTGAGGATTGGTCATAATACTGAGTGGAGCTGCAGGTACATTGATTTTTTGAACAAATAAATCCTTGTATACACATCTCTTGAGACGTACAGGAGGAATTGTATGACACTCCTTTAATACAAGAAAAGCAAGCAAAATATAAAAAGTCAATTATTCAAAATCATTTTTAAAAAAAGAAACGTATCTAAGGGGAAGAACGCCACACTAACAACTATACATCTCGATAATATAGAAGTTATTTCTCTTTTCGATATTGAAAGAATAATTAATTGCAACCAAATAATTGACTATTAGGTTGAAATTTGAATTGATTCATATTTGTTAGACGCAAAAATAATTGTATAAAGTTTCAACTTGATTCGAGAATTGGTTCGGAAGAAATTTCGTCTACATTTATTTGAGGGGACAAAACCCAACATATATAACTATATCCCTGAATACTGAAGAATTAATTTCCCTTGTTGGCATAAAAAAAATTAATCAATTAACTAAGTGATTTTTAATCAATTTAGATATTGTCTACAGTCTACGCCAATGAATTTACCAAAACAAATGGTCACGTGATGACATTAATAAGACAACATAAAATAGATGATGAAATATCCATGTTTGGTTTGAATGATGTCAGTTGTATAGAATATATTGGGAAGCACGTGACTTAACTGTATTTTTTGTACGATTTGTGAATAAGGTCCATTGTGCCAAGTTTCAACTTGATCCGAGAATTGGTGTGGGTGTTTTCAAACATTTTATCAGACGGACAGACGAAGTAGGTTGATTTAAGCTTTAATTTGATTCATTTTTATTTTCAATTGATTCGTGTATTATCAAAGATTTCGAATAATTATTCAAAATTTCAACATGTACAAAAGCAAATGACTCTATATCACTCATTAAGTAGCATTTGTTTCCTTTTTTTGACACCAAAAAAAATAATTTTATTCAAAATAGTTACTTATTGAATAGATTTTTTTTTTCGGCTCATGTTTTGTTAGGTACTTCAAATACGGGGTGTATGGGGTATCTAGGAGGGGTAGCACCTCTAGTGGACAGGCAGTTGTACCCTCTTTTTGAGGGTAGCTTGGCTCACTCTTGGTCCCCACTCGGTACCCAACTCTCACCTGTGGCTCCCAGTAGCTGTAGCATGCGCAGCGGCCACACCCCGGAAACGGTTTTGACTGGCCGGCTAAACCAGGTAGAGGGTATCTGACGTGTCCATGGCACTCAGTACACTGAGGTTCTGTCAAACCTAGCATGTAAAGTTTGCACGTGGCGGCCTGTGCGTAACGTCACAAAACTAGACTAATCGGACAGAAAGGCAAGTACCAGCACAGTGCTGTGGAGTACTCAAGAGCAGAACAAGACACACAGAAAGTCTCTGGTCATCCATTGCACCCAAACTTGTCCCCGGACGTCTTGACCAAATCTTACTTCCGGAAAAGGACGGGCTTTAGGGCGAGAGAGTGAGGTCGACGTGTTGCGATAATCATCCTCACTTTAATCCAAATTCCAGCGCAAGTCACTTGTCATCTCCCCCCCCAACACAACCAAACCAAAGTCCTGTGGCGACAGGCAAGCAGTGAAGTGGTAGGTGTGGGCACACTGGAAGCCGTAGCTGCAACCCTGCACACAGGCGGCTCAGGCCATATGGTCGTTCACCACTGACACAGAGCAGCAGTTGAGTCCGGCAGCCCCCTGAGGGGCTGAGCAGCCCTATTTAGGAGTGCGCTGCTAACCTCCATAGCATGAGGACAGGGCTAGAAAAGGTGCCCCAAAAATTGCCTGCTCAAAACTACCCTAGCCAGCCTACCGCAGTTGGCGGGAACCCTACTCAAGCGGTCGAAATTCAAAGAAAAAGACGAGGATAGTTCCTTCGTACCATAGGCGCATGGAATGTGCTCACACTACTTGACAACGACACATCTGATAGACCACAAAGACGAACTGCATTCGTAGCCAGGGAGATCCACAGATACAACATAGACATAGCAGCACTAAGCGAGACTCGGCTAGCAGATGAAGGTGAACTGTGCGAAAGAGGAGCTGGATATACTTTCTTCTGGAGCGGTAGAAGCATTGAAGTACGACGTGAATCTGGAGTCGGCTTTGCCATAAAACATCAATAGTATCTAAACTAGTCGGGCCTCCCAAAGAAATTAGTGATAGGCTCATGACCATAAAGCTGCCTTTACAAAACGGAAAGAAACAAATTTCCATTGTTAGCTGTTACGCACCCACCATGACCAACCCAGATGATGTCATAGCAAAGTTCTACGAAGAACTACACTCCACCTTACTTGATATTCCAAAAACAGAAAAGCTACTCATTCTCGGTGACTTCAACGCAAGAGTCGGCTCTGACCATCACAACTGGAAAGGAGTCTTAGGCAAATTCGGGATAGGTCAATGCAACAGCAACGGATTATTACTACTCTAGACCTGTGCTGAACACAAGCTGCTCATATCGAACACAATATTCAGTCTTCCAATGAGAAAGCAAACTTCCTGGATGCATCCCTGCTCAAGACACTGGCACCTCATAGATTACGTCATCACCAGACAATCTGACCGTCAGGACATTCGTGTCACCAAATCTTGCTGTGGTGCAGAATGTGGAACAGACCACCTCCTCATCATCACAAAACTAAACATCCGTATTCAACCAAAGAGACGTCCGCAAAAATCTAAACCCCTAAAAAGGCTAAACACGGCCAGCTTAGCAGATGACAAAACTGAAAAGTCGCTTGCAGATGCGATAGAGAACTGCCTCAAGTTCTAACTGAATCAAATGTAGATAAAAGCTGGGAATGCTTCAAAGAAGTTATCTATAGCACAGCATTAAACATACTCGGTCCTATGGAGAGAAAGCATCAGGACTGGTTTGATGAAAACAGTACTGATATCAGAAAACTATTAGACGAAAAGCACAAGCTTCACAAACTGTATCTGAACAACGCAAACTCCCAGTCCACTAAAGATGCATTCACTAACATCCGAAAAAATGTGCAAAAACAGCTACGCCAATGCAATATACCTGGCTTAGCAAGAAAGTGGAAAGAATACAGGAATTTACTGACAAGCACGATAAGAAGAACTTCTACCACGCCATAAACGAAATCTATGGACCCACAAAGTCAGGCTCATCCCCTCTATTAAATGCTGATGGGACAATCCTATTGACAGATAAGGAAGAAATCCTAAAACGCTGGGCAGAGCACTTCGAAAAGGTTCTCAATACACCTTCCATCATAAATGAAGCGGCCATAGACAGGCTACAGCAAGTACCAATAAATGAAAAAATGGATGACCCCCCTACGCTAAAGGAAACCGATCTTGCTATTCAACAGCTGGCAAGCGGAAAAGCCCCAGGAGCTGATTCCATTCCCGCAGAGGTCTACAAAAAAGGTGGATTAGCCCTGATTGAAAGACGTCATAAGCTCTTCTTAATTATGTGGGAAAAAGAGTCAATACCACAAGACTTTAAAGATGCCACAATTGTTCATTTATACAAGCGAAAAGGAAACCGCCAGATCTGCGACAACCACAGAGGAAAATCTCTTCTCTCTATTGCTGGGAAAATCCTTGCACGCATCCTACTAAATCGGCTCATGCAACACATAGAATATGGTCTACTACCAGAAAGCCAGTACGGCTTCAGAAAAGAGCGTGGAACCATTGACATGATCTTTGCAGCAAGGCAGCTCCCGGAAAAATGCCAAGAAAAAAATGCTGACCTGTTCTCAATATATTTCGACTTAACAAAGGCATTCTACACTGTTAGCAGAGAAGGACTCTGGAAGATCATGTCAAAGTATGGCTGTCCACAAAAATTCATAATCATGGTGAGACTATTTCATGATGGCATGAAGGTTCAAGTCCAAGAAAGTGGAGAACCATCAGCCCTTATCAAACGGGGTTAAACAAGGCTGTGTCCTAGCACCTACACTATTCAGTATCATGTTCTCCGCTATGCTGACAGATGCATTCCCAAATAGAGAAAACAACGGGATAAATATATCATACAGATTTGATGGTGGCCTATTCAACCCGAGGCGGCTTAAAGCAAAATCAAAAACAAATGCAGCAGTAATCAGAGACTTCCTATTTCCTGACGACTGTGCCCTAAATGCTTGCTCTGAAAACGAACTGCAGAGCATCGTCAGTGACTTCTCAAGAGCATGCTCAGACTTTGGCCTTACCATCAATACGAACAAGACTGACGTCTTATATCTACCTGCTCCTGGGAAAGCCTTCTCGGATCCAAGCATCACTATAAATGAACAGCATATAAACGCAGTGGACAAATTCACATATCTTGGCAGCACAATCTCCAGAAATGGAAAAATCAATAGTGAAATTGACCTGCGTATCGCCAAGGCCAGTGCATCCTATGCAGACTGTCTACAAATGTTTGGAACAGACGTGGTATCACCACAAACACAAAGCTAGATGTCTATAGAGCCGTCATCCTCCCTACATTGCTCTATGCCTCAGAAACATGGACAGTGTACAGTAAACATGCAAAGAAACTAAACCACTTGCACATGACATGTCTGAAAAAATACTAAATGGCAAATGGCAAGACAAAATACCAGATACAGAAGTCTGCAAAGCATCCACACAATCCTGATGCAGTCCCAGCTGCGATGGGCATGTCACGTCTACAGAATGGAAGACCACCGCATCCCTAAACAACTCTTGTATGGCCAACTAAGCGAAGGAAAGCGCTCGCAAGAAGGTCAAAGAAAGCGCTTCAGGGACACCCTCAAAGCTTCTCTGAAGGCGTTCAGCATAGACCCAGGCACCTGGGAGACAGAGGCACATGACAGAGCATCATGGCGTCGCGCTGTGAAAACTGGCGCACAGGTTGCTGAGGAAAAAAGAACAACGCTGGCAGAAGAAAAACATCAGAAAAGAAAAGCAAGACAAACGACACTAGCTCCAGCTGGAATAACCTGCCCAGTGTGCGGCCGAACATTCCGGGCTCACATAGGTCTCACCAGCCACATGAGGAGGCATAAAACCCTAGTGCAAAGCCCTCAGCCCCCTGGATGACAAAGTGGTCATCATCGAACCACGATGGACGAACTATATATATATCACAATCTCAAGGTGGTTTCCGGTGTCCAGACAGAGTAAATGGATATAAGCTTTGTTAAAAAGATCACTCAATTTATTATTAAGTCAAATGTATTCTAGTAATCAAATGCTAATTCTTAGCGCTCACCCAAACTCCCTAGTTGGCAAGGGACGGATGGCTACGTTCTTGCCACTAAATCCAGAAATAGCCTTTCCCTAGGGGACAACAGACGTCCCCTCCGAAAAAAACAAAATTAATGGATGTAATAAAGATTGATATATTTTGAACTCTCCGAGTCGATCCATTTATAAAAAGTACCTCACGTTATTTGGGTAAGTAAAGCTGGTTGGTCGTTTGACGGGCGAATAAACTTACATATATGTAGTATAGAGATAGAAAGGTGCTAATAATTAATCCTGCGTCTAAAATATGTTTCATTCGGAAGAGGTTTAACAAATATAACATATAAAAATATATACAGAGTTTAAAGTAAAATCACAGTTTTAAAATTTTTGTTTAAATTTTGTTTTAGTTAAATATATTAAGGTGTAATTTACTTTGTACTTAAAAGTCAGTATCTTTCCCTCTTGTACACTCCTTATTTTTAGGCATACTTGTCAATAAATTAACAATGAATTAACATACTAGAATGACAGGTTCCGACGATTTGATTGTAATATTGGCTTTTTGTGCAGCCGCATAGTCCGTCATTGCAAGTCAATCCTGATAAACACAAGACAGAACTGCTGCATAGGTAGCCAAAAGAAGCTCCTAAAAATACAAGGAAGAATATATATATAAATAATAAATATATATATATATATATATATATATATATATATATATATATATATATATATATATATATATATATATATATATATTTACTTCATTAGTATTTATATGCTAAAGATTTTAAAATATTTGCTATATAGAAAGTTGATAATAAAAGGATAATTATTTCGTCATGTAAATATAGATTCCAGATTCCAACGAAAGCTCTACGATTCTAGCAACTGAATATTGATCATAAAAAAAAATGTAGAAGTTTGCTAAACTCATAGCACTATTATAACTATATTGATAATAAATAAATCGTCATGAGCTCACTGTTTTTACAGATCTTTGAGGATTGGTCATAATACTGAGTGGAGCTGCAGGAACATATATTCCCTGAACAAATAAATCCTTGTATGCACATCTCTTGAGACGTACACGAGGAATGGTATGGTACTCCTTGAATATAAGAAACACAAGCAAAAATATTTTTAAAAAATCTTAACTATCGAGAAGAACTGCAAAATCATTTTTCTATATAAATAATAAAATATATAAGGTAATTAATTACTTTGATTGAATAGTTTTTTTTTATTGATTCGTTTATTATCATCAATTATAAACTATTTTGTTATTTCCGAGAATAATAAATAATAATAATAATAATAAAGTTTATTTCTTGATTGTTTCATGTTTTGTTAGGTACGTACAACAAACTTTATCCATAAATAGGTGTTGGAGAAATAGCCTGTACAAAACTGTACCGTATTGGCAGATATAAATGAGTTAATATAAGCTTTTCAAAAATATCATTCATTTATTATTTAGTTCAATTAAGTCTTGTACCTGTTACGTTGAATTAAAACGCACGCACTACTTTTGTACCACTTATCTCCCTCCTCCAAAACAAAATAGCCCTTCATAAATCTCTGTAACTATTTGTGGGAAGCGTCGTCTTGAGACTAAGTACGCTTGAACTTAGCTTGGCTTGGCTACCTTTGAAGGCGGTTAGAGGTTTGTCACTGGACTCGAGCAGTTGTGTTTACTGAGCGCCTAAAGGCAGCATGGAAAACCTGCTCCACCCCAGGAGGCGTGGTGGCTGAGCTGTAAAGCGCTTGGCTTCCTTACCGGGGTCCGGGTTTCATATCCTGGTGAAGACTGGGATTTTTAAACTTGGGATCTTCGGGCGCCTCTGAGTTCACCCAGCTCTAATGGGTACCGAAAATTAGTTGGGGGAAATTAAAAGGCTGTTGGTCGTTGTGCTGGCCACATGATACCCTCGTTAACCGTAGGCCACAGAAAAAAAACAACCTTCACTTTACCTGCCCTATAGACCACAAGGTCTGTGAAGAAAACTTTACTTTTTACCCTACTGGTAAACAAATGAAATTTGACCACAGCGCTCTGAACATGCTTTAAGCATGAAAGTATATAAAATCTGTAATTTGTTATTTTTTTTTTTTTTGTTATTATTCGGCCTTCACATTGCTTTTAATGCGTTACTCTCCCTTCTCACCAATTTTTTGGGTTTTTGTTTTCTGCGCATCCTTACGCTCTCCCGCATTGACTATTGACCAATGAATTCTATTCTCTTACGTTGACGCTTCACACGCAGCAACCTTTACGCATATCTATGCAGCTTTTTGATATTTTATGATGGCGGGAGAGAAGGAGCGACTACAATGCATTATATTGTTCAAATATAGTGTCTATATTATAGACTTTCGCAGTGGTGCTTTCAAAAGTTGTAAAGTATTTTTATGGTATTAAATATCTGTTTTTTTTAGTTTATAGACTGAGGTCATTTTAGTGAAATACCAGGAAAAAAAATTAACGCGTTTTTATGCAAATTTTCGCGTTATTTAGATTGCCAGTTTTATAAAAGTCGTTTCTTAGTGAGTATGTTGAACCTGTGCATGAAATTTCAAGGAAATATTTTGGGCTGTTTAGGAAATCTAGAAATAACTAAGGAATAAGTAGTATTTCACGTCTATAAAAAAAAGATAAAAATAAAGAAAGAATATGACATGCTCTACTTACTGTTTGTACAAGATTTTGCAGTATAGTCATAATATTGGCTAGAGGAACAAGTACATGTGTTTGCATTGCATCCATATTTGTTATCACAGGGTTCAGAGCTGCTACACGATGAACCATAGACACCTGTAGTAAAAAAAATGCATTTTATTTTTCGGGATGATGAGTGGCCTGAATGGATGAATATAATAAACTAGCCGGATCTGCCGACTATATCATGGTGCCACAGCTTTTTATATCAAGCATCCATCCGCCCAAAAATAAATTTTCCTGGAGCTCACATTGGAAGTAACCTTGTTCTGATGACCTTCAAATTACACCAAAAAAAGCTCACAAATCAAGAATAAGATTTGACCTGGACAAGCTGAAAGACCCCTAGGTCACTGCCATATTCGAGGCTCAAGTAGAAGGACGCTTTGAAAACTTCAATATCTTGGACTTCAATGACCAGTATATTGACACACATGTCAATAAGCTAAACACAGCAATCACAGATACAGCCCTTGAAGTATTAGTGAAGCTTCACTCGGCCCAAAAAAAAAAAAAACTCTGGGTAACTCTTGACAAGTGTTGGAAGTTTAAAGGGAAAAAGTTATCCGTCCGAAAATAAGAACATGAATACAAAAATCTCAATATATGGTTTATTTTTGGGGACCGTTGGGGCGCCATACACGATCTGTCAATCGTCATTTTTCATTCCTCTTTGTCCTTTGTCTTAGATAGAACTTCATTAGCAGTATGTCCATTCTTTGATGTTGTCTTCCCAATGCTTTCTCTGTCTTCCTATTCTCCTTCTTCCTGATACTTTTCTCTAAAAAAAGGACTTTGCGAGCCCTGTGGACCCTATGAGTTTGAGTTTACGCTTTTCGACAGTGGTTAGCAGGTCATCGTTGGATTCAATTGTATTAATCATGTTTCTAATCAGTTTTTAATGTCTTCATTCATGATGCGGTCTTTGTGAGTGACACATAGGATCTTTTTTGCTAGGTTCCGCTACTTGAGATCTGCAGTCAGCGTCCGAAATTCGCATGCATATAAGAATGTGGCCATGAACAGGGAGAGCATCAGTCTGATTTTAGTGTCGAGGGCAATGCCTATGTCTGTCCATTATTTTTGAGTTTTCAAGTGATGCTGATGTTGACTGTGCAATTCTGGTCCGTAGTTTAGGTTTGGTTCCATCATCTGAGACAATAGCTCCAAGGTATTTAAAACTACTGACGTCAGCTTTTCGTTGATGTCCATTTTAAAGCCCTGTTGGCTATTGGTTATGACGTCTGTATTTTCGGCATAAGAATACATTCGGGAAATAGACCCATACAGCCACACGTCGTACTTTCTGCTTTATATTATAGATACTCAATTTGTAGATAGATAGATAGATAGATAGATAGATAGATAGATAGATAGATAGATAAATAGATAGATAGATAGATAGATAGATAGATAAATAGATAGATAGATAGATAGATAGATAGATAGATAGATAGATAGATAGATAGATAAATAGATAGATAGATAGATAGATAGATTGATAGATAGATAGATAGATAGATAAATAGATAGATAGATAGATAGATAGATAGATAGATAGATAGATAGATAGATAGATAGATAGATAGATAGATAGATAGATAGATAAATAGATAGATAGATAGATAGATAAATAGATAGATAGATAGATAGATAGATAGATAGATAGATAGATAGATAGATAGATAGATAGATAGATAGATAGATAGATAGATAGATAGATAGACAGACAGTAAAACAGACAGACGTCCAGACAGACAGAAAGATAGATTAAAGACAGACGACACTAAGAGAGAGAGAGAGAGAGAGAGAGAGAGAGAGAGAGATTGATTGTTTAATAAATTGATGAATATATAGACACTTGAAGGATAATTGATAGATACTTGATGAATGGATTTTAAAAAGATATTTAAAAACAAATGTTATACCTAGACTGTTGATATAACAAAACGTTTGACATGTTTATTGTACTTACCATACACTTGGTAAGTTCCACAAAAACCAGAATACACATTGCTGCCATCAGAAGTAAACTGGACCATCATACTATTCGTTATAGACGAAACAGATTCTAATGTCCATGTGTCTGTGAAGGTCTTTCTAAGTGTTAAGCCTGAACCTTCTCCCTCGTACAAACGAACGAAATCGAAATTAATTTCAGTCTTGCCTTCAACGCTAAGGGAATAAAGAAATATTATTTAATTTATTAATTACCGTGTTTAGTGTAGTTTTTCAAAATTTGGTCATGCATAAAACACCTAACAAAACTTGATATTGACGCTCCTTGATCGACCGCTCCGTTTACATGAGATCATTTGCTGAACAAAATGGTAGCAAGTTTTGCATGGGTATTTGTATATGAAAATTATGTTGGTAAAAAATAGTCTACCTATTAGAGCGTCTAGATATATTTTTTTTTAGTTTTTTAGCAGCCCCCGAAAAGGGAAAAAACGCTATTAGTTTTGTGTGGCCTGTCTGTCTATCCATCTGTCCGACCATCCCGTTTAATTCTCAGAAACTAGAAGAGAAAATGAAAATCGGACATCATGATATTTTAGATCATTCAAAGTTCTAATACAAAGGCTACTTTTTTCTTTTCCGAGAGTTAACCATCTAATTTTTAAAATTACATATGCAATCAGATTTTTCACAAAAATACACCACTTTTAAATGAAAAACTTTAGGAAAGCTCAGTTTTTGAAAAGACCACAGACTTCTTCATTAATAACTTATGCTTCATTCATAGATTTGCGAATTGGTACAAAAAAAATTACATCTAAGTGTGAACGGATCATTATAAAAAAATATTTTCCATTTATTAACTAACTCATTAGATAAAAGATTGAAATGTTGTTTTAAAAAAGAATTTTGATACAAACTTTGTTTTAATTATAAGTTAAAAAAACGAACTACTTTTATAGCGCAGTTTTATACACTTGTCAGTCTAAATAAGACTAAATAGCGCCCAGATCTAGATACATTTATATTAATTTATAATATATATATATATTATAAATATATTAATAATTTGAACACAATTTTAATTATCAAGGCAATAGCTTATTTTCTGACAGCTTAGGGGTGCAGATTTATTTATAATGTAAACAGTAGTATCTCACTAAGAAGTGAATCGAATACGGACAGCATAGTAGGTCTATTACCCGGTACCAAAAGGCCTACTATCAAGATTCTAGATCTAGTTCTAGGTCTAGAATTAGATCTAGTTCTAGATCTAGACTTAGATCTATTGATTCTATTTCTATATCTAGACTAGTGGCGCCAGTGGGTTTTTTTTTATTATTATTGTTCTGTGTATGGCTGCCTGGTCGTGCGGTTTGCGCGCTGGACTGTCGTTCGCATTTATCGACGGTCGAGGGTTCAAACCCTGCCCGCTACCATCCCCCGTCGTCCTGCAGGAGGTTTGGACTAGGAAGTAAACTATCTTCAACTCTGAAGGAACATCCGAAACATGTAAAAATTTTACAAAACATTTTTTTACAAACAAAAAGCGTTAGGGGAACAAAGTGCAGGCGTATAAAGAGAAAAACAAAAAAATTGAATTAAAATTGACCCTTACAGATACGTTTGAAAGTTATAACTTGGTCATTGTGACTAGACTATAATTGTAAACAACATATTTATGCAGACAATAAGAGCTCGATACTTCATTATGAGTATCTTCTCGGAAATAACTTTCTGTTAATAACCTGTGAATTCAAACCGTGGGGACTTGAGGAGTAGAACTACATTAAGTGACATCTACTCTTTTAATGTTGCCATAAAAAATAAATTATGTTACCGTTTTAGTTCTGCTTATATATATCCTATTATCTTTACTGTTAATTAATTAATATTTTAGCGTACACACTTACCTTACAGAAATATTTCTTGCTTGCGAAGCAGATATACGCCAAGTATAATTTAAGTTATTGGTATAAGAAATAGGATAACCTGGACTTGCGAAAAATCCGAATGTTTCAGATAAAATACTGAAACTATCTGTAAATAAATAATCTCATTTCTTAACTTACATTAAAAAATGTGAACATAATTACGAAATAAACTTAATGCAATCATATCTATACTATATAGTAGAAAATAAGGCGTATATATGTATGTATGTATGTATGTATGTATGTATGTATGTATGTATGTATGTATGTATGTATGTATGTATGTATGTATGTATGTAAGTATGTATGTATGTATGTATGTATGTATGTATGTATGTATGTATGTATGTATGTATGTATGTATGTATGTATGTATGTATATAATCCAACAGGTAATCCCAACATGGCTTTATACCTACGCGCGGTACCGGTACTTGGAATGTACCACAAAAGTTAAATTCATATAAGTATTAGATCCAGCAGCAGCTTCTTCAGTATAATCCAAGGAATGAGTGTATTGGTAATCCAATTATGAGGGACGAAATTGCCCTTGCATATACCTTTATGTTTAGACGTACTAAAGGGTGCTACTATTACTTGCTAATAGTGAACACAGTAGGCATGTTAAATCATTATTTGTTTGCTAGGAATGGGGATATGTAATTAACCGCCTTTTACAATAGGTAGAATATATGTTTGCACACTATTTTTTGTTTACATGTTGATATATATATTATATATATATATATATATATATATATATAAATATATATATATATATATATATATATATATATATATATATATATATATATATATATATATATATATAGATAGATAGATAGATAGATAGATAGATAGATAGAATTATGATTGTTTAGTATTATGTATATAACATTTACATTTCAGATGGATATAACTTTTTTTATTCTTACAAAATGTTTAAAAAAAAATATGCTTGTTCACTGACTATTTTTTTGTTTACATGTTGATATATATATATCTATAATTATAATTGCCTAGCAGATTGTGTATACTATTGACATTTCATGCAGATGCATCATCTTTTTTTTCTGGTTGTTTTTTTTTTTTTACAAACAGTAGGCTATGTTTTAGTACCAAGATTATTTTTGTTTGCATGTTGATATATGTAGGTTTTTAAAATCCCTTTATTGGAAGTTTGTCTGTTGAAATGAACCCAGAAACAGACAAAAATTAGAGGGGGGAGAAATGTCAGGACTGAGTTCTGATTAGCCTGGGTCTCCTGTTTACTGTAGAGGAGAAGGGGGGCAATTCAGGTTGTTGACTTCAAAACTGTTATTGTTTTGGATTGTTTTACTTGGTGAGATGTTTTCAGTGCTGGGTAGTAACTAGTTACAGTAACGCTAGTTACTGTAACTAGTTACAATTTGAAGTAACTAATGCTGTAACTAGTTACTTTTACTGAACTGTAACTAGTCTAAGTAACTCGTTACTTTTATCAGTAACTAGTAACGCAAATTGCTAGTTACTTTACTAGTTACTTTGGTCGTTGTTGTATCATGTGTGCGCATGCGCATGTGTGTTTATTGGCGCCTGAACGCAAGCAGAAGTCCACAGGCAGCTGAAGTGGTGCATGATTTATCCAATTTAACACTTGCTGTTCCAAATGCTACACGATGGAACTCATTTTATAATTCTGTTGGCAAGGTCTATTCCATTGTTGAGAAAAAATCTGAAGCTGTGTTAAATGACATATGCAGCAAACTTTCTCTAACAAGTTTTGGGCCCAAATGAAATAATTTTCATGGCCGAGTACATCAAGGTTATGCAACCATTAGCCATGGCTCCGGACACGTTGCAAGCTGAAGTCAACTGTTTCATGGGACTACTCCTACCAACAATTTCTTCCTTGCGTTCACATCTTTCTTCAATGAAGCCCTTATTGAAGTTTGCGGCTCCACTGGCTGATGCATTACTTAGTGGAATCAGTAAAAGATTTGGCCCACTTGAAGGTGAAGATGATTTGATATTTGCAAGTGCTTCTCATCCACAATTCAAGCTCCGATGGATACAGTCTGACGCTGAAAGAGTTCGAGCTAAATATTTGCTGCTACAAGCAATGCAGGCCATGGCTGACTGTGATGCTGCAGGCAATGCTTCCAATGATGTTACAACTGCAACGACTTCATCATCTCATGTAGGAAGTTTCTTCTGTTTTTATGAGTCTGATACTGGAGGTAGTACTGCTCAGTCTGAACTTGAACTTTTCCTAAACGATTCTTCAAAAGACATATCTAGTCTCCAGCACTATCCACTTGTGAAACAAGTATTTGTTCGTAAAAACACAAGTCTTCCGTCAAGTGTTCCAGTGGAAAGGCTATTTAACATAGGCGGGCAAATACGGACTCCACGAAGAAATAGTCTAACGGTTGATCACTTTGAAATGATCTTACTGCTAAGAGCAAATAAAAAACTGATACAGTGATTATTGATTAGTTAGTTATACAACACAAGTAATAGTTTTTAATGATAGGTTAATTTTACACTTTAAACTGGTTGATGTTGCTTTGACTAATATATTGGTGAATGATTGTTTTTTTTTATAAATACTTATCATACTGTTTTTAATAAAGAATTATGTGACGTATTATAACCGTTGTTGGAGAATCATACAACCCATCGTTGACAATCCCAGTAACTAATAGTAACTATCTAGTTACTTTTTGGAGTAACTAGTATAGTAACTAGTTATATTTTGAATAGAGTAACTAATAGAGTAACTAGTTATATTTTCTCTGTTGTAACTAGTAACTATAACTAGTTACAATTTGACAGTAACTAGCACAGCACTGGATGTTTTTGTTGAATATAATGTAACTCATAAAAAGGCAGTGTGGTTTTGTTCCTAGTCCAGGACAGTTGGACTTTTGGATATAGATATAGTCGAAGTGTAGACTCTAATTAGTTTTCTGTGTTGTCACTATTCAGTCTATTCAATCTTGATAAAACTTGGCCGAAATGTTCCTTGGGTACTAACTGGAAACGTGACGTATGTATAGTAGCCCTAAAACAAACTTAAGACCCCAAAAAATAAAAGTTTCCAAACTATATGAAAGTATAATATTTCATGGATCTAGGTCATGTTTACCATGAGATAAGATCGAATGGATCTAGATCTAATATTTAAAACTGCACTTTGCACAGGTAGTTTTTATTTTGACACATGAAAATACAAAATATAGTCTATTGATTTCATTATTTAATAAAATTAACTTTCAAATTTGTGTTTCAAAAGCATTTTTACATAAATTCATTCCTTATATCTGCGAATTTATACGTACTGGCGTACTTAATAATCTCATTCATTTAACAAATCGGGTAAACCCGTTTTAATTGTACTTTATTTCCCATTCATCTCGCGCTACTTTCAATTTAAATAGCTTTGAATGTTTAACGGTTTAACGGGTAAACTTATTTTCGCAAAACTGCTTTTATTTTCGTGGCGAAAGAGAAACATTTGAAATGATCATTACCTAAGTTTAACATACATCTAAATCCATTACAATAGATTAGTTAACATAAACTAAGGCCCGCAGGCAACGGGAAATGTCCGGCTAGTTATATATAAAATACAATAACTTATCAAGAATAACAAAGATTAATAATTAACTTTAATTGCTTTAGTTGCAGAAAGGCAACAAAGGCTTACGTGGTGCATCCTTTAAATGTGCATTCATATTTAATATGCAAACATGTATACAACCAAACCATCCACCAATCTTTTCTCATGATTACATCAGAAACATATACATACGCTACATAACGATATGAGAACTGGACAAGCATAACTGAAAGTCTATAGCATACAGATCTTGAAGTCATAAGTTCAAATGTTTATTAATCTTCTTTAGTTGACAGACGGATCCAGTCAATTATTCATTTATTTTATTTTAGATCAAGATTAAATTAAAAGTTAACCTTTTTTTTTATCTTCCATGGGATTCGGTTAGTTTCATGTCTGCGTTCCCAGTCTTACCCGGTCCCAGTTGCATAGAGACATATGTACTCATAATGTCTTGTTGGTCTTTCTTTAATAAATAACAATGAAGTAATTTTACAAAGCTCATATTAATTCACTGTCTGTCTATCTGTCTGTCTGTTTTGTAAAAAGTGTGTACGCGTTATATCTCCCACATCCATTCTCGGATCAAGTTGAAACTTCGCACAAGTATTCATTGGATTAGACAAGACGTGAATCAATTAAAAGGTAACCGATTAGACAATTGTTTATTTTGTTTGATACCAACAAGGGAAACTAATCCTTCAGTATTTACAGATATGGCTAAACCTTTTGGGTTTATCTCCCTTAAATAATTGTTATAGCTATTTCTCCCTAACGCATTCTTAAGTTTATACTTTTAACAATTATTTATTGGACGTAACAAAACATTAATCAATTTAAAACAAAAAACTCAATTAGCCAATTATGTTATTTGATATTGAGTAATGATAATAACTTTTACATTATACATAGAAATAGTTTTAAGGGCGGAGTTCACCTTCTTTAGATAAACTTTGTTACTTTAAAAAAGGATTCTTTGTTGTTGCTTTGTTTCTGCCATTGTTTTGTTTTCTTAAGTCCGGATTGAACTTGCTACATTTAGTGTTACGTTACATGTCCACACACAAAAATAAAAGTATATGAGCCCAATGTAACTACAATACCGACTTTACAAGAGTAAGCTCCCGCCTTTAAAAATACATGTAAACACATTAAATTACCTCTTATGTAGTAAACACCTCTAAATCCTTTGTATTCGTCGCTTGCAAAACCTCCATAAGAGATTGAAAGCGTCGATGATCGAGAAGCAAAAATTTCATAAGTTTTAATTTTTCGATAACACTTCTGGTCAAAGAGAATTGTAGATCCGTCAAATATACGTAAAAATTTGCTTGCACAGCTCTTTGTATCGACGTCCATATAAAGTAAGCTTTAAAAAGAAAGAGAAACAACTCTCTTTAAATGGGTTTTAAAGTTTTCAACATAAAGGGTAACATTTTTAAATTGTCCATACTTATGTTTGTGAGAAATGAAATAATACATCAAGCTTAAATAAGTCGTTCATCTAACGACTTTAAGTTCTAGCACTGGAGACCATTAACGCTTTTAAGTCCAGTGCCATTTTTTTGCATATACTGATGGGTCGGCATTGATAGACTCTGGAAGAGCAGGCTATGGAGACTACATTAACTTTCTTGGGTCTGACTTAGTAAAAATCTTTGGAGCAGTTTTGATGCGGAGGCCATGGCAGTCTGTGAAGCCTTCAAAGTCAATGACTCTCAACTCAGCGAGGGACATTTGAGGGCAACACAGATTGTTGTAGTCACTGACTCTAAACCTGTACCACAGGCTTTGCAAAGCCCTGGACCATGGCCCCCCAATATTTACACTGTCATCATGGCTTCACACAACATAAAGCAACGCCATGGCACCCATGTAATAATGCATTGGGTACCAAGTCACATAGGCAACACTATTGCAGACTCTTTGACCCACCAGGGAGGGCGAATTCCACCCATCGAACAGGCTGTAAGTTTCCACCATGTTCTGGCTATAATAAAAAAAAAACAGAAATGGAAAAGTGGTTTGACTGCTGGGACAAGTCCCAAAAAGCCCGCGGAGTCTGAGAGAGCATGAGGCACCCAAGCCGCAATCCCAGTGGTGGAGGCTGTCCAGGCCTGCGCAAGCTATTATAGCACAGTGCAGTACAGGCCACTGTCCCGTTGGCTCATACTTCTCAGTGCTATGGCCAAATTTCGATTTACGGTGCTCACGCTGCGGGAAAGAAGAGTAAACCGTGCCTGCACTACGCAACATAGCAGGGCTTTAAAAAGAGAGGATTTAAGCCTCTCAAGCCCTCACTCAAATGGAGTTTTATGATGATGATGATCAAGCTTAAACTTATTTATATTTTAAAAAACTCAGTCTAAAAGAGATATATAAGAAAATGGAGAAAAAAAAAGATGTGTACCCATCAGGTTTTCAATTTTTTGTCAAGAAATAGACCTAAATATCTCTTGACAAAATGTGTACTTCTTAAACCGAATAATTGTGACTTTTTTCCTCCCATAGGTATCATTGTAATCATTTGATTACATCACATATGCTTATCACAAATAAAGTACACCCTTTCAGACCTTGCGATCTATAGGGTACATGGTGTAAAGGCCATCTATTTCTTTGGCCAATGGTTAGCGATCCGGGGCGTCATGTGACCAGCACAACGACCTACCGCCCTTACTCTCACAGACTAAAGTCAAGTACCTATAAATGATGGGTGGACTCAAGGGCGTCCTTATAATCCCGAAATTGAACATCCCAATCCACCAAGATTTGAACCCGGGATGTCTCGGTTCGAAAGCCAAGCGCTTTACCACTCAGCCACCACTCCCACTTTTCTATCAATGATATAGAGACGATTCCGTCCCCGTTCCACATTAACTCTTTAGATGCGTGTGGTAGCTTAGCCTTTAAACACTAGAATTGTAATTCCATTTTGCATGCACTCTTGTAAAAAAAAAGCTCAGCACTTTTAAGATTAATAAAACATTTTATGCATACTCTTTAAGAACATACAAAGAAAGATAATGATTTATGCCCAAAGCTGATGTGTTCGAAGCATGTAGTCTTATTAATGTAGTGAGTTCTACCTGCCAGTTTCCATAAAATTGTATGTTTTCTTCTTATGGTTTATAAAAAGCGTTTGAAAATTTGAATAGCATTACTTAAACTAAATAATTTTTTTTTGTATATTATTATATCTGACAGGGCCGGATTAAGCATGTGGAGGCCTTGGGGCAGGATTTTTGTGGAGGTCCTTACTCTTTGTAAAGCTTTAATAAAGATCCAATTATATCTAATAATACTAATATCTAAAAGCATTAGAAGGATGAAATAATGTAATTGTGAAAGAAAGAAATAGAGTAATTGTCAATTTAATGTTTTTTGTTTCGTTTAAAAAAAAATCAAAAAGTTTATTTTAGTTTTTTAAATCGGAGGGTTTGTTCAATGGATCTGGATTTAGAAATTCCGTGCACTCTACAAATGGACACTTCTTAACCACCTGGTTTGGCTGGTTTTGCCATCGGACGTAAGGTTTAAAGTGTTAGCGTTAATAATTTTTTGTGGAGGCCTCTTAATTATCTTATGTTATCCACGGAGGCGTGGTTGAGAGGCCAAGTGCGCTTGAACTTGGCTTGGCTTGGCTACCTAGAAGGGGGCTCGCGGTTCGACACCCGACTCGGGCAGAGTTGTGTTTACTGAGCGCCTAAAGGCAGCACGGAAAAAAAACAACTCCTAGATACCCCCTCCCCAAATGAGATTGGACAAAACAAAAAGCGCTCTGAGCATGCTATAAGCATGAAAGTAGCGCTATATAAAAGATATGATAATAATAAAAATCTTATCTTATTTTATCTTATCTACAGACGTTACTTCAAAAATTGATTGCGTCCTGCATATATTAACCAATGACTTAAATTCTGCCAAGTCACATGTTTTCCTGGCTAGCTAGGATAGAGGGAGGTGACCGAGCTTTGCCAGACGTCCCTTTAATAGGGCTTAGGCTATATTCAAATTAAACGATTCTCAAGCAACTATGAAATCAATGATTGTTGTTTTTTCAGACCTTAACACACTTGTTTATACTACAGATGCGTTATTTAAACTGAAAGCTATAATCGTATTTCAAAAACTTTTAAAAGTGGTTTCTAATTTAGTAGTCGTTCTCTGTGATGTCTATTTCTCTGCCTAAGAGAGTTTTTTTTCTTGTTTCCTACTAATGAATTAGTAGACAAAAATTAAGGCAGATGATGTAAAGGTCATCTGTTTCTATGACCTACGGTTAAGTAGGATATTATGTGGCCTGCACAACAACCAACCGACTTTACTTGCCCCCAACTAATGTCGGATATTCAATAGAGTTTGGTGGGCTTAAGGTCATTCTTATACCCCTCATCCTTAAAGTTTAATAGGCCTACCCCTGTCTTCCCCGAGAAACCTGAACGTTTCAACTAATGAGATGCTATCACTTTCATTACGGACCATTGCTAGTAGCTAACAAAATCGTACACATTTTATCTATATAAAATGTGATTTAATTAAGTTGTAGCATTTTGAATAATTACATTTATTTTGAATACTGAAAAGACTAAGTACTTTGTAGGTTGCAATAAAATTGACTAAACGTTTACCTTCCAATAGACACAAATAATTAATGGGTTTTTTAATGAGAAAATAATTACGTAAATGTGATGTAGGTGCCTGGTTCTCCTTCGATGTTCCATTGTACTGAATGGCTAGAGCCAGTTTCCCTTGGACTGACTATGTACCCACATTCGCCTTCTTGACCTTTTATAGTACCTTCTTCTGAAAGCAGGTCAAATATAAAATTATACAATAAAAACAAAGCTTTTATTTGGGTGAAATGGCATCAATTATTTCAATCAATCATGCTGTTAAATTTGAAAAGAGTTCCGGCCCAATACTTTTTAATCAAAGAAACCAAACGGACTAGTCCAACATAGCCCATTATTTGAATAATTGTTTGGTAATTAAATTACTTCTCGGATAAAGTTGAAATTTTGCATAATTATTCATAGTCGATAACAATACACGAATCAATCCAAAAATTAACCAGTTAGTTAATCATTTAGTACTAATTAATTAATTGTGTTTTTTTATAACAGAAAGGGAGCTAAACACAGTAATAACAAAAAATATAAAGTACATTCACGTTGTAGTAGACTTTACATAAAGCTTGAAACGTAAAGATTCAATGAACTGATAACAGCGCCTTGTGAAAATAATTACGGTCCCTGATACGTTTTCCAAAAGCAAAGATCGGATGTTACCGACATTTTAAGTACAGGAAACAAATTATTTTCCATACATTATTATCTCCTATGTGTTGAAACTGGAAGCTACCAGAAGACAATGTGTAAATAAATTCCTCGTTATATTTCTTTAAAACCTTGACCCTGTTACAATAATGTTTCTTAAAGCGCAATGCTTGTGCATTATGAGACAACTCCATGTATCTTACAATCTGTAGGGCTGATAATGTAAAGGGCATCAGTTTCTATGGCCGATGGTTAGCCATCACAACGACCTACCACCTTTACTTTCCATCACAACGACCTACCGCCTTTACTTTCCATCACAACGACCTACCGCCTTTACTTTCCATCACAACGACCTACCGCCTTTACTTTCCATCACAACGACCTACCGCCTTTACTTTCCATCACAACGACCTACCGCCTTTACTTTCCATCTTATCTTATATAATACAGACGTTACTTCAAAAAAGAAGATGATTACGTCCTACGCGTCATGCATTTAGTCATGCATATTAACCAATGACTTAAATTCTGCCAAGTCACTGGTTTTTCTGGCTAGCTCAGGCAACCCATTCCATGCTCTAATAGCACTAGGGAAGAAGGAGTATTTGTACAAATTTGTCCTAGCATATGGGACGAGGAATGTGCCTTTATTTTTGTGTCTTTCAGAGTATTTTATTAAATTTTGTTTTTGTATTTGAAGATTATGGTTCAGTGTTTTATGTATAATTGCTACTTTACTTTTGAGTCTTCTGTCCTGAAGGCTTTCTAAATTTAGTGATTTTACTAATGGTGTTACCCTAGTCAAATGTGAATATTCGTTTGTTATGAATCTCACTGCTCTATTTTGTGTTTGTTCCAGTTTCTTAATGTTTTCTTGAGTTGAGGGGTCCCACACGGTGGATGCATATTCTATTATTGGCCTAACCAAGGTTAAATAACATTTTAGTTTTATGTTCTTATTTGATTTATAGAAATTTCTTTTAATAAACCCTAATGCTTTGTTGGATTTTTTTATAGTTTCATCAATATGTGGATTCCATGACAGTTTTTCATTTATTATAACACCTAGGTATTTTGAGTTTTTAGTCTGTGTTACTGGTTTGCCATGAATAAGATAAGTGGAATTAATTTGTTTAATTTTTTTTGTTACTCTTAACAACTGACATTTTTCTGGGTGGAAAGACATGCTCCAATTTGATTCCCATTTCTGTAATTCATCTAATTCTCTTTGTAAAATATCTGTGTCTTGTTTTGTTTTTATTGTTCTATATATTATGCAATCGTCTGCAAATAATCTGACTTTTGTTCCTGAACTAATGCAATTTGGTAAATCATTTATGTAAATTAAAAATAGTAGTGGACCCAAGACTGTTCCTTGAGGTACACCTGAGTTTACTGTTATTGGTGTTGATTTAGAGCCATTTATTATTACAGTTTGTTCTCTCCCTATCAGAAAATCTTTAATCCACTGATACAGTGGACCGTTAATGCCGAAATATTTTAATTTTTTAAGCAAACTATGGTGGTGAACTTTGTCAAAAGCCTTGGAAAAATCTAGTAAGATAGCATCTATTTGTTCACTATTATCTAAACCTTTTGAGAAATCATCAATTAGTCCTATTAGTTGTGTTTCACATGATCTATATTTCCTAAAGCCATGTTGGTATGGGGTGAGGACATTATGTTTGTCTAAGTGGTTTATGATGTTGCTACATATTATGTGTTCTAGTATTTTACATGTGATGCTGGTAAGTGATACTGGTCTGTAGTTTCCTGGATCAGATTTTTCTCCTTTTTTAAATAAGGGGGTGACATTAGCTTCTTTCCAGTCCTTTGGTACTCTGCCCTGGTTAAGCGATGCCTGAAAGAGTATTTTGAACACTGGGGCTAGCTCATTGCTTAGTTCTTTGAGTAATCTAGCTGGAATACCATCAGGTCCAGACGCTTTATTTGGTTTGGTGTTGGCTAATAGTTTTTTAATTCCATCACAACGACCTACCGCCTTTACTTTCCATCACAACGACCTACCGCCTTTACTTTCCATCACAACGACCTACCGCCTTTACTTTCCTTGACATTAATTTTACTTAGTCTCAGGATCGTAAATTGCAAAGCTGAAATGCCCAGTTTTCACCATAAACTCAGGACCTCTCGCTTCGCAAGCCAAGTGCTTAGCCGCTCAGTGACCACAACAGATGCGTGATTGGCAAGAATAACATTTTTGTTATCTCTTTTTGAACTAGCCGATGTTCTATTTTAATATCAACTTTATAAATCGATTTATACACTCTAAACTACCTCTTATTTGAGGTAAAAAAAAAGCAGTTGGAAGACAAAACATAAATATGCTATAAATGATAAAAGTGTTAACATTAAAGCAATATAGTTTTTGTTAGCTTGGAAAGAAAAGTGTATTAAGACTTTCTTACTTTTAGCGCACATGCCACTTTCAACATCAAGGAAAGAGTCTTGAGGGCAAGAACATTTGGAATTGCTGCAATATTCTGTCAAGCATTGAGAATTGGAGGTGCACGAGTTTCCATACTTTGTTTTTCCTGTTTCTGGATTGATACATTTGGTAGAGGACCAAGAAACTCTGATCTGAAAAAAAAAAAATGATCACATAATATTAATAATAAGGGATAATGACAACTGGCCTGACACATTCGAAACCCTAAACATTCCTAAGAGGATCTTTATTACCTGTCAAAAGGCAGTAGTGCTGAAGACCTGTCACATCATCTGTAAATGTCTAAGTGGACACTGTCAAAAGGTTATCACAGTGAAACAAGCTTCCCTTTATATTTGTTGAGTCATATAGGCTCTTCTTACATTTTCATAAATCTATTTATAACTATATAATCATTAATTGATCTTTTTTTTTTTTTTGGTAACAAAAATATTGTTGAGTATTACTTGTGTTATGTCTTCCTTACATTTAAGGCGTATATTTCATACAATATCCGTTTCAAACATAAACTAATCAAGAAAGTTACAAATGATGAACCAAAATGTCCTAACAATCAAAATTTCTCTTATATTTTAGTAAGTTGTTTCGAATTGAATGTTCATCACTATTTTTTAAAGCTCTACTAGTTTCACTAAGCTATTTCACTGGGCCAAAGGGTAACGCATGGTCATTATAAACTAGCGCGTTATTTTCATTACATTTCATTTCGAAGAAAGAAAAACAAAGGGAATGTGGTTCAAATTGATGTCTTTAAATTATTCACCAATAAATCAGTATAACACAACAACAGATATTTAATCATTTCTGAAGGCATGTACTTCTAGTCTAAACCATAAAGATACAATGTAAAAGGACAAAGAAAAAATGTATTGATAAAAAGAAGCAAGTCAAGAACATGGCTTTACTCTCTGACACCAAACATCCGCTATGTTATCCTGCAACGAAACGACAATTTGTTACACGCGGAAGAATAAAAGTCCATTCGGTCAGTACATCTACAAATAAACACTTGAAAGCGACTGGCTTAGCTGCTACTTCCTAGTAGTCAGAAAGCTTTTAAAAGGTGAATATGAAAAAGGAAGCACATTTAAGCATTATAGAAATAGAGTTTTATGTTGTTGCTTTATCGTATCTTCTTATCTTATATAATACAGTTACTTCAAAAAAGAAGATGATTACGTCCTGCGCGTTATGCATTCAGTCATACATGTTAACCAATGACTTAAATTTTGCCAAGTCTGGCTAGCTCAGGCAACCCATTCCATGCTCTAATAGCACTAGGGAAGAAGGAGCATTAGTACCAATTCGTCCTAGCATATGGTACATATGTTTCGTTTGTATCTTTGTGTCTTTCTGAGTATTTTGTTAAATTTTGTTTTTGTATTTGAAGATTATGGTTCAGTGATTTATGCATAATTGTTACTTTACTTTTTTTTAAAACGTAACATTAGAACTTGATCTAAAAATGTAAAGAAGTAGACATGGACTGTTAATGTTGATAACGTTGTCTAATTGAGGGAGTTGTTTTAAGAGTGGCTACACATTGAGTCTAAATAAGGGAGCTGTTTTAAGAGTGGCTACACATTGAGTCTAAATAAGGGGGTTGTTTTAAGAGTGGCTACACATTGAGTCTAAATAAGGGAGTTGTTTTAAGAGTGGCTACACATTGAGTCTAAATACGGGAGTTGTTTTAAGAGTGGCTACACATTGAGTCTAAATAAGGGAGTTGTTTTAAGAGTGGCTACACATTGAGTCTAAATACGGGAGTTGTTTTAAGAGTGGCTACACATTGAGTCTAAATAAGGGAGTTGTTTTAAGAGTGGCTACACATTGAGTCTAAATACGGGAGTTGTTTTAAGAGTGGCTACACATTGAGTCTAAATACGGGAGTTGTTTTAAGAGTGGCTACACATTGAGTCTAAATACGGGAGTTGTTTTAAGAGTGGCTACACATTGAGTCTAAATACGGGAGTTGTTTTAAGAGTGGCTACACATTGAGTCTAAATACGGGAGTTGTTTTAAGAGTGGCTACACATTGAGTCTAAATAAGGGAGTTGTTTTAAGAGTTGCTACACAACACTGTAAGGAGTTGAGATGAAAGCCAAACGAATTACAGGGGTAGGGGCAGGTAATGGTGAGAGTAAATGTTTTATTTCTGTGTCGCTATTTAGTTATTTAGCTGGAGGTCACTCAGAATGGCCGCATGATACACATTTGAGACCAAAAAAAAATCGCTGTCTAGGACAGACGCAGATGGCGAAAAGACAATCTTAATCGACCACTGGCGGACAATGGTTATGCTTACCTGTTTTGGAGCAAAAAAAGTAGGTTAAACTTGGGGCTGCGTTGCCACGAGAAATACTGCAAACGTCATTAATCTTCCGACTCGAAGACAAGCCTTATTATTATAATTATTTAGGTATGAAAAAGTTATACCCTTTTTTTTAATTCTCATGTACGATTGTGAACAGTTGGCCTATATAGGTGATTGTTTTTAAATGTTTTTTTTTTTACTTTTTTCTTACATGAGAGAGAGAGAGGGGGGGGGGAGTTAGCCACTGCTTGAGTAGAAGAGGACTAGTGTTTGAGTGCTGTCATTGATTTGTTTTTTGTTTTTTTATTTCTTTAGTTATTATTAAACTTGTTATTTCCTGGATAGTTGGGAGTTTTGTGGCTCATTTAATGTATATTCATATGAGCACTATTGTGTATTATCGACCTACAATGATCCAAGATATAGTGTTTCTAATTATCTCGTACTGAGCCCGTTTAGTTAGGATCAAAGTATCCTCCCTTGAGCCAAGTAAAAGAATCTGACAATCGAGAAAAGTCTTCAAGAAATTTTCAACAGACAGAGAATATTACAGAGGCAGTATAGATGTAACCCTACATTTCCCTGACATACTTGAACATATCTATATTTAGATCAGGACACGCCCCGCGCATGTCAATGTGTCGTTATGTAACTTTCACGGAAATAGAATTTCACTGTTCAACTTGAGGCGTAGTGCACAACCAAGTGCTTTCAGAGTAAGAGTCGAATTGATATTTCGGGTTGTCGATACCAGGAAGTTTCAGCCAAATAAAGCAAGCTTGAACTGACATAGACATCAAGAAACATTTGATTTTTAATATCTTATCTTATAAAATACAGACGTTATTTTAAAAAAAAGAAGACGATTACGTCCTACGCGTGTTCCTAGGTCAATCTGGTCGAGCATGTTAACCAAGGCCTATATAAGAAAAAGAACCGCTAATTACTGACATTTATCTGAAGGTAGCATATCATGACTAAGTGATTAACTGTTGTTTATTTTGTGATTGATTAGTATAGTGTCATCAACTATGAATAGCCTAATTATGCAAAATGTCAACTTGACGGGAAGTGGTAGAAAAAACATAATAAGGGGATTAAACTCCTACGTGCAACCACATCTCTCATTAAGTAGCATTTATTCCCATTGTTTCGATATAAAAAAATATATTTAATGACCAATAATTTATTAACTTGTTGGCTAATATTTGGATTGATTCATGTCCTGTCAGGTACAAATAAATAATTGTGCAAAGTCTCAACATGATCGGAGAATGGGAGATAAGAGAAAAACATGTTCAAACTTTTTGACAGACAGACAGACAGACAGACAGACAGACTGAGTGAGTTGATATTAGCAATACTATACTATAGACCTATATTACAGGCACAAGTATTATAATAATTGCATTTTCTTCGATTCCAAGAATTAAGGAGGAGTGAAGAAATTCATATGACCACACAAACCCGTTTGCGACATGAATATTTTGTGAATACTAATGCAAACAAAGCCGTTGTCCTCAAGAGGACTCCTGAAGTTTTGCTTTGATCTTCGCAAATAGCTTTTCAAATACCTGTCACGCAGTTATCGTGATAGCTCTCAAACTGGCTTTTCTGATCCCAACTTCTTGTCTCTATGCCAATGAAGGTAAAACAGTGCCTAAGTTTTGGTCTTTAAGAGGGTAGCTCTGTTACGCCGTGATACTTCAAGCTCGGACCTCCCCCCCCCCCCCCCCAACCTTCCAAAAAAAGGTCGCCTTCAGCATGCGGCCGTTCCACCAGAATGATAAGTGTCTCACCTTTTACTTTCAAATGGTTATTTTTATGGTAGTTTTGCCACCGAAGCAAAAGCGACATTAACCTGCGCTATCTGTGGACGGGAGTTCTACGACTGAAGGAGGCCAATGATGATGATGAGCCTTGCCAGTGTGTGTCCATTCGATGGAAACGATCGAGGAGCCTTTTCAATTTTTGTCTGATTGGAAATATTGGCTTTGCATAATCGCTACAGTTAAACATTTGATTTTTTGAAATTATGATTATCGTTATCTATTTCTTGAAAACAATTCTACCATGAGAATATGAATTGCCCTGATCTCTCTGGTCCTATCTTTATTTATTCGAATATAACGCTAACATGAGTTCATTAATATCTCCAAAGCTAGCCACCTGCAAAAACGTAGAAGAGAAAAAAAAACAAAGAAATTGATAAGAAGACAAAATGAAGGAATTGAAGGGCCTGTCAATGAAATAGAATATGTTCTAGGGCAAGGGTTCTCAGCCTGTGGGTCGCCACCTCTTGGGGGTCGATTGACCATTTGCCAGGGGTCGCCTAAGACCATCGAAAATATGGATTGTTATTGTCTACTCTTATATTGCTGTGTGTGGGTGGGGGGGGGGGTCCCGACAGAGTGGGGGATTGTAAAAAGAGATCGCCGAACTTAAAAAGTTGAGAACCGCTGTTCTAAGGCATTCTAGGCTAAAAGACAGAGAGGAAAGGAGAAAGATGTTAGACAGATCTCGTGTGGTGCCCCAACAGTTAAACAAAGGGATTAGTGAGGGGGAAGCTGGTGAGCTATTGAATAATAGGGGAACAGTATAGATACATCTGTAGGATTTATTTTTTTTTACATTTCATTAGCAGTGTTACAATTCTATTTTATTGAAAGAACTTGGCAAATAAAAAAAAATATTTTATGATAAGGCCTACATAATATAATTTTTTAAAAATATTGTACCAATTGTAACCAACTTACCAATACCACATTTATGAAAATAAAACAAAGAAAAAATTTCGCCATCATCTAGGATGCGTACATCACACAGTGAGCGAGTGAGCTTTCTAAACTAGCCTACTAAATTACATCCTATTAAATAAGAGCTACACCTTTCTCTTGTTGAGTATGAGCTAAAAATAGGTAATTGTTTTTTTTTTATATAAATAATGATTTTCTGCATTAATTATAGCGATTTAACTGTGAGTACAATATTTCTTCCTTGTCAGCTTTTTTTTTGTTTTTTTACTTATTTGATAGAGTTTTGTTTTTTTACTTATTTGATAGAGTTTTGTTTTTTAATTTCATACTTTGTATACCTAAAAGTTCCTCTTCACGGAAATGGAGCATATTAGAGTAATCAATGTCTTGTATAGACAGAGCATATCCATTTAGTTTGCTCCTTTACACCTTGCGATCTTTAGGGGAGATGATATTAATGTCGACTTTTTTCTTTGGTTAACGAGCAGGGTGTCATGTGACCAGCTCACTGACCAACCGCCTTTACTTTCCCCAACTAAAGTGAGGCACCCATTAGAGTTGCGTGGACTCATGGGCACCTTAAAAATCCCCAAATTCAAAACCCAAGTCTTCACCGAGATTGGAACCCAGGTTCAGAAGCGAAACACTCAGCCACCGCACCCACTTATTCTCAGGTGCACCATTGACATTTTCTACCACCTACACTTAGTTCACGTTAAAAACAAACTCGTTCCCTGATAATCTTCACATTGTTCTAACGTAATCCGTTGTCGTGGTTCTGTACAACAAGTTTAGTTAATTTTGTTCAATTCTATTTAGATAAGCTGCTAATAGTTAATGATTTTCTAGAACAGCTTTACTTGAGAACCAGCGCCTGTTTCGTCTTAGGTTTTAAAATAATTGTATTTAATTTTGCCTTACTGAGACTGTCTGCACTCGGCAACAAGGAACTTTCACAGCATGTTCCTAGATAATGACTACAGAGTGAGTTGAAACAAGCTTTGTAAGAATAATCGCTCTCTATATTGTATATTGAGTTATTGTTGTTTAATTTTTTTTTCTTCTGACTTTCCTGACAGACAAAAAAGATGTAAAGACGTGGCGAGTATATTTGTGGGTGATTTCTCTAGATGCAAATCTTTGATCCGTTGTTAAAATAGAAGAGTTCTAAGAAGAAAGTGAGTGGGATGATAACAAAGAGATGAGAATGGCAGACGAGGTCAGCGTGCTAGTACATTAGAGATGTTATGAGATATTTGCTGATTTGAACTATCTTGATGTATTCAGAACATTTTAAAAAAAGCTACACTTCTGTCAGAAAAAAAATCAAAGACTATATATGGTCTATGGCAAAAATACATTAATTATAGCGCAAAACTGATTATATTTATCTTTTTTATCTTTGAGGAAATTTGTCTTACTGTTTGTGCATAACAAAAAACATTATATAGGAAAAAACTTACCATACATTCCCACCTGTTTCATTCAAACATTACATGTGAAATGTTTATATCAGATAGTTGAATTGTATTTAGTGATTGCGTTGCCATGGGAACGAAGAAGTTCTTGTTTCTGTTTTTTGTGATCATAGTGGTGAATCTTCTTTGTTCTTAGGAGTAAGTTCCCCTTTAGGGCAGATGATGTAAAGATCATCTGTTTCTGTGGCCCATGGTTAACAAGGCTGTCACATGACTACCACAACCAACCGCCTTTACTTTCCCCAACTTATGTCAGGTACCCATTAGAGCTGGGTGGACTCTGGGGCGTCCTAAAAATCCCTAAATTAAATAGCCAAGTCAATTAGTTTGTCATGTGTTATTATTGCTTTAAATCATTCTTATGCTTCTTTCCTGTATATGTATAGAAAGTGTAGCAGATATTATAGAAATGTACAAGCCATAATAAAATTAATAGCAGTTACAGATTTCATAACTGTTTCTTTAAGGTCAAAATAAAACTAGTCTTATAAAACACTCAGGAAGAGTCATAGACCTTATATTGTGTAGTAATTTTTTTTAAATGCCATCACGATTAATAATAATATAAAGGAAGTTTATTGTTTCACTATTTAAATCAATTATAATATATACTATACAAACTATAAAAAGTATAAATAATACAGACTTTATTATAGAAAAAGTAATGCAGCAAACTCATGCAGTCACACTTGAACATCAGATAACGTAGACACACCAAAAGAAAAACACTTGACTAAACAATACTAAACACTTGACTAAACACTTGACTAAACACTTGACTAAACACTTGACTAAACACTTGACTAAACACTTGACTAAACACTTGACTAAACACTTGACTAAACACTTGACTAAACACTTGACTAAACACTTGACTAAACACTTGACTAAACACTTGACTAAACACGACTAAACACTTGACTAAACACTTGACTAAACACTTGACTAAACACTTGACTAAACAATACCCTTTTCAAATCTTACTTGTGGAAAGTAACACTAGCTCTACTTCATCATGCATATTCATAAAAAAGAATATTTACTCCACTATGGAAGAGTTGTCCTCAAACTTTACACATACACCTAGTTGCCAGTTAAAACAAACTGTCATTGACATCCATAATAATGTATAATATTATTTCGATTGCCTTTACCACATAGATTTAGGTATCAACGATATCTATATAAACAGTTTTGAACAGAAAAAAACAGGAAAAAAAATGTCTTAATTCAAAAATATTAATATCTCAATGAACATTAGCCTAGTAAGAATATTTCTTTATTGCATGAATACAAGTATTAGTTTACTAGATAGATAGCAGTGCACATCAAGCTAAAGTGTAAAAGAGAATATTATTTACATCTGAGAAATAAAACATATAAAGGGTAATCCTTTTATGAGACCCACCTCTCTTCACGCTACTGTTTCAACCTATAGCTACTAGAATATTTTGGATTTGACTTTATTTGCAATGATGCTAATAAGCCATTCACTTTTTAATATTTTTAATAGACATTTAGCACTATATTGTTGATGTCAAGAATAGATTTGGTTAACCATAATCATGAGTGTGTCCCTGGATATTCTATCCAAATAGAAAAATGCAGGAGCTTACATTCTATTCGCTATTTCTCAAATGAAAAATTAAGTTACAATACCAACATATGTCAGAGTAAAAAAAAACAACAACATTGCTTAACAATTACAATAACTCTTTTGATTGTGAAAAATGTATCAAAAGTACCATAGTAACAAAGTGAAAATTCATTTGTAAATAAAAAATTCTATTCTATGTTATGTCAATGTACGTACAAAGTTCCTATACAATTATTTAATACTTTAGAATGATAAACAAGTTTATAGCTATACCTTAACATAGAATATCACTGACAAGATCAATAACCATAAGTTGCAAGAACAGCAACAGCAAGATTTTTTTAGTTTTGGTCGTAATTGCCAATTTGAAAGAAACGTGGGAAAGTCTAAAAAAAAAAGTTTGATAACAAATAATGTCAGGATAAAACTAAAAAAACACATCCTTTTTTAATGTGTCAATGATTAGTTCATAGTAACATGAAATTGACATTTTTTTTATTTCTCATAATCTCTAAACTTTTGATATGCATCATCATCATCACAATTATTCTTGTCTTTATTTTCATTATCATTTATGCCAAGGTCTACATCTTCATAATTCATTTCAACCTTATCAACTTCGTCAGGTTTGCAATCTGAATATGTCATAGAAGAACAGCATTCCTTGGCTTCTGGTGTTTTGACTGTAAAATCTGATTCTAAAACAAGCAAAATATAAAAAATTATTAAAAAAAAACTAAGCTATTTTAAACAGGAACTCTGCCCATAAAACTACATCAATAATGTACAAGTTATTTCCCTTATTAAATAGCAAACAAAATAATTAATTACCAATAATTTATTGACTAATTTGTTATTTTTTAAATTAATTTATGTTTTGTTAGATACAATCAATAATTGCTTAAAGTATTAACTTGATACCAGAATGTGTGAGGGAGAAACAGCAATAATTTAATGAGACTAATCCCAACAAATTTAGACATATCTGTGAATACTGAAGGATTAGTTTCCCTTGTTGGTATCAAACAAAAATAATTAATTACCAGTAATTAATTGATTAATTGGTTACTTTTTTAAAATTATTCATTCATGTTTTATCTATGCCAATGAATAACTGATAATGTGATCCGAGAATGGGTGTGGAAGAAATAATGTTTACACACTTTTTACCAGACAAACAGACAGGCAGACAGAGTGAGTTGATATCAACTTTGTGATAAAAAAGCAATCAAGAGTTAAATCAACAAAAACACATCACTTTCAACTTACCAATTATTATTAAATTGGAGACCGAAATTTCTATTTAATTATATTTATTTTTTATAACATAACTTGAAGTTATATAAATATATTCTATTTGTTATCAACAATAAACACAACATATTAGTTCTATTAATATTATAAGAGTTTTAATTATTTGGGAATACCAATATGAGATAAATAAGATATATATATATCTTATTTATCTATGAGATAAAATTGTTACTTTAAAAAAAAAGATGATTGCATCCTACGTATGTTCCTATGTCAATCTAGTCATGCATGTTAACCAGTAACTTGAAAGTCATTGGTTTTCCTGGCTGACTCAGGCAACCCATCCCATGCTCTAATGGCACCAGGGAAGAAGGAGTATTTGTACAAATATGTCGTAGCATATGGAACGAGGAATGTGCCTTTATCTTAGTGTCAATCTAAGTATTTGATTAGGTTTTGAAGATTATGGTTTAATGTTTTATGTATAACTGTTACTTTTCATCCTTCTCTCCTGAAGGGTTTCTCAATTTAGTGATACTCTAATCAAATGTGAATATTCGCTTTTTATAAATCTCAATGCCCTGATATTTTGTATTTGTTCTAGTTTCTTAATGTTTTCTTGAGTTGATGGGTCTCAAACAGAGGATGCATATTCTGTTTTTTGCCTAACCAAGGTTAAACTATATAAATAATACACAGTACAAATATTTAGTCTTTTTATTGGAATGCAACTGTATACATTGATATGTAATAGCAATTAGATTACCAGCTAAATGTAAATATTTGTGTTTAATTTAAATATATTAGACAAAATATTTTTTTAAAATTAAATTAAATTCTGTAATGCCATGTAAAAATGTCAAACGATTAAAGATAAAATTAAAAAAAATATATATACAATCTCACAATTATACCTGTTTTGATAGGGAAAGAGTTATAGTCATTAATTGTAAGAACCCTGGAATCTATGTTGGTTGTCAGTGTATCACAGGAAGGATGAATCTCTGGTAAATCCAGGCTGCTTTTACAATATACACAAATATTAAACATACATATGAGATATAATATAAGGATAATTGTATACTGACATGAGCTAGTTAGTGGATTGTTACACAGTTAAATAGATTAGACTATATTAAATTAGACAGACAGGTAGAAAGACAGAATGATACAATTCATTGGCTTACTCAATATTTGGAGACTTCTTTTGATTTCTTGAGTGTAAGATCAACATAATGATGACAGTCACAAGGGCAGCAACCCAACCAACACCAGCCACAACAACTAACACAGTGTTCAGGTTGTTCTCTGGGGACAATGACTAGGTTCATTTTACAAGTGTCTCATAGTTGTAATAGATGAAATCTAACATGTAGAGATATCACAAGAGTTTGTTAGAGATAATAATGCATAGTCTTTGATAACACAATTGAATGATGGGTGTATTACCAAATAAGGATACTAGCTACTTCTACAAGAACTAGCACCTTCTGTATTATAATAATATATCTATAAATATCAAGTGCGGAAATGAAGGCAATATCTCATGTAATGTTAATAAGCATAAGCTCTACATGATAATGTATTTGGGATATTACTACCTGTCAGGACTGAGTTCTGGTCAGCCTAGGTCTCCTTTTAACTTGAGTGGAGAAAGGTTGTTAACTTCAAGACTGTTTTTTGTTTTGGATTGTTTAACTTTGTGAGATATTTTTTTGAATGGAATGTAACTCATAATGAAACAGTTTGGTTTTTGTTCCTAGCCCAGTACAGTTGGATTTTAGTTATAGAGTTGAAGTATAGACTTATTTCTGCTTAGCTATTATTCAGTCTATGGGATATTGTGCTGTTATATATTAATTGATATTGGATATTTTATTTGCCAGAACTCTGCCTGTATTATATTAAAGCACATGGCATATTAAAGCAAACAAGTTATATGTCTGTGAATTGACATTCTGAATCTTCATTATATGTGTCATTACGGTATTGTTTGACTTGGTTATATTTAGTATTCAGTATTGAAATACACATATATATCATAGAAGAAAAGAACCTTGACAAATGCCAAAACAACTTGGACTGACTTTTGTACAGAAAATGAGAATAAAATAGACAAGTTCAACACTTTGACCACCTGATGGGAACCAGAAACCATTATCTAAGTATGGTCCCAAAATTGTGATTGCGAGTCCATCTAAGAAAATAAAATTATTTTTACCTTTGGAGGTCAGATTTGTATTTTGTTGACAAGTGTAATTTGATGTATATGCAGTTTCGCTAGTGCAAATTAGATCGGGTGGCTCGCACATATTTTCTATTGAAGGATCACAGAGTTGTTCTTTCTTTAGGACTAAAAAACAAAGAATAAATTCAAATATTGTACTTATCACATGTTTAGTAGTAAGGAGTTTGGATAGTAGCTCCATACAACAAATAATATATTTTGTATGTCATTTAAATCTACTTATATCTAGCCTACACACGTCACAGTCTGTCTCATTAGGTATTTGCTTTTTTATACCACACACATACAAAATTATCTACATAAACTTACAACTTGGTACATGTACTACATCAGTCAACTCACTCTACAACATGGCTTTATACATATTATTTTCATTTTTTTTAACTTATACTCACCGCTAAAACAGCCTTGTCTAATACTATGATAATATTGTCCAGATTGACAGCCACATCTTGCTTGTATACATGCAATTGATTCTTTGCAGTCCTCATTACTGTTACATATGTAGCCTTTGGCGAGTCCTTGAGAATGAAAAAAAAAGTCTCATTTTTGTAGACGCTTGACATTTTATTCTGTTAAAAGTTTTTTGAAAGACATTCCAAGAACATTTTTAAGAATTGAAAGAAGATTGAATACATTTTAAGTTTTCATAAGTGCTAATATAAAACAAAAGAAAAACATTTTTAGTCCTCTGCAAGGTTAAGAACCAAATATTGAAAAGTCAAAAACATTGAAATAATCTACTAGCTGAGCTGGTTCATTCATATAGTAGACATGACTCCTTTTGAAAAGTCATACTTCAATTGGAAAAGCATAAAAAAAGACAGAAGAAAGAATGGACTGGTCTCTCTCTTGATATTCTGCTAAAAACAGCTGGTGGGATTTAGTTACACAAACTGTCACACCTAAGAGGAAAGTCAAGGGACAGATGAGAGACGAGGCTAAAAAAAAAAGAGACTTGCAGGAAAAAAAAACACTATTGTGACAGTCAAACGTTTTCTTAACAACTGCACACATTAAATCTCTTCCCTATGGGTTTTCTTGTAATGAATACATACTTTGAAAAAAAATATTTTGAATGGATATTTAGCATTAAAAACACTGTTTGGATTTATAACAAACTTTTGTTTTATTAATAAACAAAAATAGAAAGAAATAAAGATATTTACCAATTTTTTTTTAATGAATGTAGAGAATGATTTTAAAATTATTAAATTTAGCAAATAAAAAAAGACAACTTAAAAAGAAATTTTTACTCAAATAAAAAATTAATTTTAAAAATATTCTGTTATACATTTTCAAGTCTCTGAAATATGAGGACTCTTTAAAAAAAAAAATTTGTTGTTAATGTGTAGTCAGTCTAAAATCATGCTATTTTTGGCACACCACCAATTAAAATGGAATAGCTAAAGAGATTTTTTACTCATTATTGAAACTAAAATTAAAAACCAGCATGTCTTCTTACTTGGTTCACATGACTCAGTGAAAGTATTAGGATAATACTTTGGCAAACAGACACACACGCCATTGGTACAATTGGCTTCTTCAGTACAATCGTATGTCTCATTACATGGCTGGCCATGAGATTGCTCTGTATAACAAGAAAACTTGCTGAAAAAAAATTGCTTATAATATTTCAAAAAATAATATTTTCTGTGTGACCTCATTATGACCAGCATGAGCAACATTCAAGCATTTTGTCATTTCTCAAATTATAAAAGCTATCTCTCCCCCATTCCCCCCCCCCCCCCAAACTGGTCCACAAATGAGATTGGACCATAGCACTCTAAACATGATATATAAAGCAATAATTTATTTATTTATTTGTAATTGGAAAGTTTTCTTTAAATGTATAATGCTTTTAGCTCCTCAATACTATTATTGCCACAATGGTCACCTTCCCTAATGATATGTGGGAGACATCCCTAAAGGTTGAAAAGAGGCTAAATGAATCTCAGCAGCAATGGCTACTGAGAAGGATCATACAAATAACATTCAAGATCATGTATGGAGATCCTTTCTGGAAAGGGAAATCCCCCCCTAAGATTTGTGGGACATATCTTTAGACAAGACAAAACATGTTTAACAAAGTCAGCTATAACATGAAAGCTGAAAAGTAGAAAGAAAGAAAAAAAAATCTGGCCATGTCTAACATGGCATCACACCTTCTTATGAGACCTCAAATCCATAGGCATTAGCTAGAAAAAGGCTGTGAAAGAGAATGTACCTCCCGCTGTGAAAGAGAATGTACCTCCCGCTGTGAAAGAGAATGTACCTCCCGCTGTGAAAGAGAATGTACCTCCCGCTGTGAAAGAGAATGTACCTCCCGCTGTGAAAGAGAATGTACCTCCCGCTGTGAAAGAGAATGTACCTCCCACTGTGAAAGAGAATGTACCTCCCTATGTACCAAAGGACACGAGAGGACCTAAGAATGTAAGTCTTGTCACAAATACTTACTTGTCATTATTGAGAATTGAGACTCCTGGAATTTTGAATCGTAATAATTGTCATCTGGTGTTTGTGTAGTAATAATAAAAATATATTCACTCCCAGGAGACAAATTCTCTACATAAAGCTCACTTGTATTGGTTTCAATGGATTTGTTTTCCCATTCAACAGTGAAAAAGAAAGTTGAATTTGGTGTTTCTATAGTCCATTTAAGAAGTATTGAATCTGTCTTGATTATGGACTCATTGGACACTTTAGCTTTTAGAGCCAAATCTAAACAATAAACAAAATTGTCATAAGCCAGAAATGAACAGTTTAAGCATATATCATTCAATTAAGTTTTAAATGTTAAATGTTACAACAGAAAGAATAAAGTCACCACTACAACACTAACAAAAATATTAAAACTACACAAAAAACATATATGCACTCAAACTCACACCAAATGATATACTCAAACTCACATATACACAGAGACAACCCTGAAAAACATTAAGGGACATATAACACTATAATGAGCATCATAAAAGGAAGCTAGCCATTAAAAACAAAAAAAAAAGGAAGAATTAGTGGTTTAGACTTTAAACTAGAAACTAATGACATACTTTGACTATAATTGACATACTGTTTGGGCCACTGTTTATCAATCTATTGTTGCATTAGTTACTTATGGTTTAATTATAACATTTACTGTAAGTACCTGAGAAACATTTCATCATTAATACTCTCCTAGAGTATATGTCAGGGTGCAATGACCTTCTCAAATTACTCATTGTAATTACACCCCTTTAAATATTTTTGATACTTAAACACTAAAAGGCAATGATTTTCTTGTCTTGTTGAAGAGACGCTACACGTGTCACTCTTTAAAGCACAAGTTAGCTAGTCAGGAATATAGGTCAAGACCAGTTTAATAGGCAATGCTGTTTATCTGACGAAGCTTCTAAAATATCTCAATGATGTAAAAATGTATGCATGCCACTGAAAGAAAGCAATTTCAACAGAAACACTAAGAATTATGTAACAAATGCAGAAAAGTCTTGTTTAGAGACTGTGAAAGGAAGTTAGTTGTCTGGCTCATTGCTCAGTAGTTATTGACCATCCGTATTTTCACAGTGCTTCATTTATTTAACAATATTTTTTGTCAGTCAAGTCAGTCTACTATGCATACAAGTTGTACAAAAGCTATATGTGAATTAGTTTAAGACTGAATTGATGTTTTATTGAATTCAGTTTGAAGATATTAAACTCAAGAAAAGTTTATTCTGTTAGCTTAAATAATACACTTATAAGCTTTAATAATACACTATAGAACACTGAAATCATAAGCGACGCCAACACTAGGCGCTGACTACATCAGACTCTTGAATAACTCTCACTTAATACAGGTTACACACAACACTGTGATATGAACTTTCATACCAAGCGGAATAACTCTACATGCCAATAACAAACACATTCACATAAACACAATGTCAACATATTCTACTTATTTCTTCGCATGCTTTATTCCGTGTGTTTAAATAGAGGCATCTTCAAACTCATGTTCATTGCACTGAGAGACAACACGAGAGAGACAACACGAGAGAGACAACACAAGAGAGACAACACAAGAGAGACAACACGAGAGAGACAACACGAGAGAGACAACACAAGAGAGACAACACGAGAGAGACAACACGAGAGAGACAACACGAGAGAAACAACACAAGAGAGACAACACAAGAGAGACAACACGAGAGAGACAACACAAGAGAGACAACACAAGAGAGACAACACAAGAGAGACAACACGAGAGAGACAACACAAGAGAGACAACACAAGAGAGACACATTTGATTGGATAATCAGTGCTGTTAAGCTAAAAACAATATTTTTTTCACTGTAATCTCCTTAAATTTTCAGCTCATTCAAATAAGATTTATTGGTCACATTTATCTATGTTACACTGATTGATGTTAAGGTTATGAATAAATTTCAAAGACTTTCTTAAATGCTACTAGCTTTGAATATCTTGCCATTTATCTACAAGTGCTGTAATAAAGCGCATAAATGACAAAATACAATGCATTATTTTTTTCATAGGCTTCTATGAACTAGATAACATATACACATGTGATTGGAAGCTTGCCTACTACTCACCATCTAAACAGATAGAGGCAATAGTGAGAAACATGTGGCTTGGACAAAGGCATAACAAGTTAACATTCGTCTCTGTTCTACACAAGAGTGAACTTAAACATTGATCAGTATGCAAACAAGATGCACCATGAAAGTATTCTGAAAAAAAAAAAGAAGATAACTGAGTTTCTGGGCTAAAATTAAATATGATGTAGGCCTATTTTTAATTTTATTTTCAATATATTTCAAATGTTAAGATTTTCTGCCTAAAGTAAATAACATTTTTTTTGTAAATTTCAAAATTTAAAAAAAAATATATTTTTAAGAAATTATATTTAGATGTAAGGGTTTTGATCTTGAAACCCAGAGAATATCGGACTTAGAATTTCAGGATTCCTAGGACATCCCTAAACTCTCCCAATTCTAAAGGGTACCTGGTTCCAGGCATATATTGGGGATATTAAAGAAAGTTGGTGGTTGTGCAGGCTACATGACAATCTTGTTAACACTGAGCCACAGGAAACAGCTAACCTTGACATCATCTGCCTTATGGTTTTCTAGGTCTAAAAGTGGGTACTTCTTTTTTTTTGTGGAAAGTATAGACATCAGTGTTACTAATATTTCCAAAATTAAAACAATTTATGCTGGATAGGTTGTTTTAGCTTCCAAGTAGTACTTTCTTTGACCTTTGACCTGCTTTGTTCTTATGTTGAAAAAAAAATGTAGATGTTAAAAGAAACACAAAGAAAATGCTTGATACAAGAGTTTGGAAGCCTACAGCGCTGCCCCAGACCTAATGACTGACTGGAAGGGGAACTTTCTACTTCCTACTCTACTTCTAGCTCTAGTGGACTTAATAACTGACTACAAAACACTACTACAGAGAAACAAAAACATTCAAGGGACTGGATATTATAAACATACACTATGTAAATCTGGATGCCAAAGATATTGTTTATATTATTTATATATTTATTTATACAAAGAAAAAAATGTGTAACAATTATATCTTTAACTTTCTTTTCTTTAAAAACTTAAATCCCTCCTGGAACCTAATGGAAGAGATTAATGTTGACTATCACACAGCACAGGGGAATAAAATGTTGTGTTGTATAAATAATGTCACAAGTATAGGTTTGAAAAACCAAATGTGTTCCACATGCACACACTAATTTCACTATGTGCAGAAAGACATGTATGTATGAGTTTCATTATTTTATAGTAAGTAATGATTACAATCTTTACCAGAAGGTTACTAGATTTACTATATTTATACAAAGACATAAAAAAGCGTCAAAGCACTTTTTATTATGTGTTGATTTAATAACTAAAAAGAAAGAAGATTTAACACCCAAGCATCTTAGAGTGAGTTAAATCACTTTTAACCCAGAAATCAATTCTTCACTTACTGTTTTTACATGTTTCGTCATCGTAAAATTCAGTGGCGGAGCAGACACACATTGTTCCATTACATTCAAAACCTGACATGCACTGCTCAGTAGTGTTACAAAAGTTACCATGGGATAATTCTGAAAAACAACATAAATATTAAAAATTTAGAGCCAATGTCTTTTTTTATTTACATTTCCAAAACAATTTATAATTTATAACATTGACATCAATTTAATGAAAACAAAATTCAAGACAATATATTTAAATCATAGGCTTGAACTATTTTAAGAAAAATTATAAAGTTCTGTTTATAGAAATATTTTTAAAAAAAAATGCATGCTACCTACTGTTTTTGCAAGTCTGAGATGATTGATCAAAATATTGAGTTGATGAACAATTACAGACATTTGACAGGCAAAGTAATCCTTCGAGACATTGACTTTCTGAAGTGCATCTAGTCCCATAAACAACTCCTATGAGTCATATTATTATATATGTCAGTATGTTAATAGTAGTCATGAATTTCCTATATTTAAAATTGTATAATTATTTATGCTACTATTTAAACTATTCCTCAAGTATATTGTTGCTTCATTTCCAAATTCTGCAACAAATAACCTTTACTTTTCACCCTTACTGTCAACCAGATTTACAATAACCTCAGAACTATATATTGTAGGGAACCATCACAAAGCCAGATGAGGCAAAGATATCAATTCATCTAATGGGAGATATTAAGATTTGTTAGACAATCAATGTTTAAAGTAAATACAGAGGACGATGAGGAGAATGTTAACTTGTAGAAAAAAATTAATAGACATAATATCAGTTAACAAATTTGGCAACAGGGTGTATAATAAAGAAAAAAAAAATTGAAATAAGCAGTAATACAGTAACTTAGAGAACACTCTGCAGTGGGTGACAAGTGGCTTGTACAAATACACAACACAGTTACAGTTGGAAAAGGACTTTTTAATCTATTGCGGAGGGCAATATCTTGCAAGAACTCAAACATTACAGTCATTTTCACATAAAGTTTTTTTTTATGAGCTACAGCCAACATGATGAAGATACCAGATCATCAATAGCACAGCTGGAGCTTAGGTGCAACTAATTTAAACTGAAATATGTTTGGGTTTATTTTTTCTTATTTTTAAAATTACATAATCTAATAATGTATAGAAATAGCAGCAAATGAAAGCACTTTGCAAGACAAGATAAGAACACCCCCCCCCCTCTCACCAATGAGGTTTTCAGCTTATTTAATAATAGATTAATAATAGTTGTTCCATGACTAATTTTGGCAAAATATATTTGCAAATAAAAAACAAAAACTGTGTTATAATAATGTCTTTAAAAATTTCATATCTTCTTCATTAGAATCTTGTGTACTTTCTTGACCAGACTGGAAGAAATTACTAATAACATCCATATCTCCTAGCTAACTAAAGGGGTGGGCAAGCAAAATATTTTGATCTTAGGTAAAAATTTGAGAACCATTGATTCAATCAACTCTGCTAAACATGCTTACACACTATATATGCTCGTATTATAGCTTTTTCTAAGCAAATATTTTATGGAATGTGAATAAATAGCAAAGATGTTTATATCACCACACTGCAGCAAATTCAGAACAACACTGCATGAATAGTCTTATGGAAAAGGACTCCATTGGCTCCATGTGAAAGCAAGAATCAACTACAAGGTGGCCACACTTTGTCTTCAATGAATCTACTCTAAAGAGATGACCTTGCACCTAAGTGAACAAGATTACTCCATATATCCATCATAGAACACTGCACTCCATGGACTCAACACTTCTAGGGATACCATGTTTCTCCATAAAACATTACGGTTTGCTGGCTTTTTCAGTATGTGGACCAAAGGTTTGGAACTCATTCCTCATCAATCTCAGACATGCTTCACTACTTTCTAGAAGAACATTTAGACCTATCTGTTCAAAACTTTTTTAGATTAGTTTGTCATTTTAGCTGTAATGTTTATGTTTGTAATGTTATCATAGCGCCTAGAGCCAACATTATGTTTGTTTACAGCGCTCTTTAAATTACATTATTATTATTATTTTCATTATTTTATTTTTATTTTGTGTGGAAACGAGGAGTAATGTCACAATATCTCATTGTCAAACGTCTTCACCCACCAATTAATCCATTACCATGGCTGTCTTCACTTACTGTTTTTACATGTTTCGTCATCGTAAAATTCAGTGGCAGAGCAGACACAGATCATTCCATTACATTCAAAGCCTGTCATGCACTGTGCAGTAGTGCTACAAAAGTTACCATGGGATAATCCTGAAGAACAATGCAAAAATATAAATTAGTAAATGCAATGTTTTCTTGTAAAGGTTTTCCCACCATTTAAAATGTATATCATTTAGCCTACTACATAGAAATGTTTTAAAAAATAAAGCATTCATGAAAGAAGTTATATTAAATATTGAAAAATATGGTTTGTACCAATAAAAGAAAAATCATAAAGATTGAATTAATAATAATTGACTTACTGTCATTGCAGGTTTGATTTGATCCATTAAAATATTGAGTTGATGAACAGTTACAGACATTTGAAAAGCATAGTAATCCATCTACACAGTGATTTTGTGAAGTGCATTTAGTCCCATAAACAACTCCTAACAGTCATAATATAAAATGTTCAAATATTTTAATATTATATTGATTATTCATTTTTATTATATAAATTGTTAGATTATTCAAGTTATTGAATTTATTTGTTTTTATACAAAAAAACTTTTTTACGATCCTATTTACACATTGCTGTAGACAATGCTGGATTTACATATATAGTAACCAAGGAAAGAATTTAGCTTGGAAAGAACCTACACCAAATGATACATTTCTTATTCCATGTGCTACTTCTTCCCTTGAGCCATTAGAGAATTGAATGGGTTTCCTGAATTAGTCATGAAAACCAACAACTTAGCAGAACTTGAATCGCTGATAAACTGACTAGATTGACACATGCAAAGCATACGACGTAATTAACTTCTTTTTTTAAGTAACGTCTGTAATATATAAGACAAGAAGAATTAATATAATGGGAGATTTGTTGGCAAATTAGTGTTAAATGTTAATATAGATGCTAGATACAACAGCCATAACAAGATTTGGCAGCAGGAAGCTAAAATAAAATTCTAACTGTGCAGTACTATTAATTGAAAGAGAATTCTTTATGTGGACACAAATAGACTTGTGCAAAAAAAACATAGAAAGTTCATTTGGAAATACTACAAAGACTATTTGATCATTTCAGAAGGCCACTATTTTCCAAGATGGACTAAATTTTAAAAATTCATTCTTCCATAAAGTACAAATTTTAAGTAGCAATCTACAAAAATGTTAAAGGTGCCAGACAATCAACGGCACAGTTTGAATTAAGAATTAGATTGAAATACTTTTTGATTATTTATAGTGCTAATCTACTGAGACACTGTAAAGATCCACAAGGAGAAAAGCATAAAGTAAGAGTCCTGGATTGCAGAAGGCATACACACCAGAAGTAGAAAGAAGGGTGAAAGTGCTGAAACACCTGGTGATTAAATATACCCAACCAGTGACCACAGCTGTGTATCAAGGATTTGCCTCTTTAGTCACACAAGAAGTTGCAAAGGAAAAATGCTATATCATGAAATATGTAAAATGCCAGAGATATATTCTGTTGATACATTTGCTGTTAAAAGCACATATGCATGACAAGTTGAGTTACCATAGGATATTTCTAAAAAACTACATACAAATATTTAAAAGTAAATGCAAAAGTATTCTTCTTAAGATTTTCTAAACTATTTATAATTTAATTTATAATATTGACTGAATAGTATTCTTTAAGAACGCCAAGCATTCAATAAAGAAGTAAATTAAAAAATGAAATTATTACTGGGCTAAGTAAAAAGAAAATAATTATTGAGTCATTTGAAATGTTTGGGTAAAAAAACAACAATGCTACTTACTGTCTTTGCAAGTTTGAGTTGATTCATCAAAATATTGACCTGATGAGCAGTAGCATACATTCGAAAGGCATAGTAATCCCTCGACACATTGATTTTGTGAAGTGCAGCTACTTCCATAAGCAACTCCTAACAATCATAATATCACATGTTTAAGTGTTATTATATAGGTAATGATTTTCAACCATTTTTTAAATTAATCTATTCTTTGTATATATTGTTGTTCAATTTTCTAATTGATAACATTTTTTCCCCTCAGTATTCTTACAGTAGTTAAAGTTGGATTTACATAAATAATAACCATGGAAATTATTTTTCTTGGAAACAACATACAATGTGTATATAGCAAAGACAATGAATTAATCTAATGGACGATATTAATGTTTATTGGCCTATTAATGTTAAAAGTAAATATGTAGAAAGATAAAGATAATATTAACTTTAAGAAAAGAATTACTAGACACAACATTGATAGATTTGTCAGCTGGGAGCTAATTACATTTTAAAAATTTAACCATTTAAAAATCCAGTTACTGAAAGAGAATTCTCTGCAATGGAAGACAAGTTAATGAAAATACACAGTTGAAAAGGGAAACACTAAAAGAACTTTAAATTGTCTGTGAACAACCAAATCTTTTCACAATCCTGCTTCTCTTAACCAAATCTTTTCACAATCCTGCTTCTCTTAACCAAATCTTTTCACAATCCTGCTTCTCTTAACCAAATCTTTTCACAATCCTGCTTCTCTTAACCAAATCTTTTCACAATCCTGCTTCTCTTAACCAAATCTTTTCACATTCCTGCTTCTCTTAACCAAATCTTTTCAAATTCCTGCTTCTTTTAACCAAATCTTTTCACAATCCTGCTTCTCTTAACCAAATCTTTTCACAATCCTGCTTCTCTTAACCAAATCTTTTCACAATCCTGCTTCTCTTAACCAAATCTTTTCACAATCCTGCTTCTCTTAACCAAATCTTTTCACAATCCTTTTTCTCTTAACCAAATCTTTTCACATTCCTGCTTCTCTTAACCAAATCTTTTCATATTTCTGCTTCTCTTAACCAAATCTTTTCACATTCCTGCTTCTCTTAACCAAATCTTTTCACAATCCTTTTTCTCTTAACCAAATCTTTTCACATTCCTGCTTCTCTTAACCAAATCTTTTCACAATCCTTTTTCTCTTAACCAAATCTTTTCACATTCCTGCTTCTCTTAACCAAATCTTTTCACAATCCTGCTTCTCTTAACCAAATCTTTTCACAATCCTGCTTCTCTTAACCAAATCTTTTCACAATCCTTTTTCTCTTAACCAAATCTTTTCACATTCCTGCTTCTCTTAACCAAATCTTTTCACATTCCTGCTTCTCTTAACCAAATCTTTTCACATTCCTGCTTCTCTTAACCAAATCTTTTCATATTCCTGCTTCTCTTAACCAAATCTTTTCATATTCCTGCTTCTCTTAACCAAATCTTTTCACATTTCTGCTTCTCTTAACCAAATCTTTTCACATTCCTGCTTCTCTTAACCAAACCTTTTCACATTCCTGCTTCTCTTAACCAAATCTTTTCATATTCCTGCTTCTCTTAACCAAATCTTTTCATATTCCTGCTTCTCTTAACCAAATCTTTTCACATTCCTGCTTCTCTTAACCAAACCTTTTCACATTCCTGCTTCTCTTTACCAAACCTTTTCATATTTCTGCTTCTCTTAACCAAATCTTTTCAAATTCCTGCTTCTCTTAACCAAATCTTTTCACATTCCTGCTTCTCTTAGCCACAATCTTTTCACATTCCTGCTTCTCTTAACCAAATCTTTTCACATTCCTGCTTCTCTTAACCAAACCTTTTCACATTCCTGCTTCTCTTAGCCACAATCTTTTCACATTCCTGCTTCTCTTAACCAAACCTTTTCACATTCCTGCTTCTCTTAACCAAACCTTTTCACATTCCTGCTTCTCTTAACCAAATCTTTTCAAATTCCTGCTTCTCTTAACCAAACCTTTTCACATTCCTGCTTCTCTTAACCAAATCTTTTCAAATTCCTGCTTCTCTTAACCAAATCTTTTCAAATTCCTGCTTCTCTTAACCAAATCTTTTCACATTCCTGCTTCTCTTAACCAAATCTTTTCACATTCCTGCTTCTCTTAACCAAACCTTTTCACATTCCTGCTTCTCTTTACCAAACCTTTTCATATTTCTGCTTCTCTTAACCAAATCTTTTCAAATTCCTGCTTCTCTTAACCAAATCTTTTCACATTCCTGCTTCTCTTAGCCACAATCTTTTCAAATTCCTGCTTCTCTTAACCAAACCTTTTCACATTCCTGCTTCTCTTAACCAAACCTTTTCACATTCCTGCTTCTCTTTACCAAACCTTTTCACATTCCTGCTTCTCTTTACCAAATCTTTTCACATTCCTGCTTCTCTTTAACAAATCTTTTCACATTCCTGCTTCTCTTTACCAAATCTTTTCACATTCCTGCTTCTCTTTACCAAATCTTTTCACATTCCTGCTTCTCTTAACCAAATCTTTTCAAATTCCTGCTTCTCTTAACCAAACCTTTTCACATTCCTGCTTCTCTTAACCAAATCTTTTCACATTCCTGCTTCTCTTTACCAAATCTTTTCAAATTCCTGCTTCTCTTTAACAAATCTTTTCACATTCCTGCTTCTATTTAACAAATCTTTTCACATTCCTGCTTCTCTTAACCAAACCTTTTCACATTCCTGCTTCTATTTAACAAATCTTTTCACATTCCTGCTTCTCTTAACCAAACCTTTTCACAATCCTGCTTCTCTTAACCAAATCTTTTCACAATCCTGCTTCTCTTAACCAAATCTTTTCACAATCCTGCTTCTCTTAACCAAATCTTTTCACAATCCTGCTTCTCTTAACCAAATCTTTTCACATTCCTGCTTCTCTTAACCAAATCTTTTCAAATTCCTGCTTGTTTTAACCAAATCTTTTCACAATCCTGCTTCTCTTAACCAAATCTTTTCACAATCCTGCTTCTCTTAACCAAATCTTTTCACAATCCTGCTTCTCTTAACCAAATCTTTTCACAATCCTGCTTCTCTTAACCAAATCTTTTCACAATCCTTTTTCTCTTAACCAAATCTTTTCACATTCCTGCTTCTCTTAACCAAATCTTTTCATATTTCTGCTTCTCTTAACCAAATCTTTTCACATTCCTGCTTCTCTTAACCAAATCTTTTCACAATCCTTTTTCTCTTAACCAAATCTTTTCACATTCCTGCTTCTCTTAACCAAATCTTTTCACAATCCTTTTTCTCTTAACCAAATCTTTTCACATTCCTGCTTCTCTTAACCAAATCTTTTCACAATCCTGCTTCTCTTAACCAAATCTTTTCACAATCCTGCTTCTCTTAACCAAATCTTTTCACAATCCTTTTTCTCTTAACCAAATCTTTTCACATTCCTGCTTCTCTTAACCAAATCTTTTCACATTCCTGCTTCTCTTAACCAAATCTTTTCACATTCCTGCTTCTCTTAACCAAATCTTTTCATATTCCTGCTTCTCTTAACCAAATCTTTTCACATTCCTGCTTCTCTTAACCAAATCTTTTCATATTCCTGCTTCTCTTAACCAAATCTTTTCATATTCCTGCTTCTCTTAACCAAATCTTTTCACATTCCTGCTTCTCTTAACCAAACCTTTTCACATTCCTGCTTCTCTTTACCAAACCTTTTCATATTTCTGCTTCTCTTAACCAAATCTTTTCAAATTCCTGCTTCTCTTAACCAAACCTTTTCACATTCCTGCTTCTCTTAGCCACAATCTTTTCACATTCCTGCTTCTCTTAACCAAACCTTTTCACATTCCTGCTTCTCTTAACCAAACCTTTTCACATTCCTGCTTCTCTTAACCAAATCTTTTCAAATTCCTGCTTCTCTTAACCAAACCTTTTCACATTCCTGCTTCTCTTAACCAAATCTTTTCAAATTCCTGCTTCTCTTAACCAAATCTTTTCAAATTCCTGCTTCTCTTAACCAAATCTTTTCACATTCCTGCTTCTCTTAACCAAATCTTTTCACATTCCTGCTTCTCTTAACCAAACCTTTTCACATTCCTGCTTCTCTTTACCAAACCTTTTCATATTTCTGCTTCTCTTAACCAAATCTTTTCAAATTCCTGCTTCTCTTAACCAAATCTTTTCACATTCCTGCTTCTCTTAGCCACAATCTTTTCAAATTCCTGCTTCTCTTAACCAAACCTTTTCACATTCCTGCTTCTCTTAACCAAATCTTTTCACATTCCTGCTTCTCTTTACCAAACCTTTTCACATTCCTGCTTCTCTTTACCAAATCTTTTCACATTCCTGCTTCTCTTTAACAAATCTTTTCACATTCCTGCTTCTCTTTACCAAATCTTTTCACATTCCTGCTTCTCTTTACCAAATCTTTTCACATTCCTGCTTCTCTTAACCAAATCTTTTCAAATTCCTGCTTCTCTTAACCAAACCTTTTCACATTCCTGCTTCTCTTAACCAAATCTTTTCACATTCCTGCTTCTCTTTACCAAATCTTTTCAAATTCCTGCTTCTCTTTAACAAATCTTTTCACATTCCTGCTTCTATTTAACAAATCTTTTCACATTCCTGCTTCTCTTAACCAAACCTTTTCACATTCCTGCTTCTATTTAACAAATCTTTTCACATTCCTGCTTCTCTTAACCAAACCTTTTCACATTCCTGCTTCTCTTAACCAAATCTTTTCACATTCCTGCTTCTCTTTACCAAATCTTTTCAAATTCCTGCTTCTCTTTAACAAATCTTTTCACATTCCTGCTTCTCTTTAACAAATCTTTTCACATTCCTGCTTCTCTTAACCAAACCTTTTCACATTCCTGCTTCTCTTAACCAAATCTTTTCAAATTCCTGCTTCTCTTAACCAAATCTTTTCAAATTCCTGCTTCTCTTAACCAAATCTTTTCAAATTCCTGCTTCTCTTAACCAAATCTTTTCAAATTCCTGCTTCTCTTAACCAAATCTTTTCACATTCCTGCTTCTCTTTACCAAATCTTTTCACATTCCTGCTTCTCTTAACCAAACCTTTTCACATTCCTGCTTCTCTTTACCAAATCTTTTCACATTCCTGCATCTCTTTACCAAATCTTTTCACATACCTGCTTCTCTTTACCAAATCTTTTCACATACCTGCTTCTCTTTACCAAATCTTTTCACATTCCTGCTTCTCTTAGCCAAATCTTTTCACATTCCTGCTTCTCTTAACCAAACCTTTTCACATTCCTGCTTCTCTTAACCAAACCTTTTCACATTCCTGCTTCTCTTTACCAAACCTTTTCACATTCCTGCTTCTCTTAGCCACAATCTTTTCATATTTCTGCTTCTCTTAACCAAATCTTTTCACATTCCTGCTTCTCTTAACCAAATCTTTTCAAATTCCTGCTTCTCTTAACCAAATCTTTTCATATTTCTGCTTCTCTTAACCAAATCTTTTCACATTCCTGCTTCTCTTAACCAAATCTTTTCACATTCCTGCTTCTCTTAACCAAATCTTTTCACATTCCTGCTTCTCTTAACCAAACCTTTTCACATTCCTGCTTCTCTTTACCAAATCTTTTCACATTCCTGCTTCTCTTAACCAAATCTTTTCATATTTCTGCTTCTCTTAACCAAATCTTTTCACATTCCTGCTTCTCTTTACCAAATCTTTTCACATTCCTGCTTCTCTTAACCAAATCTTTTCACATTCCTGCTTTTCTTAGCCAAATCTTTTCACATTTCTGCTTCTCTTAACCAAATCTTTTCACATTCCTGCTTCTCTTTACCAAATCTTTTCACATTCCTGCTTCTCTTAGCCACAATCTTTTTATATTCCTGCTTCTCTTAACCAAACCTTTTCACATTCCTGCTTCTCTTAACCAAATCTTTTCACATTCCTGCTTCTCTTAACCAAATCTTTTCACATTCCTGCTTCTCTTAACCAAATCTTTTCACATTCCTGCTTCTCTTAACCAAACCTTTTCACATTCCTGCTTCTCTTAACCAAATCTTTTCACATTCCTGCTTCTCTTAACCAAACCTTTTCACATTCCTGCTTCTCTTAACCAAACCTTTTCACATTCCTGCTTCTCTTACCCAAATCTTTTCACATTCCTGCTTTTCTTAGCCAAATCTTTTATATTCCTGCTTCTGTTTAGTACTGGTGTAAAACACATGCTCACCAAATGATAAAAATAGCAGAACATGAACAGTTCAGCTGGGGTTCAAGTGGAACAAATTAAAACTGAAATACCATTATTTTTGTCATTTTCTTAAATGAATTATTCTAATGAAGTAAAGTTTAAACAACTGTTCCAAGCACAATCACTAGACAACAGAAGGTCAAAGCCCACCATTCCCAGCTTTGGCTCCTAAAACATTTGGTCATTTTATACACATTCTATGATATAAACCAGACATACTCCATGACTAAATTATGTCAACTATATACATGAAATAAAAAAAGGAAAATGTGTTATGAGTATGTGTTGTTTTTTTTATTTGTTAACTTACTGTTTTTACATTTGTCATTATGGTAAAATTCTGTTGCTGAGCAGACACACATTGTTCCATTACATTCAAGACTTGAAACACACTGCTCAGTAGTGATACAAAAGTTACCATGGGATAATTCTAAAAAGCGAAGTAAAATTTAAAAAAAAATTAAATGCAAAAATTGGGGGGGGGGGGGGGGGGGGGGGGGGAATTTCCCAAATACTTATAATTTATACATATCATTGCATAGCAACTTTGTAAAATAAAAGAGAGACTTTAAATATTGAAAATATTGGTTTCTACTAGTAAAGGAACTATCATTAAGACTGAATTTAAAATAATATTTTGGAAAAAAAAAAGAATGATGCTTACTGTTTTTGCAAGTTTGAGTTGATCGATCAAAATATTGAGTTAATGAACAGTTACAGACATTTGACAGGCATAGCAATCCTTCTACACAGTGATTATGAGAATTGCAGCTGCTTCCATAAACAACTCCTAACAGTCATAATATTTAATATTTTTAAAATTGTAATGACTTTCTACCATTTAAATAGTATAATTATTCAGGAAGTTTAACTATTTTTCATAAATAGTTGTTGCATTTTTTTATTTATCCAACAGAAAGATTTTTTTGTATAGGTCGAGATATACCGTATGCAAAAAAAATGTGTTATAAATAAATTTTAAAGTTTTCATCTTACTGTTTTTACATGTTTTGTTCTTATAAAATTCACTGGCAGAGCAGACACACATTGTTCCACTACACTCAAGACCTGACATGCACTGTTCAGTAGTGTTACAAAAGTTGCCATGGGTTAATTCTGAAAAGTAATGTAAAAATATTTCAAAAAGTGAATGCAAAAGTTTTGTTATTCAGATTTCCCAACTATTTATAATGTATAACAGAAAGTAATTTTGAGAAAATAAAGTAAAGAAAGAGAACAATGCAAATATTAAATACTGAAAATATTTTCATGTGCCATTACAAGAAAAATCATAAAAACTGATTCAAAATCAAGAAAAAAAAAAATGCTTACTGTCATAGCAAGTTTGAGTTGATTGATCAATATATTGAGTTGATGAACAGTTACAGACATTTGAAAGGCATTGTAATCCTTCTACACAATGATTTTGAGAGGTGCAGCTTCTTCCATAAACTATTCCTAACAGTTGTAATATTGAATGTTTTAAAATTTCTCTATATACATTTCATAATTCTTTATGATATTAAATTACTTTTATTAAATTTCTTACTTATCAAAAATATAACCTTTTGTAATACTATTTACTCTATGCCATAGTCAATGCTGCACTGCCATACAAGGATGGCTCCCTGGTCATGCGGTTTGCGCGCTAGATTGTCGTTCAGACTTATCGATGGTCCCGAGTTCAAACCATGCTCGCTTCCACTAGGAAGTAAATTATCTTCAGGTCTGAAGGAACATCCAAAACATGGAAAACAAACAAACAATACACAGAAACCATGCTAATATTCTGGGAAACTCCAAAACAAAAATGGTAATGAAAAGCCATCTAATTTATTTAGCCTATCAATGTTAAATGTAAATATAGAACAATGAGGAGAATAAATTGTAGATAAGAATCGCTACACAAATCATCCATTAGAAGACTTTGCAGTGGGGAGCTGGTCACAGAAAAGAAATATTTCAGTTTGTTACATGAAGGAGTATTCTCAGCAATGGATGGACTTATCTTATGAAATAAAGACAATACTTCAAAACAGGAGATGATTACATTCTATGAAAACACAAGAACACATTATAATATGGAAAAACTAAAAAGACTTTTTGATTTTTAGTGAATGGAAATGTCTTTGAAGTGGGACAGAAACTTTACAGATTCATGAAATAAGAATTTACAAAATGTTAAAGGAACTGGCCATCAACAGCACAGCTGGAGTTGGAAATTGAACATTTTCAAACTGTAATACCTTTTTTTTTATTTTTTTTTGTTCATGTTTGAAATGCACTATTACTTCAAATGTTCAATCCACAATTGTTCAACAACTTGAAATCAAAGTCGACCCAGGTTATGGAGTGTGTGTGTGTTTCTATGGTGATGGTGGGAAGATGTTAGCAATTGGTTGTGAATGATGTAAGATAGGTGGCATTGTCATCATTGGTCTTCGTAGAGATGGCTCCAGAATATGAGACTCAAAGGTTAGAGTTAGATTCTGTTAAAAAAATATTATTACTATAGTCTAGTATAGTGTCCATAGAAATCTGAAAATTGTAAACAATTTTAAAATATTCTTCACTAAAAGCCAGTTTATCTAATCTGATAATTTTAATAACTTGCCCATCACTACTGTTTTATATGTCTATTATGTACTATTTATTGACAAACTAATTTATATACTATGCATTAAACAAATGTGACTATATATGTGACTATACAAAATCTGCTAACATACGGAATAACTTGTTGGCAAGGCAACGCTTCATCTAACCTGTTGCACCATCTAGAAACCATCATAAAAAGGGCATCAAAAATTACACTTACAACATTACCACATTTAAAGGAAATTTTTGAACAAAAGTGTCTAAGGAAAAAAAATCAAAAAAATCTTGGAAGACAACAGCCACCCGCTCCATCAGAACTACGTCAGGTCATCGCGAAGTGGGCGACAACTGTCAATCAAAACAAGAACAGAGCTATACAAAAACTTGTTCGTACCTCACTTGGTCAGACTATATCAATGCCACTCCTTGATCAGGAAACATGAATTGGACCAAGATGCCTGTGTGTAGTCGCTGAATGAACTTTCTATGTTGTGTCTGTTGTATTTATGTGTATGTTTCTGTTGTGTTGTCTTTATATGAGAAAAGAAGAGCCCTTGTAATCACAACAAATTTCCGTAAGGATCAATAAAGCAGTCTTATGTCTTTATGTAGCTTTTTTACTTAGAGGTCCATGGGCAAGTTTTGACTATGTAAAAAACGTTTGTTTTGTTTGTTTGTAAAATGTTTTACATGTTTCAGATGTTCCTTCAGAGTTGAAAATAATTACTTCCTAGTCCAAACCTCCCGCAGGACGATGGGGGATGGGAGCGGGCAGAGTTTGAACCCTGGACCATCGATAAATCTAAACAACAGTCCAGTGCGCAAACCGCACGACCAGGCAGCCATTTGAAATTTGAAAACCTCTATTCTAGTTCATTTATTTTTTTGACCCATATCAACTTGATTTTGTATATATTATAATAATAAAAGTTATATTAAGCTTTTTTCACTAAAGAAGTTATTAAAGTTATTTGAAAGTTTGATTAGTTAAGACAGTTTCGCCAACATCTGTTTAGTTGTCTACCAGCAGTTTGATGCTACAAGTCAACAACCATCCATAAAAAACCCATCCATTATAATATTGATCTAAATTTTTGTAAGAGTCAAAGCACTTTTTACTATGTGTTTATTTTATAAATAAAGGGTTTAATGTCAAAGTATCTTTTTTGTCAAACTGATCAGTTCTCCAGCCAGCAATCAGTTCATTTCTATGTATATTTTACTTACTTTTTTTGCATGTCTCCTTCTCATAAAATTCAGTCGTGGAGCAGGCACACAATGTTCCATTACATCCAAGACCTGACATGCACTGTTCAGTAGTGTTACAAAAGTTACCATGGGATAATCCTGAAAACAAAAGAAGAAAATTAAAACGAAATGCAAACTTCTTTTTAAGGATGCTCAAACTATTTATAATGCCTAACATGCATTGCATAGTGATATTAGGAAGACATCAAAACATTAAATTTAAATAGTAAAAATTATGTTTTGTACAATTAAAAGAAATATCAAGATTGAATCAATAGAAAAGTTTTGTATTTTTTATTGATGCATTTCTTAACCTTAATATAACTTTCCTATTTTCTCAATGTAAGATTGACATACATAGTAACCATAGAAATAATTGTTCTTGTAAATAACACAATGTCAGAGTAGGCATTAATATAGTCATCTAATTTGAGATTTTTTGGTCTTACAATGTTAAAAGTAAATGTATAGGACAATGAGAGAAATATCTTTTAGAAAAGAATCACTAGACACAACACTGGTAGACAGAGTTCTCATCCAAAAGCTAATCACACAAAAAAATATGATTGAAGTTCTGTTACTTAGAATATTCTCTGAACTGGGTGCTAAATGAACTTAGATATACACTAAAACAAATTTTGATAATTCTTAAAGGACACTATCTTGCAAGAGAACAGAAACTTTACAGATTCATACTACCTTAAATATGAATTTCAGCCATTCGTTATAGAAGGCCTGAACACTGACCTCCAATGACACATTCTGTGGGCAGTTTAGACCAATAGCTCGTCACCACATCGTACAAACCTATGACGGTCAGTGTTCAGGCCTTCTATAATGATTTGTCCCATGCAAACTCATCAACATCACAGCTTGAGTTAGCCTGAACATATTTAAATTGATAAACTATTTGGTTTTTCATTTTTTAAATACACTATTCCGTTGACGTATAGATAAATTTCCTGTGAAAACAACAAGTGCTTGGCACTTTAAGATCAACCCCCATTAAATCATAATTTGTATATAAATTTTTTGAAGAGTTAAAGAGCTTTCTGTTAAGTGTTTATTTTATAAATAAAAGAAACAAGGTTTAAAGTCGCAGTATCTTATTGTCAGATTAATAATTTCTCCACCTAGCAATTAATATATAACAATGTGTGTCTTCACATACTCCTTTTACATGTTTCATCATCGTAAAATTCAGTTGCAGAGCAGACACACATTGTTCCATTACATTGAAGACCTGGCATGCACTGCTCAGTAGTGTTACAAAAGCTAACATGGGATAATTCTTAAGAACAATGTAAAAATATTCAAATGGAAATGCAAAAAAGTTTTCTTTTTTTTTTTTTTAAGTTTTAATTCTATAAAAACAAAGCATGTAAGAAAAAGTATATTCTTTAAATGTTAAATCATTATTGTCTTTTGACTCTTAAAAAAATAAGGACTGAATCAATTGAAATAAGTTTTTAAAAAAATTGCTGATTACTGTTTTTGCAAATTTGAGTTGATCTATCAAAATATTGAGATGATGAACAGTTACAGACATTTGACAGGCATAGCAATCCTTCTACACATTGATTTTGTGAAGTGCAGCTGCTTCCATAACCAACTCCTAAATGATATATTTAATATGTTAATATTTTAATAGAATTAATGAATTTTTAATTTTAACATTCTTTTATTCTTCATGATATTTAAGTATTCTTTGTATATATTGTTATTGCATTCTTTAGTTATCCAAAAAGCAACAAAACATTTATTTTTGCTCCTTACTCTATGCCGCAGTCTGTAATGAAAACTAATCAACATTTATAGAAATTAAAGGAGATAATCCTGGAAACACCACAATTCCAAGTATAGGAGATAATTAAGATTTGCTGTTATTATTTATACAGGAGGATTAGGAAAAAAAATAACTTTTAGAAACAAATGACTTAGAGTACAATAAGTTATCAGAGGAGAGCTTATTGAAGAAAATAAATTAAGTATGCAGAATCACTGTAACTTATGTAAGTTCCACATTGCTAGCAATGTTCTCATTGGACTACAACAAATTCTGTTTCTAAAATGAGGAAACTCTGTATATACATGATATGTTATATTCACTTATTTTTAACATGAGTGCAGGGTTTCAGACAATGCAAACTGAGATGTAACCTGTAAATTTTTCCAACTTTTGATGTAGACTGCCATGGGTAATTTTATAATGATAAGGAACAAAATTTAATATCACAGTATCCTATTTTCACTCTGATCATTTCTCCGTCCAGTAATCCATTCTTTATAATATATAGTTGAAGAGCTTTCAATTAAGTGTCTTCACTTACTGTTTTTACATGTTTCATTGTCGTAAAATTCAGTTGCAGAGCAGACACACATTGTTCCATTACATTCCAGACCAAAAATGCACTGTTCAGTGGTGTTACAAAAATTACCATGGGATAATCCTGAAGAACAATGTAAAAAATATTAATAAGTAAAATGTAAATGTTTTGAGCATTAAATATTTTTAAAAAATATATGTGTGTACCCATTAAAGAACAATCATAAAGAATTAATCAAAAGAAATATTTAAAAAAAAAAAAAACTTAAATTTGAAGTTCCTCAATCATATTTTGACTTTCAATAGGCATAATAATTCTACACACTAATTTTGAGAGGTACAGCTATTCCCTTAAAACTCTCCATCATGAATATACAACTTTATACTATTGAATATTTTGATATTAAGTTGTGCAAATGAATTTCAAATATTTAAAATTTGATAATTCTTCATGATATTTAATAACTATTTACATTTTTTGTTGCATTATTCAAGAGATTCTCAAGATTTGTCTCCTTACACTATTCCATAGTCAATGCAGGATTTATTTACATACACAGTAACAATGAAAATAAATATTGCTATAAAAACCAAAACGGCATTTAAGGCAATGATATAAATCCATCTAATGTGATAACTAAATATATAGGACAAACTGGACAATGATGGCACTATTAGATTTAGAACAGAATTGTTAAACACAACAATGGTAGACACGCAGTCGAGAGTTAATAACAGAAAAGGATTTCATGCAGTAACTCTGAAAGAGTATTCTCTGCAGTAGAATATAAATAAACTTGTGAAAATAAACAGTTGTAAATAGAAACAGAAAAAGGAGTTTGAATCATAAAAGAGACACTCCTTCTTCCATAAGTCAAAACTTTACATTAGATTCAAGCTTCATTGATGGCACATGTTGATTATTAAGGTGAAACTAATTTAAATTAAAATACCTATTCTTTAAGAGTTCTATTCTATTGATTTCTATTTATTTTAGCATTAAAACGCATCAATAATCGTCAGCATATGAACAAAGCCTCCATTCCAACTTTTTCACTTCTTAGTAACACGCATGCCACTTTGGTTTCATAAGCAACTGGTAAACTTAATATATAGAGAGAGCTAAATGACCAGCTCATTTCTAGGAAATGAACCATGGTCATTCCGGGACTAAATTAGGCCAACTATATATGCAAAGAAAAATTTTGTAAAAAGATATAACTTTACATCTCTTTAAGTTTTTATCTTTTTTATTACAATCTTTTATCCCTCCAAGTCATCAGAAAAATAACATATATCTATGTATAGAAATGTATATCCATTTTGCATTATTTTCTTACAAGATATGGTCATATATGCATTACCAGATACTTACTAGGTTTTATTATTTTTATAAACTTTATCTTTATAAGGGTGAAAGTCGCTTATAATCATGTGTTGATTATATAAATAAAAAGAATAAGGCTTATGGTCAAAGTATCTTATTGTGAGACTGATCACTTCTCCACCCAGTGTCTTCACTTACTGTTTTTGCATGATTCTTCATAGTAATATTCTGTGGCAGAGCAGACACACATTATTCCATTACATTCAAGACCTGATATGCACTGTTCAGTAGTGTTACAAAAGTTGCCATGGGATAGTCCTAAAGAACAAAGTGAATATATTAATAAGTAAATGAACAAGTGTTCTTTTTTAAGATTTACACAACTATTTATAATTTATATTAAGAATAATAATAATAGTAAAAGATGTTAAGTTCCCTTTTCAGACTTTGCAATCTATAGGGCAGATGATGTTAGGATGTCATGTGGCCAGCACAACTACCAACTGCATTTACTTTTCCCCAGCTATAGTCAGGTACCCATTGGAGTTAGGTGGAATACTACAAATGCCAGGTTTCAAAATCCCAGTCTTAACCGGGATTCAAGACCGGGACTATTAAAAAAAAGACAAAAATAATCTTTATTATCCTTTAGGAAATTTGTTTTGCTATTCCGCATTACACACAGCAATTATTTAAGAGCAAATGAATTATATGATAGCACTTAAAATAAATTAAAATATAAGTTGCTACAACAGTTCCTTTTTAAAAATTTACATCAGAAAGTATTTTATTCAAGGATTTAAACGTCAGAGGAGTAAAGAATTATTGTATCTATTTGTTTTTTTGTGGTTGCTAATGGTAAAATGTTAGAATCCAGTGTAGTGTTTTTTTTATGTTTAAAATATTTTTAGCCTTCTTCACAATGTTTTTCTCAAATAAGTTTCCAAGTTTGGTTTGTTTGTAGCCTTTGATTATACTAGCAACATTTAGGGTTTTATAATTGTTTTATTTTTTTTAATGTTCTGATTGCTAAACCAGGCATAGATATTGAAACTTAAAATATGCAAATGTGAGCATGGTATAATATTAACAAGGTCCATTCATGAACACTAAAGGAAGACATTTCCTAAATAGACACTTACTGAAACAACACCACTTTCTTTCTTTTCCTTACCATTGTTTTTTTTTTGTGTGTTTAAAATCAACAATAAATTTGTTATTACAGTATTTTTTTTCTCTTAATTATATTTATCCAAGCTCTCTGATCAAAGATCACCAGTATATAACATATACCACAATGGAGATATCACAGCCCAAGGGGCACCCTTGTTAACTATACATATGTTAGATGTTGCGATGTTGTGCTGTTCACCCTAACCTTATAAAGTGTCTTTGTCAAAAACACATTAGTCTATAGTATTATGTAAGGACTAATCTTCATTACCTTTTTTTTTTTCAATAAGGAAATGAATTTGTTTACTGAAAATGGATGAAAAAATTAAAGGACAAATAATATTATCTAAATGTTTGTTGAGTCCAGGTGTTTACAGATAGAATTTAAAATGAATAGTATAATATCATCTACACCTGTTTCCTTTGATATGAAAATTGTAATGGGTCAAACTTTGTAAGAAAGTCATTATTTAAAAACTTTTTTAAAAAAAATCTAAATAATTGAAGTTTGTCATACAGGTGTTGAGTCATTCTTTTCCATTAGTATGGCAATGTTTGGTACGAGTATAATTATGGATAACTTCCACACAGATTGAATCTTATGGTTGATTGACTAAATAGAGAAAATATCTATAAAATGTTCAGCCAGTTGTTCTGCACATTCAAAATCGACTCAGTAGAAGTCTTTGAGTTAATGATAATTGTTCATCCTTTGTACAAAAAAATGTGTCACTGTTTACCAAATTCTATGCCTAGCTCATGTTGCTTGAATTTGTTGTAATGTTGTCCATCCTTCCCCCATTGAGATTTCACTGAGCAATTTTTCTTTTTTATATGTTACCAAAACACTCAGTCTTTTTTCTCTTTTATATTTGAGTTGGTCCATGGTTTCATGTTCACATAGATTTGAATTATCTTGGTGCCAATCTGCAGAATTTCACAGAATTTGGTGTAACTGGCCACTGTTTAAGATCATTTTTCAAGGTTTTAAGTGTTTTCTCTTTAAAAAAAATTCCAATTGATGCAGTCTAACTATCCCAGTAGTTAGAGTATAACAATGTTATGAAAACAAAGTGTATAAGAAAAACAAACTGAATATTAAAAACATTATTGGTCAATCATAAAGACTCAGTAAATAGAAATGTTTTGGAATAAGAATTTAAAAAAATGCTACTTACTGTCAATGCAAGATTGAGTTGATTGATCAAAATATTGAGTTGATGAACAGTTACAGACATTTGACAGGCATAGTAATTCTTCTACACATTGATTTTGTGAAGTGCAGGTGGTTCCATAAACAGCTCCTTAGAATCACAATATTGAATGTTTAAACATTTTAATAGTTGTAAATAATATCAAGTTCTTCCCAATATTAAATTATCTTGTGTTTATGTTATAGCATTATTTATTATCTAACAGTTACAGGGAACCTTTATTTCACCTTACTCTCTGCTGTAGTCAATGTAAGATTTACATACATAGTAACCATGGAAATATCTTGTATGCTGAGCTTGTGGAGGGAGTCAGAACCAAGGGTAACCCAAGACTAACTTTATAGAGATGTCTGCTGCAAGCAAGACCTAATAACCACATCAATTAAAGTACGTAGAAAGACTGGACAGCAAGGAGAAAGTGTGCATGCTGGTAACAATCCTCCCCAGTGGGGGGCTTACAAATGTGATTTCATCTAATCTCTTTCGATTTTTTGCAGAATCAATTACATATTTAATTTTTTTAAAAGGTTTAGAATAATTTTTGCCCACCATAAATGTCAGTGTTGTTTTGTTTTGCTAAAATTATGGTTAACTACCATTGTGTCCATGCTTGAACCTTGTCTTTCCTGTTATTTAGTGACTTACTATTTTCACAAGTTCTTAGTGATGTTTCAAAATATTCAGTTGATGAACAGTTACATATATTTAGTATGCACTGTAGGCCTTCTACGCAGTGCACTTCTGAAGTGCAGATTTCCCCATATAGAATACCTGTCAGCCACAGAAAAAAAGCAGCATTTAATTATTGAAGATCACTTGTATTATTTCTTTTACTCAGATCTCTTAGCTGAAATGAATAAATTAGTTGGTCACATTAAATAGTTATAATTCCTACCATTACGTTTCCCTCTCTTTTAGGTTTTAAAAAGTTGAAAGGAAAAAATTCTTGTATATTGAAAATGGCTCTTAGGATATTCCTAAAAAGTTGACAGTTTATGTAGGCCTATCTCTTTGAAAAAAAAAATCACTAGAAAATTTTACACACAATGAAAACTCTGGTTTGGCCATTATAACTTATCTTTAAACTTTTGTTATTTTAGAATTAAAATTTCTTACATCTTATCAATGAAAAGATTTTGTTTAATACATTACATCCCCTGGCTTCAGCAGGAATTACCATGATCTACTAAAATATTTATTTGTATTCAATAATCATACTAATAAATAAATAGATGTACATAAACATTTTAAACACTGTCTTAATTAAACTTGAAGTTTTGGTTTAGATACATTAATTTGACTGTTGATGAACAGCAAGGGTAAGTTCCAAGAAAGTTTTGGAATATACAAATGTAAAATATTAAAGACTAGAGTCTAGATTAATGATTGCGCAAAGCTCACTGGAAAGACTCCTTGCAAGCACGTAGCATTACAAGAGAAGGAGAAACCCCTAGACCACCATTAAATTAATAAAGTGGGAAATTTTGATTTGATCTTACTTGTTTCAAAATGTCCTGTTGGTGAATAAAGTTTACTTACCACTCTTGCAGCTAGTAGTTGAAGTATCATAGTACTGACTTGTTGAACAACGACATAATGAGTTGTAACAAAGTAAGCCTGGAGCACACTCTTCAGATAAAGAACATTCACTTCCATGGGGCAGCTCTGAAACAAAGGATAGGGTAAGACATCAATTTCATTACACTTTTTTTTTCATTGTGAGGGGAGCAACCTTTAGGTAATAGACGAAGACAATTTTGTTCTTATTATAATAAAGAAAAAAAAACAAGATCATGAAAAAGAGAAAGAGAGAGAGAGAATGAAAGAGAGAGAGAGAGAGAAGAGAGAGATTGAAAGAGAATATGACATAAATGAGAAAGAGAAAGAGAAAAGAATGAGAAAGTAAGAATAACAAATTAGAGAATGTTATAACATGGGAGAAAGACAATGAAATAAAGAATTAGAGAGGCAGAAAAAGAGAATAAGACAGAATATAAGAGAGAAAAAAATTAGAAGCTTAACTTTTTTACCGTCTCGATGCTAAAAATACAATAATAAATCTTGGATTAGATTTTTAGTTCTATATTGTAGGGAAGAGAGTTTCCTTACACTCTCTATAGAACAAATACTAAATAAAAACTCAAAAACATTTCCAATGCTGTATTTGCTCTTTAAAAAAATGTGTTTTGTAATATTGTTGATTGTATTTCTTTTATTATTAATAATAACATTTAACACTAAGAAATCTTTATCTTCAAAAAAATGGAAAAATGTGTTTCTCTTATATGGTGTGAGCAAAGTTAGGTATTTATAGATGTTCATTTTTTCTTTGTGTATGAAGATAAACTTATGTATTCCTACTAGTAAAATGCTCAAAATTATTTACATATTAAATTTCTATAGCACAATGTACACTCAATTTAAGTCTTAAAACAGCAAGAAAATGTTTGAAATGTTGAGTTCTGGTGCTCATCTAGAATACAGTGACGAATGCCATTAGTTTCACTCAGAGCAGAGCATGTTCAAACTATGTATCTAAGATTTATTTTATTATTTAAATCATTGATGCCTAATCTTATTCAGCTTGCTGGCAATAATTCAATATCATTTGTCCTTAGATAGCGATGAAGACTTGTCATCCAGGGCATGGGTAGGCCATTTGTTTTCTTCTTCATGTGAGTATGGAAGTCTATGTAGAAAGCTTAGAGGAACTTTTTGAGAGTATCCTTGAACCATTTCCCTTTGTCTACTTTAACCATGCTTTTCTATTAGGAGATGGCTGTAACAAGCCTTTTGTGGGTTGTGCAAGTCAGTCTGCAAAAGTAGCCTGTTCATCAATCAAAATAAACTTACTAGTGTTGCAGGTGCCATTTATGTGCTTGTAATATTGACTACTTGTACAACCGCATAGGTCTTCAGAACAAGTCAGTCCTGGCCAACATGTAGTTCTGCATCTGTTGCCATAAGTAGTGTCTATTAAGTAAAAAAACAACAAAAAAACCTTGCCATAAGTTACATGACATGAACATAGATAATAATAATAAGGCTTGTCAACTCTGAAGATTAATGAGGAATGCAGTATTTCATGTGGCTAGGCAGCCCCAGCTGCGACCTACATATTTTGCCACATACATCTCTAATACTTAAAAAAGGTTTATCTTATATAATACAGACGTTACTTAAAAAAAAAAGATGATTATATCCTACATCTCTAATACTTAAAAAAGGTTTCTTATCTTATATAATACAGACATTACTTCAAAAAAAAAGATGATTATATCCTACGCGTCATGCGTAGGTTTGTATGATTACAGAGAACTACCATACAAAATCATGAATGCAAGTTAAATTTGATATTCATTTTGTTAATAATAAGAAAGAAAACTTAGTGCTACATGTGGAGCAAAAATTGTATACTGGCAAAAACTAAAAGGCAGGTGGCCCAAAGGCAGACCACGAATACAATGGATTGAGGATGTGGAGGCAGATCTACAACAGATTGGGGTTAGGGCATGGAGATGATCTAAATGGAGAGATGTACTGAGACTGACCAGAGCCCTCCAAAAGCTGTAGCGCCATTGGGATGAATGGATAGTGCTACGTGCAAACTTGTAAGCGGCACCAGAAGTCCCTCGTTATTACACACTAAGTTACACTTATTAGTGCTCTGGTGTATTGTAAAGTCTTTGGATTAAACATACTTGACCTCTAAATCTTATTTTAAAATAGTTGTACTTAAGTGCATTAGTTGTTTCATAATTCTTTTCTGACATTCTTCTGACAAAACATATATATATATATATACACGCATATACTGTTTCGTAAGAAGATGTCAAAATTTAAATCTTCAAATTCAGTGCTAGAAACATTTTGGCAATGGCCAATAGAATTTAATATCCCAGCATTAAGATTTTTTAGCACCCAATTATTCAATTCAAGCACTTCTTATCTTATATATTACAGACGTTTCTTCAAAAAAGAAGATAATTACATCCTACGTCCTATTTGAGAGTAAATGCTACAGAAAAATGCTAGGTATCAGATACCAGTAAAAGAAGAGAAATAAGTTTGTACTTTTATAAGTCAACATTCTGCACGGCAAAGGAGGAACTACTAATTCTGTGAAGAGATGAAAGCTTGAGTTATTATTATTGATTATTACTATATTTAAAAAGAATACTTTTGTTTTCTTATCTTTGTTAAATAACCATGATTTAACCCTGGAACAATTAGAGAAATTTAAAATAATGTGATAATTATAGAACAAAAAAAAAACTTACAATTTTTACATGTGCTTGTAGACTGTTCATAGAGCTCAAAAGCAGAACAAGAGCATACATTCCCATTGCATGTTAGTCCCTCTCTGCAAGTCTCTGAGCTGTTACATAAACCACCATACAGACCTAAAATAAGATCGTACCAAATATCTTAACCGTGTTAGTAAAAAAACATTAGCTAGATAATTTAAAGAGTCAGCCAATTTTTTTTAAGGCATTGTTTGATTATTCCCCAAATCCCTGGGGACAGACTACAAGGTTTATAAGGAGAGAAGAATTTAAGTTTTCTTGTTGTTACAATTTCACATTGCAATACTCTCCAATCAATTTTTTTTTCCTTTCACAAATTTCTTTTTTGTTTTGTTCTTACCCCTAAGATGAGCCTTGTGAGTTTTTGAACACAGCTCATATCTTGAGCACACACCATGTTAGTTTTGTTTGTGAACACAGCTCATATCTTGAGCACACCATGTTAGTTTTGTTTGTGAACACAGCTCATATCTTGAGCACACACCATGTTAGTTTTATTTGTGAACATATTCTGAAGTGAAACACTTTTGAAAACAGTTGACTCGATCTCAAGACATTAGAAGGGCAAGTATTATTTATTATAAGGCATATTTTTTAGTAAAAACAATTAGGAAACTTGTAATATTACAAGTGATTGGTGACCAAAATCTCACCCTGCTAGTTATTTTGATATTGTAAATAAAAATGTAAGATTTTTTCCACTATGATAATATAAAGTGTTAGAGAAGCTATACAATAACTAAACTGAAAAAAATAAGCAAAGCAACAAAATATGGATTCTAAAACCTAAAACTTGTTCGGGTATAAATTGTGTACTTTAATAGTTCTTGTAAATATAAAAATGAAATGAAATGAAAAAAATGCATAATAAATAACTTATGTATGACTTATTATAAAACTAATACATTAAAGCTTAGAAATTTTTTAAATGCTTTAAAAGATTTCCAATAAGAAGGTTAAGGCTTATACTGTAAATTTATCATTTAAAAACACATACCATACACTTCATATGAAACTGTGAAACCTGAATAAGATACAGAATGGTCTGAAGTAAACTCTATTCGCATTGTGTTTGTTGTAGATGAAAAAGATTGAAGGGTTATAACACCTGTTAAGCTCTGGATTCGATTACTTCCATCATATAAATTAACAAAGTCATAGTTTCCCTCAGTATTTCCTTGCACACTGTGTTAGAAATATAAAATGCAATAAGATAAATAATTTGTATTTTTTGTTTCTATAGTGGTGTAAATGAGGCCCTAACATTTTTGTCAGTTATATTGAAAGAAGTAGATCTAGCTGAGATTCAACTGTTCTTGAAGGCAGTATGGCGTGTACAGTTGTAATGGGTTTGATCCTTGCAAAGACGTCTTATGATGGGCTTGTTTTATTCAAGCAAAAGACCTAAACAGAAGTATGTTGCTCTTGAGAGAGTAGACAGTTTTTTATGCCAGGAAGACCGTCAGAATTGTCAAAGATGTCATCGACTCAAATTAAGTTTAGAATCACTCTTGCTGCATATGCATAATGTGAAAACTAAGAATGGTGTCCTATTTCAAAGATGAAACAGGATTAAATTGGATACTTAAAGTTTTTGCATGTAAATATTCAGTGAGTCTGTGAATGTATATTTTGGTTTTCTATAGTTATAATGTTGTTGTTTTTTTTTGATGTAATGCACAAATTGTAAGAAAAATTTCCTTATGGATAATAAAGATTATTATTATTATTATTAAACATTGATAAATATGTCATTTTTTTACTTCATTCATATTAAATTATGGATTTCGGGTTATATAATATAAATTAAATTTTGATTTAGGGACATCCCAACCTTTGTTAGTATATAGTAACTTACACTTAAAGAAACAGTTTAGTACTGTGTTAAACCAAAAACATAGTTGAGGTATCAGTACAGATAGTTTCATAAGCATATTAAGCTAGTGCACTAACCTCAAAGTTATGGTATTTCCTGATAGTGCAGTGATAACCCAAACATAACTAGCCTTTTCATTATAGGAGACAGGATAACCTGGGCTAGCTATGTATCCAGCTGTCTCAGTTAAATCACTTGACTCACCTGTAAACAAATTGTGTCATATCTTAAATTTTAGGAACATTATAAAAATTTAGTTTAGCAATGGTGCATATAAATAATTGAGGTTTTAGCTTTTGTTAATTTAATAAAGACTTTAATTTAATATGGATTTATTGTACAATTTAAATTATCAAAATGATTGAGAAGATATATGTATAGATGCAGATATAATAACATCAAAAGGTAATTGAGGCGCATTTAATTTTTTTTTGTTTAAAATTTGTAATTAATAAACTAAAAATTACAAACAGTTACTATTATTAGTGAAACCCCTATGTAAACATATTGTTATTCTTTATCAAGCTATCGGTCTTCTAATTCTTATAATTTACAACCTACAAGAAACCTTATGAATCGGTCTGTTATACTTAGATCTCAAAAAAAAAAAATGTGCTAGATATAAGTATAGTGGCTACTTTTTTTTCATTCTACTATTTCTACTTTACATAAATGACCTATAAAAACAAAGGCTAGACCATTTTAGATGATTGCATAATAAATAGAACAATTAAAACAAAACAAGATACTATAATTTTAAAAAGCGAATTAGATGAATTACAACATGGAATCAAATTGGAGAAATACCAATTATAAACAAAAAATATTAATAATAAAATTAAATTTAAAAAAAAACTACTGATCTCAAAATTCTAAGGTGTTATAATAATTTCCCTTTCAAGCCTTGAGATCTATAGGGCAGATGATGGAAAGGTCATCTGTTTCTGTGGACCACGATTAAGAAGAGAATCATGTGGCAAGCTCAATAACCAACCACCTTAACTTTTCTCCTACTTATGTCAGGTACCCTAAGAGCTGGGTGAACTTAGAGGCACCCTAAGAAGAACAAAAAATTTAAAAGGCCAGGATTCAAACCCCAGGACCCCATTTCAGAAGTCAAGAGCTTTACCACTCAGCCACTCACCTCCAAGTTATATAATAAATTAACAGTTATCATGGAATCCACCTTTAGGCCCGATCATTTAAACATAGAACAAAGCCTTAGGGTTTATTAAAAGAAATTTTTTAAAATTAAAATAAAAGTAAAATAAAGTCTTTGTGAGAACTTTTTTAGAGTATGCTTTTTGTTTGGGATCCCTCCACTCAAGAAAACATAAAGAAACCATAACAGATGCAAAATTAAGAAATGAGATTAGTCATTCAAATGAAAAAAAAAATGTAACATGAGCTATATTTGGTGTAGCAACAAGTAACTGACTCTCCATAGAGTACAATTTAGTTTTTAAGACTGTGCCCATAATGCACAGACATTGTATGTAAACATTTCTTAACTCTCAATAACTGATTTGTAATATCCTCATAGGAGTTTGTGTCATTTTACAAAGCTTATATCAACTCACTCTGTCTGTCTACACTAAATTTTTAACACATATTATATCCTCTTTGAATGCCCCTCCCTAATCCACCTTAGGCAGACCCTACTTCCACTACAGCCCAACATAACCAACACCCTGTAGGGCAGTGCTGAACTACTGAAGAAAACAGCACACTTTTTTTCATTGACACAGTCTGCAAAAGAGCTCACAGCTCAGCAGCAATAAAGCTGGCTAGAAGAAGAAGAAGAACACATTATTTCTCCCTCACCCATTCATGGATCAAGTTGAAATTTTAAACAACTACTTATGGTTTCTAACAATACATGAATCAATTTAAAAAATTAACCAATTAGCCAATTCATTACTGGTAATTAATGTATTTAGTATGATATTGGTTAAGGGAAAAAATAATATTGTTATAACCCTATTGATGATGGGGTAAACAGTGTATGATCAGCTGACATATATGGCACGACCAATAACACAGTTGAGAGTGCTACAATATCGATGGACAAGGGACAGTACTGGTATGAACTTTGTACGTGAATATGATCTGTGTTATGGTCATGTGATCAGAAGCCTTTGTGGACGTGAGACAGTATGTAAGCATGCAGGGCAGTTCAGTACAGGACAGCAAGTAGACCGGGACTGTTAGTCGGTCATGAAGTTGGCCCTGGTGGAGTTCTTGAGTGAGTCCAGGAAGAGATAGAGACAGTAGAGTTTAGTACAGCAGTTTGATGATGTAAGTGTAACATTTGTAGTAGTTGATTGTGTTGCCAATGGTCTAGTATTGCTATTTTTATTTACTCATTATTGAAGTACCAGATTATTTGAAACTCTTGTTGTCAAGTACTTGTGTTAGATGTGTTGTGTGTTGAGCAGTGTTTATAGAAGTGCTGATTAGGAGAGATATCGTAACAATATTGTATTGATATATATAGCTATAAATGTGAATTTTTTTCTCTTATATAAACTTTGTTGGGTTTTTTTAAATTGTAGATCATAAAAATACTTACTCCGAATGTAATAGACAGCTCTAAATCCTCTGTAATCACCGCTAACTGCTCCGTAACTGACTGTAAGTTGTGCAGACTTAGAAGCAAAATATGCTGTAGTTTTATTGTTTGCATAACATATTTTGTTTAGCAGAGAAGTAGACCCTTCAACAATCATCAAATAATTGTTAGCACAGCTGCTTGAATCCATGTCGATGTCAAGTAAACTTATAAAGAAAATAAATAAACTGATAGAATTTAAGAAATGAAACCTTTCAGAATTTATCATTGATGTGAAATGTTAGCTTTTTTTTTCAGTTAGTAGACACTGAATAGCAAATTATAACTCAATGACTTTGAAAGCATAATTGTAGTTTTGTTTGTTTTACAAAATTCCAATTTTCCTTCAAAATTGAAGATTATTATCACTTAGCCTAAACCTCCCATAGGGCAGCAAGGGATGGTAGCAAGCAAGGTTCAAACCTGTGATTATCAAGATGATAGTCCAGTGTGCATACCAAATAACAAGACAGTCTATAGCAAATATTTTGCATAACTTAAAATATTCTACAAAACAAAATCCTTAAATAAACCTAGAGTCTGGGTTGTTGTTTTTTTTTTTGGTCTCTGTTGTGTTTGTCTGAATAATTTAACAAGAAACAAAAATAGTTTGATCTACAATGTATGATAAGGAAGTAATTATAGATGTTATGTCTTTCTCTTTCTGATACTAAATGAGTCAGGTATTAGACTGAAAACAATCATACATAATGCATTATGTTTTAAAAAATAATGACCCTAAATTTGAAAAAATGCTAACAATCTCCAATGCCCAAGAAACCAAAACCATTAATTTATCTAGGAGCATCCATCGTCTTTCAACTCAGGAGCCATGTAAATATATGTTTCTGAGAAAAATAAATACACTAATGTGATATATGTCCCTGCTGCTCCATTGATTGTCCAACTAACAGAGTCACCAAAACCAATTCCGCTTGGGCTGATGATGTACCCACATTCGCCTTGATTGCCCTCAATGTCGCCTCTGTCTGTAAAAACAAATTCAAATTCAACATACAAACAATAGTGACCAAAATAAAGTAGCAGGATTAATTGAAAACTAAGGCATTAAGGGTTGACGATGATAGTATTGATTTTGAAATGAAGTATGTCACTTTTAAGATAAGGTGATAACCTTGTGGAGATATAAAATGCTCTGTCATTATCTACCAAGCAATGGTTCTCTTTACCCTTCTATATGTAGGCTATCTGAGAAATGTGAGTTGTATACAGAAGCAGATTTCTTGAAATCTCTCGCCAATTTAGTCTGTTCATCATCATGAATATACGATGGCAAGACTACACAACATAATATAGCGATGTTCTTGCGATTGCACTTTTAAATCTTCTATATGCTGAAGAGTTTCCAAAATGAATGATTTTACTATACTATAGGCTTGGAACTGATGTCGATATAGCCTACGAAACTTGTGATCAAATATTCCTTTTAAAGAAAGAAGGAAACTATATAACTCAATCTCGCCTCTCGTTACTGCGGCTATTTTTTTTTTAGAACACATGTTCAGTGCACTTAATCACCATCAACTCGATCTCACATGAAGTCCTCCATACACACACGCGTGCTGTTTGACCCAAAGGCAGATCCGAATGTGATGGATTGATGATGTATGGAGGCAGATCCACAGCAGCTTGGGTTTCTGGTATGGATACGAAAGACTCAGGATGTGTTGAAGCAGGCCAGAGCCCTCCACGGGCTGTAGCACTAGGCCTACTAAAATGGATAGACCGAATTAACGTCCACAGCTGCACTTCCAACACTCAAAACAATCTTGAAAGAAAAAAAGCATAGGGCTAACTCTCTTCACTAAATCAGACTGATGTGATACTTGGTCATGCCCATATTTTTATAATGCTTAAAAATCTTGGAAGTTAACTGCAGAATTAGAGAGAAGACTCGTATATAGTAATGGAACTGAGATGCTATACAAAGACTGAATCAAAAACGAAGATCTAAGTATTAGAAACAGGATCACAACAGCCATATTAGACCCCATGATCTTGGGGGAGCTACCACCTTCTACCAAGCGCGTCCCCAGGTGGCGGATAGGGGAAAGACCCTGTGAATAGCAAATAAACAGCCGCGGACCAACTGGTTTGCAGTCATGGAGGATGAGGTGAAGTATTCCAGTGGTTAGAATATTTACTAAAAACATCTCAGAAATCCAGGGAAATGATTGCAAAAAGCGAGTATAGGGCGCTCTAACTCTAAACCCGGGTAGATGAAACTCGTTAGCTAGGGATAGCAGTTCATCTAGGAGAGAAAACTCCGAAAATAAACACCTGCTTCCTTGCAGATGATCTTGGATGATCAAAGGCTATGGGAGCACACCCAGAAAGAAAAGCAGGCTGAAGTCGGAGTCAATGGGCCTCCTGGCGCAAAACACATTGACACGCAACCTCATCTATGTTGGAGTTCAGTAACGATTCTAATAGATGTGGCGTCCTGCCTGTGGAATCCCGCCGCGCAGGTAGGGGGCCGGGCTCTCCGCCTCAAAGGAGCCCACACAAGCGAGCTGGTGGTTCTTCTATCTCTGCCTGTGGAGCCAGGAGCAGGGACAAGAAAGTAAATACTACTGGCCAACACTCCAAGACCAAAAGTTTAAAAATCCTACAATGGAACGCAGAGGGGATCCAAAAGAAAAAAGAAGCTTTAAAAATATTTTTGCATGAGAAAGAAATAGATGTAGCTTGCATCCAAGAAACTCATTTGAACAGTAATCTTCGTTTCTCCATTAGAGGCTACACCTGCATCAGACAAGATAGAGAAATCAGACCCAAAGGAGGAATCCTAACCCTCATTAAAAATGACATCCCTACCACAGACATAACTATGGCCAACTCCTCAGAATCAGAAATAATGGGAACTAAGCTAATTCTTCCAGATGGAAATATTAATCTATTTAACTGCTACTTCCCACCAGACAAGGAAATAGAGATTGATCACATACAAATACCTGACCAAGAAGACTGTCTTATCTTAGGAGATATGAATAGTCACTCTCAGAGCTGGGGATACCCAGACCTAAATGCCAGGGGAGAAGAAATTGAAGAATGGCAAGCAGAGAACAGACTTATCCTACTTAACAAACCTGAGGATAAACCAACATTTTTCTCAAGAGCCTGGCTAACATCAACCACTCCAGATCTAGCCTTTGCAACTGACAACTTATCCAAAAAGTGCACCAGAGAAGTTGCAGACCAGCTAGACACCAGTGACCACAGACCCATATTGATCAGTATGGATAGCTCCTTCAAAATATCAGAAAACTCCACCATCCCCAGATGGAACTACAAAAAAGCCAACTGGCACCTATTCTCAAAGCTCACAGACCTATACACAACTTCAATAAACTGCAAATCAAATCAGGTTAATAAGTCATACTCAGCTTTCTCCAAAGCAATCCTCCTAGCAGCTAAGGAATCAATCCCTAGAGGAGCAAGAAAAGATTATATTCCAAACTGGTCTGATCACCTTCAACAACTCCACAATGCCACCATTGAAGCCAGAAACACAGTAGAAAATAACCCTTGTACAGAAAATAACAAAAATCTAAAAGCAGCTAACGCAGTTTTCAGGAAAAATTACCTTTCCGCCATGAGAAAAAGTTGGCATGAAAAAACAGAACGGCTAAACGTAGATAGAGATGGCCACAAACTCTGGCATATAGCCAAATGTCTCAACCAGGAAGAAAACAGAACAACTCCTATAGTAATAGAAAAGGACAACAAACCCCTGAAAGGCCAAGAAGCAGCAAATGAATTCATTAAGTTTTTCCAAAGCGTAGGACAAATACAAATCAGTGAAAGTAGAAATAAAGATGTGATATAAGATGAACTCAGAAATCCAAGATAGAATCAAAGAAAACTATCCAGCTTACTCCTTGGGAATGACCACTAATCTTAAAATGAAGGAACTTGATGAATCCCTAAAAGTCCTCAAACCAAAACAAGCCCCGGGCCCAGACAAAATATCTAATGACATGCTTCTTCATTTGGGTCCTCAAGCCAAAAGAAAACTGCTACAAATATTCAATGCTAGCTGGAAATCTGGCAGAATTCCAAACATCTGGAAAAAAGCCATTATGATCCCTATACTAAAGCACGGCAAACCAAGAAATAAGCTGGATAGCTACCGCCCCATCAGCCTCACTAGCTGTTCCTGCAAACTGATGGAAAGAATGATAAATAGAAGGCTGACATGGATCCTTGAGTCAAATAACCTACTCACTGAAGCCCAGGCTGGCTTTAGAAAAGGCAGATCAACAGAAGATCAAATCGCCTTTATCACACAAGAAATAGAAGATGGCTTTCAAGAAAAGAAACCAACAACAATTGTGTGGGTTGACTTAGAAAAAGCATTTGACAAAGTCTGGGAACAAGGTCTCTTGCTCAAACTAATCCAGCATCACATATCCCACAGAATGTACAACTGGATAAAGGAATATCTAAATAATAGAAAAGCCTTAGTTTGCATGCAAGGACAAAGAAGCCACACAGTGGGTATAAAAAATGGTGTCCCCCAAAGAGGAGTCCTATCCCCAACACTTTTCCTAATATTCATAAACGATCTAAATCAAAACCTACCAAGAAAAGTTAAAAGCAGCATGTATGCAGATGACCTTGCCTTAATTAGCACAGAAGAATATGTAGGAACATCGAAATTTCGATTACAAGATGCTCTCGATATACTCAATAATTGGTCCAAAGACTGGGGCATGTCCATCAACACAAAAAAGACCACATATACCATATTCTCACTGTCAACAAAACAGCAAACAATAAAATTAACATTAGATAAGGAAGCTTTAGAAAAAAATGACAGCCCTACATACCTTGGAGTCACCTATGACCCGAGACTAACCTGGAAAAGCCAAATAGATAAAACACAGAGTAAAGGCATCCAGAGACTATCCCTCTTGAAAAAATTAGCTGGCTCAGATTGGGGAGCAAATCACAACAACCTGAAAAAGACCTATACCAGTTACGTGAAACCTGTATTAGAATATGGTGCCACAGCATGGGGCTCAGCAGCCCAAACCAACCTAAGAAAAATAGACAAGGTTCAAAATATTGGTCTAAGGATAATGACAGGAGCTATCAAAACAACACCCATAAGAGCTATGGAGGAAACCACTGCCCTGATCTCTCTGGATGAAAGAAGAGAAATAAAAATCCTTTCCCAATTCACTAAATTGGAAACCATGGAGAGGCACCCACTCAGAACAAAAATCCATAAAACTGGCACCAAAAAACGCCTCAAAAGGACCAATTTCATACAGGAATCTCTAAACCTAAAAAAGAAACACCAACTTGAAAAAATTACCCTGGAATCCTCGATACACTATAATGAATCTCCACCCTGGGACGAAAGCCCTCTTCCTACTATAAGGGACCATATTGAAAGCATTAAAAGAAAATCTGATTACAGACCAACAGAGCTCAAGAAAATAGTGAACTGTTTTCTACATACCAATTATCCTACCAATCAGTGGATCAGAGTTTACACAGATGGCTCAACCCATAAAGCCACCACAAATGGAGGAGCTGGAATACTTATCGAATGGCCAGATGGAGGAAAACTAGAAAAATCTATTGCAACTGGAGAGCTCTCTGACAGTCACAGAGCAGAAAGGGAAGCACTAGCACTAGCTGCTACCATCCTAGCAAATCATCCAAATTCCCCACACAGTCAGATTGCCTTACTAACCGATGCAAAAACAACCCTCCAAAGCCTGCAAAACTCTGATTCCTCATATATTAATAACCTCAAAACAGCACTTATAAAGCTCAACAACATCAGCAAAAAAACTGTAATTCAATGGATCCCAGCTCATATAGAACTAGAAGGAAATGAGAAGGCTGACACACTCGCCAAGAGTGGGAGAACTAACACACTAATAAACTCTGCACTCTATCCAGAAGAATTGAAGAAATTAATAGTAAATAAAATAAATGAGAAATGGACGAGCTCTCATCCAAATCACAAGAAAGATGACGCTTACTATAAGCTATCCCGACAAGACCAACGTCTAATCTTTCGACTCAGGACCGGACACAACAGAATGCGACAACACATGTACCGGAAGCTCAAAATTGGAACCAGTGAAATCTGCCCATGTGGAGAATCACCAGAGAATACAGACCACGTCCTCCAAAACTGCTCTCTATACCAAGAGGCCCGTATAAGACATTGGCCCCAAATCACCCCACTAGAAAGGAAACTATATGGAGAGCTCCCTGATCTGGAAACCACTGCGCATTTCATCTCATGTATTGGTCTACTCATCTGAACACTCCAACATAACAATGAGAACGAAGAAGAAGAAGAAGAAGAAGAAGACCCCATGATGACCTGCAATAAACCCCTTAAAAAAAATGTGTGGCCTATTACAACATACTCAGTGCTCGCAAAAACCTTATATAAAAATTCATTCATGTCGGAAGATGACCTATGGTCGATAATGCACTTTTTTTTTATAGGTAGGCCTATAGTATAAAAAATAGGTGCGTAAACATTACTTTAAAAATGAATTCTGCACTTCTTTTAAACATTTATACACATATTAATATCATTAAATAGTAACAAGAGATTAACCAGCCAGTTAAAAAAAAAGGAAGATGGCAAAACATAGGTGCCCCCCCATTTCCCCCTCTCCTGTACCTATAAACGTTATAAAGATCAACTGAGGCACCATTTCACCCTCACTGGCATAGAGGAAAGTAGCTGGCAGCAGATGGCCTCTGAGAGAGACTGTTGGAGAGCTCTCACATTTAAAGGCTGCGAGACAAACATTTTAGATGGAACGAAAATAGACCGCCAGATAAAAAAAAGATTAAATCAGTCACTAAATTATCATTAATGGCTTTTTAAGCTTATTATATTTTTAGTATAAATTATAGGGGTGTTCGCTGAAAAAGTTTTCCGTTAAAAGGTCACCCTGGTGACCCATAATAATTTTTTTTCAGCGGAATGAATAGCCTTGGCTATTCTAGCTAACTATTTCCTCACCTATTTACTAAAGTGTCTAAATTAAGGCTAAGACAGGCTAATTTTAAGTAGACCTAGTCCTAATCACTAACCTAACCCGACTTGACCCGACTAACCCACCCATGCCACGTAAGTGTCGTAAGCGGCCGGGATTTAAAGCGAGGATTAGACTTTACAGTCATCTTCGAGTTCATAGGATATGAGAATGCAAATGACCTCATCTTCGATCACGAAAGAGGAGTTAGATCTAGAATTAGAATATAGACCTAGACTAGATCTAGACTCAAGATCTATTAGATTAAAATCCTAATATTTTGACTTTAATTTTAAAAAGAGTAAACTCCCTTAGATACTAGCATTACAAATATATCGCAATAGGTATAGAAATATATCGCATTTTAATTGAAAACTTTATAATTAAAAAAAAAATATTTACCACTAAAGTAAACTAACAGACTAACCACTATAATGATATTTTAAAATGCTTCTACATGGAAAATATTCGCATCAAATAAGCTGATGATCATCAAAAATGGTTGTATTTGTGAATATAACTGGCTACAAAGACGCATGACTGCATTAGATGCAGGGGTGTAGCAAGGAACCCGTGGGCCCGTGTTCAAGAATATGTTGATGGGCCCCTCCCCCCGTATGACAAATATTTTGTGTGACAAAGAAATCCAGTAGTTTGTATGTATCGGTACTATTACAAAAAGACATTTCAATACAAGTTCATGGGCACAGCTGATAGAATCGTTTAAGACCATGTTTATAATTAGCCTTCTGTTTAGCACAGTGAACATAAAGCGTAAGTGGCTGCTTTTGTTGAAACAATACTTGAAGGCTATTGAACTGGTACTGTCCGCTCATATTGGCATCGTAAGTACTTTAAAGAAAGATGGGGACTATTTGTTCAGTCAATTCTTCATATTTCTGGTTCTCACAAATATGAAAATCTACAAACGACTAATTTTTGTTTTGGGTAGTTCGCCATCGGAGTTCACACAAAAAATAATTTTCGAAAATAATGTTAATTTAATAAATTTTTAATTCTTTTTTAGCGCTGTCAACCGTAATAGAGAAAAAATGACGCAGATTGGACATCCTTTAGTATTTTTGCTAAAATGGTCTATTATTTTGAATCTGTGGGTTGAGGTAAAGGCTTGTGTTTTTTGTTTTCTTAAGAATTTATGTACTGCTAAGACATTGTCTTTGTGACTTGTGTCACCTAAACGATACACTTGGCGATGACCACTAAATGAAAGTTTGTTGCATGTTAAAATCAAAACTAACATTCACTATGCGATGAATGACTTTCAGTCAGTAACTGTCAACTTCTTCAATGTGCTCCTTGTTTACATCATTCACCGTTCTCAGTCGTTCGTGTTGTCTGTATGTTTGGCAAGCTTGTTAATGAAATTAAGTAATTAGTAGGCCTATTTTGTAATTTTTTTTTGACGATACGATTGGAAGGCAAACAACATTGCTGCTGTGTCAGGGTATGAACCTGAGATCATCCGAACGACTTTCCAGTGCACATACCAGACGACAAGGCAGACATTCAAGTGAACGACACTAGTTCATGATAAATGTAATTATCGCTTTATCTTTAAAAAATATATATATTGGCCTAAACCTCCTCCCCAATTCAGTGATGATAAGTAGCTAAACAGTCAACATCTTGAACATTTCCCTAAGTAATAAACAGAATATGATGTCTCTTTTTCTTGATTAGTATCTAATTTTAAGTCTAAATCTAGATTTCTGGTAATGAAAAAAAACAAAAAACGACGCTTACTTAAAAAAAAAAAAAAGCATAAAAAAAGGTAGGCCTAATACTATCACACCGGTTTAATTAACAATGCGGAAAAAAGAAAGAAAGAATGGGAGTATGGGACCCATTCGTCACCACCCACGCATCGTCACCACAGTACAATCAACCCGATGAAAGCAGTTCCTTACACTGACTCGAGATGAAAACACGGGTTAATGTTTTGAACTTAATATCAAGTTTGATATGACGTGCAGAAAATTTTAAGGAAACTTTACAATTTTTTAACCATTTTTTTTTTAATTTCATAGTTTGTAGGCCACAAATGGTCATTAGTCATGAGACTAGGCGATAAGACACCCCTAAGCGCCATGCAGTACCTTATTTAGAGTTGAAAAGGCCTTAAGCTATTTGAGATATGGGGGCCCATATAAATCCAGATAGTGTATGTACCGTAACTACTAAATGTTTCTTTGAGGCCCTAAGCTAGAGGTTATGTTGCATAGAGGTAAATCCGAACCTGGCCACATGGTTGTTAAACCATCGGGTGTGGGCCCCTAAATGGTCGTGGGCCCGGGTTCATTGAACCCCTTCGCGCCATGGATGCTACGCCACTGATTGGACGCAATACAAACTAGAGAAGATAAATATGTTAACCTATTCACAAAATATTTTAGTTTCGGATGCTTCTACATGTTTCGGATGTTCCTTAAGAGTTGAATGCAATAATAATAATAGGGCTGGTCTTCGAGTCCAAAGATTAATGAGAAATGCAGTAGTTCCCGTGAATACGCATATTTTGCTACATGCAGGTCAAGATTAACCATTGTCCGCCGATGGTCGATTAACATTTTCTTTTCGGATTTTAAAGGTGAACATTATCTACATTGTTAAGCAATATTTACTAAAGGCCTGATTAGGAGAGAATCGTAACACTTTTAAGAAATCCACACTTATGTTTGGATGCATACATATATTAAACATAAATGAATAACAGCACCAGGGACCAAGTTTTTAGGAGAGAAAGTAGTGAATTAAAATGCTACGAAAATAAGGGCATGCGCCGACCCTAACCTGTGACACCGGATTCGAAACCACCGCCTAGCGATAACGCACCAAGCGAAACTAACCTCTAGACCATCGGAATGTCCAAAAAACATTCTTCTGATCCAGAGTCATTTCGCCCGTATGCAAATTACCACCCCAGTGGTCAAGGGTCACAAGCCCCAGCTAGCCCCTCCCCCACCATCGCAGCATCTGTTCACTAACAACTTCGATAGAGCCGACACAGACAGCCGTTAGGCATGTATTAGACAAACGATGGCTCTATCTAATTGTATACTTATGTTTGGATGCATACATATATTAAACATAAATGAATAACAGCACCAGGGACCAAGTTTTTAAGATGGAAAGTAGTGAATTAAAATGCTACGAAAATAAGGGCATGCGCCGACCGAGGCTCGTGGTAATTTGCATACGGGCGAAATGACTCTGGATCAGAAGAATGTTTTTGGACATTCCGATGGTCTAGAGGTTAGTTTCGCTTGGTGCGTTATCGCTAGGCGGTGGTGTCGAATCCGGTGTCACAGGTAGGGTCGGCTCATGCCCTTATTTTCGTAGCATTTTAATTCACTACTTTCTCTCCTAAAAACTTGGTCCCTGGTGCTGTTATTCATTTATGTTTAATATATGTATGTATCATTTGTTTCAGCACCTAGCTTCAACTCAATGTTTATGTTTGGGTGGTTTGGTGTGGTATGTCCGCTGGACTACCGCTCGGTTGTCTGAATGGGTTCATACCTTCCCCCTGCCATCGTCCGTGTTCTTTTATCAAAGATAAATAAACAATAGGCCTATACTGTAGACATTAATTAATAATAACATAATTAACAGATACTTTGTGTGTTTACACAAGTAGACACAGAAGAATATTTTTTTTCGTCACTTCCTGTTACAGTAGAACGTCGTTTATCCGAACGTTTATTATCCGGAGCGTCAAATATCCGGACCAGTTTTTTTTTTTTTTTTTTTTATCAACCACATGTACTGTAATGCACATACATTGTACAGCGAAAAATAAGTGATTATTTTCCACAATAAAGGTAAAATTGCGACATTTGTCACCTATTTTGCTCGTTCTTCAAGCACGTGTCCCGCATGTGATGATTTTCAATATTCGTATAGTGTCAGGTTGCATATACTGCATGGATCGCTTCGGTTTTCGGTTATCCGAACAATCGCGTATCCGAACGGTGTCCGGTCCCAATTGAGTCGGATAAACGACGTTCTACTGTAGTTATTTTCTCACAAAACAATCACAACAAACAATGACGTAATATAAACATATTAGCACACCCCGGGAGGCATGGACTAGGAAATAGATTATCAACTCTGAAGGAATGCTGAACTGTACATCAGGGGTTCTCAACCTGTGTATCGCGAATCCTTTGGGGGTCGAATGGTCGCATAAGACTATCGTAAATTTCGTGTTTTTAGTCTTTTTATCATCAACTTTTTTTTTTTGTCATTTCTAACAAGCATACTAGAACCATAGTTGGTAGGCCTCTACATTTCCATTTGTGGTAACAAAGCAAAGGGACATTACTCATATTGGTTTTATTCTTATAAATTATGAAACGATGATGAGGGTGACATTTTGAAGAGAGATATTTTACCAGAGGATTACAAAAATTAATGAGTTAATGAGTTGTTTTTTTTTTAAAGGTAGACATGTTTTTTTTTTCATTGATAGTTACAACTTTGTACTGAGTTTGATGCGTTCAACGTGTTTTGCTGGTTCACACTGAGATGCAAAGTTCTAAATTTTTTTTAAATTTTAATCTTCGAGAAGTTGTTTTTTTTAACCAGAAAGCAAAAATGAAGAAAATAGCCAACCTTTGTCACCTTACATAATCAAATGTTTCATTGTAAGTATCAAATACATTGTGCCTCGATTTGTTTGAAAATATCAGTTGGTCCAATTGAAACATTAATTTGGCAAATAAAACTGGATGAAATTAAAACATACCTTGCCAAGTTTATCTGCTTTCTATGAGGAAAAAGGGCATTGAATCTGACAGACCGACTAAAATGGTAATTTATGGCAAAGAACATTTGCACAAGCATGTAAACTTCCAAATCTACATGACATCTTGTTAACATTTGCTAAAAGTCAAAGTTGAAGATGTTCCAGAGACATCTCAAGAAGAGTTTATTGAGGTCATCAAAAGCGATACAGCTAAAAATGATTGTTTTTCAATTGCAGTTACACAAGTCTGGATCACGTGTTTGTCTCATGTTGATGTTGTGTTGCGCCTTTTTCGTCCATTTCTAACAGCAGACTTATATCTTTGCGAAGCAAGGTTTTCCAGCCTGTTATGAAGTCTAAATAAAGAAGTTGACTTGATGCTGGAGATGACATTCATTGTGCTTGTACAGACTCTCACAAGAATCCAACCTACCCTCCCTCTGACGTTGGCGTATTTACACATGTGTAGCAATGCAGTTGACGTTATTCTTTCATCCTTCATGTTTCGCCCTACTTTCGAATCGTCACACAAGTCTGTGCACATGAATATGTTGAATACGCAATAGAAAAGTTAATAAATCAGTCATAAAGATAAACTTTTTATAGCTTAATTCAAAACATATTTATTTTTACACTAATTACCATTGCAAAAAGCTTTGCTATTTTCAAATTCAAACAATGAAAATGCATGTCTCATAAATCAGATATATTCATTACGATAAAAAGGTTGAGAACCGCTGCTGTACATCATAGTAGTGTCGTAGTAAAATCTACTGTCTCTCTATCTCATCCTGGACTAGTATTGCTTTACTCTAGGCCAGGGGCGGACTGGCTATATGGGCATTCGGGCTAATACCCGGTGGGCCGGTATCAAATTGGGCAGGTAGGGCCAGTGAACGAACAGCACGGATGTCACTAACACTTGTATTAAATTGTCAAAAGAATTTTATAGTATTATTTTATAAAAGAAGTACCCAAAAGCCTTCAACCGCGCGCGTAACAGTGCTTCTTATAGACTTCATCCCTTAAAGGGCCAACACACTAAGCGATTTGCAAGCAACACGAGGCCTTATTTCCTATAAAGTTTACGTTGGTGAGAATATATTGGGATGCGCCTATAAAGGGACCAATCAGATCGCTCCCAGTCTTATAGATGGAATATTCAGTCACATACGAATTGTTATTGTTATGGTTGAGTTATCGCATGATCTTGAGATGTCCTTCACAATTAGGCCTACACATTATTATCTTGAGCAGTGTAACAAAGTGGCCAAAAAATATTTAGAGTCGAGATGCAAAAAGAAGCACAAGCATAAAAAAGTTTAGAAAACAAATATTACTGGAATCCTTTGAAAAAAAGTGAAATTATAAATATAGCTAATCAACAACAGTTGTTAAATGTCAAGCGTCTATGAATTAACAAAACACAGAGTCATTTATTCCTGGAGATTAAGCCACGTTATCCAAGGAAGCAACACTAATATGTCGAGACAATAAAGATATTAGACTTAAACCGAAATACAAACAGACTTTTCTAAAATATACAACAATCTTGACAGTATTTGTTTTCCCACAAGGATATTAGATTTCTTTAAAACAAAATGAACCTGATGCTCTGAGACCATGTAACATTGTGGGTGTAGCCAACTCCAAGATGTAGATACAAGAAGATGATCTTGTAAGCTGTGCGGACTAAAGAATTGAGGATGAAGAGTTGAGGTGTATTTTGTAGGCCTAATTATTCTGTCTTGTACTCAAGCCTAGGAGCTTATAAATGAAGTCGCTGCATATTAAGGATGTGTAAAGAATTGGCGGATAAGAATCATGACGCAAGGCACTTTAAAAGATTCAATTTCAAGTGTCATTTGGTAATACTAAATAGTTTTTAAAAAATCATGAAGTAAATTGTTCATATAGATAACCATGCTGGCTAACTACTATGAGAAATGCATTATGTTATGTAAGCTCAGTTTTCGTAACATTATGAAACTTTGCAGAATGATTTTGAGGATATGGGTTGTAATTTGGGGGGCTGGATTGCAGAGACATGCGCGGGCCGATTTTGACACCCAGTCCGCCCTTGTTTAGGACTCACTGTATCCGGATTGAATCGCTTTGCTGAACAGAACTGCCTTACACACTCTGTCTCTGTTTTTCCAGAAAGTTTTCGATTACATGACCAATCTTGGGTGATTATTGCTTGTAACGTTCAAACCAGAACTATCACTTGTCCATTGACACAGTTGACTAGTAGGCAGCACGTAAAATTGGTTGTGTCAGTTGGTTGCACACACGATTACCTCCCTAATACAGTTACAACAATAGTTGTTATCCATTCATAGATGTTTAAATAATCTTATTTCTACACTTTTATGACAAGACCTTACCTTTAACACATAGACCACTTTCAGCATCAAGGAAAGAGTCTTCTGCACAGGAACATTTGAAATTGCTGCAGAAATCTGTCAAGCATTGAGAATTGGAGGTGCACGAGTTTCCATACTTTGTTTTTCCAGTTTCTGGCTTGATACATTTAGTGTACGCTGATGTAGGCGTGATCTGAAGAAGCATAAATGAAAAAGAAAAGAAAGGAACAGAAAAATGTAAATCCGTAAATACGTGTACAGAATAGGTTGGTTTGTACAAGTGTACAAAACAGCTTAGTTTGTAAAATTGTTCATAATAGTTACTATGTACAAGTGTACCTAATAGGTTGGTGGTTTTGTTTTTACAAAGCTTATATCAACTCTGTCTTTGTGGTAACATTTTGTACCCCCTTTTTTTTTTCTCCGACAACTAATATTCGGACTTGGATTAAGCTCTAATTTTGCGCAATTATTTCTTTTACCTGACAAAACAAGCGAAACCAGTACTAGTACTAAGCAAAACGCCCTCTGCAGGACAACAAGCCCATTAGAAACTCAAATAAACTACTGCAGCTTTTCTCAAGCTGTGGTAGGGGGGGCACCCCATGGGGGGAAGTGACGTTCTTTCGTGAGGGAGCGACGTCCTAACCTATGAGGAGGGGGTGAATCAATTCAAATTATTTTAAACGGGTAAAATTAAAAAGTTGTCTGTTCATTGTAGTTATCAATCAAATTTGGAATATTCACCCAGTGAAATAGCATTATCAATGTTTAAAAAGTTAAAATATTGTACGCTAAAGACTTGGCATCATCAACTAATAAGGATATTTTTAAATGTATACCGTTTTTGTGTGAGGCGTCAGCAAAAAAATATCGATAAAAATTTTTTGATTAAGACGTTTCAAAACGTCTCTGCTTACGTGATTCTCACTGAATGATCCAAATTGAACATCTTCTTACTGAATGATCCAAATTGAACATCTTCTTACTGAACACGAAGATGATCTTCAGATCTACGTGCGCTCTATGTTGCTCGAACATTCCTCGTATAATATTGGACAATGCTGCTTCCTTCTTTAGTACACTTAGCTTGAGCATCTTTTTTTTTTATCTAGTCCTAGAATCCAACTATAGATCTAGAATAGTTGCGGCAAACGTTTAATTTTTTGTCGTTTTTATTTTTAATAAATGCTTATAAAATGCATTGTATTTTGTCAATAAAAAAATACCCAGTTGGTAGTCAGGTAATTCAAATAGTTTATTTAATAATGACTCTAATAGTATTTATATATATGATTTATGGACCTACTAATTTTATATCAATTGTCCAAGAAAATATAGCTCTAGATATATTTGAGTTTAGATTAGGCTATAGTTGGGGGGGGGTTGTCATTTAATTTATTAACATATAATACCGAGATGAAACTTTTTCTTTGTTTCTCACAAGACGTGTACAGTCGTTTCGATACTACTAACACTAAACGAGTAGAAATGCGTAGCTTAGAGTGTCATAACCTAATGTAGGCCTCCTATTGTTTTTTTTTATTTCTTGCAATTTTGTATATCGTAACAAATACGCCTTTAGCGTATATAACCCAAACACAGAAACACTGTAGGATTCTAATTTTGGAATTCAGATTCTATTTTTTGGAAAAAAAAAAGTGGCAACACAACACAACAACACACACAATGAAACAACACACACAACACACAACACAGCACACACAACATACACAAAGCATACACACACAACATACAGAACACAAACAACACACATTACACACACAACAGAACACACAACACATCACAACACACAACACAACAAAGCACACAACAACACACACACTCACACAACACAACCACACACACACAACAACGCACAACACAGACAACAACATAGACAACAAAACAACACACACATACAGACACACATACTACTTTCTGCTTTATAGTATAAACAGACTTTTTAATATTCTAATAATGATAGGGCTTTAGATCTTTCTGCTTTATAGTATAGATAAATATTGCTGTCATTATCGGAACGTCCCACCCCGTTATATTTTAACACTGTCATGGGCTCTTGTTACTACGGGAAGAAAAATTCGTTGAAGGCGACACAAACTGAGAACGAAGGAAAATGCTTGGAGGAGCTCTTCAACAGATCCCATTGCTGGATGGACATGGAACCTGACAGTCCTATTGGTTATACAAAACAGTTTAAAATAAGGCTATATAAATAACACTATTTTTGAAAATAAAAAGACTAAACTGGGGGCGTATGAAAAACACTGCTCATTGGCCTCGATTCGCTTCGGATATGGCCCACCTCTTCTTAATTTCATTTTATTTGACCTGCAATATTCGTACCACTAGAACTTGTACAAGCTAGACTTAAGGAGAATGAGTTTCAGAAGCTCAGAAATGCTGAAAAAATGCTTGGCGCTTGGAGCTTCGCCCCGGACATCGCTGGAGGATCTTTAAGCGCTCCCCGAGACAAATAGATGGCTAAGGTAGCGGCAAGGTATACTTTTTCCTTTAGGTGGTAGTCAAAGTTTGAATAAGACAGCGTAATGTTATACCGTTTCCGTCTATAAGTCTAACAAAAGAAACATATTTAGTTAATAAATCTACATTGTAAAATATGCAAAACTATTTTTAAACTGTTATAAACAATGAAATTTTTAAATATAGTTGCCACTTATTTTACAGTTGTGCAAACAAGTAATGTATTTTTTTATGAAAAAAAACTGCTTGCATAAGTGATTTAAAAAGTTAGATTTTTTGCTTTCAGAAAAAAAAGTAGCTGTTGCATCAAAACTTTGAATGGTCTAAAATATTATGTTGTCAGATTTTACTATCTTTTGTAGTTAACGAGATCTAAATGGGACTGACTGACGGACGGACAGGCATTCCACACAAAAAAAAAAAAAACTAATGGCGTCTTTTCCCCTTTCGGGGGCCGCTAAAAACAACTTCGATACTTCAGAAATGTTATTTAAACTCTAATGACACAATTTACAACGGAGATTAAGATTTTGTCATATTTTTCCTCCCATATAGTTTAGTGTTATATGTTTTAATTATGGCTTCGATGAAGCTACAGAGAAATAATAAAAACTATATAAAAAAAAAACACTTACCATTAAAGATCTTGTAAAAATGAGACAGAGGAAAATTGTGTGCATCTTCTTTCATAACAAATTGCATACTGAGTAAAAATAGGTAACATTTAAATAACTTCCTGTTATGTCGGTAGCATTTTAAGTCGTAGTTTGTAGATCGCTGTAATAGATGTGTGGCCGAGAGGCTAAGTACGACCTATCAAGGGGGCTCGAGGTTCAACACCCTACTCGAGCTTAATTGTGTTTACTGACCTCCTATAGACATCACAGAAAACCTCCCGGATACCCCCTCTCCACTGGTCATAAAATCAGATTATACCATGGCGCTTTGAGCATGACATAAGCATAAAGGTTGCGCTATTTAAAAGCTATTCAAAAGTATATTCGAATACAATTGCCTTAGTGTATTATACTTCATTTCACAAGATGAGTCCCGGTGTATACTGTAGACTGTAGACCAATGACATGTTCTCTGGTTGCTTTTGTGTCACGTTGATCCTAACTGAAAACGAGTGACCATCCCCTGACATTGATCTTTACCTGACTCAGTACCTTCAGGATGTTCAAGAAAGAGCTGTCATGTCCTAGTTTCTCAAATGTAGCTCACAGCCGACCAACTTGAATGCTGGGATTGAACATCACAAAGATATTCTAGCCGTTTGACATTCTCCAATCTCTGTGTTCATAAGCTTTAAATGTTCTACTCAATCGTTTATAATTAGATGTACATTTCAAATTTGCGCCTAGCCCCAAAACTTCCAACTTGTGGCCTAATAAATGCATTTTAAATTAGGGCTTAATAAAATACACTTAATGACATGGTGTCAGCAGAAATGCTAAAACACAGGGGATAGTGCATTGTTAACAGAATGACTGATCTCTTAAATCTCTGTTGGCGAACTTCAGAATTCCCAGAGGACTGGCAAAAAGGAGTGATTGTAAAGCTTCCAAAAAAAGGGCAACTTGGCAGACTGCAACAACTGGAGGGGCATTACTCTCCTCTCTGTCCCGGGCAAAGTTTTCAGCACTGTTTTGTTTAGACGGCTTCAACAGTCTGTAGATGAGTGGCTCAGAGAAGAACAAGCAGGCTTCCGAAGAGGCAGATCATATGCAGAGCAGATCTTCGATCTTCGAAATATCATAGAACAAAGTCTACCAACAACGGCTAAAGATCAGTTTCGTAGACTTTAAGAAAGCGTTTGAAAGTGTCCACCGAGAATCACTATGGAAAATAGCTAGAGAATACGGCATCCCAGAAAAATTCGTCCATATCCTACGACGCCTATACAGTCAGTCTAGTTTAATTCGGCTTATTTGTTTTTTTTAATTTAGTTTTTCACATGAATTGTTTTAATAAAATTAACTCTCACGGTTATTTTAGCTCTAATTCTCTTCTTTTTCTTCATCTAAAAACTATCGTTTAAAAGTTTTAACACATTTTCTAAAATAGCCAATGTAATAGTTAAAAATAAAAACCTAGCCAGAAGTACGGTACTCTTTAATTTGTGTTTGGTATAAACTATAATCTTTCTCTTTTGTCTCTTATCTGATGGAAAGTGAAGTACACAGAGTTTTGAGATTTTTATCGCGGTCTCTATTTAGGTCAGATCTGAGAAGGACAGTGAGCAGCCAGATTACATCTTGTTACTGATGCAGAGTGTGAATTGTCCTGATAGGTTTCTTTCTCCCTCTCTCTCTCTCTCTCTCTCTCTCTCACTCTTTCAGTTTAAAATAATTAGATATAATTTACATAGTTGAAATAGTCGACAGCGTGTATTCTAAATGTGAGATTAGATTTAGATTTCCTGATAGTTTATTGCTAGTAAAAATGGCACAAAATTAAAAGCTGCTACATTTTGAAAACACACACACAACACACAGAGACACTAGCAGAAACACAAACACTCATGCACAATGGGTTAAATCATAATTACATAATTTTTTAACTAGAAAAAAAAAATCTCGTGTGAAGAAAATAATTGTGCAAATCAAAGCTTGATCCGAGATTGGGTCTGGGAGAAATAATGCCTATAAACTTTTTACCAAAGCGCAGAAAGAGCGAGTTGAAATAGACTTTGTTATTAAAATAAATAAAAAATAATTCTTAAAAAAAAACAAAGCTTAGGCCTATCTATATCTGTACAGATGTCTCTCTCAATGATATAGAATGTATTGTTCTTATTTAGTATCAAACAAACTAATTAATTACCAATAATGAATTGACCCCTTAGATAATTGCACGCATCATTTCTCCTACACCCATTCTTATCTACATGTATTTAAGGGGGCCAAACACTACATACTTAGCCATATCTATAAATACTGAATGATTAATTTCCCTTGTTTGTATCAAACAAAATAATTAATTACACACACACACACACACATATATATAATAAGGCTATTCTTCGAGTCCGAAGTTTAGTGAGGAATGCAGTATTTCCCGTGGAAAGCATAACCATTGTCCGCAGGCGGTTGATATAGATTTTCTTTTCACCCTCTGCGTTTGTCCTCGGCAGCAGATTTTCTTTTTATCTCAAATGTGTATCCCGCGGCCTTCGTAAGTGACCTCCAGCTGGCTCATTCATGTTTTGTCAATGGCAATGAAATATTGGGCCAAATTTAAACCTGGTCAGAGAATGAGTGTGGGAGAAATAACGTTTACAAACTTTTGACCAGACAGACAAACAGATAAACAAGCAGAGTGTATTCATAATCCTTAAGTTTTTTTATGTTTGTAAAAAATGTTTTACATGTTTCAGATATTCCTTCAGAGTGGAAGATAATCTACTTCCAACCAAATTTCCAGTGGTTCAAGTGCTCGTCTGGGCTTGTCTATATTTATTCATATTTTCTTCAACTTTATCTCTTTGTACCTTGGTGTTGATACTATAATATGCTACTTGTAATGTTAATTAATTCTCCTCCAAATAAATCAGTTATGGTACCAGACATTTCCATAAATTGCAACAGTCTAACTAATGTTAAAAAGTTTGTTTACTTGGGTCTACCATACCAGCAAATGCTAAACTAGATGTCGTGTCAGTTTTGCTTATGGCAGACTTGAAGAACAAGTACTGTAAAGAAGAGCTTTTAGCATACCTACAAAACAGAACGACTACAGTGATGTAGTCCTCCCTTCACGCATATGTAAAGAAATAAAGAGTACTCTGTGTCTTTGTACTAAAAAAATATAAAACAAAAAGGTCATCCTTTCAAAGGTATATAACTGTTATACCCTTTTCTCTTTTCTTTAAAATAGCATTGGTTGTAAAAGCCATAAAAAGGGGAAATAACCCAGAGTTGACATTATTCCGTTTACAAGTGAGTTTTTGTACATAAGAACCTTTTCACCTTTTATGATATTTACATCATGTGCAAGCAGGAGACTGGAAATCGGCCTCTCGTTTACAGTTAAATTAGTAGTAAATCCTTTTAGAGTTTCTAGCATGATATGTTTTTAAAAATATTAAATAGGAAAGAATGGATAGAAGCAGCAATCTTTTTGATATCTCTATTAGTCTATCTAACATTTAATGAAGCAAGACAAGGTAATTGTTAGCATGCCTACATCCTTCCGTCTTTTATTAATCAATAATGTATATAATTAATAAATATGAAATATTATGTACGAATTTCCTCCAGATTAGTTGAAAGTGTATACACTGCACAATTTTTAGATTCTACCTTTTAATATGTTTCTATATATTAATCAAACTCTTGCGTTTATGTAAGGTCATAAAATGGTCTAACCAAAGTGCCGATGTGTATGTCGATTGGTAGTGTAATTTATTTTCGATTTTACTAGTTTTGAAAAAACAAACTATTAAAAGTAAAACAGGTAAGACAAAGAAATGTATTAAGATCAAAAACATTAATTTTTATGAAAAAATAGTACAAAAAATATTTTATTTCGTTATATATTTTGAAAATTGATAAAATAAAACATCGCTTTAGTAAGTGTATGCCATTGTTAACATTAACTGTAGACAATAATTTTTTTTGGTAATAAAATGCAAAATTTTCTTATTGAAACTCATACAGAGTTCTCTATATGTCTTTGTACTACAAAAATAAAAAACAGAAAGGTCATCCCTTCAAAGGTACATAACTATTGGAAAAGATGTCATTTATTTTCAATTTCTTTTAGTATTACTAAATTTAGGATTTTAAAGGTGATATTTATTGTTAGCCTTATATATATTCTTTTTTTTAATAACAATGTTTTAGAGTTGGTACTGTATGAGCAGTATTGTCATAAGAGATGCTGGATGTGCATGATTCTGTCGGCTAGTCTTAATGGATTTTAAAGTATTAATAATATTTCTTTCTTTAAAATAGGTAAGCATTAAAACCTTCCTAGCAGAGACGTCATGATTAGGAAGGGGGGGGGGGGGGAGTAAGCGAGCACGATGCCTCTGGATCACTCTAAACTGAACATGCAAAAGTACGTGTATTGTGTTAAGGGAGGCTGAGCGGTAAAGCGCTTGACTTTAAATCAAAGGTACTGGGTTCGAATCTCGGTGAAAAGTGGGATTATTATTTTCGGGACCCATGGTTGCCTTAGGGCTCACCCAGCTCTAAAGGGTACATTAACATTACTTTGGGAAAATATGTCTTCGCTGTGCTGGCCACATGACACCCTCGTAAGCCGTGGGCCATTAAAAAAAACAGATCTGAAAGGGGTATCTAAGGTGTTGGTTTTCCGTGCTGCCTTTTGGCGCTCAGTAAACTCAACTCTGCCCGAGTCGGGTGTCAAGCCAAGGCAAGTTCAAGCGCATTTGGCCTCTCGACCACGCTTCCCACATTTAATAGGTAGTTTATATAACAGTAGCACGCTAAGCGCTTTTATCACTGTCACAATGTATGTAGATTGTATTATTGTGCGTGTAAGGTATCCTATGATTTTTATGTTGAAGCAGGTGACAATAAATACTTCGTGTAATTAACTGGCTCTACAGAAGATTCTATTCCAGCAAATTATTTTTTATGTTCAATTTTTATGGGAAATGGATACACAAGTAACATAACATGATTGCTTCTAGTAACTTCTTTTCAACCCAAAGAAACTCATAAGACAATCAGTTTTATTATATTGTTTTTTAAACTAATGGACACTAGCGTACAAATCGTGTATGTTTATTTATTTTTGTTTGTATCTATATCTGTCCACAAATTATCTCCCCTTTTCTCCTTCTCTTTATGTCTTCATTAATCTATTAAGGTTTTCTGAAAGAAAAAGAATGAAATATTTGTATTGCTTATTGTACACACAACTTTAGTAGCAATATACACTTTTTAAAGATAGATAGATAGATAGATAGATAGATAGATAGATAGAATAGATAGGTATGCAGATAGATAGATAGATAGATAGATAGATAGATAGATAGGTATGCAGATAGATAGATAGATAGATAAATAGATAGATAGGTATGCAGATGGATAGATAGATAGATAGGTATGCAGATAGATAGATAGATAGATAGATAGATAGATAGATAGATATGCAGATAGATAGATAGATAGATAGATAGACAGATAGATAGATAGATAGATAGATAGATAGATTGATAGATAGGTATGCAGATAGATAGATAGATAGATAAATAGATATATAGATAGGTATGCAGATAGATAGATAGATAGATATATAGATAGATAGATAGATAGATAGATAGATAGATAGATAGATAGATAGATAGGTATGCAGATAGATAGATAGATAGATAGATAGATAGATAGATAGATAGATAGATAGATAGATAGGTATGCAGATAGATAGATAGATAGATAGATAGATAGATAGGTATGCAGATAGATAGGTATGCAGATAGATAGATAGATAGATAGATAGATAGATAGATAGATAGATAGATAGATAGATAGATAGATATGCAGATAGATAGATAGATAGATAGATAGGTATGTATGCAGATAGATAGATAGATAGATAGATAGGTATGCAGATAGATAGATAGATAGATAGATAGATATGCAGATAGATAGATAGATAGATAGGTATGTATGCAGATAGATAGATAGATAGATAGATAGATAGATAGATAGATAGGTATGCAGATAGATAGATAGATAGATAGATAGGTATGCAGATAGATAGATAGATAGATAGATAGATAGATAGATATGCAGATAGATAGATAGATAGATAGGTATGTATGCAGATAGATAGATAGATAGATAGATAGATATGTATGCAGATAGATAGATAGATAGGTATGCAGATAGATAGATAGATAGATAGATAGATAGATAGATAGATAGATAGATAGATAGGTATGCAGATAGATAGATAGATAGATAGATAGATAGGTATGCAGATAGATAGATAGATAAATAGATAGATAGATAGGTATGCAGATAGATAGATAGATAGATATATAGATATATAGATAGATAGATAGATAGATAGATAGATAGATAGGTATGCAGATAGATAGATAGATAGATAGATAGATAGATAGATAGATAGATAGATAGATAGATAGATAGATAGATAGGTATGCAGATAGATAGATAGATAGATAGATAGATAGATAGATAGATAGATAGATAGATAGATAGATAGATAGATATGCAGATAGATAGGTATGCAGATAGATAGATAGATAGATAGATAGATAGATAGATAGATAGATAGATAGATAGATATGCAGATAGATAGATAGATAGATAGGTATGTATGCAGATAGATAGATAGATAGATAGATAGATAGGTATGCAGATAGATAGATAGATAGATAGATAGATAGATAGATATGCAGATAGATAGATAGATAGATAGATAGGTATGTATGCAGATAGATAGATAGATAGATAGGTATGCAGATAGATAGATAGATAGATAGATAGATAGATAGATAGATAGATAGATAGATAGATAGATAGATAGATATGTATGCAGATAGATAGATAGATAGGTATGCAGATAGATAGATAGATAGATAGATAGATAGATAGATAGATAGATAGATAGATATGCAGATAGATAGATAGATAGATAGATAGATAGATAGGTATGTATGCAGATAGATAGATAGATATATAGATAGATAGATAGATAGATAGATAGGTATGCAGATAGATAGATAGATAGATAGATAGATAGATAGATAGATAGATAGATAGATAGATAGGTATGTATGCAGATAGATAGATAGATAGATAGATAAATAGATAGATAGATCAACTGGCTATTCAGTGAAGCAAAAAAATTCCTAATTGTAATTGGCTATACCATAAGCTCAGCTAGTGTATCCATGACAACGTATATTCAAATGTCAACAAGTAAAATATATAACTAATATCTTTACAAAATGGGAGACAATATCTCCTTTATACAGTTGAACAAACTTTGTAAGAGAGACTTTTTTGTTTTGTTTTTTATAACTAATAAACAAAAGACTATCCCCCCCCCTCCCGAAAGAAAAATCCTGGTTAAGCAAAAATATGTCTAATCTCATTACCCGCACTCCTCGTTTACAGCTCTCATAAGAGGAAATTTTCCTTTAGCACATAGTCCCTTAAAATCATCTGCAGACAAATCTAAAATTTCAAATCCGGCTAATCCATTCTTTTTAATATATTTTACCTGAAACAAAAAGAAAACAACAATATATTAGGAGTCTACTTACAGGGCATGCGCTAGCCTGTACAACTGATGCCCATTTAGCACGGGTTAAGTCAGCGTTTCTTAGACGAAATAAAATAGTATCACAAGGTTAAAAAAATCATTGACATCTTCATCAGTGCTCTTATCGTTCCCATCTCTCAACAGATTGCCATTAAATCTACCCCCCCACCTTGGCCTTTGGTCATTACGTCATGCGGGTATATGCGCAAAATAATATTGACATCCCCTACATCAAATAGAAACGATATAACTAAATACATCCCCCGCTTTATATATATTAAACATAAATGAATAACAGCACCAGGGACCAAGTTTTTAAGAGAGAAAGTAATGAATTAAAATGCTACGAAAATAAGGGCATGCGCCGACCGAGATAGATAGATAGATAGATAGATAGATAGATAGATAGATAGATAGATATGCAGATAGATAGATAGATAGATAGATAGATAGATAGATAGATAGATAGATAGATAGATAGATAGATATGCAGATAGATAGATAGATAGGTATGCAGAAAGATAGATAGATAGATAGATAGATAGATAGATAGATAGATAGATAGATAGATAGATAGATAGATAGATAGATAGATAGATATGCAGATAGATAGATAGATAGATAGATAGATAGATAGATAGCATGTTAGTGAACGGATGCTGCGAGGGTGGGGGAGGGGCTAGCTGGGGCTTGTGACCTTTGACCACTGGGGTGGTAATTTGCATACGGGCGAAATGACTCTGGATCAGAAGAATGTTTTTTTGGACATTCCGATGGTCTAGAGGTTAGTTTCGCTTGGTGCGTTATCGCTAGGCGGTGGTGTCGAATCCGGAGTCACAGGTTCGAGCCTCGGTCGGCGCATGCCCTTATTTTCGTAGCATTTTAATTCATTACTTTCTCTCTTAAAAACTTGGTCCCTGGTGCTGTTATTCATTTATGTTTAATATATGTATGTATCATTTGTTTCAGCACCTAGCTTCAACTCTATGTTTACATTTACAGCATTATTGCTCGTACCCACTGAAGCTTCTATATGTAATGTGTTTATGTTGTCCACTTGTCTTTGTGAGAGATATACAATTAGATAGAGCCATCGTTTGTCTAATACATGCCTAACGGCTGTCTGTGTAGGCTCTATCGAAATTGTTAGTGAACGGATGCTGCGAGGGTGGGGGAGGGGCTAGCTGGGGCTTGTGACCTTTGACCACTGGGGTGGTAATTTGCATACGGGCGAAATGACTCTGGATCAGAAGAATGTTTTTTTGGACATTCCGATGGTCTAGAGGTTAGTTTCGCTTGGTGCGTTATCGCTAGGCGGTGGTGTCGAATCCGGAGTCACAGGTTCGAGCCTCGGTCGGCGCATGCCCTTATTTTCGTAGCATTTTAATTCATTACTTTCTCTCTTAAAAACTTGGTCCCTGGTGCTGTTATTCATTTATGTTTAATATATGTATGTATCATTTGTTTCAGCACCTAGCTTCAACTCTATGTTTACATTTACAGCATTATTGCTCGTACCCACTGAAGCTTCTATATGTAATGTGTTTATGTTGTCCACTTGTCTTTGTGAGAGATATACAATTAGATAGAGCCATCGTTTGTCTAATACATGCCTAACGGCTGTCTGTGTAGGCTCTATCGAAATTGTTAGTGAACGGATGCTGCGAGGGTGGGGGAGGGGCTAGCTGGGGCTTGTGACCTTTGACCACTGGGGTGGTAATTTGCATACGGGCGAAATGACTCTGGATCAGAAGAATGTTTTTTTGGACATTCCGATGGTCTAGAGGTTAGTTTCGCTTGGTGCGTTATCGCTAGGCGGTGGTGTCGAATCCGGAGTCACAGGTTCGAGCCTCGGTCGGCGCATGCCCTTATTTTCGTAGCATTTTAATTCATTACTTTCTCTCTTAAAAACTTGGTCCCTGGTGCTGTTATTCATTTATGTTTAATATATGTATGTATCATTTGTTTCAGCACCTAGCTTCAACTCTATGTTTACATTTACAGCATTATTGCTCGTACCCACTGAAGCTTCTATATGTAATGTGTTTATGTTGTCCACTTGTCTTTGTGAGAGATATACAATTAGATAGAGCCATCGTTTGTCTAATACATGCCTAACGGCTGTCTGTGTAGGCTCTATCGAAATTGTTAGTGAACGGATGCTGCGAGGGTGGGGGAGGGGCTAGCTGGGGCTTGTGACCTTTGACCACTGGGGTGGTAATTTGCATACGGGCGAAATGACTCTGGATCAGAAGAATGTTTTTTTGGACATTCCGATGGTCTAGAGGTTAGTTTCGCTTGGTGTGTTATCGCTAGGCGGTGGTGTCGAATCCGGAGTCACAGGTTCGAGCCTCGGTCGGCGCATGCCCTTATTTTCGTAGCATTTTAATTCATTACTTTCTCTCTTAAAAACTTTGTCCCTGGTGCTGTTATTCATTTATGTTTAATATATGTATGTATCATTTGTTTCAGCACCTAGCTTCAACTCTATGTTTACATCCCCCGCTTTAGAATATACCTACTTATTTATATATATATATATATATTACTAGATTTCTTAACAAGTATGAAGAGAGTAGGGGGAACCCTATAAACACTATAATAACATGTCAAAAATAGCATTCTTAATAATCATATTTATTTATTAGATGAAATGATTGCTTAAAGTTAAAACCTTATCAGCACAATTAAACAACGATTAAGAGAAAATATTTAATTGGGGTTGAAATGACCGGGGTTGAAATGACCGGGGTTGAAATGACCGGGGTTGAAATGACCGGGGTTGAAATGACCGGGGTTGAAATGACCGGGGTTGAAGTGACCGGTAATAAAGCGACCGAGAAAGACATTGGATGATTTTTATTTGAAACCTTAGAATTTAGCTTAAATATACCTTTGAAATTCAAAATAAATTGTTTTATTTAGTAATATTTCTTTTTCATTCGAAGCTTCACATCTATGGTGGATAACTATCAATAGCTAGTACCCGGTGACCGAGCCTCGCTCAGTTAAATGATTTGTGGAGGAAGCATAAGAAATATTTTCCCGAGCATATTTTGGAATCACATTTTTGTAGTAACCAATTAGGAACCGACTTTCAATCCGAAGAACTGCTTGCATGTTCTATTAGTTTAAACGTCGTTGTACATTGAGACCTTTAATAGGAAGTCTCTTAAGTTCGCCTACAGTCTATAAAAACAATTGGTCACGTCGAGTCGTTTTACATTGCAGTTTCAGCGTGAAAGTATAGGCTCATTATTGGTTTGTTAGAAGGTCTTTGCACTGAAACATCTTAAACTGTCGAAGCAGGACGTTTTGTCGCAGCTGTTTAGGTGGGGGATGTTTTGGGTCAAAGTGTTTTAGCCACATTATCTATATTTCTTTTTAAAATGTATATAAAAGATTGATACATATATTATGTTCTGTATGTGTTTGAGTCTAAGCGTATTTTTTAAAAAGAATAAATAGTTATTTTTTATGAACTAGATTTGGGATTCAAGTTTGTTGAGTAATTTGTATGTCTCTAGCACAGTCGTGTATCTGGGCGTGAGTGAATTGTGTTGGGAGTGTGTTGGGGGGGGGGTGTAAGGCAGGACCATCGATACGGTATGTCCCCCAGCACCTTCCTCACGACCAGACAACCATTCCAAGTTGGCAGTATACGGTATGTCCCCAGCACCTTCCTCACGACCAGACAACCATTCCAAGTTGGCAGTATACGGTATGTCCCCAGCACCTTCCTCACGACCAGACAACCATTCCAAGTTGGCAGTATACGGTATGTCCCCAGCACCTTCCTCACGACCAGACAACCATTCCAAGTTGGCAGTATACGGTATGTCCCCAGCACCTTCCTCACGACCAGACAACCATTCCAAGTTGGCAGTATACGGTATGTCCCCAGCACCTTCCTCACGACCAGACAACCATTCCAAGTTGGCAGTATACGTTCCTAAAGGAGTCGACTTATTCAAACATTTTATTCGTTGGAGTAAAGGCTGGGTGATGGAGAAAGTCTAAATCGCTTCGCCTACCTACAAAAATCAGTGTCTACCAAGCAGTGGTTTTCAACCAAGGACAAAATTCACTTTTTATTGCTAAAACACATTACTAACATGGGCGCGGTGGCTAAGTGGTTAAGTGCTCGGCTGCCGAATCTGGAGTCCTGGGTCCGAATCTCGGTGAAGACTGGGATTGTGAACTTCGTTATTTTTAGGGCACCCGTGAGTCCACCCAACTCTAATGGAAAAAGTATAGGCGGTTGGTCGTTGTGCTGGCCACATAGCACCCTGCTTGTTAACCGTTGTCCATAGAAACCGATGACCTTAACATCATCTGCCCCATAGATCACAAGGCCTGAAATGGAAACTTAGCTTTTGTTATACATTACTAGCAAACATACACTGAGAGAAAAGGGGAGTAAGAGAGAGAGGGGGGGGGGAACGGAGGGATACAGATACGATTGAGATGGGGGGGGGGGTAGAGAAAGACTAAATAGTAATAGGGGAGGTATCCCATGGTCTTCTTCAGTCGCTTTTAAGCTTTTGACTTCAGTTGTCGAGCTTAGTACATCCTAGGAATCCTTGGGCTTTTGCCTCTTTTCTTTGCCTCTTTTCTTTGCCTCTTTTCTTTGCCTCTTTTCTTTGCCTCTTTTCTTTGCCACTTCTTTGGGCGTTGCAGCGAAGATCCAGAAAATGATGACAGCAGAGCTCCAATAAAATGATACAGCAAATGTCCAGAAATTGATGACATCAAGGGTCCAGAAAAAAAAAAAAAACATTCACAAAATTTTTTGAAAGTGTTCCTTAAACTAAGTATTGCCAAAATTGTTTTTATATTTTTTTAAAATTTTTTTTTTAAAAATACTTATGAGTTATTAAATTTCATTTTTATTTATATTATTTTTGCAACAATTTTTCCCTTAAGAACCTAAGACAAAGGACCTCCATCCTATATCCTTAGGAATTCTTTGGGGTCTGCTAGAGTTACAAAAATGTACATATAATGAAGCAATTTGGTTTCTATTAAAGTAGAGCTCAAAGTAAGTATGTGTATGAAGAGCTTAAAAATATTTTCATTTTGGAATATAATTCATTTTAAGATTAAATTTATTATTTATTTTCATTATTATTTATTGTAATAGTGTTTTTTTTTTGTTGTTTTTTGTCTGTTTCTGCTTTGTTTTTTTAAACAATTTAGTAGTCCATTTGGTCCATTTTCATGAAATCCTGTCCTGTTTGGGTTGTCTTGAAAATTTATTGATTTGGTCAAAGGGATGTAATCAATAGAAATTTCCACCTTGCATCTTCCAGTCCTAATTGTCTCTCTTGTTGAAAAAAAATAAATTTATATATAATTTTTAGTAATTATAATTGTAAAGCAAATAAATGATGTATTAAATACATACACATGCAAATTTTAAATAGTTATTACTTATACAAACACACACACCCATACATTCAAACTTATTGCTTCATTGTTTAAACAGACTTTGTAAATTGATAATTTATGATACAAATGGAACCTTCCAATTCATTAAAAGAAAATAAAGGAATCCTTGAGGGAAAACAAATTATAATAATAAAAACTAATAATTTCTTGATTTAATATATAACATAATGTACATACAATGGATCAATATAAAATTACATTTGGGGTTAGCCTTTATAGTGTTCAATTTTAAAATCAACTATATTTCTATATATTATATCCAACTCATTAGGGTTAAAAATGACATTATGATACACAGCTTTAAGTATACTGTTCCATACTAAGTTTCTTTATTCTGATACAATTATTAAATTAAAATTTTGTATCATCTTGTGTTTTGCTTTAGGCAACTTATTTAAGAGAATAGATAAATTAATATTCACATAGGTTTCACAATTTCCCTCTAATAAATCTTTTACAGTATTTCTGACATTACTAGATAAAGAACATTCTAAATATAAATGCTTTTCATTATCACCATTAACAGATTGACAAAATTTACTAAATTTTACACTAGGTTTTTTTTTTTGAAAATGGAGTCATCCCAAAGATGAGTCTGTAAGATATTTCTTTAGCCTTTCTTGCAATGTGTTATGAAGGTTAGTAAAAGTGTCTTTAAAACTTTTCCCCATTTAATCCTAATAGCTAAATTTTCTTGTAACTGTTTTTTTAATGTTGTGTATATTTCTTTATATTTATTGTGTATTAAGGGTTCATTGTCAGAAAGAGTTCTTGAAATGGATCTATAAAAAGGATGTAAGTTTGTACCAAAATAGTGTGGAGTCTTCCTTGTATTGGAATTAAATTGCTTATTCTCAAACCATAATAATATATTGTAAAGGGAAAATCATTTGGATTCTTAACTAATTGACCTATGAATTTTAATCTGAGTGCACATATTTTAGTTTTGATGTCTTGTAAATTGATCCCCCCATCCTCATTGTTTTGAATGATTGTAGTATGTTTGATGTTTTTAAGTGTGTTTTTGAAGATTAAACTTCTAATTATGTTATTTAATTGAAATATGTATTTTGTAGGAGGTTCTATAATATTGGCTAAATAGACTATCTTTGGGATGACCAAATTGTTTATAAGAATGGCTCTACCAAAAATGGTAGAAGGTGTATGCTTGTACATGTTAACTATATAAGATGCCTTAATAAAAATATTTTTCCACTGATCTTCACAGAACAAAAAAGGATTACTATTGTATTCTATACCACATATTTTGATTTTATTTACAAGTTTAAAAGAATATTTTTTCCTTAAATGTCACCTCCCTACACCCATTATTGAGGATTTATTTATGTTAATTTTAGAACCACTGGCATGGCAAAAAAAGGTAAACTTTTTAACTATGTTATTAATATCATTTTCAGAGGAGGGAAAAAATGTTGTGTCGTCCGCATAGGCCTTAACTTTGGCTACCGGGATGGGTCCCGGGATTTTTGTTCCTTTGATAGATGGATCTGACCTCTTAGATTCTAGAAAAGGTTCTAGACAAAGGATGTATAAAAAGGGGGATAAAGGACAGCCCTGTCTAACAGATCTTTAAATTGGAAATGATTGGCTTAGAGAATGGTTGATTATTAGTCTACTGTTGGCATTAGTGTAAATTAGCTTAATAAATTGTATTAAAAAAGGGCTGATTTTACATTTTTCTAATACTTTAAAGAGGTAGTTGTGGCTAACTCTATCAAATGCTTTCTCTTGATCTACAGATAACAAGGAAACGCTAGAGTTTTTTTCATGACTGTACATGATAAAATCTCGAATGAAATGTGTCATTCCATCAATATTCCTGTCGTGGTGGGTGCAGTATTGGTCTTGTCCTACGAGTTGGGGAATGAAAGGCTTAAGTCGTTTGAAAATCATTTTGGTCAGTAGTTTATAGTCTGTATTGAGTAGTGAGATGGGCCTGTAGTCACTTGGAGAACTGTTATGTGTTGTTTTTTTGGCTAATAGTGTAATATATGCTTCGTTGAAATTTTCTGGAAGTTGTTCTGTTTTAATAGCGTCACTATACAGTCGCAGTAATAGAGGACTTATTAAGGGTAAAAAAGTCGTATAGAACTCAAATGTCAGACCGTCCGGTCCGGTAGATTTATTGTTTTGTGTCGAGTCTAGTGCAGTTTTAAGTTCGTCTAGAGTAAATGGGGTCCCCAAAAATTCTTCATCAGCCTGCTTCAACTGTTTACAATATTTTAGAAACCATTCTTGAGCCTCCTTATTTATAGGTTCCAACTGATAGATATTTGTAAAATGACTCGTGAAAACGTCTTCAATTTTGTCTTCGTCTTCAACTTTGGAGCCGTGTATATCAAGAACACTTATTATGCATTTGCTTGACTGGACATTTTGTTCAATTGACAAAAAGAGTTTATTAGGACCTTCCTGACTAATATAGTTTCTGCATCTAACTTCGGCTACTTTGTAGATGTAGTTGTTTAATTCTTCCAGCTTTAAAGAGGCTTGTGTTCTATCTATTTCATCTTCAGCGTGTACTAGTGTGTGCTTAATCAGGCTTGTGTTCTATCTATTTCATCTTTAGCGTGTACTAGTGTGTGCTTAATCAGGCTTGTGTTCTATCTATTTCATCTTTAGCGTGTACTAGTGTGTGCTTAATGAGGCTTGCGTTCTATCTATTTTATCTTCAGCATGTACTATGTGCTTCAGTTTCTCTAGTTCATGTTTTCTACGTTTCTGTACTAGTGTTGATATTACCTGACATTGTTGTTTATTGAATTTTTTACTAGTGTCCATATTTGTGCTAGGTTAACGTTTGGATTGTTTCAGTCTTGCAAGCAAGAGTTGAGTGTGTTTGAGATGAGTTCTATCGAAAGAGGTATTTCTAGAAGAGAATTATTAAATTTCCAATGACCTAGTTTTCCTTTTCTTTTTTTTTACTTTCCTTACTTATCGTGACTATTATTGCCTTATGATCTGAGTATTCCAGAGACTCTTCCAAATGAGCTACCTTACTTATATGGTACTCCGTTGGTACGTAAATTCTATCTAGTCTGGAAGTTACGGGATAAGCTTTATTCACCGAAGTAGTGTCCTGACCTGTGGGATTCACACTCCTGTACGCATCAAGTAATTTGAATTCACTCTCAATGTCTTTCAAAAATTATTAATGGTAGTGTTCATCTGTAAAGGAAGATTCACCGTTGCTGTGTACTGCTTGTCTAGTGTGGATGTGATGTAATTAAAATCCACTCCTAAAATCAAACTATCCCCTCTATATGTGTTGTGTAATTTTTCACTCAAATATTCAAAAAATTCCCGGTTCTCTGTTTTTTTCGCTGGTGCATAGATGTTAGCCAGTGTAATTGTTTCATTTCTTGTTTCCACTTTTAATGACTACTCTCCCTTTATTGTCACTATACTTGTGTACTATTTTAAACCTATCTGACACTTGAAAGATGGCTACCCCCCCTGGATCTGCTACCATAACTAAAACACCCTTCCTTAAAGCCCATATCTGTTGTGTATATGTGTGCTTTGTGTTCTGTGCCTAAATTTGTTTCTTGTAAAAAAATAAAGTCTGGTTTGTACTTTCTCGATAAATGAACTACGTATTTTTGTTTGTTTGTGAGTCCATGAATGTTGAGGGTCAAAAACGTGATGTCCTCCATGATTATATATTTAAATGGGTTTGTTTGTAACTAAGGTGTATGTGTGTTTTTGTGAAAATTGAATTGATATTTGATTCCGGTAAGAAAATAGAGTCCGGTTTGCGTGTTTCAGATGAGTGAACTATGTATTTTTTTTAAATTTTTCAGACTTCGAATGTTAAGTGAAAGAATTGTAATGTCTGCCATGATTGTGTGTTGGTGGGTTATTGCGTTGTGTGTGTGTGTCTGACACTGTGTGTGTGTGTGTGCCTACTATTTAAAAATGTTCATGTGTTTGGCGGTGTGTCAGGGTCCTCCCCCTCGTCAATAACTAGAGGTGCAGGAGAGCTGGGGATATCTTTCAACACCACCATTTCCTCTCCCGTTCTCCCCCTTTCCTTCTCACCCCAGAGCCTTCCCCCCCCCTGGTCATCTGAGCTAGAGGACAGAGAAAGAGTCCTTTTCCTGTTTGTTTTGTTTGAAGAGCTGGGCTCCAATCTAGCGTGTCCGGTAGTTTTCATTTTTGTGTGTGTGTGTTAGACCCTGTGCTACTTTCGCATTTTTTTTGGGGGGGAAAGGGTACTCCTCCCACTGTCCATGCGTTTTTCAGGTGTTGTACCTTGTTTTTACTTTTTACTGGTTCGAACCCGTCTTCATCTACCTCAGGGGGGTATAGCCTTGGTCTGCCCCTTTTCACTATCTTTTTTTAAGACCGACGCATAAGTGATTTTTCTAGCTTCCAAGGACCTCTCAACGTCCTTTTTTGGACCCCTAGGGGCAGCCCTGTTGGCACATTGGTTTGACCAATGATCTTCCTTCTGGCAGAACCAACATTGCTGCCTTCTCCCCGGTGTAGTAATTAAGACCTTGTAGGTCCTGGGGTCTTCTTCATACTTCAGCTGTATGTAATGGGGTAGCTCGGTACCCTTGCGGGGTTTAATCCAAGCCGCCCACTTGTCACTAGCCCCTAGCCTAAAAGCTTCTATTTTGCAGCCTTCTTCGGCGAGGGCACTGAAAATCTCTTCAATTTTTTTCTTTGAAATGGTGACACCCAGTGGAGCGTTACTATTATTTTCTCCTCCTCCAGGGTGGTAACTTCCACCCTGAAAGTGTCTTCGCTACCAAAGACCTTTCCTATGATCCTGTTCCTCACCACCGGTGAGGAAACACCCAGGAACCATAGGAAAGGGTTCTCAAACCGGTACAGGGAACCCACCTCCTCCGGCCCGAGCCTCAAGGCGGCGACGATGGACGCCATCGAAGCTCGAACTGCTCCCTGTCCGGAGAGTTTTATTAGTAGAGTACCTGGTTGGTGGACCAAGCCACCCTCCAGATCCTTTTTTTCTATTAGGAATGTCTTTATAGACATAGTAGAAAAAAAGGAAAAAAAAAAAAAAACAATCACAAGACAATAGAACACACTCCTTAAGAAGTGAATTGGAGACACAACACTCCTAACACTCCAAAAGAAAACAAGAAAGTTCAAAAACCATAAATCCAAATGAATAGAAACTCCAAAGAAAACACAAATAAAGACCAAAAAAAATACTTCCAATAGATCAGATTAATCAGTGGAAACAGAGGCCTCAAATGCTGCCTCGACCTGGGAGACCTTGCTGATCATGGTGCCTCCTGTGCCAGGTAAGTCGTGACGACTATGGTTCATCTCGTAAAACACGCTTTTCGTGTGACTGGGTAGCTCTATTTTGGAGAGGCCTTTCTGTCCACAAATATCGTATGTTAAACTGGCATTCGCTTTGATGATATAGGAGCCAGTCTTTTTTTCATATGGAACGCTTTTCTTCCAGAGCTGCGGCCCAGGTTTTTTTCGCTTTCTTGGTCACCGTCTCCGCGTAGTGCGGTCTATGGCTATGTCCTCCCAATGGTCAGTATCAATGTACACGTTTTTGAGGTCCCGTTTGATTACATCCAACTAACTGAAGTGCTGGCGACCAACTTTTCGTGAGCCAGACGCGAGCTGCCAGTAAAGAATGTCTTTCGGGATCATTGGCCTCCTTCAGTCGTAGGACGACTATGGTTCATCTCAGAGCACACTTCCTCATGTGGCTGTGGAGCCCTATTTTGGAGAGACACTCCCGTCCACAGATAGCGCAAGTTAGGGTCCCCTTGGCTTTTGCTTCGGTGGTAGAGGAGCTGGCCGTTTTTCGGTTTGTGCGTTTTTCTTCCTGGGCTGAGACCCATGTACTTTCACTGTCCATAGCTTTCTTTGTCACTGTCTCTCTCCACCTGTTGCGGTCTAGAGCTATGTCTTCCCAATTGTCAGTATTGATGTTCACTGATTTGAGGTAGCGTTTTATTACATCTATGTAACGGAGATGGGGGCGACCAGTTTTTCTTGTGCCAGTCGCGAGTTGACCATAGAGGATGACTTTCGGGATGCGCTTGTCCTCCATCCGGCGAACATGTCCAAGCCAGCGCAAACGGCGTTGTCTGAGGGCTGTAAAAATGCTGGGAATACCTGATCGCGCAAGGATCTCAGTATTGCACACTTTTTCTTTCCATGTGACATTCAAGATCCTACGGAGACATCTCAAATGGAATGAGTTTAGTTTTCTCTCTTGCTTTGCGTAGGTGGTCCATGATTCACTGCCATATAGCAGTGTGCTCATAACGCATGCCTTGTAGACTTCCATTTTGGTCACTGTGGTTAGCTTATGGTTATCCCAAACTCTTAGTTTGAGTCTAGCGAATGTCGAGGCAGCCTTCCCTATGAGTTTTTTCATCTCCTCTTCTAGGGACAGGTCATCTGTAATTGTGGATCCCAGATAGCAGAATTCGTTTACGGCGTCCAGCTTGTTATCGTCAATGAGGATGGAGGGTGGTGCTGTAGTAGGTGGTCCCATAACATTTGTTTTCTTCGTGCTAATAGTCAAGCCATATTCTTTACAGGCCTGAGAGAAGCGGGACATTAGTGACTGAAGTTCCTCTTGTGTGTGTGCCACTACCGCTGCGTCATCCGCGAATAGCATATCTCTTACGAGGGTGGCTCTGATTTTAGTTTTGGCCCTCAGTCTGGCAATATTTAGGAGTTTGCCATCAAATCTGGAATGGAGATAGATGCCTTCAGTGGATTTGTCAAACGCGTTGTGGATTAGCAGTGAAAATAGTATTCCAAAAGAGGGTTGGGGCCAGGACACATCCTTGTTTAACTCCGCTGTTTATACTGAAACTTTCAGAGCTGGCACCGTTGAATTGCACTGTGCCCATCATATTTTGGTGGAAAGATATGATTACATTTAGTAGCTTGGGTGGGCAGCCTATTAACTGTAAAATTTTAAAGAGGCCATCTCTGCTAACTAGATCGAAGGCCTTTGTCAGGTCAATAAACGCAATGTATAAAGGCATCCTTTGTTCTCTGCACTTTTCCTGGAGATGGCGGATGGAGAAAATCATGTCAATCGTGGATCTCCCTGAGCGGAAGCCGCATTGTGATTCTGGGTAGACCCGATCAGCGAGTTTTTGTAGCCTGGGAAGTATCACTCGAGCAAAGACTTTGCCTACAATACTTAAGAGGGAGATTCCCCTGTAATTGTTGCAGTCGCTTCTGTCACCTTTGTTCTTATACAGTGTAATGATTTTAGCATCCCGCAGGTCTTGTGGCACAGCACCTTCTTGCCAACATTTACAAAGCAGTTCGTGTAGAGGTTGGATTAGAGTAGTTTTGCATTGTTTTAGAAGATCTGGGGGGATACCATCGCATCCGGGTGCTTTGCGGGCAGCAATGTTGTCTATGGCTTTGTTGAGCTCTGAAAGGGTGGGTGTTTCATCTAGCTCGTTCATTGTGGGTAGTTGTATGATGGCTTTAAGGGCTGAGTCAGAGACTGAGCTTGTTGTGGCGTAGAGCTCGGAGTAATGTTCCACCCATCTGTGCATTTGTTGGCACTTGTCTGTGATAATTTCCCCAGTGGTTGATTTCAGAGGTGCTGACTTGTTTTGGGAGGGTCCGAGAGCCTTGTTGATTCCTTCGTACATCCCTCTTATGTTGCCCACTTGGGCTGCGAGCTGAATACTCTCACTGAGCTCTACCCAGTATTCATTGGCACAGATCCTTGCTGTCCTCTGTGCATTGGCTCTAGCTTCTTTCAGGTTTAGCAGGTTGTGTTGGGTAGGTTTTGCCTTGTAAGTAGCGAGTGCATCTCTCTTTGCTCTGATGACAGGTGCTAAAATAACTGCTTTAGAGTCGAACCAATCATTTTGTTTTGTAATTTTTCTTCCAAAGATTTCCAGGGAAGTCTTTTGTATGGTGGACTTGAGGTGTTCCCATTTTTCAGTTGCTGTATTCTCAGAGATATTTTTATACTCGCGTTCAAAAGATTCCGCAAACTGTATCTGGAGATCAGGTTGACACATCTTGCTTACATCCGATTGGGGTCTTCCAATCTGCTTGGTATGGTGGATTTTTTGGGGGAGGAGATTGATCTTACAGCATACCAAGGAGTGATCTGTGTCGCAGTCTGCACTGTGGTAGGACCTGGTAAGCTTGACAAATTTTAAGCACTTTTGTCTTACCATGATTAGGTCTAGTTGGTGCCAGTGTTTGGAGCGAGGGTGCCGCCAAGATACTCTGTGCTGCGGTTTAGTCTTGAAATAGGTATTAGTGACGCAGAGGGAGTGTAGTGAGCAAACCTCGAGGAGCCTTTGTCCGTTTTCATTTACTTTTCCGACACCAAAACGCCCAATACAACTGTCCCATGCAGAGTTGTCAGATCCAACGCGTGCATTGAGGTCGCCGAGGATGATAACCTGTTCCGTGGTTGGGATCTCGCTAAGAGCAGACGAAAGGTTGTCATAAAACATATCTTTGGCCTCTGGTGTGGAACTCAGAGTAGGAGCGTAGGCACATATCAAAGTCACATGTCCAATAGATGTGTTAAGGCGTAGTGATAGGAGTCTTTCTGAACCGTTGCACTTCAGCTCTACTGTGTTCAGCAGTGTGTTCTTAACTGCAAAACCAACGCCATGTTCCCTTACTTCACTTTCGGCTTTGCCTTGCCAGAAGAAGGAGTAGTCTTTTTCTTTGATTGATCCAGAGTCAGCTAAACGAGTCTCCTGAAGGGCGGCAATGTCTACTTTGAGCCTGGACAGTTCATCGTTTATTATTGCAGATTTTCTGACATCTTCTATGTCTGGTAGGTTTTCATTAAGTCCAGTTTGTAGAGTACGCACATTCCATGTGCCCAGTTTAAGAGTGGAGCTCCTCTTTTTTTTCTTCATGTCGACTGGTACATTGGCTTTGTGCCTGCTTTTCAGATTTTGTCCTATCCTCGTGTACCCAAACGAGGAAGACAGGCATGACGGGACAGCACCTTATTGGCTGGGGGCTGCCCAGCTTGAGGCGGGCGGTAGCTGTCCATTGGAATCCTAGGATCCCTCCCACCGACGAAAGTGGCCCCTGGCGCCCTGCTCTACGTCAATTGAGCATTCGAGCTTATAACCGGTGACTGCCACTTCCCGTGTTTGGCCGACGCCTAAGGCGAAGCTGGAGTGTCCTCTCCAGTTTTTTAGGCTAGGGCTTTGAATAAGTGAGATGAAAGCCTGGGCATTGTTTATGGTCGGAACGATGTCGCCCACACAGCAGTTCCCCCCTCTCCGCGCAGCTGATGTGACCAAAGGAACGGAGTATCCGGTACAGTTTGGGATCAGTAGCGCCGCAGGATCTGCCAGGCTGTAGAACGGTGTGCCACAGTCTGCCTAAGGGTCACCAGCTCCTGATTTTTCCTCAGGGTTGTCTCCCGAAGCCTTTCCCATGTTTGGGTATAGCCGCAGGGCAGCGGAGGTTTGGATTCAGAGTTTTCCTTCTCCTAGATGGGTAGCCAACCAAGGCTAACGAGCCCCTTCTGCCCGAAGCTTACTGGTTTAGGCGCCAGTTGCTCGCCTTTGCCCCTTCTCCTGTCTGTGGTAACGGTTCCGCCAGGCTCAGTAACTGAGCCACACGTGAAGGCCAGGAGTTGGACTGGTTGTCAGAGGCTATTTGAGACGCATGCCATTGGAAGCACTTTGTAGGTAATGATGGGCTTAAGACCATTACCACTTCCGGCGTTAACAATCTTTTAAGGGAGATAATCAAGTAAAAAAAAAAAAGCTGGTAGAAACCTATCACAGTGATTAATACAAAGAAAAATATTTTAACAGTGATCCGATACCACAAGTGGGCTGTACTTATGTTATTGCGTATTTACGAAAGAAATACCTTCTCAGCTATACTGATCTCGTCATCAAAATAAACCACGATTCGATCCTGCATAAAGATTGGGCAGTCATCAAACACTCTTGTGATATTGCCACCTTTATTCATCAATTCACACACCTGAAATAAAGCGTAAAAATATATACTTGTTTTAACTTTATCAGCATCATATAATATCAGGCCCTCTGAAGAACTATATATACGTATATATATAGGTCTTAATTATTTTAAATTTAGTCGAAGAAAGACTATGGTTCATCTCGAAAACTTTTTCGTGTGACTTTTGAGCCCTTATTTGGAGAGACACTCCCGTCCACATATATCGCAGGTTAAGGTGGCTTTCTCTTTGATGGTAGAGGTGCCGGCCATTATTTTAGTAATTACATAAGTCTATAACCTATATTGATTTGATAAAAATAATACTCTTTTTTTTTTATTGCTTGTAAAACATTATTGATATTTCAACCGGGCACAATCTTTGATTTCGAAGATTTTGAATTAGTGCATTTATTCACATGACCACACTAACCTAGTTGCGACATACGTCAAGACCACGCAGCCAATCAGGAATATTTTTGTGACCTATCAACACCTGATTGGGTTGGTTCTAAATGAACTGTACATATTATCCAAAAAATTGAAGCTAACATATACACCGTAAATAATTGATTTAAAGGTGCACTCAATGGTTGTAAAATAAATCTATATTATGATTCTAGTTTTTGTTTTTAAACCCATCTTAACTTATCATTATTATTACAAGGTATCGGATTTGAGTGGTATGAAAACAACACTTACAGCTCCGTAATTATCATTTTTGATCCAACCAAAATCTACTGCGGTGAAAGAGCTATATTCATAGAAAAATGTTGGCATTAGATACAGACTTATGATTGTCTTTTCTTTGATTCCGCCTTTCGCTATTAGAGCGTTGACATTGTAGTCCTGGCAACAGAAATCGTTTAAATCAACATTCAGGGCTTTTTATACGATTAACATTATAAGTATCACAGAAATACGAATAAATCTGAAAAGGTTTCAGATAGAATCAAGTACTTTCAATTTTGTATACATCAATAAGTAGGCAATACTTTTTCTTTTAAATGAACGAATATCAATTTCAATTGTCCCACCTACATAGACGCCCATATAAAATCTTGTATTCAACCCATTTGTGCAGAATTGACTAGGATAAGAAAATATGTGCAATATGTATAAAAGGAAATAAAAAGATTTAAAAAAGAACGACCACATAATTCCACAATTTTTTTTTACTTAAATATGAAAACTTCAAAAAACTTCTCTATGTTGAATAATTTCGACTCTTAGTATTTTTTAATGACATCTGTTTATCTGTCTGGTAATTTTGTTACAGGAAAACAATATTATAATATTATACTCTCAAATTTCAGTATTAAAAAGACAAAATGATAAACTGATGTATTGACGAAACCTCAGTTCGGAACATAAACCAAAGAACTTGTTCTGAAGTAAGGGATAAGAGTTAACTCCCAAGAACTTGAACCGAGAGCTGCAAATAGCTAACTCAGGCAACCAACTAGTTAACTCTTTCATTGCGGTATTATTCTAGGGGAATAACTTTGCTAACGCTAGCAAGTGGGGTGCTACTCTTACAAAATAACTTGGTAAACAATACTCAGAAAGACACAAGGATAGAGGCGTCTTTCTAATTCCATATGCTAGGAAAAATTCGTACAAGCGCTTTTTCTTCTCTAGTGCCATTACAGAATGGAATGGGTTGCTTGAATCAGGCAGGTAAACCAACGACTTAGCAGAGTTTAAGTCACTGATTAATAAGCATGACTAGATTAATACATGAAATGCATTGGACATTATTAACTTCTTCTTTGAAATAATGTCTGTAATCTTTAGGAGAAAATAAGAAATGTAATCTTAAAAGGTTAAATCTTTTAGTAAATCTCGATTTTTTTCATGAATTTTTTAAATATATATTTCCTTTTTCTGTACTCAGTTTTAACTCAAAAAAAAAATTCTTGAATAGTTTATTTTATTTATTACACCTTTGTATTCAATGTATTTTCCTATTTAAAAAAAATCAAATATGTTTAGATTATATCATCCAATAAGGAAGTTAGTTTTAGTAGACCTACCCCCTACATTTTTGTTCATCCCGGAAAACCTTTTTTTTCTAATCAAGACAATGCGCATAGAAAGAGTTAATATAAAAGTGTTAAACTGAACGAAACATCACATGGCATTTCCTAATACGTTGTCTTTTTTATTATTTTCTCCTTTCTAGAATTCTAACACTCTCTTAATACTAGTAAACAATAATATGACATGTAAATTGTTAATGGTTAAACGTACAATGCTTCGATCGTCTGTTGTATTGTTAACACTGTAAACTTTAGAATGGTGCATGCTAGAAATAGACATGTTAAATCTTGGTCCAAGTCTTTGTGAATAATATGCCCAAGCATCTATGATTACGAAATCCGCATGTCTGAAAGTAATTATGAAAAAAAAAATTTGGTATTAGTTTACGTGACTGGAAACGCTAAATCAGGTTTCTCTTATATTTTAAGAATATGCAGAAAAAAAATGCAGATTACAAATATGTAATTTGATTTCCTCGGAGATAAATAGTTTTTAAAATATAAATTTTTAAGTTTTATTTCTTATTACCATATATGTTATCATTGGAAATGCGGTATTTTGGGTTTAAGCCTTACTACTAGACTATCTCCCTTGAATTACTTGCCAGCTTTTTTCTGTTGCTGTTTTGTCTTTCTAGCAGCTATTAGATCTAATATTAAAATTCATTTAAAATGATAGCATAAGAACAAAAAACTCTCTTAAAAAAGTTATGGAAAAAATGAAGAAACAACTTCATCAATTTATTATTAACATTTTTTTAGACCTTCATTTCAGTAAATACACTTAGAAATGCATAAGTTGACAGCATAAGAACAAAAATCTCTTTTTAAAAAAGTTATTGAAAAAAGAAGAAACATTAAAAACAACATGGTGGTCAGTAAAGGTATCTGGGCATCTAAGCTATAACCAAAGATTTAATTGCATAATTCATTAAAAATAAAAGATGACATACTGTAGCAGGTTTTGTCTTGCAGTGGTAGATGGCTGGCTGACTTCGGTAAATGGCTCAGGAGATGTTTGAGAGTCTTGTATGGGTGCATTCGATGTCACCGACAAACACTATCACAAGAATAAGTGAAGAACTAGGTCCAGACTGTTGGATATCTTGTAACAACATTTTATCCGTAATTACAGTCAGAAATCGATGTTATCACCTTGAAGTCTTAATACCAACTTATAAGAAGTAGCATAAACAAACTAAGCCTCACTGTTCATGACGTCAATAAATGTTCAAAGTCCTTCAACTATGGTGCGTCGCTACTATAAGTGCCTAACAGTTGCTCCGAATTCATCCGCCCATGGTTACGCTGACTTCCGCTGCTTGTTAGGTAATGCACATAAACCGTCAGGTTTTGATTTTTTTAAAACACGAATGTATTATCTTTACTTATCTTTAAAACTACAAACTACCCACAACTGTAATGGACCTCATTCACCAATCGTAAACAAACGACATTCAACCACGTGATTCTCTAACTCTTCTATACAAATTTTATTAATTTTTAATACACAATGGCTATCACGTGACAGTTTTTTTTCGTTGTTTTATAAATATTATCGCGTGACTAAATGTTGTTTGCTTACGACTGATGAATGAGTTCCATTCTACTATCCACATAAAAATGTTCCATCTCTCACAATTATATCAGACGTGACTGGCAGAAATACTGCTAGCAACAAAGATCTTTTCAGAAAAGTAGCTATGTCTTCACTCGTCACAGTTGACTGTTCGTCTAACGCTGGGCCGATGTCACGACATAAGAAATAGCAGCGAATTATTGGTCTTAACTGCTTACAGGCTGTACGTCGCAGGTCAGTGTTCAGGCCGTGTGGTTGTCAAAAGAGTTGAGCCAAAGGCTTTTCAAACTCTTGGCTTGTAAGACTGCTTAAACAAACCACTCTGTCTGGAAGAGATCCAAGTCATTGTCTATGTAAGACATTGCTAGTTACGATGTATCTGGTAGTCCGGATGCATGGACTAAAAAATATGGCCGAAGGCCGAGCACACCTGAACCCACGCCATTTATTTCCTGTTTTACCAAGCTAAACGTGCAGGACTCGCCATTAGCATAACGGTCCCTTGAGGAACGGCGCATGGATTTTCGACAGGAACGTGGAACCTCTCTTTCAACTCCACACCATGCAATAGGAAAACTCTCGCACTCCCTTGGACACTCCCACAGGAGTCTTATTTTGCAATTCATTTAACCTAATCACGTCCTCAAATGATCGTTTCCACCTGAAGGGAACGTTGAGGCAGAAGAGCGTACTACTAGGCCTACTGTAACGATGTGCCTCGGTTGGGCTGTGTATTTGTAACAGCTGGCTACACACACACACTTAGCCCTATCCGCATCACCACTAGAGTTATAACAACATCAATGTCAAAAGTATTTAAAGATAAAGGGGGAAGGGGTAGTGGTAAAAAGAAAACAATATCTAACCAGGCACCAAAATCAACGGGTGTAGCCGATGTTGAACGCTAGTTTTAATGAAAAGTAGCCTGTTTCTTTATACATAAATAAACATAAATACATTAATTAACAATATACATAAATTAATGTATTGTCTTAGTTTACAGCTTCTGGGAGGCCTAACCCTAACCCCAGATCTAAGATTTAAACATTTAACAGCGTCGCCAGGGGTTATGCTTTGTCAGAATACAGAACACAATTGACTGACTGGAGAACTGAAGAGAAATCATTGACTATTTATTGTTATGCAATATTTACAATGCAATGAGATGATTGTATATAATTGTATAGTAGACATCAATATCATACATATTTTACAGCCCTTAGCGACCTTAGGGGGTGGCAAGGGGGGCAACCGCTCCAGGCCCCGCGGCTGAGGGGGCCCAGCGATGGGAGATTTTATTGTCATCAACTTCGAAAACTAAATCAGTTCTCATAAACTAGGACTTGTTAGTCAATGTTTTTTTAGTATCTTTATGATACCAATTACCATTTAAGTTCTTAACATAAATTTTTGAATTTGAAATACAGTTCAGTTTCGGTAAAGACAGAATAAAATGATCTGCCGCCTCTAAGTTAGCTCCTTGAAGACTCAAAGGACAATGTTCTTGTAGCATCTATGAAAACAATGCGCTGAAGTCTTGTGTTTCTTAAGTGATGACATTACATCTACCGCCTACTAAAACAATTTGAAAACTGGGATTAAAACAAAAAATGAAATATTCAGAAAGCGTAAAAAATTGGTAACCGAATACTGTACAATTGACAACTCAAAATTTCGTATTGTATAACCACTGTACTGCAATTCGTTTTACTTGGCTCTCTTGAGATGTGGTCCTTCCCCAGAGCACTTTTGGAAAACAATCGAAACGCCACGGGTCTGTCGCCAGTACTTTCTATAAGATCACATGTTTATCTTAGTAGAAATCTATGCGTAGAGCTTTAAATCGAACAGATGTCCCGCGTCTTTCTTAGTGCTTGACCACGCTGGCCTGTGCAACGTGTGTCAGCAGACCACACACACACGGCTACCTTTCCAGCGTCGACAGTTTATTTAAAACAAAGCTATAGCAGCAAAGCGAAGACCTGATTGAGAAGCATAGTTTAAACAAGCCTAAATATAATAAAAATCATTTTATAAGAAAAAAAATCAACAAACTTATGTAAGGGAAAGAATTCCTCACAACTATACCTTTCAATAATACAAAAGTTATTTCCTTTTTCGATCTCAAACAATATAATTAATTATCAATAATTAACTATTTGGTTATTTGTTTAAATTGGTTCATGTGTTGTCAGGCACAATAAATAATTGTTTTAAGTCTCAACCTGAGTAGCGAATGGGTGCGGGAGAAATAACGTGTTCAATTATCTAAGGGGACTAAACCCTACATATTTAGACGAATCTATGAATACTAAAGGATTAATTTTCCTTGTTGGTATCAAACAAAATAATTAGGTACCAGTAATTTAATGACGAATTGGTTATATTTCAATCGGTTTTTATCTTTTTTTTATGCCAATAAATAATTTTGCAAGGATTCAACATGATCCGAGAATGGGTGTGGGATTAAAAAACTGTACAAACGTTTTACCCTACAGACAGACAGATAAACAGACATAGTGAGTTGATACTTTCTACCAGACAGACAGATAAAAAGACAGACAGTGATATAAGCTTTGTAAAAATTACCTTAACAGGGGAAAACATAAAACATTCACTGAGGTAACGAGACAGCGCGTACTAAGCGTACTTGTATTAACTAGTCTGGATCATTCATGTAATTAAAGTTAGTAATAGATCTAGAGTAACACTAACAAAAAAAAAGCATTCATAAAAATAAAAAAAGGGGAAACAACTTCAATTTTAACTCATAGCTCAAGCCTTCTCAGGCTTCTCAGGCCAACACGGTAGCCACTCTGCTAGAGGATAGCCTATGAACATGGAAGGTTGTTTATATTTCAGGTTTGTGTTTAATAAGACTCAGATGACATATAAAAAAGGGACTACTTCAGCTTCACCACTTAAGTCAAGTAAAATGTATTTCCCATATTCGATACCAAACAAAAAATATAAATGCCAATGGCCAATTAACTAATGGGTTAATTTTTAATCTTTTTATTCTATTTTTTTATATTGATTCTTGTGTTTTCAAAAAAAAAAATCATTGTGCAAAACTTCAGCTTGATCAGAGATTGGGTTTGGGAGAAATAACGTGTTCAAACATTTGACCAGACAGACAGACAGACAGACAGAGTGAGTTGATATAAGCTTTGTAAAAAAAAAAATCTGATTTTGCAGGCAAATAAACAAAGATAATACTACAAATAGAAATTATTTTTTACCAAATAATCAACAAGGCAGAAAAGTTATTAGGAAAAGAAACAGTAGAAAAGTAATTTAGTTGCACGTTTACACACGCAGCCAAGGCTTGACCTAAATTTGCATCTGTATAAGTATTGAATAGAAATACTAAGTAATCCTCCTCAGTTCAATCTCTTCAAATTAAAAAAAAAACCAACCTGTATATCCTAGACACGTTGTGTAATTGGTTTACGCCTTTTTTTCTGTCGTCTATACGTCCAAACAGTAACAGTTTAGGTTTGCCAGACCGCTTCGATTCCGCTGTTAAATCTTTTTGTAGGTCCTAAAAAAAAAAAAAAAATGTAACACATTCGTACAAGTGACCCTTCTGTCCTAGTGCTAGGAAATGGAATGGGTTGCCTGAATCAGCTAGGAAAACCAACGGCTTCACAGAATTTAAGTCATTGATTAACATGCATGTATAGATTGACACAGGGCACGTATCCCGAATTGGGGACGAGCGTATGCAAAAAGGCAGTCTTTTTTGGTGAGCTAAAGGGTGGTCGACGTAACAAAGGTGCCCCAAGAAAAAGCTTAAAAGACCAACTTAGACGCCAACTTGCTTTAGCTGGCATGCGGCCTCAGAAAGAGACAGCTGGAGGTCACTCACAAAGGTCGCGAAATACACATGAGTCCAAAAGAAAATCCGCTGCCGAGGACAGACGCAGACTGCGAAACGAAACTCTAAATCGACCTCCTGCGGACAATGGTTTTGCTTGCCCTGGATGTGCCAAAATATTTAGGTCACAGTTGGGGCTGCGCAGCCAACGGAAATACTGCATTCCTCACTGATCTTCGGACTCGAAAACAAGCCTTATTATTATTATTATTATTATTATTATTATTATTATTATTATTATTATTATTATTATTATTATAGATTGACACGTAAAATCCGTAGGACGTAAACATCTTTTTTTTTTGAAGTGACGTCTGTAATGTATTAGTGTGACGAGCACATTTGCCGAGGATTATATTCTCAATACTTGACAATTCAATGAAATGAAGAAAGAAACATCTCTCTGTATTTTCTTCAAACTTCTTTAATAACTTCTTCAACTTTCACATCAAAATTAACTTCTTAATTCAATTACAACTTGACTTGATACTTCATAAATAAACTTAAATGATACATGAAACTTCATTTAGTATAACTTCAACTTCAACTGCTAAAACTTTACTTAATGGATCCTCTAATAACATATAACTTATTACTGAGAGAGGACCAACGCTCTACAAGAACTACTACTATGCGAGGACCCCGTCTAACTCACTTTCCCTTAATTTATACTTTCTTTGATCGTACGTTCCAGAATCCTGGAACCTTCTCAGATCATTATTTTAGTAACTTTGACCTTCTAGAAGCTGACGTGTGCTATTTTTTCCCTTAACCTCTTTCTTCGATTGGATATCTAAAATTAACTTGTTTACGCTGGACACTTGCACGAGCTTCTAGAAACTGGTTGAAATAGGTCACAGACTCGACTCGTGACAATTAGACAAGATAAGATAAGATAAGATAGAGTCTTTACCTCAGGTACTGAAAGATTGACCATGGCTATACTTAGGGGGGTGAGATCCTGGTCAACAGGTCCACGTAAATGGGTGTATAGGTTTATGGAGGTGTGTAAGATTTGAAATTAGTTGGTGACGGGAGATTGAAAGATTTAGCTGAAGATTTTGTTCTGAGTGAGTTCGTCTAGAGTTGTTGGAAGTTAGAGATGTGATATGATTGTGTTAGAGTAAGGAAGTCTGTAACTATTTATGTATCAGATTGATCTGTATGATCCACATACATTGTACTGTAGATATTGTCAATAGTTCAATACATCATTTATTAACTATTTGAATGAGTTGAGTCCTCTTGGAGTGTGTGCTAGTGTTTTACTGATAGATGTTCTTGTGTTCCTGTCGTTTAAAGACTGAACTAGACTTGGAGTTGCTCACCAGCTATTTTGTAATTGATAAAGTAATTTATTATAATTTATTCTGCTGATTGTTTTTTTTACTGCTAACTGCTATACACTAGAATGATTACGGATTATGTTATCAAATATTTCTACAAACTTCATAATCACTATCAGAAGTATCAGAATAAAGTTACCTGTATTTAGCCATATTTCTTTTCCCGCATAGATCTATGCATGACTAAATTAACATATGAATACGTAGGACGTAACTATCTTCTTTGTTTAAATCTTTAAGATAAGAAAATATTTAAAAATGTTCGGTACTTTTGTTTCAATCAAGATCTCTCTGAAGATTCGTTACCATGGACGCCCGCAGGGGGGGTGCAAGGTGGTGAACTTGCACCCCCCCCCCTGTTGGAATCTGAGCAGCCAAATTCAAGCCTCTTTTTTTTTGCACCATCAGATCAATTAAAATCTAAGTAGCAACTGAACAAGTAGTGCTTCCACTGGTGACTGAAGTACAGTTGTAGTAGACTAGCCTAGGCTTAGAAATTGATGGCGGACCATGTACGTGCACCCCTCTAAATTCTGAGCAGCCAAATTTTAGCCAGTTTTTTACACCTTCAAATCAATTAACTTCTGCTAGGAAGCAACTTAACGTGTAGTGCTTCCACTGAAATAAAGTTAATAAGGATAAGCTATTATTGTAATCAACAAGAAAAGGCTAATCTGCAATTCACGTCCGACCATGTGCGCTTTATTAGTTGGTAGCAATTCAATATTCTATAGCACGTTAGTCGTGACGATTTGTTTTCATTAGCACACATTATAGTCATCATTTTATTTAGTAAAGGCCTAAAATATGATTTATTTTTTTTTGGGAGGAAAAATCCTTGCCGGCTGTCTTTGGATTTGATATACAGTAGAGCGTCGTTTATCCGACTCAATTGGGACCGGACACCGTTCGGATACGCGATTGTTCGGATAACCGAAAACCGAAGCGATCCATGCAGTATATGCAACCGGACACTATACGAATATTGAAAATCATCACATGCGGGACACGTGCGTGAAGAACGAGCAAAATAGGTGACAAATGTCGCAATTTTACCTCACCTTGGGTTTTTTCGTCACTTTTCGCCTCGCGCGAAACAACTGTTGAGCATTGCCTGTTCGAAAACGTATTCATACAGTATATGTGCATTACAGTACATGTGGTTGATAAAAAAAAAAAAAACTAGTCCGGATATTTGACGCTCCGGATAATAAACGTTCGGATAAACGACGTTCTACTGTATGTGAAAGTTTTTTTGAACAAGATTGAAGAGTGCAGTCCCCTTGTATATGTATTTAAGTCTTGCGGAGTTGCGGTCAATAAACTAGCAGGTTGAGCACGTCCACCAGTTTACGCTAGAAGAGATGTAGGAAAGTACCCGATAGCACCCGAGTCCAAGCGTTGATTTGTATCGACGGAGCACTGGCAGCAGAAACCAAAATACACGTGCAGTAGCAGCATGAATTAACTTCGTTTTCTTGGTATTTCAGTAATGAAAATGCAGATTTCTTAGGCACTAAATAGGTGTGTTTGAGCGTTGGATTTGTTGATGACTATTGTACTCGAGAAGAATTTCATTGTTTTGTCACTGTTGTTCAGAGAGACACATTGCTTGTGTCTAACGTCATTGTCAGCGAATACATTATGTACAGTCTAGACATGGACAAACTACTCGGCCAAGGCTACGATGGCTGCTATGTGATGGCTAGCATTCAGAACTGTGCTCAGGCAATGATTCGTGAAAAATATCCAAAACAGACCTTGTCCGTTGCGCGTCTCACAGACTTAAACTTATTATCATTGATCTGAATGACGTTGCAAATATATGTAATGCTGTTGGTGTCAAGAAGATTATCTATTTCTTCCGTAATAGCCCCAAGCGAGAGGGTCGGTGTTAAATTTACCTCTTTTGTGTCAGACACAACAGACAGAGAAATTTGAATTCATTCGCGCTGTAAGTCAAAACTTCGAAAAGATCTTTGACTGTTTGGCGTATTTAAAAATAACGGTTGTTAGTGAAACCTGACAAACTGCAGATGTGTAATCAGTGCCTGCTTCTCATGTGTTTCTGATTTGTCTTTTAATTGTCTTCAATTATTCATCTGTTCTTGAACCAGTTTGCGTGGTGTCGCAGTCTTTCTGTCTAAGCATAAGTGGCCACTTAACAGCCAATCAGCAGTCACATTAATGCCATAATCAAAAACCAACTTGACCATGCCGAGGAACACTTAAGGGATGGCATATTGAATAAGGCGACGCTGCTGGCAGACAAACAGGGTATTGAGTTGATGCTGCCGAAAATTTACAGACATACTCAGCAAAAATCACATGTTTGGATTTTGAGATTATTCCAGAACAAGGCTTTACATTCCGTGTCTTGATTCGTTAGTTTCTTCATTCACGTCTCACATTTCGAGCAATAATAATAATGTCAGTTCAACTTGTTTTGTCTACATCCTAAAACGATGCAAGAATATCAGAACTGCCAGATAAGCGTTCATTGCCGACTTGTCCATCGCGACGAGAAGTAATTTAATAGTAACGTTATTGACAGTTTTGGCAGCGTTTGCATTGCTTGTTTGATCGACCGTTGGGGTGCACGGGCCACACGGATAAACTTACTTACTTACGAACAGTAAATAGTTTGTTCAGGTGCTGTTGTTTTTTATTTTATGAAACAAATATTTACAGTGAACTTAATATCGCATTGGTATGGGGGCGAGATGGCACCTGTTCTTTTCTTTAATATTCTCAGTAATAAAAAAGTTTAAGTTTAACTTTGAGCCATAGGTGGCAACTTGCACCACTCTGCAAAAACATCCTGCGGGCGCCCATGTTTGTCTAATAGTTTGCAAATTGATTACTAAGACTCCAATGTTACTTCTGTTGTATTAAGTGGCATTTTAAAAACTTAAAAGAACTAATGGGACTGACTTTGGCTATTGGTTGATAAACTTGATTTGAGATCGGCTAGATGTGCCAGCATCAAAATAATCCAAAGTCATGTTGTGAGGTGTGGCGACAGTGCATCCTAGTTTACTAATGAATAATAATTAAGAAACTGACCTCAATAAAATCTGCCCAACGTTCTATATCGTAAAGATTTTTACGCCTTACTAAACCCATTCCTATGTCCACTTCCACTCCATCAAATCTGTTCTTTCGTAAATATTGTATGAACAATGGAATGAATTTAAGTCTTTTGGCTGGCGTTCTATACATCTCAAAAAAATGATTGGAGCCCACAGAGTTATAGAATGTTAACAAAACTTTCAGATTTGGGTGTTCTGCTTTAGCACTCCACATCCATGGATATCTGAAAGAGCAACACGTGACACAAAATATGAATAGATTATGAAGAAAATGTCGCGTATCTTTGAAAGACACAAACCATTAAGAAATTTTTTTTTGGGGGGGGGGGGCTTGCATTCTAATTACCATTTTTTACTTTGTTCTAAAAGTTAGTATTTTTTAAAAAAGCATTCCCAATTTTATCTTTGGTATTGTTCTTTATGTTCACAAGGAATAAAGTCCCACGAAATATAATAAAAAGAAGAGGCTATATGCTATTTTACATGATCTAGAAATAATAATAGATTGGGTCAGATTTAATTGATGGGGGCCTTGTACAGGAATACAAAAATTTACAGATTTAAAACATAGTAGAGCACTATGAATATATGATTATAATCTAACTCTGTCTCTATTACGACTATGTTTGCTAGACTACGTCTGTCTCTACTATGAGTATATCGTTATGATCTAAACTCTGTCTCTACTATGACTCTATATTTACTAGCCTAACTCTGTCTCTACTATGACTCTATGTTTACTGGTCTAACTCTGTCTCTACTTTGATTCTATGTTTACTAGTCTAACTGTCTCTACAATGACTCTATGTTTACTTGTCTGTCTCTACTATGACTCTATTTATACTAGTCTAACTCTGTCTCTACTATGACTCTATTTATACTAGTCTAACTCTGTCTCTACCATGACTCTATTTATACTAGTCTAACTGTCTCTACCATGACTTTATTTATTCTAGTCTAACTCTGTGTCTACCATGACTCTATTTATACTAGTCTAACTCTGTGTCTACCATGACTCTATTTATACTAGTCTCACTGTCTCTACCATGACTCTATTTATACTAGTCTAACTCTGTCTCTACCATGACTTTATTTATACTAGTCTAACACTGTCTCTACCATGACTCTATTTTATACTAGTCTAACTCTGTCTCTACCATGACTCTATTTATACTAGTCTAACTCTGTCTCTACCATGACTCTATTTATACTAGTCTAACTGTCTCTACCATGACTCTTTTTATACTAGTCTAACTGTCTCTACCATGACTCTATTTTATACTAGTCTAACTCTGTCTCTACCATGACTCTATTTATACTAGTCTAACTGTCTCTACCATGACTCTATTTTATACTAGTCTAACTCTGTCTCTACCATGACTCTATTTATACTAGTCTAACTGTCTCTACCATGACTCTATTTTATACTAGTCTAACTCTGTCTCTACCATGACTCTATTTATACTAGTCTAACTCTGTCTCTACCATGACTCTATTTTATACTAGTCTAACTCTGTCTCTACCATGACTCTATTTTATACTAGTCTAACTCTGTCTCTACCATGACTCTATTTATACTAGTCTAACTCTGTCTCTACCATGACTTTATTTATACTAGTCTAACTCTGTGTCTACCATGACTCTATTTATACTAGTCTAACTCTGTGTCTACCATGACTCTATTTATACTAGTCTAACTGTCTCTACCATGACTCTATTTATACTAGTCTAACTCTGTCTCTACCATGACTTTATTTATACTAGTCTAACTCTGTCTCTACCATGACTCTATTTATACTAGTCTAACTGTCTCTACCATGACTCTTTTTATACTAGTCTAACTCTGTCTCTACCATGACTCTATTTATACTAGTCTAACTGTCTCTACCATGACTCTATTTATACTAGTCTAACTCTGTCTCTACCATGACTCTATTTATACTAGTCTAACTCTGTCTCTACCATGACTCTATTTATACTAGTCTAACTCTGTCTCTACCATGACTCTATTTATACTAGTCTAACTGTCTCTACCATGACTCTTTTTATACTAGTCTAACTGTCTCTACCATGACTCTATTTTATACTAGTCTAACTCTGTCTCTACCATGACTCTATTTATACTAGTCTAACTGTCTCTACCATGACTCTATTTTATACTAGTCTAACTCTGTCTCTACCATGACTCTATTTATACTAGTCTAACTGTCTCTACCATGACTCTATTTTATACTAGTCTAACTCTGTCTCTACCATGACTCTATTTATACTAGTCTAACTCTGTCTCTACCATGACTCTATTTTATACTAGTCTAACTCTGTCTCTACCATGACTCTATTTTATACTAGTCTAACTCTGTCTCTACCATGACTCTATTTATACTAGTCTAACTCTGTCTCTACCATGACTTTATTTATACTAGTCTAACTCTGTGTCTACCATGACTCTATTTATACTAGTCTAACTCTGTGTCTACCATGACTCTATTTATACTAGTCTAACTGTCTCTACCATGACTCTATTTATACTAGTCTAACTCTGTCTCTACCATGACTTTATTTATACTAGTCTAACTCTGTCTCTACCATGACTCTATTTATACTAGTCTAACTGTCTCTACCATGACTCTTTTTATACTAGTCTAACTCTGTCTCTACCATGACTCTATTTATACTAGTCTAACTGTCTCTACCATGACTCTATTTATACTAGTCTAACTCTGTCTCTACCTTGACTCTATTTTATACTAGTCTAACTCTGTCTCTACCATGACTCTATTTATACTAGTCTAACTCTGTCTCTACCATGACTCTATTTTATACTAGTCTAACTCTGTCTCTACCATGACTCTATTTTATACTAGTCTAACTCTGTCTCTACCATGACTCTATTTATACTAGTCTAACTCTGTCTCTACCATGACTCTATTTTATACTAGTCTAACTCTGTCTCTACCATGACTCTATTTTATACTAGTCTAACTCTGTCTCTACCATGACTCTATTTTATACTAGTCTAAGTCTAACGGGATCAGGTTTTTAATTAATTGCGTCATTTTGTTTTCGTTTGTTTCTTTTTTTTTTTTTTATTTGGGGCCCACAAAATTCACTTTCACCTAAGGTCTCCAATCATCTAAGGTCTCCAATCACCTAAGGTCTCCAATCACCTAAGGTCTCCAATCATCTAAGGTCTCCAATCATCTAAGGTCTCCAATCATCTAAGGTCTCCAATCACCTAAGGTCTCCAATCATCTAAGGTCTCCAATCATCTAAGGTCTCCAATCACCTAAGGTCTCCAATCACCTAAGGTCTCCAATCACCTAAGGTCTCCAATCACCTAAGGTCTCCAATCACCTAAGGTCTCCAATCATCTTAGGCGGCCCTGTTCCCACCCATAAAAATGTACTTACATATCCGAGACTTGCCGGTCTACGTGTAGAGCATCATATTCATAATCCACGAACTTGATTTTAAGATAGGGGCATAAGGAAGTATCAATATTGTCAGTGTTTACCTTCAACTGTCTCATTGACCTTGCATGGAAGGTGCATACTATTTTGTCACAGGTTTCTAGCACAAATGATTTAAGCAAATGTTTAAATAACAAATTTCAAACTTTGTGATTTTCATGAGAATGCTAAATAAATCAACACCATGCAGAGTTAATAGTGTCTCTCGATGTATCTGTCAACCAACGATTGAGAAGATATGTGAAATTTTTTTTTTTGAAATTAGAGACAGCTCTTGCGTTACACATTTTAAAATTACAAAGCTTATATCAACTCACTCTGTCTTTCTGTCTGTCTGATAAAAAATTAGAATACGTTATACACACATTCTCGGATTAAAAGTTAAAATTTTGCAAATTTTTCATTGGCGAAGACAAAAGAGAAATCAATAATTAATTGGCCAATAAATTACTGATAATTGTTTATTTTCTTTGATAGCAGCAACGAAAATTAGTCATTCAGTATTCACAGATATGGCTAAATTTGAAGTTTAGTCCCCTTAAATAATTATACACGTTATTTCTTCAACACCCATTCTTGGATCAAATCAAAAAATTAAAACAATTATTGTTGTACCAAAAAAAAAATCAATAAATTCAATAATCAATAAAAAAAAATTGAACAAATAGTCAATTATGCACGTCGAAATAGATATCTGGTTTATATCGAATTAGGGGAATAAATTCTAAATTATTGAGAGTTGTTAATTTGGAGCTCTTTACCTTAGATAAGCAATGTTTTTTTTTTGCTTTTTATGTATATTTTTATATTTTGTGTTTTCATTAGTTATGTATTAATTATGATAAGCAAAGATAAATTTAGTGGTCCAAACAAATGAAAATTCATTTTGACTACAATTGTCCACCTAAACATTACTACTATAAAATAAAACCACAATACAGACGTAATCGCTAATAACATTCTCATCCACAAAATGTAATAATATAAAGATAGATATAGATACATAATTTAACCCTTTCACACCTAGAGCTCCATGAAATATAGGACAAAGCAAATTATCCAAGACTTACCTGAACTCAAACGTACAAGAGTTAAGAAGAAAAAAGAAATAAGTCCAGTCTTCATCGTCTACAAACAAATTAAGATAAAACATGAATTTTGAAAATCGAAGCTATAAAATAAGGCTTAATAAGAGAAACATTTGATATTTGGGGAAAAAAGCTAAAAAAAAACAATGACACAAACATTTTGGGTTAAGAAAGTCCAGATAGTACAAAATATCACAGCCGCACGCGACAGGATTCTTTGCTTGATAGTGATTTTGTACGTTTCCTTAAATTAAAACTGTACAACTGTTACAAACACTCTTAGTAGATTCGTGAAAGGACGCCATGCCTGTGTATTGTTACCAAATAAACTCTTTATGTTGCGTCTGTTCTATTTATGGGAATGTTTCTGTTGTGTTGTCTTTATATGAGAAAAGAGTCCCACAAAGAACCTCCATATGGATCAATGAATCAGTCTTAGCCTTAATAAGTTTGGAAACGAACGCATCCTTTGTTAACAAACTGAATAAAATTAAGAACAAAAAATTCTTCAAACCCTACAGTGACCTACACCTTTTTTTTTACTACAATTTAGTTTGTGTGTTACTTACTTTAATATTAGGTACCAAAATCATCCACAGTAGGTACATGTCTTCTTTAGTAACTTCCTTCTATAACTCTGTATCCTTTAACTTCTTACCCTCTTCATTGGCTGACCAGCTGCACTGATTTTAACAACACCACTCCCTAATTTTGCATTTTTTTAAAAAGATGATGCAATCATTAAAATAATCATATATAAAAACATTCAAGTGGAAGTAAATCTTTTAGTTATACTCCCATTTATATTGTCTCCCTTTGATTTCGAGACCAACGATGAACGCGAAGAAATAAAAAAAAAATTAAAATAGATATAATTTTTTTTTTTCACAATTGCGTATAAATAAAAGAAGTCATACTACCAGCGGCGTCACAAGGGTCGGTGTCAGACGATAAGAACCGCAGCCTTACAATATGGAGGGGCCAATTTAATGGACACTTGCGAGACCTCTCTTCTACATATTTTTACAATAATAATTATTATTGTTAATTTGATCATTATTTAGAGAGAAATAGGCACCTTGGAAATATTAAACAAATTTGGCTTTTTTTTATTGAAGCATAATTTGTATACGCTATGATAAGTCATTTAATTCGTTTTAAGCCAGAGCACTAACATTGAAGCTGGGCTTATAATTTATACTTCCCAAACCCTAACACTTCGCACATTTAGTGTATTTATCGAACACTTCGCACATTCAGTGTATTTATCAGAACACTTCGCACATTCCTTGTATTTATAGGAACACTTCGCACATTTAGTGTATTTATCGGAACACTTTGCACATTCAGTGTATTTACTTCGCACATTCAGTGTATTTAGCGGAACACTTCGCACATTCATTGTATCTAGCGGAACACTTTGCACATTCAGTGTATTTAGCGGAACATCTTCGCACATTCAGTGTATTTAGCGGAACTCTTCGTACATTCAATGTATTTAGCGGAACACTTCGCACATTCAGTGTATTTAGCGGAACACTTCGCACATTCAGTGTATTTAGCGGAACACTTCGCACATTCAGTGTATTTAGTGGAACACTTCGTACATTCAGTGTATTTAGCGGAACACTTCGCACATTCAGTGTATTTAGCGTAACACTTCGCACATTCAGTGTATTTAGCGGAACACTTCGCACATTCAGTGTATTTAGCGGAACACTTCGCACATTCAGTGTATTTAGCGGAACACTTCGCACATTCAGTGTATTTAGCGTAACACTTCGCACATTCAGTGTATTTAGCGGAACACTTCGCACATTCAGTGTATTTAGTGGAACACTTCGCACATTCAGTGTATTTAGCGGAACACTTCGCACATTCAGTGAATTTAGCGGAACACTTCGCACATTTATTGTATCTAGCGGAACACTTCGTACATTCAGTGTATTTAGCGGAACTCTTCGCACATTCAGTGAATTTAGCGGAACATTTTTGCACATTCAGTGTATTTAGCGGAGCACTTCCCACATTCAGTGTATTTAGCGAAACGCTTTGCACTTTCAGAGTATTTAGCGGAACACTTCGCACATTCAGTGTATTTAGCGGAACATCTTCGCACATTCAGTGTATTTAGCGGAACGCTTCGTACATTCAGTGTATTTAGTGGAACACTTCGCACATTCAGTGTATTTAGCGGAACATCTTCGGACATTCAGTGTATTTAGTGAAACACTTCGCACATTCAGTGTATTTAGCGGAACATCTTCGCACATTCAGTGTATTTAGTGGAACACTTCGCACATTCAGTGTATTTAGCGGAACGCTTCGCACATTCGGTGTATTTAGTGGAACACTTCGCACATTCAGTGTATTTAGTGGAACACTTCGCACATTCAGTGTATTTAGCGGAACATCTTCGGACATTCAGTGTATTTAGTGGAACACTTCGCACATTCAGTGTATTTAGCGGAACATCTTCGCACATTCAGTGTATTTAGCGGAACGCTTCGCACATTCAGTGTATTTAGCGGAACACTTCGCACATTCAGTGTATTTAGTGGAACACTTCGCACATTCAGTGTATTTAGTGGAACACTTCGCACATTCAGTGTATTTAGCGGAACATCTTCGGACATTCAGTGTATTTAGCGGAACACTTTTCTTATTTTTATAGAGATTAATTTACGTGGTGACCTATTTGTTAATTTTTTCTTCAGCTCGTGAAACACCTATTCGGGCCTCGCAGAACACTAGGATTCAGAGGCACACAGTTTTTTTTTTGGGAAACACTGCTTTAACCCTTGCTTAGTTTACACTATACGAGATTATATCATGTACCAAAGTCCATCAATACACTATATATACCAGATGTCTCCAACAGTTTAATGTACTTCTTAACAAGTGAGAGATAATTGAAATTTAACCATTTACAATAATCTGTACATACTCTATTTGTTAGTTAAATTAAAAAGATAATTAGATGTCTAGCACACGAACATGACTTAAAGTACTGTATAAGGCCATTAGTACAAACCCATAAAGTTCCTGTCACACCAATGTAATATGGTTGAGTACTGGAGGCTTATGTAGTCCCTCTACCATTGCCTCATTGTCTTCGTGGCTACGGCTTTGAATATCTGCGAAATATTTGTTGGCAGTTGGCTTCTAAATAAATCCTTACAACTCTTTCGAAGAGTAGAAACAATTAATTTTAGCAATGCTATAAGGGAGAAGGCAAATATTCGTTGTCTGTCTTTCCGTATGTTTGTTTGTCAGTTTTTTTATGGTTATACTTCAACAGCTAGAAGAGATTTTTAAAATGTGATTTTACCACCAACCATCTTCCGAAAGCGCTAGTTTTATTTTCAAAATAAAGTAGTCAAGCCAATTATTCATAAAAATACACCTAATACCATAAATATAATGAACATTACAAAGATTTTAGTAAGAAAGATAAATAGTTTTGTGTTGTTGTTTTTTTGTTTACATTTATAATTATCATTTTGTTTTGTTTTGTTTTTTGTAAATTTACTTATAAAATATATATTAATTAAATTGTGTTTTATTAACGACATTTAACATTAATTTTTTTTTGTTTATACAGGAAAGAATGCAAATTTTATGTAAATATTAAATACTAGTCGACCCACGGCGTAGCATACGACGCTATTTAGTGATGGGTTAACACTTCCTGAAAGACACAGTTGTCCTTAGGTTTTCCTAATGCTATTAGGTCTATATAATTGTAGATATAAACATTCTTCTCAATAATAAGCATAGAGACTACAATTAAAATATATGCTTCGGAACCTTCTAAGTTTGAAGCTCTACATAGGTACACTTGGTGCTCACGCTGTTAATAAAATATCGTTTGCCACAAGTCTAAAACACTAAATATTAGCCTACAACGCTTCAGATCCCAACTAAACGTTGCTATCAGTATAAACCCTTGATGTGAGAACTATCTTATATAATACAGATGTTACTTCAAGTGGGTGGACCTTGTTTTGTTTTTTTTGTTAAATCCGCGAGCGCCCCCATCAAAGAAAAATACTAATAGAGAAGCGTAAGAAAGCAAATTTGAATAAAATGTTATTTCTTTATTTTCAAGCTGTCCATAACAGATTTATTTTATGACTATTCCACAAAAATTATGTCAAATAACTTAAGTGGTTATACTCGAAAAAGTTACTCTCATTGTTTCTTTCAATTCTTTTAGTACTCACCTTTTTAAGTCATGAATATTACTTTATTACTTTAGGCAAGGAAAACAAGTCCATATCTCGAATATTCCGTGACTATTAGAAGATCCTGTAAACCTGCTTCTGAATCTGTGTTTTGTCTTTGTATTCTTTCTTTCATAGGCCACCAAACAATCTTCTGCTTAACTGTTAATAGTTGGGAGTAGTTGTTTCTTAACTGCTCGTGAAGATTCTTAAGATTCTCTAGATTTTGTTTATAATTTTAACTCATTCTGTCTGTCTGTCTGATAAAAAGTGTGTACACGTTATTTCTCCCACACCCATTCTCAAATCAAGCTGAAACTTTGGACAATTACTCATTGACAAGACATGAAACAATACAAAAAGTAAATGAGTAGACAATTAATAACTTGTTGGTCAATTATATTGTTAGATACCAACAAGAGAAATCAATTCTTAAGTATTCGCAGGTATGGCTAAATTTGTTAAATAATATTTGTTAAATAATTGTTAACGCTATTTATCTCTCATGCATTTTTCGATCAAGTTTATAATTTAAACAATTATTTTTTTGTACCTAACTAAAATTAATAAAGAAAAATACTCAATTAGTCAATTAATAATTGGTAATTAAATATTTTGCTTGAAATCGTATAAGGGAAATAACTTGTACATTATTGGTAGCTATAGTTTTAAGAGCAGAGTTCTTTCCCTTAAGAAAAGCTTGTTTGTATTTTGCTTGTCTGTCAGCTTGGCAGTTCTTCCTTCTTGTTATGTTCCTGAAACCGGCTTGCTTTCAAGTCTTCACTTGTAAATACTTTCTCTCAAGGTAGCCACATTCGTATTCTTGATCCTCACGAACTGCTCCGACACGTTTTGGCGTTACATCATCTACTTGTTAACGTTAGAATAGTTTTGGAAATTATCACTTCTATATTTGCATAATTTGTATCGTTTTGTCCCCCTATGAAGAACACTGATCTAGATAGTGATGAGTTTCGCCCCTGCCCATCGTCTTTTCATGATAAGTTGGAGAAGATTCCTGCTACATTGTAATATTTATTTGTAAAAAGATGTGAAAATGATAAGTCATAGTTTTAATAACAAATTACAAATCTTATCTAATATCAGAAATTAAATTAAGGCATTTGCAGAAAATTAGAATGTTATTCTTATGCACAACGAGAAGTAATTTATTTGGTGAACTTTTTAAATATTCAGAGCCAAAAGTCGTCCATAAATCACATGTCAAGCCTAGATGTTAGCTGTTGAAAAAAAAAGAGAGATCTAACATTAAATTTTGAAATTTTAAATAAAAATATCAATTTTAAATGTTTTATTTGTGTAGCAAATGATTTCAGATATCTTAAAGATCTGTATGTGGCATTTTACGTCTATGGAGTGCATCTTTTTTCTTTGTAACTTCTTCTGTGACTAAAGAGGCCAATCCTAAATACACAGCTTCGGTTACAAGTTGGGCATCTGTAATCACCATGAGCTGTTGTACTTTCACCCTTCTTTCTGCTACTGTTGTGTATGGCATCTTTGAGCCACTTTTCCACAGCTTTCAGTGTCAATTGTAATGAGTGTCATGTCGCAGTAGCATACATCAGTATGCCTTAAGAGTGGATGACCAACGTCGCTCCTGCCTTCTGTTAGATCGTCATACTGAATGTCTTGTGGAAGTCGACCTACTGGCTTAGCCAAGGCGTCTGCTGCTGATTACAGAGCGGATGCCCTTTCACTCACTCTGTCTGTCTGTCTGGTAAAAAGTTTGTACACAAAATTTCTCCGACACCCAATCTCGGATCAACCTGAAATCTGCACAATAATTTTCTTTTTCCTGACAACATAAGAATCAATTTTGAAAATTAAACGATCAGTTAATTAACAATTGTTATTTAATTATTTTTTTGTTTGATATCTCGAACAAGGGAATGGAGGAAATCCTTCCGTCGCCTCAGCGTGGCATCTCCGTGGAAACGTCCTTCCGGAAAAAAGCGGAAAGGCAAACAGGGCTTCCAGTGGGCTACCACAGATACACTCTAGCGAGTGTACTTGCACTAGGTGGGGATGGGAGAAAGGCTTACTACCCCGTCCGTAACCCATTGCACCGTTCCACAGCGGGGGTCATACGGGTGGTGATGACATTCCCACGGGAAGCAATAGCACATTTTAGGTATTTGGAGTTACCCCCCCTTGGGATCGACCTCCGGCCTCTAATGGGTTGGGGACACCCATTGCGTTGGCTTAAGATACCGTGACCCATGACCAAAGAGATGTGTTTAAATGATCATCTAGTTGATGAGGGCCTCCAGACAGAGGGGTCGGTGAAGATCCAACTCCTCACCAGGATTTGAACCCAGGACCCCAGTTCGGAAGCCAAGTACCGCTCAATCACCGCACCTCTAGAAGAATGGAAAAAAAATCGCGATTCGGGGTCTGAGAGACGATTGTTGACGTTAGGCAGCCCAGCACCCTGCCTTTTCCCCGCAGCAATGGAGAGGTCACACTATCTCTGATAGTAATGTCTCTGAAGTTGCAAAGGGAAAATATCGTCTCGCAAGACGTCAAATGCCACAGAGATACATTACATACAATACATATTATTGTCGATATTTTTATTTGTATAGCATTCTCTTTTTTAAAAGCCTATAATACTATGTGATGTTTCTGGAAAAAAAAATGGGGACCCATAAAGTGCCTTGCATCGAGCGCCTGCTATGCTCACTTTTCACTACCCTATACATCTTTTATCGGACACTAGTTGTACTCGTTAATCCGTTTTTGAGCTTCTTTCTGTGATTAAATCTCTCTCTCTCTCTCTCTCTCTCTCACACACACACACATTATTTTTATCTTTTCTTTTTCTCTTTACCTTTTCCTTCATCTGTCAAGGCTTTCTGAAAGAAAAGAAAGGATTTTTTAAATATTTGGGCAACCAAAAAAATAAACAAACATGGAATTGGAAAATAACACATTATTTATATTCTAAGACCTAATTAACACATACTTATTTTTTACTCATTCAATAGACAAATGCTATGAGAGGAAGAGAGAGAGATGGAGAGAGAGAGTGGGAGGGAGAGAGAGAGAGAGAGGGAGAGAGATAGAAGGAGGGAGGGAGGGAGAGAGATGGATGGATAACCTTAACCCTAACCCATTTCCATACTCAACTTTTATTTTCGTGGCAAAATAAAACAAATGTGAAGGAAACATTCTCCATGTTTAACATAGATTTAAATTCAAACCAGTAGGTCAGTAATACCAAAAACTAAGACCAGCAGGCCACGAGGGTTATACGGCTAGTATGTATTTAACTAACTGAGACATATACTCAGAACGTACGCCCAGTGGTACATCTAACGGCCTATCCATTCCGTAAGCCATGCAGGCGCATCAAAGAAAACGGATCTATTTTATTTTAAAAGATAATAAAGTCTAATTACCGACACTCCTCGTTCACAGCTCTCATAAGAGGAAATTTTCCTCTGCCAAAAACTCCTTTAAAGTCATCAGCGGACATGTCTGAAATTTCAAATCCGGCTAATCCTTTCTTTTTAATATACTTTGCCTGAAGTTAAACACAATAAAATACATTTGATAATTTAAAATAGTCATACCTAGTACTTACTTAGCATCGATAAAGATATATATTGACTTTTATTTGTAACCATAGATTCTAGTTTTAAAAAGCGGGTTCTGGTTGATAGTTAATTAGTGTATATATATATTATTATATTTTATTTGTATCCATCTCTGCTATTTCGACCTATGTAAATAAAGTTCATTTTTAGCATTTATTTTAAAATAAAGTTGTCTCTTGCCTTATTTCAGTTAGTTTAGTTAGTTTAGCTTAAGTTGTGTGTTGTCTGGTTGCTTAGGTGACTCTAGCCCGTTGGTCACAGACCGAGGTGCACAGATTGTACCCACACAGTAGCGCCACCATCTGCCTAATGTCTTTCTGTAAATAACTCGAGCGGGAGAAAAGAGGACCCAGTGCCACCCCTGAACTGACCTAGTGCCTGACTATTATATTAACCCAATATTAGCCAAATTAAGCAAAGTTCCCCTTTCAGATCTTGCGATCTATAGGGCAGATGATGATAAGGTCATCCGTTTCTTTTGCCAACGGTTAACGAGCAAGGTGTCTTGTGCCTAGCAGAAAGTTTGCTCGTTGGATTGTCGTTTGGACTTATCGATGGTCCCGGGCTCAATTCCCTGCCAGCACCCATTCCCTTTGTCCTGCGGGAGGTTTGGACTAGGAATTAAATTATCTTAAAATCCGAAGGAACAACCGAAACATGTAAAATATTTTACAAACATTTTACAAACATTTTACAAACGTCCATTTGCCTTTACTTTTTTCCCCAACTAATGTCACGTACCCGTTAGAGCTGGGTGGACTAGGAAGTGATCTAAAGATCCCGAAATAAAAAATCCCAGTCTTCACCGAGATTCGAACCCTAAACTCAAGGTTCGGAATAAAAGCATTTACCACTCAACCACCTCGCCCCCTAGCCTAATTGCTTAGAAGAAAAAAAAGGAAAAGATGAAAATTGAACAGTTCTCAAAACAATTGCAAAACATATTGTGCAATTTTCTCATAATGTAGGATATATTGTTGTGCATTTCCATATCTGCTGATATTTTGATATAGCTAAGTTAAGAATCTTTAATAAATTCTTATGGCCCAGACTGATCTATAACTCATCCCTAATTCTCCCGTTGGCCGTGGACGAAAAAATACGATGTTACACTATGTACCAGGTACTAGAATTAGCTCACAAAATTGGGGAGCGTTCTACTTTATATCATTGTATTCTATACAGTAAGGAAAAAAGGAAAGGGGTCCATGGCAAAATAAACAATTAATAGCCTAAACAAATCAACGGACTTTTGTAAGAGAAATGGATGAAAAAGTCAAGAATTTATTAGCATTGAGCCAGTCAATCAATGGAAAAAAAAGACATATTTGAGAAGATGGATTCAAGTCTATAAAATCAATCAGTCAAATTTGAGTAAACTCGTTAAGTGTCTGTGATGATAGAGAAGTCAGTAACTAATAAAGGTGCTGTGGTCTTGCAAAAAACGTTTCTACTTCGACCTGTTCTGAAGTTTCATTGTACACAAAAAAAAGTTTACTTTTATTTTTAAAGAGAAAACATCTATTTAGTATGCATATAAGTGGAACGTAATTTAAAACTACAATTAATTAGTAGTGTTTCATGTTATCGCTTTTTTTTCCGGAAATGTTTTTCCCTTCTTGAGGCTTTGAATAAGAGATTGACCCTTTACAAAAAAAAAAAAATAATAGGTCAATTAGATAGTCAATATATGACATCAGTTTGGCCAGGCTCACATATCACTTCAACCTCACTTTACCTATCCCTAGGTCTGCTGGACAGCTTCGGCACCACATAAGATCAGTCCACCTTCTGTCTTCATTCTTCTATGTCATTTGGCTTTGACAGAATTTCATTCAGATATACTTTCTGAAACTATTGAAACCTGCCTTTTTTACCTGCCTGGGTGGACCACTTCGGGGGCCGATTTTAAGTTTGTGTTTCCACACAAACTGTTTTATAACCTTGTTAAAACTTGTAGAGTGATTATTTTTTACTTAATAACTAATGAATGTGCTTTCTTTAAGGAAGCATTATTTACCCTTCCTTATTTCCCCATCCCCTTTCGCCCGAGATAGAATTCTGGTTTTGAACAATGTGTCGATCCACTAGACTAAATAATATTCCAATAATAGGCTTTAGATCAACTGCTTTACAAGATGATGCACTAAATGTTCCTGAACATTAATTTATGAAACTCTTGAATAATGCCTACAGACGAAAATACCCGAAGACGAATTCCAAATAAATATTTTCTCGTTCTCTTGCCAAATTTAAATTATTTTTTCTCAAGCCAAATTAAAAAAAAATTTTCACTTGCCAAATTAATTTTTTTTTTTCTTGAAAAATTTAAAATATTTTTTCTCTTGTTGAAGTTAAATAATTTTTTCTCTTGCCAAATTGAAACGGTGAAACTATAGAGCTTTCCCAGAGTGGCTAATACAGTAGCAGTAGTTAGAGTTGTTTTCAAGATTCGTGAACAGGTTACATCATGGTTTCAGGTTCCATGAAGTTATGAGTTAAATAGAAGGTATTGTACAAATTAATTAACATTTATAGCTCCCTGACAACCGACAAACACAAACTTATTTGAATCTTTATAATTCTATCATTTAACGCTTTCAAATTCATTCTAAGCTATAAGAATACCTTCTCAGTTATACTGATCTCATCATCATAATATACGACGGTCCGATCACTCATAAAAATGGGGCAGTTGTCGAACACTCTTGTTACATTGCCACCTTGAGACATTATTGCGCCAACCTGAAACACATTTATTAAAGTGGCTTACAAGAATAAAACTTATAGAACTTATCGATATTTGCAACAATAATAATAGCAATCTCATCGACTCCGAAGATTAAGCGTGAGTGCAGTGTTTCACATTTTTAGGCAAAGTTGCGACCTACATATTTGTCCAAATCCGATGTAGACGAAGCCGTAGTCCAATAAAAGTCTTTGAAAGTTTTTTTACGTGGGGGGGGGGGCTTAAAAGTGTGACCCGCGGCATTTTTCAACTGCCTCTTTCATTGGTCATCTGCTGTCATTTACAGCCAGCTACTTTAACCATTTTTTAAGCACTCGGTCAGTGCACCAGAGTTATTTTTCTTTTATGTTTACGGGGGGGGGGGGGGGGGGGGTATCTCTGTTACATCGTCCTTCTTTAAGCTCACAAACAAAAGATGGCATAAAGCCTACGGCTGTCATCCATGCGGCCAAGGGTCCGACTTAGCGCAGCAGTTGAATGGTTAAAGAAGAGTTTTCTATAGTTTTCATCGCTGTACAACTAAAGATGTGTTTTACATTTCCTTTGAGATGGAGACTTCATTGGCGTTTTACCGTGAAACTCTTTTTGACGCACTACTCTTTGAGCTATTGCCAAGCTAAATGAATATAATTGTTTACATAGATTATTTTCTAAAATCATCTTTCTAGCAATGATTCAACAAATACTTTATGGGTTGAAAGTATTGCTACTTTTTGTTAGCGGGCCACGAAAGGGGAAACGAGGCTTTTTGTTTAGTGTGGAATGTCTGTTCGTCCGTTTAGATCTCGTAAACTAGAAAACATATTGAAAATCCGACATCATAATATTTTAGACCATTCAAAATTCTAATGCAACGGCTACTTTTTTTTCTGAAAGGGAAAAATCTAGTTTTTTAAATTACTTATGCAAGCAGTTTTTTCATGAAAATACACTACTTTTACAACCATTCACTATTAATAGTAACAAACATGGGAGGCTCTTTAGTAGGGGAGATCAATATGAACCATATAATTAACACATTTATGCAAATGGTTTTATAATTTTTGTCAAACTTTTTTTTACATTTGTAAGTAAGTTGTGTCATACTAACTAGTACATTTACTAGTTATTTCCTTTTTTAAAGAGAAAAAGTCTATTTAGTATGCTTAAAAATTGGGCAGTGTATTAACGCCTGTAATATATACGATAAGATGAAATTGGGTATTGTGCACAATATATATTTAAGCCTGATTTGAATGGTGCTGTGTGGTAAAAACCTGATTTGATTGTGCTGTCCTGAAGACCTGATTGGATTTGTGCTGTCCTGAAGGCCTGATTTGATTGGTGTTGTCCTGAGGGCCTGATTTTGTTTGGTTCTATTTATTAACTTCAACTACTATGCTTGACGCCTGTGTCATTTTACGTCTGGAGAGACCTTTCTTTGTTTTTCCCTTTGCAACATCTCATGTGACTAAAGAGGCCAATCCTTGATGCACAGCTGTGGTCACAGATTGGACATTTATAATCACCAGGCGCTGTTGCACTTTCAGCCTTCTTTCTTTTTCTGCAATCCAGGAACCTTTAGGCCTGCTCTTCACGAGGGTTTTTATCGCCTCTTTTTCCAACTGTATATGTCGATTTAAAAGAGTTGTCACGTTTGCATATATCAGTATACATATCTAGGTTTCTCTATCTCTCTCTCTCTCTCTCGGAATTTCTCCTGCTGTAATCTTAGAAAGAATATAATTTCTATAGTGAATCTACCACTCCTGAATCCACATGGAGAATCTGGGCAGCCTGGATATTACCACTCTAGCGAATAGTTTGCCAACTATATTGAGGAGTGAAATACCCCTACAAATGTTACGATCACGCCCATCACATTACCTCTTATATCTTTACTATATTTTCGTCACGCATGTTCTTTGAGACATGACCCGATTCCAGTAGAGGCAGAGGAGATTATTGTGTTCTTGGAGCAGGTGTGTGTGGTTGACCTTTACATGACACACACTCTGTGGAATTATCTTCTTCGTACTCATTTATATGTTGAAGCGTTAAACAAGTAGTCCTAAATCTGCTATGAACTCTGCAGGGGTTTTCAGATCCTGAAGCTCTCCGTATAGCTTTTGTTCTACAAAGGGGTTTTAAAGCCAGTGTCTTTTTTGGGCCTCTCAATAGAATATGCAGCTTTGAAGGACATTGTCCGGCATTATCTGCTGATGCTACATAAGAGAATGTGATGTCTCGTTCCTATGTGCCCGGTTCTGACACCAAAAATTTTATGTTGATCATGTCGGGTCAAAATTTAAAAGGCATCGATTTTCATTTTAAGTTGAGTGAGATCTAATCTCTATTTTGTTTTCTTTTTGGGAGATGGATTTTGTATTATTCCTTCTTCCATCTTGGATCAATATGTCTGCTTTTTCAAGACCTTGATGTGATTTATTTTGATGTGTGTTGTGGTCTAATGGAGTACAGTTTCCTTGCTGTTGTTGTTGAGTTTTTCAAGAGCTGTTTAGAGGCCTTTCAAGACTGGGAGTTTTATTCGAAGCTAGCACTAATGCTCCTCTTCCTGCTCTGTGGCTGACCGAATAAAGTCGCACACAGCATGTGCGAAATAGGACATTTCCAATCGAAAAAGTTGCTTATAAACTCATCTTCACCTAAAAGATGTTAAAATGTTCAGTTTTAAAAAAAAATACTTACTGTGCCATAATTGTCGAATTTGATCCAGTCATATCTTGGAAATCCTTTACCAAAATCTCTTTTGTAAAATTCAGCCATGAGATACAAACTGATAACAGTCTTTTCTTTGATTCCACCTTTCGATATAATAGTTTTTACATAGTAGTCCTGGAAACATATAGTTATTTATAGAATGGATGCCAGTGTCACTGATTTTAGATCTGGTACCAATACAAAACATATTTCAGATAAGATATAGAGCTTTGTCTATTTAATGTATAATAGTTAATAACTATAACTTTCCACTATAGAAATAATTTAAAAAACTGAAATATACAGAAAATCTAAAAAGATACAGAAATAGTAAAGAGACTAAACCTCTGTAATACAGAAATAATCAAAGAGACTATGCCTCTCATCACAGAAGTAATATATATATAGGTCTGTGGTTTAAACATAAATGTGAATGTTATACATCTTATTTGGTTTTATATCTTTTTTTTTCTCCCAAAATAATATACATCCATCAAGTTGAATTAGAAAAGGTAAGCTTTAACGACATTTTTTGGTAGATTGTACATTCAAGTTATAATGATTAGGTTTTGATTTACAATACTGATTTTTATATCAAATATATTGAAAATCTAACTAAATTTCGCTTGTGTCAGTTTACTGGAAGTCTTTGCGTAATGAAGCACTGCAAGAAAATGTTTCCTTACTCTGTTAATTAATTATTATTTCCACTTGTTATTTATTCCCGCTTCGCCTGTGCACTAATTCACTCTTATCTCGAAACAAAATCCAATGGGCTTTGTTGCTGCACATCAAAATTATATATGTGTCTGACGCGAATAGCCCAGATTTTCAGTATAAGAAATTAAAAAGTCATTTCTCTATAGAAGAAGTTACGAAAGTTATATGATGTAAAAACACAGACCGATATATACTACAATAAATATAGGTATTTTCTCTCTATTTACAATTTATTTAGGTAGATGCTGTTTTACTATTACACACCAAGTATCAGATTTAAAAAAAAACAATGGGTTCGTTTAGATCTAAATAACATCTCTTTTTTAGTATAAGTAAATCTATATATCAAAATCTGTATGAATGCGTTGGTGAAATAGTAGATCTACAGCTACATGTTATAAATGAGATTAGTAGATTTATATTAATAAATTAAGTGGAATAGATCTATTGTTCTAGAATTTTAGAATCTTTGTGAGTGACCTCCAGCTGTCTGTCTCGTTCACAAAAAAAAGACTGCTTTTGGCATACGTTCGTCCCCCATACGGGGTACGTGCCCTACCCAGCGTAACTGTCAGACTATAAGAAGTCCCTCTATACTAGTCCAAACCGGCGTTCTCAAGGACATCGTTGTTTGTAGTGCTGTCTTGCCACCGTATGTCCATGATGGAGCTCAAGCATCTTTGGTGAAAGCATTCAAGTAGTCTAAGTTGTTTGCTGTTTAATACCCATCTCAGATCCATATAGAAGAATGAGATAACCACTGTTTGGTAAACACTTTTTTTTTTGTAGGAAGCCGGAGCGATCTATTCCGCGAACTTACTCCTGGAGGAACCCAAAAGCACTACTGGCCATGGCCAGACGGTTATCAACTTCCTTGAAAGCGAGGTGTCATTCGATGCTATGCTTCTTTAACATGCGAATTGGTCTACCTCGTTAAGGGGTGATTTTTAGGGCTGAGTAGGTTTCATTGGGTCACTTCTGGAACATGTCTTCTGCTTTCCCAAGGTTTATAGACAAGCAGAAAGGGGCCGTAGCGTATGCGAATTCGTTGACCGCGATCTGGAGATCATGTTCGTTGTCGGCAAGCAGGGCGCAATTATCGGCATAGAGAAGCTCTGTTATGACCATTTCTTTTGAAGATTGCCGTCCGAACGAAACGTGATGTCGATGTCTTTGTGCAGTCGCTACGTTATTTGACCCAGCATTACGCCAAAGAAGATAGCGAATAGAGTAGGAGCAAGTCACAGTCCTGCTTCACGCCATTTCCTATTGGGAAATGATCGACATGTCACCATTATGTCTAATCTTGCCTTTTGGTTCCACACGAAACTACTTGAGAATGGATAGGAGCGTAGTTGGGCATCCGATCATGGCCGAAATCCTCAATTAACCATTGACTGTGTAGAAAGCCTTGGTGAGGTCCACGAAGGCAGCGTATATATAGGTTTTTATTGTGCACTAGACTTAAATCTAGTCTAAAATCAAAACTGTCTAGACTCTAGATATAGACTGCCTAGAGTAATAGTAAATTCTGATTATCTTAGATTCTGTTTCTACAATAATTTTAACCTAGATATATATATTCTAGAAGTAGGTCTATACTGATTCTATAATTACAATTGGAATTCAACGTGAATATTTAAGATTATAAAGATTAAAGATTATAACTAGATTTGATACATCTGTAACTATTATGACTATGCCCATGGCATGTGTGAGATCAACTTTTCAAAGCAACTATAATTAATGGACTTTATCTAAAATAAGTTCTCTCATATATTCACATGTGGTTTTTTTTTTTTTTTAATATTTATAAGCTTAGCACTATTTTGGACCAATATCTTACAACGACTGATTAGAGAAATCGGATATAAACGTCAGGAGAAAAAACCTCAAGAAAACATCAAGAAATTTAAACACACAAAATAGATAGTGAGATTCATAAGATTCACAATCGATTACAGTAACACCTTTTTAAAAACACCTTTTAAAAAAAATCATTAAAAGTTTTATAATCACAATTTTTATTTCTACAATTTTGTTGTGTGTGAAATTGAATATCGAAAAATGCCGGGTACTTGAAGTAAGCTATACCTAAAAAAATACACAGATCTTGGGTAAAAGTTTCATCAAATAAATACTGTAAATGTATAGTTTCATGTGCTAGTTTCAGGTCATTTCCTTTTATAGCCTCTATCGGGTTTGATCCCAACTACCCGTATTTTTGTGCAGATTTTTTTTCTCTATCAGGTACACTTAAAATTATAGCATAATAATGTCAGTTTAATTTAAAAAGAAAACTGAAAAATGCAAAAGATATATAAGGAAAAAGGTACTTCCGGTCCAATTTATGATTCTAGTTTTTAATTAAAGAAACGAAACGCATAAGCGCAGCAAAGCCCATTTCTGATACCTCTTGTCATGCATGCCATTACAAAATAATTAATAACTAATAAATAAGAAACGAAAAATCTAGCGATTTAACTTACTATATTGCTAAAGTCTCCTTGGTGGACACTGTAAACTCTGGAGTGGTGTGTGTTAGTTATGGAGATGTTATATTTAGGTCCAATTCTAAGTGGATAATATGGCCAGGCATCCACGATAACGAAATCCGAGTGTCTGAAAGTATTTCGTAAAAGGTGTAATGACAAAAACTCCTTCAGAATTTACAGATATGGCTAAATTTGTTAGGTTTATCTGCCTCACGCATCCTCCGATAAAATTGATTCTTTAAACATTTTTATTTTTTTTTTTACCTAACGAAACATTGAATCAATTGTTAAAAATAAGCCATTTAATTATTGGTAAGTTATTATTTTGTTTGATATCGCATAAGGAAAATAACTTATATATTATTTATAGATATAGTTTTAAGAACGGAGTTCTTCCCCTTTAGATAAACTTTTTTTTTAAAGGATTTTGGATAATTCCGCTTGTTTTTCATATAAAAAGTAAGTACTTGTAGATCCTGGGTACGTTATATAATGGGTCATAGTCTTCTCTTCGGCTATCTATATGTCCAAACAGCAAAAGTTTAGGTTTGCCTGACCACTTAGCTTCTTCTGTAAAAGCTTTTTGTATGTCCTTAAAAAGAAGAACAGTGCAACAGATTTCAAAATTTGAAATCAAAAGAAAGAAATTTAGCGATTTATAAGTTTATGATAGTATTAAGTTTTTAGAATCTAAGTTATACACAAAAAGTGATCATTTCACGGCGATGATCTTTGGTCAAAAGTTTGTACACATGATTTCCCCCATACCCAATCTCGGATCATGATAAAATTTTGCACAATTTTTCTTTTACCTGACAACACAAGAATCAAGTTTAAAAAAATAACCAAATAGTTAATTAACTATTGGTAATAATTTTTGTGTTTGAAATTGTAATTTACTGACGTGGCTGAATTATTTCCCTTTATAGGTCGCCGTCTAAATCTTAGTGAACACAAACCTGAAAAATAGGTTGAGACTTTAGAAACAATAGATAACTATATAATCTTACATGAGGGGCGCGGTGGCTGAGCGGTAAAGCGTTTTGCTTCCGAGCCGGGGTCTGGGGTTCGAGAATCCTGGTGAAGACTGGAATTTTTAATTTCGGGATCTTCGGGCCCTTTGGGTCCACCCAGCTCTAATTGGACCTGACATAAGTTGAAGAAAAGTAATGGCGGTTGGTCGTTCTGCTGGCCACATGAAAAATCGTTAAATGTAGACCACAGAAACAGATGACCTTTACATCGTCTGCACTATAGATAACAAGGTCTGAAAGTAAACTTTGCTTCACTTTACAATCTTACATTTTCTTAAGCTCTAGACTCCACTAGCAGATTGGTTACCGTGTTGGCTTGAGAAGCCTGAGAAGGCTTAAGCCATGGGTTCGAAGTCTGGTCGCTACCCCCTTTTTCTAATAAATGCATTTTTTATTTTAGTCTAGTTTTATAAAAAAAAATTAATTACATTATTTATTGAAAACTAATTGATACAAGTAATTTTAATATATGCTCTTTTTAAAAATATTTGTTGTTTTCTTGTTAAAGATTTTATTAAAGGGAAACTCCAATGGTTTTTTAAATTTGAGTTATTGACATATTTAAATTATGCGTAAACAGTTGTAATAGTAAACATTATTCCTTTTTTATTGAAATGCTTATAAATATTTATATTAATAAATTAGACAGTAAATTCTTGACATCTCCAAAAAAACGAGGTTCTTTGATATTTTGTTTTTAGGTTAGGCATATGTCATTTCCCTCAACAATACTAAAAGGGAAACTAGATTTGACCAATCGTATCGCTTCATTCTTACAGTAGCTGTTAGGGTGTAAGTCTTAGTGACGGCCTAGTCAAGCGCTATGGTAAAGTTATATATATATATATATATATATATATATATATATATATATATATAGAAAGATTGAAAAGCATTAGGACAACAAACTCGAGAAAAAAAGTAACATTTTCATCTAAGCCCCTCCCTGTCCCAAGAAGTCAATAGATCGCAGGTCTGACTGATTCGAACAAACTGGTCAGTGTAAGGCTAGTCTAGACTACGTGTAGTCGGTCATGACAAGACAACCAAGTGGTAGTGTTTGTTGTGTGCTGAGTGGTCAGGCGAGAAGATACACACTGCCGTGGTTAGTCAAGCATGTAAATGTCCCTTAACACGCATTTTTTTCTTTGCTGACAAGACCCTAGATCTAACTGCATAGACCAAGATATATTTCTATTACGAGAATGTAAACGTTACTGTAATAGTTTTCCGTTATACAGTAAGTCCATAGATTAAATTAATAGGCATGTGTGACGTCACACATGAACCCGGTGAAAGTCTGACCGTTTTGGATGCGCAGGAAAATTACGTCAGAAAAAATATAAATTACTAAGTTATTATTGCAAATAAAAGCAAAATAATAATATATTCAATATCTTTAAATCAAAACATATATTATATTAAAAATGGTCAAAACCATCGGAGTTTCCCTTTAACTTTGGAAGTCTGTCCACCTGGTACAAGTTTTAATTTTTATTTCTCCCCCACCCGATCTCGTATCAAGTTGAAATTGTGCACAATTATTTCTTATACCGTTTTAAAGTCTAAAGAGCTGAGCCGAAGGCTCTTCGAGCTCTAAGTTTGAAAAAAAACCTGTTTGGTCGTCCAGCCAGAACAGTAAAAAAAAAAACCTGTGGGAACGCACAGAGCGACCCGAGTCAATGCCTATGGAAAGCATTGCTGTTTCCAATGCCTTTAGCCCCCGACTCATGGCCGAAGGCCGAGGACACCGGGAGCCTCCATCATTTTCCTTCACTATACCAAGCTAACCGTGGGGGACTCGCCATTTTATAACGGTCCTTTGAGGAACGGCGCATGGATGTGTGACATTTTTGTGAGGACTTTTTTACAACCCCGCCCGTGCAAGAGGTGGACTCTCGTCTACCCGTGGGCATCCCCACGGGAGTTATGTTTCGCCATTCATTTCGCCTAGCTATCTCCTCAAATAGCCGTTTCCACCCGGGTGCCACGATGAGGCAGAACAGCATACCCGGGATTTCTTATACCTAACAAAACAATAGTCATTAAAATAAAAGTTTATTGGTTTTATTGTATTTTTTTAGTAATTATTTTCTCTATTATAAAATAAGGGAAAGATTCTTTTTGACAAATGTGGCGGTATAAGTTGAATTATTTCCCTTATTTATTTGTGTAAAGTTTTTTAAAAGTTTTAACCCAACAAAAGATAGCTCTGAAACTCTATTTTCATAATCACTCCTCTGGGACAGTGGTTAGTGACAGTGTATTGGCTATAGGAGGCTTGAGCCCTTGAGTTCGAACTGAAGTCGTACATATTTATGTAATAAAAACTTGTAAAAGCCATCTCAGTAACATTGACCCAGTTACGTCCTTCTTTCACCCGCTCTGTTTCCCAATATGTCCAGATTAGTGATATGATCATATCTAAAACGTTCAAACATGAACTAGCGCTAAACAAAAGCATTGGTAAAAGTATTTCTAATCGCACAGATTTATTATTGTTAATCTAGATCAGTGGTTCCCAAAATTTTGTCTCGTAGACCCCTTGGAAGTCTTCGTAGACCCCTGGGGGTCTATATAGTCCACTTTGGGAATCACTGATCTAGATCTATTACAAAGTTAATGACACGACTGATCCAAAAGCAAATGGATGCAATTAAATTTAATATGGGGGTTATTTTTAAAAGAGTATTTCTTATTGTAGTTGAACTAATTCGTAAATGCATTTTTAACAAGATTACAAAGACAGTTTCTGTGGAAACACAAACTCGAAATCGGCCCCCGAAGTGGTCCACTCAGGTAGGCAAAAAAGCAGTTTCAATATTATCAGAAAGAATATCAGAATGAAATTCATTCAAAGGCTAATGACAATAAAGAATGGAGAAGGAAGGTTGACAGATTTTGTGTGCCGCCCCAGCGGTTCATCAAACCAAAGGATAGATAAAAGTGAATGTGAAGTTACATGTGAACCTGGACCAACTGGTGCCCTAATGAATATCTAATTGATCTAATTGTTTTATAAAAGGTCAATCTCTAATTCCTCAAAAAAAAAAATTAGTAAAAAAAATAAATTTAAACACATTAATATTTATCCCTTAGTTAAGTGCTCTACAATTATTGGGTAAGCAATACAATCTATGCGATAATATGAAAAATTACTTATTAATTGTTGTTATAAATTATGACGCTTAACGAACACGTCCAAATTAAATTTCTAAGAAAAAAAAAGATCTTGCTTATTCTGATTGAAATCGAAACGGGATGTGCATCAAAGTTTCCATCTTGTCATATTGTAATAACTGAAGGGAGAGAACGCAACGAGCAACGATGTTTATTTAGACGAGGAGATCACACATACCTAAAACAACATCTGCCTTGAGCACAGCATCTTCCTATCGGTTCTCGACTTGGCCGTAACTTGTTCACTTTCTTTCTGATGTCAACGTCCTTCACAGTCTCGTCTCCAATAGTGCGCACCTTCTGCACTATCTTGAATGACGGTGTGCATGGCGGAGTGAGAGCAATCTGTCACGTGATATCAATCGTGTACGATAACTTTTCCAAGCACGACATCGTCACTGCCATCAATGTATAATTGTAACTCACGTTGAAATACATCCTTCGGGTTATTCCGACTTCCTCTAGTCTTCTGTTGAAATATATCCTCACTCAAGCATTTTAATACTTTCCCCCCAAGTTAAGAAGAGGAAACAGAAGTCCCACTTGGCGAAGCTGAGCCTCCAAAACAACCAGGTGACAATATTCTTTACATTAGCATTTAATTATATTATTTTCCTCTAACTCTCGTTCAATTCCAATCGCCTAATTATTTTACCTTAGAACATTTTCTATATAAAACAAAATGCATTCATTACGACTAACTTATTTACTAATTGGTTTTTTTTTAATTGATTCATGTGTTGTCGTCAAGCAAAATTGGATGACGATTGGATGCGTAGATTTAGTCCAAACAAATAAAGTCAAACTCCAAGCGTTGTAAAAAAAAAAAAAGATAAATATTCTTAATATTTCTCGTAAAACTCTGTATAACATTATATAAAATGTTAATTTAATTAAAATCAATAACGTCGTTTCTCTTAAGCACTACTATCTGTTTTAAGATATTATCTTTTATGTTAGGAAAAAAAAGGAAAAACTTAACCTCCATAAAATCTGCCCAACGGTCTATACGATAACGTAGCGGGCTCCGCAGTTCATAGCCCATTGCTAATTCCACTTCGACTCCATCAAATTTGTTATTTCTTAAGTATGCTACTAACAATGGGATGAATTTGAGCCTTTTCTCAGGCGTCCTGTACATCTCATCAAATTCATCGAAGCCCGCAGCGTTATAGAAACATAGCACAACTTTAAAATTTGGGTTCTTCGCTTTAGCCTCCCACATCCACGGAAACCTGAAATGTGAAATACATAAAAACAAAATGGATCAAAATTTTGCACAGCGACTTTAAAAAAAAAAATCCTAAGTTTGAAATAAAACAAAATACTATGAAGAAGTTTTATTATATAAATAAGTTTGTCAAAGCCCTATCCCACTGTTAACTCCAAAAACATCTTCAATGTACAGTTTTCAGTAGCGAGTACATTAAAGTAAGTCAATGAAATATAAACTGTAATAGTGTTTTTGCTATTCACTGGGACAGGGCCGGATTTAAGGGAAGGCAGGCAGGAATACTGCCCCGGGGCATCCCCAAAAAAGGAGTCCACACAAGAAAGATATTCGCATTTTTTTTAACAACAATACTTTAAATCTTATGTATATACATCTTTTAAAACTAAAATATACATATTAGATGGTACTCCGTCAAAATAGCGCGGACAAAATTGCACGGACAAAATAACGCCAACAAAATAGCGCGAACAAAATAGCGCCGACAAAATAGCGCAGAAAAAAATTAATTTAGTCATTTAGAAAGAAATACTTTAGATATCTGGCCGAGCTTCATTTAATTTTTCAAAGGCAGTATTTACATCGGCAAGTGGAACAAGGGCCAGCAGCATGTTGTCAAACATGCGTATCCGTTTCAGAAAAAACAATTGAATTTTGTCCTGGAAAAGAATATACCATAACGACAGGAAATAGCAAAATCAGTGATTGACTTTGTCAGTCACGGCCTGAGACACAAACAAATCCTATTTTTAGCAAGTTATGCATTTTAATCAAACGTGAAGACGGGGAATGATATAAAATTTAAAGTACTGTGTTTCTCTGCAAATATGGCATACTTTCAGATCTATTAATATTGAAAAAGATAGAGACATCAACAAAAATGATGCCCAGGACTTTAAATTACTACCAATTCGGTACTTTTATACAAATCATATCTAAGTCCGCGCTATTTTGCCTTGCGCTATTTTGTCGGGAAATTTCGCGCTATTTTGTCGGCGCTATTTTGTCCGCGCTATTTTGTCGGCGCTATTTTGTCCGCGCTATTTTGACGGGTCACCATATTACATAATTTTTAAAGAGGAAAATGATTCATTTGGACTATTTTTTTTTTTTAAATATGGCCTGATAATATTATAAGATGTACTATTATTAAAAAGCGGATTCTTATTAAATTTTTTGAAAACGTCTAGGGGCCTCCACATCTGGGGCGGAATGGCTATATGGGCAAGTAGGCAAATGCCTGGTGGGCCAGTACCGAATGGGCCGGTTGGGTCGCGACATAAGAAAACTTTTTTTTTTTAAATACAGACAGCTTTTTAAAATAAAAGCTTGATACAGATTCTGATGTCCTATTACTTCTAATTTTTTTTTTTGTATTAATTTTGTTTAAAATTTAACAAGAATACCGGTCTCAAAAACTTTACACTTTGCAAAACATTAGACCTTATTATTACACTATGTTATGACAGTGGCATAGACTTCAACACTGCTTTGATGTCTTCAAGGTTGCGTTTGGCCTCATCATTGTGCTGGTCGGCAGAGACGTTTGATGGCACTTCCATTTGTTTTTGTTTCTTCCATCCCCCGTTTTTTTAATGGACCAATTGATAATGTTAAAGAAAAATAGGGATGAGAGTGTGTAGGTTAGAAAACATTGTTGTAACTCAGTAAAAAAAATAGGGGCGAAAATTTGCACTTTAACAACAGTTAATAGGAGTTAACTCCAAGACACATCTGCTAAATTGCAAGCCACTTAACTTATTCAAAACTCAATTTAGTATAGGTATAGGTCATGGGCGTAGCTAGCATTCTTTTCGGAAAGGGAGGGGGGGGGCTTTGTTCATTTTTCTCCCCTCCTCCGATCAACAGATTAGAAATAAGCATTGTTTACAATTTACTTACGTCTCCGAGACTTGCTTGTCGACTGCTAGAGCCTCGTTTTCAAATTCAGCAAAAGAGATCGTTAGATAGGGGCAAACTGTTGTATCAATATCCGCACTGGTCAACCTAGATTGTTTTAATGCTCTTCCTTGTAAGTTGCACATTATTATGTTGCAATTCTCTAAAAGAAAAAAAAATGCGCATACCTTTTCGAATCTAGACTTATAGCCTGTTCAGCCTCATTCATTTAATACCCGATTTCTTAAAATAGTCTATAGTCTTAGAATCTCAATATATTTCGAAAGCTATTTCTTTACAATTGAAACAGAAGTCATTTTCTCTTATGTCCTGATAAAAAAATTTGTAAAGCGAAAAAGCTTGCGCTATTTCATGGGCGTAGTCACGGGGGTTTTGGGGTTCAAACCCCCCCCTAAATTAAATCCCCCATCTGTGAGGGCGGGGAGTCGGAATTAAGTGACTGATTTTTTGCTGATTTTCTTTATTTTAGGAGAGATTTTAATACCAAACCATCATTTCCCCAGCGCAGCCAAGGGGGATCTGAGTTTAAAACCCCCTACTAGGGGGTTTTGCAACTATTTTTCCCTTTTTCTATGAAAAGAAAAAAAAAATGTAAACGACAATTTCTAAATTCTTCTTATCTTATATAATACAGACGTTACTTCAAAAAAGATGATTACGTCCTGCATTTAGTCATGCATATTAACCAATGACTTAAATTCTGCCAAGTCACTGGTTTTTCTGGCTAGCTCAGGCAACCCATTCCATGCTCTAATAGCACTAGGGAAGAAGGAGTATTTGTACAAATTTGTCCTAGCATATGGGACGAGGAATGTGCCTTTATTTTTGTGTCTTCTGTCCTGAAGGCTTTCTAAATTTAGTGATTTTACTAATGGTGTTACTCTAGTCAAATGTGAATATTCGTTTGTTATGAATCTCACTGCTCTATTTTGTGTTTGTTCCAGTTTCTTAATGTTTTCTTGAGTTGAGGGGTCCCAAACGGTGGATGCATATTCTATTATTGGCCTAACCAAGGTTAAATAACATTTTAGTTTTATGTTCTTATTTGATTTATAGAAATGTCTTTTAATAAACCCTAATGCTTTGTTGTATTTTTTTATAGTTTCATCAATATGTGGATTCCATGACAGTTTTTCATTTATTATAACACCTAGGTATTTTGCGTTTTTAGTCTGTGTTACTGGTTTGCCATGAATAAGATAAGTGGAATTAATTTGTTTTAGTTTTTTTGTTACTCCTAGCAACTGACATTTTTCTGGGTTGAAAGACATGCTCCAATTTGATTCCCATTACTGTACTTCATCTAATTCTCTTTGTAAAATATCTGTGTCTTGTGTTGTTTTTATTGTTCTATATATTATGCAATCATCTGCAAATAATCTGACTTTTGTTCCTGAACTAATGCAATTTGGTAAATCATTTATGTAAATTAAACATAGTAGTGGACCTAAGACTGTTCCTTGAGGTACACCTGAGTTTACTGTTATTGGTGTTGATTTAGAGCCATTTATTATTACAGTTTGTTCTCTCCCTATCAGAAAATCTTAAATCCACTGATGCAGTGGACAATTAATGCCAAAATATTTTAATTTTGTAAGCAAACTATGGTGGTGAACTTTGTCAAAAGCCTTGGAAAAATCTAGTAAGATAGCATCTATTTGTTCACTATTATCTAAACCTTTTGATAAATCATCAATTAGTCCTATTAGTTGTGTTTCACATGATCTATATTTCCTAAAGCCATGTTGGTATGGGGTGAGAACATTATGTTTGTCTAAGTGGTTTATGATGTTGCTACATATTATGTGTTCTAGGATTTTACATGTGATGCTGGTAAGTGATACTGGTCTGTAGTTTCCTGAATCAGATTTTCTCCTTTTTTAAATAGGAGGGTGACATTAGCTTCTTTCCAGTCCTTTGGTACTCTGCCCTGGTTAAGCGATGCCTGAAAGAGTTCTTTGAGTAATCTAGCTGGAATACCATCAGGTCCAGACGATGTATTTGGTTTGGTGTTGGATAATAGTTTTTGAATTCCATTTTCTTGTACTACTAAATCTTCTATGTTGTCTACTTGGTTCAAATTAAGAAATATGTCTTTGTCTCCTGGGGCTGAGAATGCTGATGCAAAGTATTTGTTTAGGATGTTTGCTTTAATTCCAAGAGCATAGCTAAGGGTGGGTTTGAATTTAAACCCCCCCTCCGATAAATTCCATGCCCTCAATAAAGCGTACTCTTGACCCGGGACTTTCATTGATAAATGATCAGATCATAGAGTAGTGAGAAACCGAAAAGCATGAAATAACGCTACATAAAAACAAATGATACAAATAGTTCTAATCGCAACAGTTTTACTTTGTTGTGGGTCTACATCTAGTACACATTGAATGACATGTGCCTGATCCGAACTCATTGATACCATTACTCTCGTATAATCTTTGTTTCTTTTTAAGTATTTTTGTTTTTGTCTTTAACTCTTTCTCTCCTAATTAACGATTTCGTAGATTTGACCTCATTAAATTAAATAAATTTTAAATTTTATAATCTTTAATTTGTATCACTAGCGGATCCAGAACTTCGGAGTGGGGGGGGCGATTTTTTTCCAAACCCTAACCCTAACGCCCAGTAAACCCTAACCCTAAGCATAAACGCGCTTACAGTAAATATATATATTAGAATGTTAAAAAAGGCAGTGTTACTCAACCTTAGGCGAAAAAAGCAAACAAAAAAAGTTATGTAGAGGCCTTTCTTTTGACAGCTAGGGGGTCTGGGGGAGCGCTGTAAGCTCCCCCAGTGGGGCCCCGACGCCAAAATCGTTTTATTTTTTGCTTTCTTCACTGCAGAACCGCATTCTCCTGACATCTACAGCTCATTATTTATCCTATTCAAAAAAAGGATCTTTTGAATAATGTTTTACTTGAAAATATTCTAATATGAATTTATAGGCCCTTACTACTTGGCAAAAACAGCCGATTGGTTCCTTGAAAAAATAAGATACCTCACATGCTATTTCGATTAAGGCTTTGATGATTGCAGTACAAAAAAAAATTATTTAAAAAAAAAACAGCCATGTTGAGGCCTTTCCCTAGATAGCTAGGGGTTCTGGGGGTCCGAGGCTTTTCTCTTGACAGCTAGGGGGTTTGGGGTAGCGCTGTAAGCTCCCCCCAGTGGGGATTGGGGCGAAGCCCCGACGCCAAAATCGTTTTCTTGCATTCTTCACTGCAGAAACGCATTTTCCTGACATCTACAGCTCATTATTCATCCTATTAAGATAGGACCATTAGAATGTTTTACTTGAATAATGTTCTAATATGATTTTACAGGCTCTTACTACATCGCAAATACAACCGATTTGTTCTTGAAAAGATATACTTCACAGATTTAGATTAAGACTTTGAGGAACGCCGCCGAAAAAACATCTATTTGAAAAATTTTTTTTTTAAAAAAGCTCATTTGTAATTGATACATTTTGTTCAATATGCATGTTTGTAATTTGGTTTGTTTCAGAACTATAATTCAAAGCTCTAAAAAAACATTTTGGAAGTGGGAGAAATTAAGTGAACCAATTAGATTTTACTCTAAATTTTTGGCATTTTTAGTATTCAAGAATAAAATGTCATAATTTTTTTTTTAAAACAGAACAATATCAGTTTGGGTAATGGTTGAAAAAGATGACTAGGAAAATAATATTTGGGTTCAGAAGTCATCTCAAATGTTACTCTTATAATGAGAAATTTTGTATGAATTATAAATTTTCCAAAACAAAGTCTTTCTTTAAATAACTCAGATAAGTTCGTATTCAATGACATAAACTCTGTCGCCTCATTTTTGACTTGTCTGTTTTAAAACATCTTTTTTTCATCTGGAAAGGGGAGAGGGTGGTAGAGTGAAAACGCTCCTTTTTATAATTTCTGCTAATGTTTGCATTTGGCATTAAAGAATAGGGGGTGGGGCGACTCAATAAAAGAATTCAAATTATAGCATATATAAATTATATTAGTGACACTTTTTTTTATTTTGTAATTTCTTAACTAAAATACATTTTATATTTATTTATGATAAAATTTGAGCTCAGATCGTGTGTCCGACATTATATACAAATGGATTAAAACATCAATAAATAGCTTATATTATATAGATATTCAACTAATCATGTTCAAAAACTATGATTTCTCCATAAAAATAGGACCCCCTCCCACCATTCAGAGGGCTAGAGTGGGGAGTGCAGCAGAAGCAATCGCCCCTCCCCTCCACCTCATGGAATCGGCTAAGAGACCAGAAGTGTAGCAACATAATATAAAAATTATATTGTAATTCAACCAATTTTGTTCACAAACTATGATTTCTAATTAAGGGGTTACTGGAGTGTGAAAAGTCGATTTTGGGTAAAAAAATCGATTTTTCAATTTGTGGGGAATTAAATAGGTGGACATGTATTTTATAAATTGGCATCAAAAATTTTCTAAAAAATAGCATTTTTTATTGAAAAAAAGCATTTTAATGATGCATGGTGAACACTATTTTCCATATTTTTCTTAATACAAAATTCACTGTTTTTGAGTGAATGCATTTTTTTGTGACCCCCCCTTTAACATATTTCTAAAATCTCTAGAACTAATAGAGATAAATGCGTCAAATTTGGTACACATATTCAGAGATAAATAATACAGAATCAGCTAGTTTTTTGACTTTATCTGAAGAAGTTTTTAATATATGATCTTTTGGAAAAAAAAATGTGGATGCATTTTACAGGTAAAAAAATTAGCCTTTTTAAAAAAATTATAAAATGCACAATACTTAGGGAAAATGTATAAAATCTAGCTAGCTCCTTCCAGTCACCTTTATACTTTAAGGTATAAGTATTTTTAGCTTTGAAATTTATCAATTTTGAAAAATTTTAGAATTTTCCTATGTAAACTAATTTTTGTTTATATTCAAGATGGCCGCCATTACCATGGCAACCCGGAAACATTAGACAACATTCAATACATTTTTTTTTCATTATATGATATATGATATAATATAACAAAAGTTATTAAGTTAAAGCAAAAATAAAAAAATAAATTTCGCATTCCAGTAACCCTTTAAAAGTAGGACCGCCCCCCCCCCACTCAAAGTGTTTAGGTTGGAAGGGCTGCAGATGTATTCGCCCCCCTCCCTACCCAATCGGCTAACAGGGGAACGACATAATGTAAAGATAGGATTAAATATAACATAACAAGTTTTAATTATATAGATATTTAATTGATTCCGTTGACAAGATGTGATTTCCATAAATAAATTGGACCGCCCCCCCCACTCGAAAGTTTATGGTGGGGGGGGGGATTGATGACATCGCCACCTTCCCGTCCCACCATATCGGCCAACATACTAGAAGGGTGGGGGCGAAATAATCTAAAAATAGGTTGAAATATAAATAATTAGTATATATTATGAATATAACTAAATAAATTCATATACAAATTGTGTGATTTCTTTACTAAAAGTCGTCCGTCCCTCCCCCCTTCGGGTGATCGCCCCTACCCCCCCATCTGGATCCGCCAGTGATTTGTATTATATAAAAAAAATCATGCAGTTCCCTTTAATTCTAGTCCAAATAAAACATTTTCTGAGAACAAACGAAAACGTTATTGAAGCTTAACCATCACAGTGTATTGAGATTGTAACGAGCAACATGAAGAATTGTGTCAAATCGTGAGAAAATAATTACGGAGAGAAAGAGTTAAGTTTTCCCGACGATGACCAGCACAGATTCAGATGATAGCATGTTTAGACTCAGTGCTTTGGTATTTTTACAGTAGCCCAATAGCCACGGAAACCTTTCCCGCTGGGATTGGGCTTGTCCTAAACTCAAGCTCATTATCCGTAGATGGGTTTTCGAATGTAAATATCAGGTCCTGAGACGGTTGGTTGAGGGTGTCTTTGAAGTGTTCTACCCATTTTGCGTACTGTTCCTCTTTCTTTAGTAGTGATTTACTACGATGTCTATGATGGGTTCAATTTTGGTACCTCTTGGCTTCAGTCAAGTCTTGATCAGGGCGATGAATAGTCCTTGTGTCGTTATTGTATGTAACTGCCTGTGCTTCTTGCTCCTTTCTATTGAAGCCAATCTCGTTTCTCTCACCGAAGACTTCTAATTTTCTGCTTCCCTTTGGGCGTCCTCCGTTTCTCTTTGCTCTTGTTGTTTTTTCTGGTCCTGCGTTCGGCATCTTATCAATTCTCTATCAGTTTCTATCTCTTACCCACCGTTCCTTTTATGAATTTCTCTTTTTTTTTTTTACTGACGGCTTCTTTTACATATTCCATTGTCACATCTCTACATTTGAGCCACTGTTCTTCCATGAGCAATATATCTGCTAGAGCCTCAAAGCAGTTCTTTTGAGTTTGAGTTGAAGCTGTTGGCAACATTGCAATCTTTAAACGAGTCAACGTTAAGCCGACAGGGGCGTGATACTTGTTCTGCAACACAAGGTTTTGATCTTACCCCTTCATCGAATTCTCTGCGGGTTCCCACGTCGAATAATGATGACCTTCGTAGATTGATGGCGGTTGGGTGTCTCATCAAGTATGATCAATTGTCGTTTGGAGATGATCGCAAAAACTACTCTTGATGGCAATTCGCTTATATATCTAAGAAATAAATAATATCGTACTTAACAAAGTATTTTTGAGTATGATAACACCATAATAGTTAGCTACATTGCAATCAAGGTTGCTGAGAGAAGCTTATCATAACAGCCAAGGCTTTTGCTCTTTTATTTCTTGTTAGTTATGTTTTAGTTTTGATAACACATTCTACCAAGTATGTATACTTTTCGAGAATCGCCTAGAGAACCGCGTGTGCTGACCCAGTGTCCATAAATTTGTAAGCTGAAAAAAGCAACTGTAAAAGAAGGGATGAGACACGATAAAAGATAAGATAAATGGTAAAGGCGTCCGCTCTTTCTAGATCCATATTACAGGTAATATCAGTTTTAGTCAAATTTAAACTGAAGTAATGTATAAATATAGAGGCGCGGTGGCTGAGCGGTAAAGCGCTTTGCTTCTGAACAGGGGTTCCGGGTTTGAATCCTGGTAAAGATTGGGATTTTTAATTTGGGTGCCTAAGTAAATGAGGTTGGTTGTTGTGCTGGCCACATGACACCCTCGTTGACCAATTAATAATCAATTAATAAATTTAAAAAAAAAGAAATATACCACTTTAACATTTTTAGACATTGCGATCCAGAAAAATACCGAACATTATAAATTATCTAAAACTCACCTGAACTCAAATGGGCAAAGGTTATGAAGAAAAATGTAATAATTGCAGTCTTCATTCTCTACAAATAAACAAGACATAGAATATATTATTTTTTTCTACATTAAAGCTAGAAAACTTAGTAAATATAGTAACATTTAATATTTAAAATAACTTCTAATAAGCAAAGAAATTGTTCCCACATTAATAAAAAAACAAATGCGCATAAAAAAACACACAGCAATACATTTAGAAATACTTTGATATTGTGCGTCCATTGAAGTCTAGACAGCAATTATGAAGAAAGAACGCCAGGTGTTTCCTTTCATTATGGCTATATATATAAACGGGGAAATCTCAGTGAATGTATTTGTGCCTTGAACTCTTATATCCAATTTTTTAAAAATTTTCCCCTAAATGGGAAAGGCCGCTGTGAGGTCTGGCCTTCCATTCGTCCGTCTGTCACTTTTATTTTTTTTTTTTTATAGGCATGGCCGGAGGGTAGGGCTTCTTCCGAAGGCTTTGAATGCAAGATTGGCCTTTCACTGACCATCACTTAGAGGATCAATTAATAACACCCAGTTAGGTCACGCTGAGGCCGGGGTTAGGCCAGGCCAACACTGAACTAGATCTTTATAACAAATAGTTAATGGAAAGAAATTATAGACGCGACACTATATTGGGAAAAAAATGTTCTACAGCAGTCTTTCCGAATTCGACTCTGCCAAAAAGCTTTTCAACAGAAATTGTTTAGAGGAAAAGGGAGTTTCTTGGAAAAAAATTGAAAGCTTTTTCTTTAAAAAAATAATAATTTTAAAGCTTAGACTTAAAACAAATTACTGGTTGGGTGACTAGGTGTCACGGTAGTGTTTGAGGACAGAGAGCTGTATTCCCCCCCCCCACACACACACACAATCGAGTGATTTGAGGGCCGTCTTTCATGCGTACCTGCACGGGCATGCTGTACGCTATTTGAGATCTGACAGCCCCTATGTACTACAGTGTGCGGAGCATGTCAGCTCGGGAACCCCACTTTTTGCTGGCTAGCTTTCTGAGTAACCCTAACTTCTCCGAGGCCTTTCGTTCAACTTCCTGGATGTGCAAGTGCATTGAGAGCTATCTGTCTAGGGTGATGCCAAGTTACTTTGGCGACACATTGGAATCGCAGGCCACTGAGTTGGAGCTCGAATGGTGCCCCAAGAATGTCCATTCCCAGGCTGAGCAGGGACCAGGTCGTTTTGGTAACGTTAATCATTAAAATATGCCATGAAAAGTATGCACGAGAGGGCGGATCCCTGAGGTAACCCTTGGATTTAGGGTGCTTTCTTCACTTAGAGAGTTCTGGAACTGGGTTCGTGTTTTCCTCTTAGAAACTGTTTGACCCAGTTATAGGTCCGCCCTCGCACACCCATGGCTCTAAGCTTAAGATAGAGGCATGGGTTCCACTACTATTCCGTTTCTGACGTACGTAATCACTCCGCGGCATTCTGTGCACTTGTATCTATAGGCTGTGTAGCCACTTATGTGGCAACTGCGCTTCTTGCCTACCAAAGTCTCTTGCAAGATCGCTTTGGAGAGTGTGCTGCCAAGATAGGTGAATTTTTCCACTGTATTTTTATCATGTCCCTTTATCTTGATGCTTGAATCCCAGTGGGCTCTACCTTCAGCAGGTAAATATTAGACTTCAGTCTTTGTTGTGAGGCCAAAGTCTGAACATACTATTGGCTTATTGTCAGCTCGTACACATTATCTATATCCCCCAGTAAAACATAAAAAGAGCTTACTAGCAACCAATACACAATGTTCATAATTATATTTATCTCCTTTCAATCAAGTGAGAGATAATTGATGTTCGATTCTGCTGTCCAATAATTTTTACATATTTTCTTTTAAGCATAATAAAGAGATAATTAAACGACTAACACGTATAAGCGACCCTGTTATTGGGTACATCATTAAGCTATTAGTACAGTCATATATCTTTCCTGTCAACCCAACATAACATGGCAGCCTACTATAGGTTTTTGAGTCTAATCAATCTCTCTTACCATGTTATCTAAGCTGTTATATCTTTTATAATCTAAAAGAGTCATCTTTTTCCAGGTGCAAAGTCAGTGTATTTTTAGCGACTCAGAAAGGAGAAAGATGCAATTATTTATGTGTAATCTGTCTGTCCTTCTGTCTGTTTCTTTTATATTTTAAAACAAGAAAAGTTATGGAGAATCTTTTTTTATGTTATTTTTCATCTTACAATTTTTTGTCTTTTGAAAGCTAACCATTTGGTCTGGTTTTTTTTTTGTTGTTTTTTTTTGTTTTTAAAAATTATTCAAGCCAATTTTTTAAAACAACACTTTAAAAAAACAACAACACAAAAGTAAGGAAGATTACAATTTAAGTGGCTGCCTGGGCGTGTGGTATGCGCGCTAGACTTTCGTTCTGTCTTCTCTATGGTCCCCGGTTCATACCCTGCCCACTGCCATCTGAGGTTTGGACTAAGAAGTATATTATCTTAAACTTTGAAGGAACATCCCAAATATGTAAAACGTTTTACGAAAAAGAAATTATTATTTTGTATTTTTTGGAACATTTACACGTGTAGTTTAGTCATATTTCAAAATAATTTTATAAAAATGTTTTACTTATTTTGTGTTTTCTGGAATATTAGCTTCAAACAGCTAATAAAAACTTGTATATTTGTTTATAAAAGATAAATATGCACATGTTATGTACATATATTTATGCATGTATAAAACGTGATTACATATGCAGAATGCCATTTTACTACTTTATGTAGCAAGACCACCTCGGACAGAATAGAATGCTGGTGAAGACTGGGATTTTAATTTCGAAATCTCTGGGGGACCCTCTGAGTCTACCTAGCTCTAATGGGTTCTGACATTAGTCGGGGTAAAGTAAAGGCGATGGTCGTGTGCTGGCCACATGACACCCTCGTTAACCGTGGGTCATACAAACAGATGACCTTTACTTTAACTGCCCTAGATCGCAAGGTCTGAATGTAGAACTATTCTTTTTAATACATACTTTATTGTTAAATGTTATTTAATTAATATTAGAGTAAGATTCACTTTCTATCTTTCGACACGATTTGCCAGTCTGCCTTAACTTGTGGTTTTCTCCAACACCAGATGTTTACCAGCATGACCTGGTGGTAATCTGCAAGACCTTGTGATTCCCTGCATTACCTTACTGTTATTTGAGCACTAAAGTTTCTTCATAAAAATTCTCTACTTATAAAAATTATTCATAGTGTCTAGCTGTGGCAGGACTACATTTGTTTGTCATCTAGATCTAGAATCAAACATCAATGGCTACACGAGTCTTATTAGCAGTGCTTTGTTTTTGTGACGTACCTTTTTCAATGTGAGGAAACAATGTATTTCATTTCTTGTATTTTAACGTTTATTATTAATTTAATAGTAGTAACAAATTTGGCAATACATTACTGAGTACCGGCATCTATTTCTTTACAACCAAAAAAAGAGGTTCTTATTAGAAGCAGACGTTTCTTATTCATATCAATCTCCAATAGAAATGGATGTTGCTTTTTTTTTTAACAATATTTATTCAAATTAAGGCTAATATAATCAAGAGCAAATACTAATTTTAGGATGTAACCTTCATTAAGGTGTTAAATAAGAAGCTATTTTGGTTATCACCAACAGGTAAGTCAACTTTGACAAGTGACATTACAAAATAGACAAAGGGGTATAACTCTCCAAAAATACATAAATCAACAGCGATCGTTTACCTTCCAACCCACAATGAACAGAGCGCCTACCATTAAACATGTTATATTTAGTGTATGCGTGTGTCTATGTGTGCAAATGGGCAGGTCATAAAATCGTTAATATATTTCTAGACGTGATTGAGATCTTGACAGGCCAGAAGAAAAAAGAAGGGCTTCAATCTAGCCCATAAGCAAACACCAAGGACATATGGGTTAGGGTTAGATGTATTCATTGAACAAACTTGCTCTTGTACTTCAGAAAGAGATAAAGAACGAAATATAGCAATTTTCATACTATTTTCGTAATTTTCATACTATTTTTATAATTTTCATACTATTTTTATAATTTTCATACTATTTTCATAATTTTCATACTATTTTCGTATTTTTTCATACTATTTTCATAATTTTCATACTATTAACAAGCAAAAGCTTTTACACAATTTTTTTTTATATATAAAATATTTTATATAAAAAGTTCGAATTGAATTAAAACTTTTCATCTATCCCTTGACTTTCGTCGTACCTGTTGTGCCAATTCGTAGGGGTGCTTTGCGTAACTAAATCACGCCACTTTTCTCTGTCAGCAAGTAAGATGCCGGCTCATTCTATAACGTTGTCCACCAGCCAGCTTTTCTTTGGATGACCACTTCTTCGAATTAACTCGGAACTGAGACTTTTGACAGTGAATCGTGTCTTACAATGACCGAACAAGATCTGCTTTCAACTCTTCGCGGTATTTTTTAAAAAATAGGTACAGAGAAAAAAAAAGCTAGTATCTCTATCAAAGACTGGCATATCATCGAAACGGACCAGGGGGTGTTTCAGTGTCTTATACGGACGTACTTCAACTAATGAAACTTTTACTCAAAGAATAATTTAATAACTATGCCCAAGCTGTTCAACAATTTGAACCAACGGAATGGGCCAAAGTCTGTCACGTTGCTCCACGTCCTAATGCCAACTGAATAAAAAACCCATGCAAACAATCTAAACCCCAGTAAATGTCGGGTCAATGTCCCGTCAACTATAGTGCGTCGCTACGCTAAGTGCCAAACAGTCGATAGATCGTGTGTGGTACCACGACAGTCTTATCTTATCTTATCTTATATAATACAGACGTTACTTCAAAAAAGAAGATGATTACGTCCTACGCGTCATGCATTTAGTCATGCATATTAACCAATGACTTAAATTCTGCCAAGTCACTGGTTTTTCTGGCTAGCTCAGGCAACCCATTCCATGCTCTAATAGCACTAGGGAAGAAGGAGTATTTGTACAAATTTGTCCTAGCATATGGGACGAGGAATGTGCCTTTATTTTTGTGTCTTTCAGAGTATTTTATTAAATTTTGTTTTTGTATTTGAAGATTATGGTTCAGTGTTTTATGTATAATTGCTACTTTACTTTTGAGTCTTCTGTCCTGAAGGCTTTCTAAATTTAGTGATTTTACTAATGGTGTTACCCTAGTCAAATGTGAATATTCGTTTGTTATGAATCTCACTGCTCTATTTTGTGTTTGTTCCAGTTTCTTAATGTTTTCTTGAGTTGAGGGGTCCCACACGGTGGATGCATAATCTATTATTGGCCTAAGGGATATAATGCAGGTTAAGTTGGCATTTGCTTTGGAGGCAGAGGAACCAGCCAATTTTCGTTTCGCATGCTTTTTATAATAATAATTATAATTTATAGAGCGCTGTTAACAAACAAAATGTAGGCTCAAGTCGCTGTGATAACATTGCAAACATAAACACAAGAGCTAAAATGACAAACTATTCTAAAAAGTATTAAACGGATACGTCTTAATGTTTTTCTGGAATGTAGTGTTGCACGCTATCTGCCTGAGATCAATGGGCCATTGCATATTCCCTATCCTTACCTTTCTATGCCACTATCTCTCTCCACATAGTGCGATCTTGGGCTATGTCTTCCCAGCAGTCAAATTCGATGCCCACTGCTTTGATTACATCTACATATCCAAGAAGTATACGACAAGTTTGTTTGTTTTTTTTTACTCTGTTACGAGTTCTCTGTAAAGGATCATTTTAAGTGAACATGACTAAGCCAGCAGAATTTTAAAGATACTTAGAAGATCCGTTTTGAGAGAGTATCTCCATTGTTACACACTCATTCTTGTCATGTGATTTTCAAGATCCTTCCTAGGCAAAGCAAGTGAAAAATTCTCTCTCTTGCTTCGTGTAGGAAGACCATGATTCACTGCCATACCGTTGCGTGCTCAAAACACGTTCCCTTTTTAAAATAAAACAACATTACAAACACAGTTTGTGTGGAAACACAAACTCAAAATCGGCCCCCGAAGTAGTCCACCCAGGCAGGAAAAAAAGGCAGGCTTCAATATTTTTAGAAGAATATCGGTAATAAATTCTATCAGAAGTGGTCCAGCCAGGCAGGTATCAATATTTTCAGAAAGAATATCATAATGAAATTCTATCAAAAGCAAATGACAGAGAAGAATGGAGAAAGAGGGTTGACAGATCATGTGTGGTGCCCCAAAGGTCCAGAACAAAGGGAATGTTAAAAATGAATGTGAAGTTAGATGTGAGCCTGGCCTAAGTAATGTCTTATAATGGGTATCTAATTGATCTAATTGTTTTGTAAAGGGTCAGTCTCTTATTCAGAGCTTCAAGAAAAAAAACATTTCCGTAAAAAAAAATTCCTTAAGTTTTGTGATTAATGGTGTTCTAGATACTCTACAGTTCAAGAGATAATATGAAAAACTACTTATTAATTGTTGTTTAAAACTATGTCCAACTTATTTGCTTAGTAAATATATTTTTTTCTCTTAAAAAAAATAACACTTTTTTGTAAATGTAGTATTTAGTTTGTATGACAGAACTTACAAAACTTAGCAATACAATTGTGAAAAATAATAATTTTTGACCAAAATCTAAAACCATTTGCATAAATGTGTTAGATGAATGGTAAATAGCTAGCTTCCTTACTAAAATGCCTCCAGTGTTTGTTACTATTAATAGTAAATAATTGTAAAAATGGCGTATTTTTATGAAAAAAATGCTTGTATAATTGATTTTAAAAATTAGATTTGTCGCTAAAGTAGCAGTTGTATCAGAACGCATCTACGATATCATGATGTCATTTTTCATTTTTTCTTCTCGTTTCCGAGATCTAAACGTGACAGACGGACAGACAGGCCACACAAAACTAATAGCGTCTTTTCCCCTTTCGGGGGCCGCTAAAAAAAGATTAAACAAACCTAGAATTGGATAGACTTATGAAGTTGCAAGACATAGAACTTTACGTTAAGACTATTACGTCTGGTAATGTGTTCGCTCCATTGCTTTATCTCTGTCATTTAGTAAACAAACATTCTAATATTAACTTATCTTCTTTCCTTGATTGTTATGCCTACATTGACAATATAATTGTAGCAATGTATTTCCTTTATTTTTATTTTTTACACTAGCAATTTCACAAACACGGGCACTCATTCGGTCCACATTAGAAACACGCTTGGGGCTCAGTACTAGACACCTATACTCCTGGTAGAATAAAGGATACTTGTTTTTGGCTTATATCAGAATCGGGTCTATTGTCATTTGTGTCATTTTTTCTGAAAGAGAAAAATCTAATTTTTTAAAATCATTAATGCAAGCAGTTTTTTTACATAAAAATACACCACTTTTACAACTATTCACTATTGATAGTAACAAACATGAGAGGCTCTTTTATAGGGGGCCAGATGCGCACCATATTTATAACAAATTTATGCAAATGGTTTTAGATTTTTTTTCAAAAAAATTTTTTTTTTCAAAAAAATATTTTTTTTACCATTGTATGCTTGTTTGTGTAAGTTCTTTAATACTAACAACAACATTTGTACAAAACAAGGTTACATAGACAGTTTGTGTGAAACACAACCTCAAAATCGGCCCTTTAAAGTGGTCCACCTAGAGTCTTAACCAGGATTCGAACACGGGACTTCCTGTTCCAAGTGCTTTACCCCTCAGCCACAGCATCTCCATATATTTATTTAACGTACTTATTTTTTTAAAATAATAATTATTAACCTTAAACATACATACAAAATTAATAACTTTTTACATTGTAATAAAGAGAAACTAAAAAATATTTATTCTTCTAACAAAATTAGATAAATTGGCAACACAAAAAAAATAATTTTGACCTACTTTAAGCTTCCATTGTGTACAAATGACAACAAGACTTTCCCCTCGTAAATAAAAATAAATACCCCCATTGTCATTTGCCATACAAACTAGACATAGATATTGCTAGAAGATGTCTAGATCTAGACGTAGATTTAGAACAATGTCTATTCATCCATAAACGTTCTTCTATGTTAGTTGAAAAACTGTAGCAATGCAGCATCTTCATCGTTTCATTTCATTGTAGGTATATTGGAGATTTTCAAACATGCAGGAAAAAAGTAAATAGCTAGCTTTTTTGGTGTATCCGGTGTACAAACTAAAGAAAGTGTTGGTTTTCTAGTTTTTTTTTAAAATAGGTATATGATAATTCTAGGTCTTTTAAAATAGGTATATGATAATGATAGCTTTTTAAAAAAAAATATATGATAATGATAGCTTTTTTAAAAAAGGTATACGATAATGATAACTTTTTAAAAATAGGTATATAAAAATGATAGCTTTTTTTACCTTTTAGCGTTGCAGAATACCGTTTTCTAAGTCATTCGTTTGTAGCACAAATAATTTTCAATAACTATGAAGATTAAGCTCTCGCTTTACGAGGCACATTTCTTATAGCTTAAGCTAGAACAAATTCTTACAAGTGCTCCTTCTTTAGAACGGAGAATAGAATGGGCTGCCTGAGTCAGTCAGGAAATCCAACGACTTAGCAGAGCTCGTCATTGATTAAGAGGAATGACAGGATTGGCACATAAAGTGCATAGGACGTAATTATTTTCGATTTTTTTAAAGTAACGTCTGTAATTTATAAGACAAGAACGAAAAGACTTATGACTTGATATATTTCAAAACAAAATAGTGAACTAGCTAGAGGTAATAAAAAAAAAAGATTTGATACGAAGATCAACTGCCGCACATTGAAATGTTGTTTCAATTATAACTCTTTTTTTTTTTTTTGTTGTTGTTTAGTTGGAATTCAATTTAACGCTCTTGGCATTGTTTTGTTTAGCGTGAAAAAGCTTCAATACACTCAATGTTTTTTTAGACTTTGACTTTGTAAAAGATGGATTACAATTGCCAAATGGTTTATGATGTTACGTCTAATTATGTAATGAAAATCTTTAGCGATACACTAACACCAAAACGACAAAATCATAGTTTATAAATAATTTAATCTTAATTAACACTGTAAACACTATTTTTGTATACATTCCTCCATTTTGGTTCTTCTCCTATCCGACCCTTTCAACACGCATTCGCAATATTCCGCATTCACGCTATGCTGTGCACGTAAGAATAGACATAAAATACTCTATGTCTATGGTATAGATAGAAAAATTTTTTTTGTTTTATTATATAATTACTTTGAACATATTTACATTAAATCCACTATTCTTATAATAAGCTTCCTTTAAATTGTATATGCTTTTTATGTTTTCAGATATGAACCTAAAATTCAATTGTTTTCACAGTGGGCTATTTAGATTTATGTTGAATCATAATTAAATAGTGTAATACAGTAAATATATTTTTCTTGAAACTGTAAGATAATCTATTTTATGAATTATAATATTACCTGAGCTCTTAAATAATGATTGTAAAAAATATCAAAAACCTTTTTTAATAATTAAATTGATACAGAAGTGGCTACATTTAGCTCCACGTATCTAGATCAGTGTACTGCGTGTGCTTTGAAATTTCATGTTTTATAATAGGCCTATATCATAACGACACCTTACTTTTTATGATTTACTTTGTATGATGTTATGAATATGCTTGATATATAATAATATATTTTGTAAATATTTCCCTAGGTGCTACTTTAAAATATATGCATTAGCGTAGGTATTTGCTTCTCTGTGGGCATCCTAGTAGAACGTTCTACATTGCAGTGCAATGTTTGGTCTTAAAGAGGAGATTTACGCATTAGATATTAGGTTTTTGGGCATCCAAATTTCTAGTTTTTTTTTAATCTTTCCGTTGTAATCACTAGAAAATGAGATAAGATCTGTGCATTAGATATTAGGGTTCTGGGCATCCATATTTTTTGTTTTATCTTTTCAGCACTAGGGAATGAGTGTATAATATTTCTGTATATATTATAAGCAAAGACATACCCAAGCTGTTTAGTTTGTTGCACAAATTAATTGTTATCTAGTTGGCAAAAGAGACATTTCAGAACAGAGACCTTTTAGAACAGTGACCTTTCAGAACAGTGACCTTTCAGAACAGAGACCTTTCAGAACAGTGACCTGAACAGTGACCTTTCAGAACACCTTCTTCAACATACGTCTATTTATTTAAACTCTTTTTTTTTTTCAATCTTTCGGTTTTTATGGTGAGAAGCCATTTTAATTAGGATGAGATATTTTGAAAATCCTGTAAAATCCTATGATTTGTATTTTATATAGTTTTACACTGAGATTGAAAGCCTGTAAACGTTTAATAAAATTATATTTATTTTATTCATAAAAGAAGATTTCAAGCATGTATTCAAATGTGTGTGTGTCAAATTGAATTCACTGTCTAAACCTAAATCCCATCACTCCATGACTCAACATTCAATAGATGATTGTATGGTTCAATACTGACTTTTAAAAAGTATTTTTGGCACAATTAGCCTAGGATTATAATCTCTGCGTTTCTTAGACTTTTTAAAAATTTTGTATAAAGGTCCATCCAGCTGCTCGGTGTTAGAATTCTCATTTCATAGACTCTGTCTCAGATTTAAGATCATATTTCAGCACAAAACTGATTTTAAAAAGTATATATATATATTCTAACAACTTATTCTTCTATTCAATATGATGTTAACCAACCCCCCCCCATAGCATTTTATGAGAATTGTAAAACTTTTTAAAATAATTATATCCATGCAATTGTGCATAATGAACAGACAGAAACAAAAAAGTCAAGATACGTCTTAATTAATAAATCAGTAAAGATTTTCTATAACACACATAGAAAACATTTTAATTAGACAATCATTTTCAAACATAGTAAACAATTAATTAATACTTTTAAACCATGAATGAACATTGCATGACTAAGTGATTCAAACAATAATAAAGTGAGTGATCCTTTTAGCAACACAATAACAGCACTCTGAAATACTTAAAGATTCTTTCAACAATAAACATAAGATCTCAAATAACTTTGTTACCATGAATCTACTCTTCTTGGCTTTTTTTTTTGTATTATTGTAGTTTTTAAACAAAATGAGATAAACTTTATTTATGTATCTTGAAACTAAGTTTTAATCTTACTAAGTGAAGAACATGTATGCCACCATACACATCTCTAGCACATCCATGTAGAAAAGCATAGTTTAAGTACTAGGAATGGGTTCAATACTCACATTACATACAAAAATGCCTTCCAATTCTAGGTCAACTATTCAAGTTGAGTAAGTAATAATGAAATTTACAATTCAAAGCTTATCTGTCTGTCATTTTCTCCAGTTACTTTTTACATTGCCACCTCGCACCAGGCCACAGTAGCATTCTCTTGGCTGATAATTTATAAGATAGATAAGATAGATATATAAGATAAGATAGTTAGATCGATAGATAAATTTATAAGATAGATAGATAGATAGATAGATAGATAGTGTTGCAACTATCTATTTAGATGTAATGTAGAAATGTACACTATCTAATAGCGCCGCTTTCATCAGTAGACGATGACGTCATTTGCGCTATTTTGATTGTGTGTACTAATTGCTGTTCCCTTACGCTTTGTTGTAACTTTTCATATGACGTCAAAACTTTTCTGCTTTGTCGTTTGGTACATTAACTCCATCTTGCACTTTAGAGCCAAGCTGTATCTTTTAAGTTCCTGATTTCTCCTTATTTCTTCGTTATGGGATAGCCTTAGCGTCGGCCTTGCCGCCTTGGTATATATTTTTGAAGGATTATGTGACCCCTGTTTAGGATGAGATTTATTTCACATTGTAAAGTTATTTTTTTAACATGGATTCGGTCTTATTTGTATTTTGTAATTAGATTAGAAGATTAGAAGAACCTGTTATTTGTCTTTCCATAGGGTTTTCGTCTGAGGTTTCAAGTTTTAGGTTTCAAGTCTGAAGTTTCAGGTTTCGAGTTCCAGATTTCAGATTCCAGATTTCAAGATCTACATTAAATCTTGTTGTTACATTATGACTTTGTGAGCTTTGGTGCTACACTAAACTTTGGTTATCTCCATTGTTGGTGAACATTCGTCTTAGCTAGAAGATGCTTGTGTTGCCATGAACATTCGTCTTAGCTAGAAGATGCTTGTGTTGCCATGAACATTCGTCTTAGCTAGAAGATGCTTGTGTTGCCATGAACATTCGTCTTAGCTAGAAGATGCTTGTGTTGCCATGAACATTCGTCTTAGCTAGAAGATGCTTGTGTTGCCATGAACATTTGTCTTAGCTAGAAGATGCTTGTGTTGCCATGAACATTCGTCTTAGCTAGAAGATGCTTGTGTTGCCATGAACATTTGTCTTAGCTAGAAGATGCTTGTGTTGCCATGAACATTCGTCTTAGCTAGAAGATGCTTGTGTTGCCATGAACATTCGTCTTAGCTAGAAGATGCTTGTGTTGCCATGAACATTCGTCTTAGCTAGAAGATGCTTGTGTTGCCATGAACATTTGTCTTAGCTAGAAGATGCTTGTGTTGCCATGAACATTTGTCTTAGCTAGAAGATGCTTGTGTTGCCATGAACATTCGTCTTAGCTAGAAGATGCTTGTGTTGCCATGAACATTTGTCTTAGCTAGAAGATGCTTGTGTTGCCATGAACATTTGTCTTAGCTAGAAGATGCTTGTGTTGCCATGAACATTCGTCTTAGCTAGAAGATGCTTGTGTTGCCATGAACATTTGTCTTAGCTAGAAGATGCTTGTGTTGCCATGAAAATTCGTCTTAGCTAGAAGATGCTTGTGTTGCCATGAACATTTGTCTTAGCTAGAAGATGCTTGTGTTGCCATGAACATTTGTCTTAGCTAGAAGATGCTTGTGTTGCCATGAACATTCGTCTTAGCTAGAAGATGCTTGTGTTGCCATGAACATTCGTCTTAGCTAGAAGATGCTTGTGTTGCCATGAACATTTGTCTTAGCTAGAAGATGCTTGTGTTGCCATGAACATTCGTCTTAGCTAGAAGATGCTTGTGTTGCCATGAACATTCGTCTTAGCTAGAAGATGCTTGTGTTGCCATGAACATTTGTCTTAGCTAGAAGATGCTTGTGTTGCCATGAACATTCGTCTTAGCTAGAAGATGCTTGTGTTGCCATGAACATTTGTCTTAGCTAGAAGATGCTTGTGTTGCCATGAACATTTGTCTTAGCTAGAAGATGCTTGTGTTGCCATGAACATTTGTCTTAGCTAGAAGATGCTTGTGTTGCCATGAACATTTGTCTTAGCTAGAAGATGCTTGTGTTGCCATGAACATTCGTCTTAGCTAGAAGATGCTTGTGTTGCCATGAACATTCGTCTTAGCTAGAAGATGCTTGTGTTGCCATGAACATTTGTCTTAGCTAGAAGATGCTTGTGTTGCCATGAACATTCGTCTTAGCTAGAAGATGCTTGTGTTGCCATGAACATTCGTCTTAGCTAGAAGATGCTTGTGTTGCCATGAACATTTGTCTTAGCTAGAAGATGCTTGTGTTGCCATGAACATTCGTCTTAGCTAGAAGATGCTTGTGTTGCCATGAACATTTGTCTTAGCTAGAAGATGCTTGTGTTGCCATGAACATTCGTCTTAGCTAGAAGATGCTTGTGTTGCCATGAACATTCGTCTTAGCTAGAAGATGCTTGTGTTGCCATGAACATTCGTCTTAGCTAGAAGATGCTTGTGTTGCCATGAACATTCGTCTTAGCTAGAAGATGCTTGTGTTGCCATGAACATTCGTCTTAGCTAGAAGATGCTTGTGTTGCCATGAACATTCGTCTTAGCTAGAAGATGCTTGTGTTGCCATGAACATTCGTCTATGAAGTGAACTGAACCTTTCACAGAATCTTTGTCTTGAACTTTTGTTGTGGACAATATTAATGAACGTAATAATGTAAGGTGATAATTTATGTTTTAAATACTAATTAAGTATTTATTTGAATTACAGTAGTACGTCGTTTATCCGAACGTTAATTATCCGGAGCGTCAAATATCCGGACCAGTTGTTTTGTTTGTTTTTTTTATCAACCACATGTACTGTGATGCACATATACTGTATGAATACGAAAAATAAGTGATTATTTTCCACAATAAAGGTAAAATTGCGACATTTGTCACCTATTTTGCTCGTTCTTCACGCACGTGTCCCGCATGTGATGATTTTCAATATTCGTATAGTGTCCGGTTGCATATACTGCATGGATCGCTTCGGTTTTCGGTTATCCGAACAATCGCGTATCCGAACGGTGTCCGGTCCCAATTGAGTCGGATAAACGACGTTCTACTGTATACTATGAGTATTGATTTTTCACATCATACTGTATGTACTTGTATTCATTTATCATTATCATTAGTCATATGTCATTTCATTGTATAAATCTCATTGGATTAAATTTATAGTTTAATTATAAATCATCATACACATCGTTTATTAGTTTATGTAAAACTGGGTGTGTATGGTGTGTCTGTCAAGCTGAACCTCGAGAATAATTTAGTTAATGATTAATAAGAAATTATAAATTAATTATAACACACACGCACGTTGCAATCCAAATTACATTTTTAATACCTAGACAACTTAATATTTATTGCAGGTAAAAGACCTGACAGATAGATAGATAGATAGAAAGATAGATAGATAGATAGATAGATAGATAGATAGATAGATAGATGGATAGATAGGTATCCTGTGATTTTTATGTTGAAGCAGGTGACAATAAATACTTCGTGTAATTAACTGGCTCTACAGAAGATTCTATTCCAGCAAATCATTTTTCAATTTTTATGGGAAATGGATACACAAGTATCATAACATGATTGCTTCTAGTAACTTCTTTTCAACCCAAAGAAACTCATAAGACAATCAGTTTTATTATATTGTTTTTAAACTAATGGACACTAGCGTACAAATCGTGTATGTTTATTTATTTTTGTTTGTATCTATATCTGTCCACAAATTATCTCCCCTTTTCTCCTTCTCTTTATATCTTCATTGATCTATTTAGGTTTTCTGAAAGAAAAAGAATGAAAGATTTGTATTGCTTATTGTACACACAACTTTAGTAGCAATATACACTTTTTAAAGATAGATAGATAGATAGATAGATAGATAGGTATGTATGCAGATAGATAGATCGATAGATAGATAGATAGATACTGACAATTTAAAGAATTACAGAAATGGGAATCAAATCAGAAAACAACTTTCCACCCAGAAAAATGTTTTTTTAATAACTAATACAAATAAAAACTATTTTATTTATAGTAAACTAGGTCCTATTGTAATTTGTAAACGCTTTTCTGATTTTGCTCCGTTAATTGTCAAATGAAAAAAAAACTTAAAAAGAGTTTTTAAAATTATGTTAATTTAGCCAAGGAAAACAAATCCATATCTTGAATATTCCTTGTCCATTGGCAGATCCTGTGGGGCCTGCTCTTGAATGTATGTTTTGTCTTTGTAATCTTGCTTTAATAGGTCACCTAACAATTTCCTGCTGAACTGTTGTGCATTTTTTAAAATATTATTTCAATAGTCGGTAGTTGTGGTTTTTTAACTACTCGTGAAAATTCGTAAGTTTCTCTTGACTTTTTTTTTTTTTTTTGTTTTGTTTTTTATAAAACTTTATCAACTCACTTTGTCTATCTGGTAAGAAATGTGAACACGTTATTTCTCTGACACCCATTCTCGGGTCAAGCTGAAACTTTGCACAAGTATTTATTGACATAGGCAAAACATGAATCAAAAATAAATAATAAAGTAAACCATTAGACAATTAATAAATGGTAAGTAATGTTTTTGTTTGATACCAACAAGAGAAATCAATCCTTCAGTATTCGCAGATATGGCTAAATTTGTTGGGCTTATGCACCTTAAATAATTGTTAACGCTATTTAACCCTCAATTATTCTCTGATCAAGTTAATACTTTAAACAATTAATTTAATTTAATTTAAATCAATAAGAAAAAATACTCGAGTAGTCAATTATTAATTAATAAATAATTATTTTGTTTGAAATCGTATAAGGGAAATAACTTGTACATTATTGGTATATATACTTGCAAGGACAGTGTTCTCTCTAATTATTTCTTATATTTAGCTTGTTTGTCAGTATGCTTGGTATGGGCTTGGCAGTTCTTGCTTCTTGTTATGTTCTTGAAACCGACTTGCTTTCAAGTCTTCACTTGTAAATACTTTCAATGTAGCCACATTTGTATATTTGGAAGTCACGTACTGCTCCCTATTAGTTTTAGCGTTACATTATCCACTTGTTAGCTTTACAAATTGTTTTGAAAATTAGCATTTTTATATTAACAGAATTTTTTTGCGTTTTGTCCCTTTATGAAAAACACTGATCTACATAATGATGGAATTCAGCCCTGACCATCGTTTTTTCATGATAACTTGGAGATCCCTGCTACATTGTAATCTTTAGTTGTAAAAAATGTGAAAATGACAAGTCATCGTTTTAATTTACAAATATTATCTAATATCAGAAATTAAACATAGGAGCTTTTGCAGGAAATTATGGTGTTATTCTTATGCGCAATGAGAAGTAAGACATATCAAATTTAATTGGTAAACTATTTTAATATTCGATGCCAAAAGTCGTCAATAAATCAAATGTCCAGCCTCGATGTTAGCTGTTGAAAATAAAAAAGAGATCTAACATTAAATTATGAAATATCAATTTTAAATGTTTTGTGTAGCAAAAGATTTCAGCTATCTTGTCTGTGGCATTTTACGTATGAAGAGACAATCCTTTCCCTTTGCAAATTCTGGTGTGACTAAAGAGGCCAATCTTGCGGTCACAGGTTATGCATCTGTAATCATCAGGCGCCGTTGTACTTTCACCCTTCTTTCTTCTACTGTTGTGTATGGCATCAGCTATCCGGGATCTTTCTTTTATGCTAGCTCTCCATGTGGATCAATCCAGCTGCTAGCGTGGATTCTGAATAGCTTCATGTTGCGTTTGCATACATCAGTATACCTTAATAATGGACGACCAGCGGCTCTCCTGCTGTCTTCTCAGATCGCCAAACAGAATGTCTTGTGGAAGTCGACCTTGTGGAATTCTATGAACGTGACAAAGCCAGCCAGATAACAGAGCGGATGTCCTCTCACTCTCTATGTCTGTCTGTCTGTCTGTCTGGTAAAAAGTTTGTACACGTATTTTCCCCGACACCCAAACTTGGATCAAGCTGAAATTCGGACAATTATTTCTTTTAACTGACAACATAGGAATCAATTAAAATAAAAACTAACCAATCAGTGAATTAACTACTGTTAATTAATTATATTGGTTGGTATCTTGTACAAGAGAAAGAGATTATAATTGACTGAAGTAATGGAATAAGCTAAATTAGTACCCTTAATAGGTCCTTGCTCTATTGGTGGAAATTGAAACAAACAATGTACAGTAGAACGTCGTTTATCCGACTCAATTGGGACCGGACACCGTTCGGATACGCGATTGTTCGGATAACCGAAAACCGAAGCGATCCATGCAGTATATGCAACCGGACACTATACGAATATTGAAAATCATCACATGCGGGACACGTGCGTGAAGAACGAGCAAAATAGGTGACAAATGTCGCAATTTTACCTTTATTGTGGAAAATAATCACTTATTTTTCGTATTCATACAGTATATGTGCATCACAGTGCATGTGGTTGATAAAAAAAAAAAAAAAAAAACTGGTCCGGATATTTGACGCTCCGGATAATAAACGTTCTACTGTATAACTATACAATCTTTTCTGGTCCTGCGTAGCTCACAAGTAGAGTGGTTAGCACTTTAGCCCGAGGAGGCGTGAGCCACGAGTTTGGGTTTAGGTCGTTCTTTTTTTTAAAATGCTTTTAAAAAACAAATTACGGTAAATTTCATACCCCCGCCCCCATTTTCCAACTGGTCCAGATAAGTGATAGGATGATAGCGTTTTGAGAAAGTGATAGGATGATAGCGTTTTGAGAAAGTGATAGGATGATAGCGTTTTGAGAAAGTGATAGGATGATAGCGTTTTGAGAAAGTGATAGGATGATAGCGTTTTGAGAAAGTGATAGGATGATAGCGTTTTGAGAAAGCTAAAAGCATTAAGCAGCGATAAACGAAAACAATAGGTCAAAATATTTGTAATCGCACATATTTATTGTTTTTATTACAAATTTAAGTACACGACTGATCCAAACTAACTTTTACAATTATACTTCGTATAAGCTATGTTTCTTTTAATATTTTTTTTTAGATTTTTCTTGTTTTTAAATGTAAAAGTTATATGAAAGAAATGACTGATCTCTTAAATCTCTGTTGGCGAAGTTCTAAAGTCATTGAGGACTGGCAAAAAGGATTGATTGTAAAGCTTCCAAAAAGGGCTACTTAGCAGACTGCAACAACTGGAGGGGCATTACTCTCCTCTCTGTGCTTGACAAAGTTTTCAGCACTGTTTTGTTGATTTCGATCAACGGAGCACTGGCAGCATTAAAATACTGCATTAACTGGGCATTATAGTGATGAAACTGCAGATTATGTCAGGTACTGAGTAGATGCCTTTGAGCGTTCAGGTTTGTTGATTGCGATTATATTTGACTTCATCGGTTCAGTTCATGTTGTTCAGAGAGACGCGTTGCATGTGTCTAACGCCTTTGTACAGTCGAGACATGGACAAACTACTCGGCCAAGGCTGCCCCGTGGTGGCTAGCATTCTTTTTACGTAACTGTCCCTAGCGATAGCGTTGCTGTTAAATTTAACTCTTTTGTATGAGACACCATGAACTGAAAAGTACGAATCCATTCGAGTTTTAAGTCTCAACTTAGAGATCTTTGACTGTTTCGTGGATCTTAAAAAAACGACTGCAAGTGAAACCAGACAAAATGCAGACATGTGAAGTAAATGTCTCCTTCTCTTTTGTTTCTGATTTGTCTTTTCATTGTCGTCAATTATTCATCTGTTCTTGAACCAGTTTCCATGGCGTTTCAGTCTTTCAAACTTAACAAAGTGGCCGCTAAACTGCTTATCAGCAGTCACATTAATGGCTAAATCAAAAACCAACTTGACCATCCTGAGGAACACGTCAGAGGTGTCATCATCAGGAAGGAGAGACTGCTGGCAGAAAAAACTTGATACCGGATATTGAGTTGCTGCTGCCAAGAATTCGCAGTTGACAGACACACTGAGAAAAAACTATATGTTTGGATTTTGGGAGTCTACAGAACACGGCTTTACATTACATATCTTAATTCTTAAGTTTTCTCATTACGTTTCGCTTTTCGAGCAATAATAATGGTCAGTACAACTTGTTTTTTGTCTTCAACCTAAAACGATGCAAGCGTTGTTACGCAAAGAAGAATCTCAGGAACTGCACGATAAGCGTTCATCGCCAGCTTGTCCTTCGCGACGAAAAGCAATTCATTAGTAAAGTTATTGTCAGCTTCTGCAACTACAGTCAACATTTTCAAATTTTGTTTGATCAAACGTAGGGAAGCACGGGCCTCAAGGATAAAGTTAACAATGTTTACAGTAAATACTTTGTTCACGTGTTTAGTTTCGCATTTTTTTATTTGATTAAAAAAAATAATTACTGTGCATTTAATATCGATTAGGTACGGTATGAGGTGAGCAGTTCTTTTCTTTAATATTATAACAAGAAAGTTGAGGATACAACTTTAAACCATGGGTGGCACCTTGCACCCCCCCTGCAAAAAATCCTGCGGGCGCCCATGATTATAGGAGATATTGTCATTTGTTTCGCATTTTCCTTTTTAAATATCCACTATTTATAAACTGATATCACTATGTGATGTTTCTGGACAAAAAAATGGGAGGCCAATAAAGTGCCTTGCTCTTTTCACTGCCCTATACATCTTTTTTTCGGATACTTGTTGTATTCGTTAGGCCGTTTTTTTAGATTCTGTCTCTGATTAAATCTCTCTCTCTCTCTCTCTCTCTCTCTCTTTCCCTCTCTCTCGTTCTCTCTCTCTTTCTCTCTCTTCTTTTTTATTACCTTTTCATCTATCTGTCAAGGCTTTCTGAAAGAAAAGAAAGGATTTTATTTTTATTCTAAGCAACCAAAGAAAAAAACATAGAATTGGAAAATAAAACATTATTAACATTATTAATAGATTTATATAATTTCAGATTAATACATGCATATTATTTTTACTCATTCAATAGACACAACAACACAAGAGACAAGCGTACAATTTGAACCCTGACATCCCATTTCCTCTGCAAGTATATCCAAGAAAATTTATATTTAAATGTTAAACAAAATAAAATCTAATTACCGACACTCTTCTAGTACAGTTCTCATAAGAGGAAATTTTCCTTTACCACAATTTCCACTAAAATCATCTGCAGACATATCTAAAAGTTCAAATCCGGCTAATCCATTTTTTTTAACATACTTGATCTGAAACACACACACTATATAGTAGCGATTCCGTTAAAGATAATACAAATATATTATCAAGTTTAACTTAATTTAGATTCTTTTTAAACGAAAATGAAAGTCTTAAAAAAAAAACATATTTGGGCCAAGTTAATAATATATTAGAATATGCATCCTATCTTTGGGACCTCTCAACTAAAAAAAACCATTAAGAAACTGGAAAAGACACAAAATAGAGTAGTGAGATTCATAACAAACGAATATTCACATTTGACTAGAGTAACACCATTAGTAAAATCACTAAATTTAGAAAGCCTTCAGGACAGAAGACTTAAAAGTAAAGTAGCAATTATACATAAAACACTGAAACATAATCTTCAAAATACATAAACAAAATTTAATAAAATACTCAGAAAGACACAAAGCAAGGCACATTTCTCGTTCCATATGCTAGGACAAATTTGTACCAATGCTCCTTCTTCCCTAGTGCTATTAGAGCATGGAACGAGTTGCCTGAGCTAGCCAGGAAAACCAGTGACTTGGCAGAATTTAAGTCATTGGTTAATATGCATGACTAAATGCATGACGCGTAGGACGTAATCATCTTTTTTGAAGTAACGTCTGTATTATATAAGATATGATAAGGACTGTGCCCCTTCAATGTTAATTAAATGTGTATATTTTGAAGTTCAGCAAGCATTATTGATTCATTTCTGGATTTAAATATATGTTGTGTGAACGGACCGCAAGTCAGACTGTTAGTTTTTAATAGTTCTACATCTACATTTACATCTGGATCTAACAACACCCACAAAAGTAGGTTGAATTTCATAGAAGCAAGACGTATTAATAGAGATCAGTTTTTGTACTTATACTAAATCTAGTAGTTAATTTGAATACTTTATATTTGATACAGTTTATTTGTAAATGTTGTATTATAAGTTTGTGTTTCCTAGTTGAGAATTAAAGTTTCTGTGTTTGAATTAAAAAGGATCTTCTTCATTGAATCTAACAAGTTATATTTAGAACTAGACATTATATAAAAGACACAGCACGTCACAGTAATTCATCTTATCAGCTGACATCTTCAAATAAAGCGTAACTCATCTTATCAGATAACAACTTCAAGTAAAGAATCCTCGGCATCACGGTAATAAGATCTCAGCACTCCTGACAAAGGCAAAAGATTATTAAAGAGCCCCTCAAGATCATATTCACCGTGACATCTGGCATCATCTACAGAGACCATCAAAGATCTTCATGACCGTGATAAAAGAAATAATATATAAAATTATACTGGAAAAATAATGCTTAAGTACTTCTTTTTGTTATGTGTTTGAAATTATAACTGACAAGTTTAGAGAAGGCACATTATGTATTAGTCCACCTCCTCTTGTTGTTTAACGTATAGCGTTACACAAGAAATGAACCTGGGTTTTTTCTAAATTCTGAAACCTGGTGTGTAATAGTAAGATAGCACCTACTTAAATAAATCGTAAATAGAAATCAATTACCTGTATTTAGTGTAGTTTATATAGGTCTGTGGTTTTATATTATTTAACATTTTTAACTTCTTTTATAGAACATTAATTTTTGGAATTTCTTTTACTAAAATTTTGGGTTATAACGTTAAAAAGTTTTTACAACTCTCTGACCGAAAACTAAAAAACTTGGAAGATAGGTCATTCTTCAATTAAGAATTAAGAAAGGCATACCTTCTCAACCATACTTATCTCGTCGTCGTAGTAGATCACATTCCGACCCACCATTGCGATAGGACATTGTTCATACACTCTTGTGACATTGCTACGCTCTTTTTTATATTCGCAGACCTGATATAAAAATGTGCAGTATTTAAAAAATAAAAATATAGATATAGATATGTTTACTATTTAACAGATATGTATATAACATATATTATTATAACTATCTGGAAACGATATTTATATATGTTTCGGCCAAGCGCGAAATTCATGCATTCTCTAGTATGCCTATCGTATTGAAGCAAAGTGAGAGATAATCACTTTCCTACTTTGCCTAGGCATTCTAGAGAAGCAAAAAACTATAAATAAAAGCACTTTTTTTTCTATGGCGAAATATGACAAAAATGAATTGCACTGAAGCCTTGTTTAAGATGATAAATGAACGTGTCCACGATCATCATAACAAAACGTTATATCAGATTTATCAATATCTAGGCAAGTGATCCCTTCTAGGTGGTCATATGTGCCTTGATTACGTAATAGACCTATTTTCTTTCGCCTTACATACAACACAATTTTGAAACATCTTTTGTATCAACTTTTTACAATTGTACAATTATTTTGTTCAAACCATTATTATTATTATTATTATTATTATTATTATTATTATTATTATTATTATTATTATTATAGCTTTTACATAGCGCTACTTTCATGCTTATATCATGCTCAGAGCGCTTTTGGTCCAATCTCTTTTGTGGACCAGTGGGGAGAGGGGGTATCTAGGAGTTGTTTTTCTGTGCTGCCTTTAGGTCGAACCTCGAGCCCCCTTCTAGGTAGCCAAGCCAAGTCAAGTTCAAGCGCACTTGGCCTCTCGACCACGCTTCCCACCCTGCACACTTAGACACTCCTAATGAAACATACTCCACTCTTTAAAGAACAACACTAAACTATTTAGATAACTGGCAAACAGAAATATTATTCCCAGAAATGTATATTATTAATAAAATTCTTAAAATCATCATTTGACACTTTGCCTAAAGCCGTTGTAGTGTAAAATGCCTAGGCAAAAAAGGAAATTGAGAAATCATTTTTCCCTTTGCCTGGACATTTCGGGCATTCTAAAAGAATGCCGGATTTCGCACTTTGCCGGTAACATATATATAGTTATGTTATATAGTTATATAGTTATGTTATATAGTTATATAGCTATGTAAAATGTTTATAACATTTATCGTGGTCCATCGTGGTTCGATGATGACTACTTTTGTCATCCAGCGGGCTGAGGGCTTTACACTGGGGCCTCAATCACCCTAACCCTTTTTAACGAAAATCATAGTTTGTTAGTTAGTTGAATATGTATATAATATAAGCTACTTATTGATATTTGAGCCCATACGTATGTTATGTCACACCACAGTCTTATCTTAAAACAAATCATTAGTAAATATAAAATGAAAGAGGGTGGTCAGTACCAGGTGGTACCGTAGGATGGGCGATAGATGTCATCCCCCCCCCCCCACTGGACAGACCAATACTTGTTCTTTTGCATTTTAGTGAAGAATTTACATTTTTAAACAAAAAAATCTGTCACTAATATAAGTTATATATGCTATTTATTAAATTCTTATATTGAGTCTCCCTACCCCTTACTCTATAATGTCAAAGGAAATAATTTGCACTAATTATAAAATGGAGAAAGGACTCTTACATGATTAATCGTTTTCCATCTACAGTCTCTCCCCCCCCCTTTCCGACCAAAACAGGAGGTTTTAAAACATAATAGTCAAATAGGGCGACAGAGTTTATGTAGTTGCGCATGAAATTTTTCTAAATTATTTAAAGAAAGACTTGTTTTTGGAAAATTTAGATTTCATGAGAAACTTTTAAGTATAAGAGACGAGTTTTGTACCCTAGTAATATTTTCCTAATCGCCTTTTCTAAATTTTTTATTAAATCTGAGATTTTTCTACTGGATCAATACTTTTGAGACTATAACTCAGAATTATACATGAAACCTACAAGAAAATTTTGAGTAGAATCTAATGGGTCACTTAATTTCTCCTCCCTCTTCCAAATGATTTTTAATGATCTTTGAATTAGAGTTCTGTAAGAAAACAAACTTAGAAACAGGCGTATTAAACAAAATTATGTGACTCTGGGAGGTGTGCTTTATTAAAATCAATTAGTTGTAGTAATAAATTAGTTTTTGGTGACGTTAGCTCTAGGGTTTTTCTAACGCCACCATAGACCAGCAAGGGTTACTGATCGGAAACAGAGCACACAGGCAGAATACAATAGAGAAAAGAATCCCTTTAGTAAACAGGATAAAAATGTTTAATGTAAACAAAGAAAAGGAGGAAGGATTACAAATATGATACGTTTAATTATACATCGTAAATTAACTGATCTATAAGAAGAGATAAATCATCACATTGATTGCTAACTGTTTAAATGTGTAAATGCCCTATTGTTTGTATGATTTAGCTCTTAGGTTCCTGGGTTCGGTCGATGTCTCAGAAGCTTATCCCTCTGCCTTTGGTACTGTTTTAGCATGCTAGCATGAGCATCAGCTTGGAAGGTGCCAGCTCCAGCTAAAATACCGTAGTTGAATTAGTAATAGCCAGGCCGCTTTTATGTGTCCTTGAAGAGGAACAACACAGCGGGGATGGGGGCAAAATCGACGATGATTAGGCAGGCCGCGGCTGCTGAGACTAGACTTCGGGTAAACTTAGTACTCAGTGTTCGCTGATGCCAAGGTTCCTTCCTCCAGCCACAGAGTTAATGGTGGGTTCAGCAGGACCAGGAGTTCAAGTCGTTGTATTGTGCCAGGAGTGCTAATGGGGATTTCGATGGATTTCGATATAGTAGCAGGGAGGAATCGATGATTCGAAATCCGTAGCAGGCAGAAATTCCGCTTAAAACAGGAAGTGAGCGGATTCTGCGACAGGCAGGAATTCCGCACAACAGGAACCATTCGGTGTCTCCAGTCGCAATCAGGCTGAAATAAAACACCGAGGTAAATATAGTCAATATATAAAAGGGCATCTTGTTCTCCGCGGGCAATAGCGGTAAATGAGAGAATCATTTAGTTCAATTAACATTTACAAACAATGCAGGTCTATGTGATCAGATCAATACATGGGGAATGATCATAATACAATTGGGGGGAGGGGGTTAGACATAAACAAGAACAATGGATAGTGGTATTGATCATTACGTCGGCCTTGAACAATAGAGTGTAGAGAGTTCCCCTTCAAAGGGTCACAACTCTCGGCTTAGTAAAATGGACAAGGGGAGATAATTTACAATCATCAAGGCGATCAGCCAAGATAAAAGAAATAAGATAACTTGTACATATATACATATAAGGTTGCGACAATTATCGAGATAATAATATTAAAACATAGTAGACATATGTTAATGCAATTAAATATGTAGGCTACACATGAAATAATTATGTTTCCTACTTACGCAAGTGAGAAATACACAATGCATATATTAAGTAAAAAGGAAATAAACTAAGTCCGAATTACAAAAGTCCAGCAATGAACATAATTTTACCACAAGGTCCACGTGAATAGAACAAGAGTAAGGGAGAGCACAATGAATGGAATCTGTGAATGAACGCCCCTCAACGTTCTAAGTAAAATGTGACGACTGCTCGCGATCGGAGAAGGAACACGACAACGTAGTGGTCAATGTGGTCGAGTAAATCTAGCGAGAAGAGGAAAAGGTGGAGTTTGGGGGCAAAATTGGACTTAGAAGGGGAAAATAACTAGGATTCAATAATTTTATAATAATTTATGCTGTGATAAAATTGAATGACACTGTCAGTAAGCTTTTGGGCAGTGACAGCATCCAATCCTACTTCTAGCTCCAGCTGGAATAACCTGCCCAGTGTGCAGCCGAACATTTCGGGCTCACATAGGTCTCACACAGCCAGATGAGGAGGCATAAATCCCCAGTGCAAAGCCCCAAGTCCCCTGGATGACAAAGTGGTCATCATTGAACCACGATGGACGAACTATATATATATTGGTGCCTAACACTCCTGTGACTCATAATTCTTAATTCAATGATAAAGTTGCATCGGCTTTGTCGCAAAAAAAAGATTTCAATACAAATATCTTACAATCAAACTTTGAATATGTTTATAATAAGTTCTTATTAGTTTTCATTCTAACATGGAGTGAATCATTAGTGAAATAGTCCTAATCATTCGTGAAATAGTCCTAATCATGAGTGAAATAGTCCTAATCATGAGTAAAATAGTCCTAATCATTAGTGAAATAGTCCTAATCAATAAGTGAAATAGTCTTAATCATTAAGTGAAATAGTCCGAATCATTCGTGAAAAATAGTCCTAAACAATTATTGTTATTGAACAGCAGTATTGGTGTCCGTTTTTTTTTTTTAATATTTCGGTGATATTATAAAGATGCAATACTTACTTCACCATAATTATTAAATTGAAACCTGTCATAGTTTGGTAATACTTTAGGATCCAAGTTGTACTTGTGTTCATAGAAAAAGGTGGCCATAAGATATAAACTAAGGATTGTCTTTTCTTTGATTCCACCTTTCGCCATAACAGAGTTAACATAATATTCCTGGTGACATAAATAGTTACTATTAAATGCTATACTCTTAATACCTCTGATTCTATTATCGATGCCACTTTAATAAAAGCAAATGTCAGAAATAATCTAATAGTTCTTAGAAACAATTTAGTATAAATATTTTTTTTACATTAAAACAATATATTTCCATTTAGACTAATATAGAAAAAAGAAGATAATCAACGCCTTCGAGTACTCATTTGTTAATCTAGTCGAGCAAGTTAATTAGAGAAACTCTGCTAAGTCATTAACAGTCATATTCACTCCATCCGTTCCAATCTATTACTGTCTTATAACATAGGGAAGAAAACGCCCTAGTACCCATTTGTCCTAGCGTAGGGTATAAGAAATGTACCTTTATCTTTATCTTCTTTTCAGTATTTTACTTCGTAATTTTTAAATTCTTTTTTACCGTTTTAAATTGTAAAAACTTCTTTCAATAAACTCTGACCAGATTCTGCTAAAGGCTGGATTGGACAATAAAGACTTTAGACACTTCTTTTCATTCAGCAGCTTATTCAGGCGGTTATCGTTGGAGAAGCAACAAAAGTTCCACATAGAAGTGTTATATTAGAAGTGTTATATTAACTCAGTCGCCACTATGCCATCACTGGCGCAGAGGAAAACATCTGGCGGCACATAGCCTCTGTACATCGAATCCGGGTTTTCTTAGTCACATAAAATGCTGCATTCAAACTTAATCTTCGAAATCAAAGACATCGCCTACTTATTCGCATCTCCTGCGTTCTTGCAGCATTCTTTTTTTACAATGCCTCTATTCAACTCGTAACTTCGTGGAAACTTTCTGAAACCGTCTGGGTGGAACCTTCTGGACACGGATCTCGAAAACGGCTCTAACGAATTTGACTGTTACTGTATTTTGACGGGAAAATAATTACTTCTTCGTTAAATGTCAAACGTATTTTAGAGACATGTTTTGGTTGTATCTTGTGTTATCTTCCAAAATAATATAGATCCCATTCAAGCTTACAACACGAACAGGAACGAAAGGAATGAAACTAAACACTGAAACTGCAAAAATACACTACAACAAATGTCGATAAGGATCAATAAAGCAGTCTTAGTCTTAGAGAGAGGTGGGAATCTTGTTTCTTTCAATTGAAAATTAAAACATTTTAATGCAACTATACACTCTCCGAACTGAGGGTCCCGTGTTCGAATCCAGGTGAAGAATAGAATTTTCAATTTTAGGAACTTTCGGACGCTTGTCAGTCCACCCAACTCTGGTTACCCGACATTAGTTGGGAAAAAGTAAAGGTGGTTAACCGTAGACCAAAGAAACAGATGACCTTTACATCATCAGCCCCATAGATCGCAAGGTCTGAAAGGGGAACTTTACTTTTACTTTACTAAAATACAGCTTTTAAAAACACGGTCAATTCCTATCAACATCATTTTGGGTGAAATACCTTTTGTCATCTCTTATTTTTCCTTATGGGGCATGGGTATGCTTTTTGTAACTTGTAATGTAATATCAATAATAATTTAATTTTTATGTAAACCCCGTTGAGACTTAACAATCTGTGTGTGTGTGTGTGTGTGTGTGTGTGGGTGTGTGTGTTTGGTATCGAACAAGGGAAAGAAATTGTACTTGGAGGTATAAGTTGAATTAGCCCCTTTTATACTTTGTAGGTCGCCGCTTTAAAGACAATTATAAACAAATTTTCATAAGCACTTCCCTGGCACAGCTGTTAGTATGTTGGCTTGAGAAACCTTAAAAAGGTTTGAGCCCTTGGGTTCGAATTCATGTCGTTCCATTTTTTTTTATAAATGCATTTAAAAAGCTACCACGGAAAATGTACCCCAAAATTCTTTATTTCTCTCTCTCTCTCTCTCTTCTTCTCTCTCTCTCTCTCTCTCACACACACACACACACACACACACTTTCCCAACTGTTCCAGACAAGTTAATGGATCATAGCGTTTTGAGAAAGCTAAAAGCATATCATAGCACTAAACAAAAGCAATTGGTAAACATCGAGTTATTATTGTTAATCTAGATCAGCTGTTTTTTAGCGAAAGTGAAAAGCCGCAAACACGCTTATGCAGAATGTCCTTATGTCCGTCTGTCCATCGGTCACACTCAGATCTCAAAAGTTAGAAGAGAAATTTAAAAAAAAAGCGTGTTTCACCATGCCTTGTGGATTGCAAAGTTTAGTAGCAGCGGCTACGGTTTTTTTTTCTTTAAAGCAAACCTTTTAGTGTATAAAATTAATTATGCAAGCGATTTTTTTTATATAAAAATACACCAATTCTAAAACAAAACATAAATGTAAGAGAGACTATGTTTACAATATGATAACAAAGAAATATATGTTTTTGTCTTTTCAGTAGCACTTGAAATGTACAAGAAATATTCACAATAAATATAAATTTATATTAGTTAGCTGTTTTTGTTTCTGGTACACTAGCTATTCAAATTAAAAGAAAACATATATGTTTATTTCTAAAGGCTAAGAATGCACTTTGTATGTAAATGTCACGTAATTTTTTGGAATGGACTTTTTTATACACTGACTTTCGTGCAGTAGCGTGACGGCCGCAGCAAGACTATACTAAACTAGTCCCCTCAGAAAAAAACAAAAAAAAAAACTACTCAGAGTTTGTTTAGTGCCACGATCAGGATAAAAGCCACTTTTTGTGTATTTGGTATGTTGGTCTGTCTGTCCGTCAAGTTTAGATCGATAAATAAGACTAAAAACAGAGTTGCTTACAAGTACGGATCTTGCGTATTTAGTACGCAAATGGACACGAAAATACGCGAGTATGGTTTATCATCTAAAAATATGCATTTCCCCCGCGAAACAAAAATAATAATAATAATAATAAACAAAGAGCTATTGCTAATCATATAGATCTATATAGATCAGTGCGTCAAAGCCTGGAAATTTCACTATTCTAAGTGCATTACCATGAGATATAGCATACCTTATTTTTTTCTCGCGCTAACGCGCGAAGATTTAAACTAATTAGATCTACTAGTTGTTGCTGATGCTAATAAAGCGGAATTCCTTTCAATGAGTCAGCTTATTTCTAGACTTTATTCTTCAAACTGTTTGGGAATCAATGGATTCTTTAGTTCTAATTCATTGGATCTAGTATTGCGTTAAAAAGTTTTACAAAGTCATGCATCAAGAATTTACGTAAATCTAGATTTAAAATCAAGAATATTTAAGATCTAGTATTAGAGCTAGTCTTGTTTTCTAGATCTAATATAGATCTAAATGTGACCTAGTATGTTCTAAACTTAATTAGATCTAGAACTAATATAGATCTAAATTTAGACTACTGACTCGGTCTTGTAGCTATAATATCAAGATCTAGTTATATGCAACTCAAAAATGTGCAGCAACTTCTGCCATCTTATAAAGAGATGTATTGATCTCCTTTCTTATCATTTATGGATTCTTAAGTTAAAAGGTGCACATTTGGTTGTTTTAACTTTACATAGATCTAGGTCTAGATCTAGATTGTAGTATTTCACAGTCAGGACAGTAGCTTACAATTCTGTAGGATTATTAAAAATAGCTTAAAATAGCCTATGCTCATTAAAACCAACAAACCGTTAATGAATGTCCCCCTAGACTCTAGATTTAGATTCGATATTTGTAACCAACATTTCTATGCAGATGAAAGTGAGTAGGGCAGAGGTTTTAATAGTATGACAAAGGGAATCAACTGATGTGCCCTGATTCACAAACTTCAGAAAATAGGAAGATCCAAAGCCACCGTTATAGTCACTAGTGACTAGTGTCTTAGCTATGCTCCATTACTTAAAAAAAACATACATTCAAAGAATGAAATCAGAGATATTTTAAGGCTCAGTGTGATAACAAAAGAAAAGCCTTAGCTTATGCAGAAAAAAAAAGCATTAACTTTTTTAGACATTGTGCCCTTCATCAACACATCTGTTTTCAAAAAAAAAAAATTCAAGCATTAGAACCCAGAATAAATAGCCTTATCTTACAACAGCTAGGGATCTCATGTAATTCAGCAGACTCTATAGCTCAACTTCTATATAAGAAACAAGTTCAATGTCTAGTTAGGATTGTGTTTCTTTGAATTAAAACAAATCTTTATTTTAAATGGTGATTGTCCAGGATGCCCTAGCTTTCATTGTTGAATCTGCAAATAATGGTTTGAAAATGAAACTATGGGTTCTTTCAAAGTGGGATCAAATATTTCCAATGTCTACATTCTGGTACCTTGCGAAGAAATCGCCCATAAACAAAAATTAGATGTCACTGATGCAGCCAAGCATGCGTGTATCTTACGAGTTTGAAAGATTTTTAGTCTTTCCTGAGTATATTTCTTGATATTTAGGAAAATACACATTTGCCCCTCAAAAATACACATTTTCAGGTCTGGGAATACACATTTCCACTTTAGCATGTAGGCATCTCTGCTAAAAGCTATTAAAAAATATGATATAAACTTTAATCACAACAAATTTCCATAACGATCAATAGAGCAGTCTCAGTCTTAATGTTCCTTCCAAAACATGCCATAGTGGCTCTATAATACGTTGTTCCGGGTGTTGTTGTTTTTTAAATCAATGCCAACAAATGCTTGGTATTGCTCTTCTAATATTTAATTTTCTTGATTATGGAAAAAAAAACTCATGATCAATAATTTGTTCCGGATTTTAAATAAATAGCACATAAACGTTAAATGAAAATCTCTACATATTTCTTTGCCTATAAAGTTGTTCCGGATATTGTTTAAAAAAAAATTACGTCAAATGATTGTTTGATAACCTCATAACTTCACTTTATATTTTTGAACAATATGCTACTATAGTTTAATTATTGATATCAAATTGTTCCGGGTTTTCAACTTAAAACAAATAAATGTCAAATGACTTACTTTACCAAAATTACGACAATTGATTGTTCAGGATTTTAAAATGAGAAAGTAATTGACTACTAACGAGTGTTGAAAAGCACTCTTTAAACTTAATTTACATTTAATTTTCTTACTTAAACATTAAACAAAAAAAATAATTTTATCGATAAAGAATGTTTCATATTTTATTTTAAAAATGAAATAAACCTATAGTACTTTAATTTTCTTACAAATCATCGACAAAATTAGTTCTAAATTAATTCAAAATTAGTTCAAAATTAGTTCAAAATTAGTTCAAAATTAGTTCTAAATTAGTTCAAAATTAGTTCTAAATTAGTTCAAAATTAGTTCAAAATTAGTTCAAAATTAGTTCTAAATTAGTTCTAAATTCTTAAGAAAAACATTTTAACACCATACAATTGTTTAAAATCGCACTTCTATCATACACTCTACATTTCCTAGTCTAGCTACAACGTTACAAAAATCTAAATATTAAAAAAATCTAATTATTGTTAACATTTTATGTTTCTGATTTTGCTCTAGAATGTTATGGTACATCTCATTTTCATGCTTGACGTACCCAAAAATTTAATTAATGGTATTACATTATTCATGGTTAATATTTATGACCTACATATTTTGACACACACCCAATGCAGGCATAACCATTGTCCCGCCAGTTTTCGATTAGTATTGTTTCTCGCTGTCTACGTCTGTCCTCGGCAGCGAATTTTCTTTCGGCTAATTTTTTTTTATAGTACATATACAATTAACGCTTTTTTATTCACAGCGTGAAAATTTAAAATAAAAGGAAATTTTATTGAAATTTGCCTTCACGCGCTTCTTTATTTTATTTTTTTCTTTGGAAAAAGGGGGCGCTTGCAGATGTTTTTTTTTATTAAAGACAAAATGCAAAAGTGTGGCGGTATGCCAAATAAAAATATAAGAATAATGGTCTATTACAAATTCAATTACATGACTGATCCAAACAAATTGATACAATATTGGCTTTGTTTGTTTGTTTTTTAAGTATTTTTATATTTTCTTGTTTTTCGAATGCCATTCATTGTGTAAAATCAAAAGACAACTGCCATACCATTCCCTCTACACACTTACAACAACAAACCGTCGTAAAGAGGAAAATTTCTGTCCATTAAGTCCAGAAGAGAGGACTCTTTTAAAAAAATCTATGTTTTTTGTCGTCTCTAGAGTGTATCTCCTTTCCTCCCAGCTTAGAATATTACAAAACAACAATACGAAAAGTATCCAAATTGTGAAACTTACAATACAATTTTTGTCATTCTCATTGGTCTTGTAAATTTTGCAGTGGTGTGTACTTGTTAAAGATATGTTAAGTCTAGGTCCAACCCTCGGTGAGTAAAACGCCCACGCTTCCAAGATAATGAGATCCGAATGTCTGAAAATATTTATGAAACAGATTTACAAAATATATATAAATACAAGATTATACAAAATTATACAAAGTTATAATAATGATTAGTGGTTCGCACAATTTCAGGGGCGGTCTAGTTAAGCAATTCGGTTTAAAAAAAAGGGTTGTGAAATCATTATCGATTCTAGCACAAATTATCCCAATCTTCTTTCACTCTATACAAAATGTCCATTTACAGTATGATTGCCTGTAGTCACAAACATTCAATGCATGGGGTGCTGCTTATGACCTGAGATCTATAGTGCAGCTGATACAATTGGCATCTTGTCTGTGGCCCACGATTATACATGTAGAAATGCAAAAATAGTTGATGACTTTCTACAAATATAAAATGCTTGCAACAAAAATGTGAACCTTATTACAATATCTGTATTTAACACGTGACTTCGTGGAACCTGAATATCGAAAACGGCTCCAATGATTTTCCTACAAATTAGACAGTTGCTGTATATCGTTGGGAAAAAAATACTAGCTAGTTGGCCACACTGGAAAAAACTCTAGTTTGACCGTTATCATTTTGTTCAAAGTACAAAGGGAAATACATTTAAATGTGGCTAGACAAAGCAAAAAATATTTATCTTGAAAGGACTATATGTCTTCGGGTATTTCCGTATCCCTTCAAGAGTTAAATAAATTGATGTTCAGAAAAATTTTGCGAATCGTTTTCTAAGTCTTCTTTAACTTATAAAATACAGACGTTATTTTTAAAAAGAAGATGATTACGTCCTAAGCGTGTTCCTTGGTTAAACTAGTCATGTATTTTAATATATGACTTAAATTCTGCCAAGTCAATGGTTTTACTGGCTGACTCAGACAACCCATTCCATGCTCTAATAGTACTATGGAAGAAGGAGAATTTTTACACATTTGTCCTAGCATATGTAATAAGGATTATGCCTTTATCTTTGTGTCTTTCTAAGTATTGTATTAGGTTTTGTTTTTGTATTTGAAGGTTATGGTTTAGTTCTTTATGTAACATCGCTACTTTACTTTTAAAAAGTCTTCTACGCTAAAAGGTTTCTAAATTTAGTGATCTTATTAAAATAGTTACTCTAATCAAATGTGAATATCCGTTTATTATAAATCTAACTGCTGTATATTGTAACTATCGGCGATCCGTGTTATTTCTGAGTCATACAGACTCATCAGCATTCATTCGTTACCTTTCATGCCTCATTCTGACTGGTCAGAAACGTATATGTTCTTTTTTTTCCTTCAAAAAATGTTGTTATTTAGAAGTGGACGCTGGTAGCATAAACTGAATAAATAAATACAGTTCCGGATTTACGGCAGGGCGCCTTACCCTCCACAAACTAAACAAATATACACTTTTTAAAACTAAAATAATCATATATATTTTTTTACAAGGAAAGTTAGATTAATTTTACAAGAACTCTGTCTTGTTCTAAATATATATAATGAATTTAATTCATAAGTGGATTTTAAATAAAACTTTCGAAATTTGTACGGAGGGGCCTCTACAAAAATTCTGCCCCGGGGGTTCCACATACTTAAATCCGGCACTGATTATAATAAAGAACAAACGCTTACATTCAACTAAAGTATCAAAATACCTATACATCCTAGGGACGTTATAGAATGCATAAAGATACTCAGCTCGCTCATCGATTCGTCCAAACAGCACAATTTTAGGTTTGCCTGAGCGCTTAGCTTCTTCTACCAAAGCAGTTTGTACGTCCTTTAATAAAGAAAAATGTAGATCTAATGGTTCCAAAACAGTCTAACAATTTATAAATAAAACAAGAAATTCATTACTTTATAATAAAGTATTGTATTCAAACTAATAGATAACTAGAAAACTACCAATGATTTGACCTAATCAGGCTCCGTTTTTTTTTTACAAAGCGTATATTAATTCACCCAGTCTGTCTTGCCAAAAGTTTGTACACGTTATTTCTCCGACAGCCAATCTCGTATCAAGCTGAAATTTTGCTCAATTATTTCTTTTACCTGACAACACAAGAATCTATTTTAAAAAATAACCAATTAGTTCATTGAATAATGGTAATAAATTATTTTGTTTGGAAACTTAAACATGGAAAGAAATAGCCCTTGACTGAAGTGGTGTTATAAGCTGAATTAGTCCCCTTTATATAAGGCTTAGTGATAAAACAATAGGTAAAAAATAGATCTATTACAAATGTAATTACATGACTGATCCAAACTAATTGATACAAAAGACTTGTTTTTTTTTTTTAAGTTTTTTTTTTATTTTGCTTGTTTCTATATAAAAGTTTTCTGTGTCAGGTTTTAAAATTCTAAACCGTTTTCATTATTTCGTATCATCATAGTAAGTGAAACAGAATTTAATTGAAAATTTCATCTTAATTTGTATCAAGTGATTCCCTGCATACGTGTATCAAATTTTTCCCAGCCCTGACAAAAACAAGACAGAGCATTGGATGCCTCATTGTCTGTCATGGTTCAGTATCATTGGAGATGTTTGGGTGTTCTCTTCCGCACAAGGAAGATCTCGTTTAAGTGTTTTAATACGTTTTCCCAAAGTTCAAGCGGAGTAGACGATTTTCATGTGGTCAAAAAAAAAAGATTTTGAGCTCTCTCGAGAGATCCCAGTCTCGGCTGTCTCCGCAATAGCGACATTTTAACCAATTTCCTGGCCCTGAAATATTCTCCATCTTCGATTCAGTTCTTCTATCCGTGCAGGCATATCCTTTGCTTTTTGATGATTTGCTTAATAATGGCTTTGACTTTTATTTATAAACTAGCCGGACATTACCCGCGGCCTGCGGGACATAGTTTGTGATTAGTATTCTAGTGGATTGGATTTAGATGTATGTTGAACTTGGCTAATGATCCTTTCAAGGTTTTCTCTTTCGCCACGAAAATAAAAGTAATTTTGCGTAAATGTGTTTACCCGTTAAGCCGATACATTCATATATATATTAAAAACGAAAGGAGCGCGAGATGAAAAGGATATAAAGTAACATTAAAACGGGTTTACCCGATTTGTTAAATAAATGGGATTATAAAGTACGTCAGGACGTCTAATTTCGTAGATATAAGGAACGAATTTATGATAAATGCTTTTGAAACACACATTTGAAGATTAATTTTAATAAATAATGAAATCAATAGACTATATTTTGTATTTTCATGTGTCAAAGCAAAAAACTATCTGTGCAAACTGTAGTTTTAAAAATTAGATCTAGATATAAAACCTTTCGATCTAAACATGGAAACATGGCCTAGATCCATGAAATAGTAATACATTCATAGAGTTGGTAACCTTTTTGTTCTTTTGAGAGTCTTTAGTTTGTTTTAGGGCTACAATACATAAGTCACGGTTCCATTTAGCACCCAAGGAACATTTTTGCAAAAGTTTCATCAAGATCAGTCAATCGGTATTGATTTCTATTCGGGACATGCATACTTCTTACATTCTACTTTATAGTATAGATATATTAAAAAGTTCAATAAAGTTACGACGACACAACTTTGTTGCCTTATTTTGAAAAGTCTGTCCATTACTCAAGAGTTATACCTTAGAATACGCTAAAAGATATTTGAAAATACTAAACTAACCTCGACAAAATCCGCCCAACGATCAATATGGTAACGCTGTGGGCTTCTGAGTCCAAAGCCCATATCTAAGTCTAACTCCACTCCATCAAATTTGTTATTTCTTACGTATGTTACTAGCAATGGAATGAATTTGAGTCTCCTTTCTGGCGTTCTGTACATCTCATAAAATTTATCGAAGCCAACAATGTTAGAGAATGCTAGCACAATTTTTATACTTGGATTTTTGGCTTTAGTATTCCATAGCCATGGATATCTGAAATGTCAAGAAAAAAAAAAGGTTGAGTTAGAATTTAGAAAACGTCTTTAAAAAATTGCTTTAGATTGCAAAAGAAAATTTATTATGAAGTCTTTTTGGCATTTTAAACTTGTACATTTTAAGTTTTTAAACTCATTCTCAACATCTCTGTATGTGTTACTTTTTCTTTGATTTACGGTTCTTTAATATCGTAGTCATTCAAGTAAGTAAAAAATAAGCTTTGATATTGTTATTTCTTTTAACAGGTCATAGACGCTTTTGATAACAATTTTAAAACTAGCAAGTAACATAAACATATATTTACATGTATAGAAAACTTTTTTTTTATAAAAGACCTTTCCTCCTTTTTTAAAATTAATTAACCTTTGTAAGATGTTGCTCTTAATTAATAACTAATTAATGATAGATTTAAAATATTGGAATATTTTTTACTCCCCCCGAGGTGTGTGAGTGGTAAAGTGCTTGGATTTCAAACCGGAGTCCCGGGTTCAAATCCTGGTGAAGACTGGGATATGAAATTTCACGATCATTAGAGCGCCTCTGAGTTCACCCAGGTCTAATGGATACCACATTAGTTAAGAAAAGAGGTAAAGGCGTTTGGTCGTTGTGCTGGCAACATGACACCCTCGTTAACCGTGAGCCACAAAAACAGATGAACTTTACATCCTCTTACCGACAATTCACAATGTCTGAAATGAGATCTTTACTACTATTTCCCGCCCACCCAGCCCCCAATCGATACAATTCCTGGTTAAGCGAATGTATAAATGTATTCAGATTTTATAAAATTCTAGTGCTCCAGACTTGGATGAGGGTGCGCTAATGTTGAAGAACTTCTGTTTCTTTATTTAACCATAGTATAGTTTCATGGTTTAATTAAATATAAATTTAAGTATAGATCCACGCATTAGAGGCATAACAATATCAACCATATCCTCTCAAGATAAACAGTCAAGACACAGTGTAATTTTTAAAGATAATGTTAAAAAAATATATTTACGGTTTAAAACTAGAGTAAGCCCAATGTGGCCAATTATGATTTTTTTTACTTTGAAAAATTTTAACAGCCACCCTTCCCAGTAGGTCCAAAGAGCTAGTAATTCTTTTCTCAGCAATATAGGCCCCACATCAACTGTCAAATTTCTAGGAAAATCGTATAAGCCGTTCTAAAGATCCGTGGCCAGGCTCCACCCACCCAGAAGATTCCATTTTTTAAAAATATACTTTTGTTGTTGTTCGCATCAAGTTTGTAAAAGACCATGAAAAATCCACCTATGAAAAATGTGTAAACCTTAGTCTAGTCTTCGTTTCAATAAACAGCCGATTCAAAAAAATTACTTACATATCCGAGACTCGCCTGTCTACATCTAGAGCATCATTTAACCACTCAACAAACTTGATTCTTAGATAAGGGCAGAGTGTTGGATCAATATCCGCTGTGGTCATCCCCGACTGGCTCATTGTTCGTGCATGCAATGTACACATTATTATGTTGCAGTTCTCTAAGGAAATTTTACATGCCTATATTAGCAATAACAACTCTGAACTTTGAGAAATATTCTTGAGTGAGATATCAAACAATAAATCCTTATTAAAAAACAACAACACTAGATCTAGACTAATACTTAATATATCTGTGCTATTAGAAACATTTTTATAAATTGTTTTTGTTTAGCGTAATGTCATGCTTTTAGCTTTCTCAGTATGCTCTGGCTCTATCACTTGTCTGGACCAGTTGGGAAGGTGTGGGAAAGAAGCAGGCATTTGGCTGATCGCTTTTCACATGCTTTTTTTCAAATATTAAAATAGGTGAACGACCTGAATTCGAACTCGAGGTCTAAATTCTCCTCGGCCTCTACTAGTAGCTAGTGCAACTACTATGCCAGGCAATTGATAATGAAAATGTAAAGGTTTTAAAGTTATCTATTGTTAGTTTCAAACTTGTCTCTCTTACAAAGTATTAAGGGGACTAATTCTACTTATGCCATCTTATTAGTCAAGTACAATTTCTTTACATTGTTAGAGGTTCCAAACAAAATATTTAATTACCAATAGTTAATTAGCTATTTAGTTAATTTCGTTATCGATTCTATTTTGTCAGTTAAAAGACATAAATGTGCCAAATGTCAGCTTGATCCGACATTGGACTTGGGATAAATAACGTGTACAAACTTTTGACCAGACTGTGAAGAACTTAGTTCTAGCTCTCTACTATGAGATCAAGATTCAGACCAATGTTATAGGATGAGGTATAGATGGAACCTCGAATGTAACGTGCTATTGCGACGCTTGAACTTTCAGTTATACACTATAGCTCGGATAGAGGTAGGAGTATAACTTTATGAATGAATAAGATGTTTCTTATGATGATAATTCACAAGGCAACAAAAAAAAAATTTTCTTGTTCCCTACAAGAAATTGTTCTTTTCTTGTTTCTTAGATCCAGAACACCTATTGTAATTCATTTATTTAGGCAAAACTTTGGTTTTGTCACTGCTGTCTAACATTTTCTGTTTTGCAGTGTATATGCATTTACATGTATGAATTGATTTTGTACCTTTAAATATATGTCTGAATTTTTTTAGATTTTTCAGATAAAATCATTGTGAATATTGATTGTTGATTGAAATCAGTGACTTCGTTGAATTTATGTAAAATATGGCATCTAGAGGTTGCACCTATCCAGCAGATGCCTTCTGTTATGTTGGCGGCGAATTCATAAAGAAACGTGCGAAGAAACATTCTTTGACAACATCAGCAACAATGAAGGAAGCATATAAATCCTACTTTGGCACGCCAGTTGGAGGTCTAGATAAATCTTGGGCTCCACATGTTAGTTGTGACTGCTGCAAGAAGACTTTAGAAGGTTGGTTCAGGGGGGAGAAGAGAAGCATGAAGTTTGCGATACCAAGAATTTGGCGAGAGCCTACAGATCATCTGAACAACTGCTATTTTTGCTTGGTAGATCCATCAAAGCGTCGATCTGGCCAAAATGCAGCTGCTGTGCTCTATCCTGATATCCCTTCTTCGATCGCCCCAGTTCCACATTCCCCTGATCTTCCCATTCCCAAACCACCGCAGAATACACTGCCCTCGGAAGACAGCAGTATCGCTAGTGATGCTGAGGATGTTGATGTTTTTCAAGCGGATGATGAAGGAATACCTCACTTTCCTAACCAAGATGACCTCAATGATTTAGTGAGAGATCTTGGTCTCACCAAAGCTAAAGCTGAGCTTCTGACATCCCGACTGAAACAGTGGAACCTGTTAGATGAGAGTGTTCAAGCTCATGAAGCAGTTTGTTACAGCTCTGGGTAAAGAGTCGGCAGCTGTGAAATACCTAGAAGAATTCTTCCCCAAGTTGTCAGAGGCCAAAGTGAAAGCTGGGATCTTTGTGGGACCACAAATAAAGAAAATAATTGAGTCTCAGCAATTTCATAACAGTCTCACAGACATCCAGAAGGCAGCTTGGGGCAGCTTCATCGCAGTTGTTCAGGGATTCCTTGGAAATCATAAGGCCGAGAATTATGTGGAGCTGGTGGAGACACTTGTGAGAAACTATCATTCTATGGGATGCAGAATGTCGCTAAAGGTTCACATCCTAGATGCTCATCTGCGTCATTTCAAGGAGAATATGGTAGCATACTCAGAGGAACAAGGAGAAAGGTTCCATCAAGACCTGAAGGAATTGTAAAGTTGATACCAAGGACAGTGTACCGAGAATATGATGGGGGACTATATCTGGGACCTAGTCCGTGATAGTGATTTAGACTATAATCGTCAGTCTAAAAGAACATGCAATTTTTGACTTTTATTCATCTGTATGGACCATGTTTGTGAAGACTTTGTCAAACATCATAAGTGTATTATAAGTCTTACATGTATTTTAAACGTTGTATAATGCTATCCAATACGTGATCTGAACTATTAATGTCCTGACCACAAACCCAAACTTTTGGGAAAACAAATACTATTTTTCGTCATTTGGATGTATAAGCTAACAGGAAATCATAGTTATTTCAGAGACACAAAAATTGTGTTGCCTTGTGATATATAATTCTATAGTAATCTAGTATCAAGAAAGTACATACTTAAGGTGACCTGAGATGAACTCCCGAAGAGCCTTTACGTTGACCAAATCCCTTCGCTTAATTCCTTAGTCCATTAGTTTAGTTGACCAGTTCCCTTCACGTAGCCTTTAGACCAGCAGTTACGTTGACCAAATCCATTCGCTTAATTCTTTAGTCCATAAGTTTAGTTGACCAGTTTCTTTGTCACGTTGAATTTCGGCCTTAAAGCTCCAAAACAGGTCAAGTGACTCTGCAGACACACTATCCCGCAGCGGTACCCCGTCAAAATAGCGCCGACAAAGTAGCGCGAACAAAATAGCGCAGAAAAAAATATATTTCGAAAGAAATACTTAAAATATCGCAAAATATGAATGGAGCCAATTTTTTTTTTTGTTTTAATGTAATCATAATTTCCAGTCATTTTGCAGGAAACACTTTAGATATCTTAAAACATAAGTAAGCAAAAATCATAATAATGTAAAATAAATAATTTCAAAATAATGCATTTATTTACATTTTAAAAGTTCACTTTGAAAACACACAAAGATACTTGTCAAATTTACACACACACACAAATTTTCACAAAGTTAAATTTTTGGAAATGTCACGTAGAAATTCCATCACTGGCTTGATTCCGTACATTGGTAATATAGCTTCAAGTCGTCTGTTAAATTGGAGGTAAAAACGATCAGAGTTAGAAGCTTCTTGTAGGTATTTCACTGTGCACTTTCAGCACTGTGTCACTATGTATTTTCAGTAATGTTTTACGGTACACTTTCAGTACCTTTCAATACTGTCTCACTGTGCACTTTCAGTACGTGACTCTCTATACAATTTCAGTACGTGTCATTTATGCCACGACGATTTCATTGGATCTTTGCCCATTATATTTATAGCTTTTATATTGCGCTACTTTCATGCTTATATCATGCTCAGAGCGCTTTGGTCCAATCTCATTTGTGGACCAGTAAACACAACTCTTCCCGAGTCGGGTGTCGAACCTCGATCCCCATTCTAGGTAGCCGCCTAGCCAAGCCAAGTTCAAGCGCACTTAGCCTCTCGACCACGCTTCCCACCAATTCATTCACAACATTCATCAAAGACGGGATATGTTGTGCCCACTGTGGTGTAAAGTTAATTTGCAGTCAAAGTGAATTGACAGAGGAAACAGCTAAGGAAAAAAAAAAGAGAGAAGTGTATGCTACCCGCGGCGAGCACTGAAACAACTTGGACCTTTTACTTGCCTGCAGGTTTGTACGGCTCTATTAGAAACCTGAACGTCACAAAATAGTAAACTTATCTTTCTCTGGGCAGCAATGCTGGATTTATCTATGGGCAACGCCAACTATTGCTTATGGCTCCCATTCGCTTGAGGACCAAAAAATAGTTACAGGGATATTTTCAATTATTTTGAAGAAAAAAACAAAGAATGAAATATATAATTGTAATTACAATGGGTCCCATAACTCAAACAGCTTAGTGTCTGCGTCTTGAACCTGCCATTTTAACAAGCGTTAACACCGACTGCAACTCCACAAGATAAATACATTTAACAAGATGACTTCAATTTTGTTCAAAGAATATTTCACATTTATCACAACGAAATAAAGCTGGCGAGGGTTTCTCATTCAAAGCAATAATAATGTTATTAAAACATTATATGCAAATGTAAACACTACGTCAAGACTCACGTTGCATTGAATATTTCACACAACTTATTGTGTAAGGAATTGCAAGCCTATGATAAAGCGTGCAGTATTGGCTATGTACTCATGATGAGCCTAGGCCACTAGTTTATTACAATTGTGAGCTTGCGCTCCCAGAGCTATATTTTCGTGTATTCTATTTTTTTATAGGCTAGTGCCAAATTTATTATTTGTACTTCCGCTTTTTGTGTAAGTTAGGGTGGGGTGTATAAAAAGTGTGCCACGCGGTTTAAAAAAACAGTTCAGTGTACAGTTGACCAGTGGTCAGTATAGTATGTCTGTGTGACAGCCGAAGATCTTTGTGGTCTGTCGTGTACTTATTTTTATTCCTGTACCTGGGACGGCCTGTAAGTTTGCTATTGTTACTGCTGTGTTACTGCTTTTAGCTGCATAAAGTAACTGCTGTTTTAACTGTTGATTTTAACTGTTCTAAGCTGCTGTTGTAGATTTATTTTGTTTCTGTAGGTAACTAGTGTAGTGTTGCCTTAGAGTTCTATTAGTAAACTTAGTTATAGTCTGTTTCTGTTCTTAGTGAATAGATCTACTAATACTATAGTAAGGTACTAACTAAGGTGTTCTTGTTGTAGTTTTAGTTATGAGTTGGTTGTAGTAGTAGAATATTGTAGATCTAGACTAGTTTATTGTAGTTTGTTAGTGTAGATCTAGGTCTAGACTAGTGTAGTAGTTGTAGTGATTTAGATAGTTGGGTTGATCAGTTTGTGTTAGATAGTTGGTTAGTTTGTTAGTGTTTGTAGTGGTGTAGATTTAGAGGGTTTTAGTTAGTTGATGGGTTCAGTAGTAGTGGTTAGTCATTTTAGTAGTAGTGGTTAGTCATTTTAGTGTATATATTATATTTTATTATTGATTTATTTTTGCATATTATATGTAAATAAAGTTTCGCTTGTTTATTTATCCTAACTAAAGTTTCGTTATCTTGTTTTCCTTTAGTTTAGGTTAGTATAGCTAGTTGTCTGGTTACTTAGGCGACTCTAGCCCCTTGGTCACCATGCCGAGGTGCACAGATTGAGCCCACCCAGTAGCGCTAACATCTGCCTACTGTTAGTAAATTTTAAATGTTGAGCAGAAGAGAATAGGTCTCTCCCACTCGCGCCTGCCTGACCTGCTCACACAATAATAACTTATTCTTACAAGTTACAACTGTGCTTCAAGGGAAGCACTACTTGATGAGTGAATTGATTTGATGATGCTAAAAGACTAGATAAACTTTGGCTACTTATAATCCAGTTAATCCCTTGTACACCTGCCTGCGGGCGTCCATTTTTAAAACTGAGGCATTATAGAAATATTAAAATGAAAGCAGAGTCACGCAAATAGATAAAGACAGACAGACATTGTGAAGTACACAAAAGTAAAATTCAATTGATTAAAAAAGAAATATATGACCAAATAACTTAATCAGGACTTACCTGAGCTCAAATATATAAGAGCTGAGAAGAAAAAGGAAAAAATTACAGTTTTCTTCATTTCATCATCTACAAACAAAAGAAAAACAAAGCATTATACAGACAAATGAACATTTTGAAAAGTCCATGCCAAAAATATTGAACATTTTATTAAATATTTAAATGATAGAGAAGTTTATGTAAGAAATATCGCAACAACCTATTACAGGAGTCTTTCCATATAGACTTATTGGAGAGTCAAGTTTCAAATGACGCCCTTATAAATAGGCCTAACAGATTCGTCTACACTGATATCCTTTTAATTAAATTTAATTCAATTGGAAAGGGGGGTAATCGTGAGTTATTGATGTCATTGCGTTCATATCTCTCTTTACTCTTGAAAGTATGTATTCCATCCCCACCATCACCACCCCGGGCAGACTATTACTACAGTAGAACGTCGTTTATCCGACTCAATTGGGACCGGACACCGTTCGGATACGCGATTGTTCGGATAACCGAAAACCGAAGCGATCCATGCAGTATATGCAACCGGACACTATACGAATATTGAAAATCATCACATGCGGGACACGTGCGTGAAGAACGAGCAAAATAGGTGACAAATGTCGCAATTTTACCTTTATTGTGGAAAATAATAACTTATTTTTCGTATTCATACAGAATATGTGCATCACAGTACATGTGGTTGATAAAAAAAAAAAAAAAAAAACTGGTCCGGATATTTGACGCTCCGGATAATAAACGTTCGGATAAACGACGTTCTACTGTATTTTATTTCGTAATTGTAGTGAAGAAATTGTACCTTTTCCTTTTACCTCCTAGAAGCTTGCTAAGAACCGGTTTCAAAGGGTTCGCAATCAGTCAAATGCTATTCGCAAAAAAAACGCAAAGATTTCTATCAAACCTTTGTGTTATATTTTCGGTATTTCCCCAAAAGGCAGCAGGCTGCTATATATATAAAGCCCTAGCAGTACACTCCGGCTACGCCCGTTAGTTATTATGTCCCAAACACTCCCTTCTTTTCTTCTCTTTCTCTCTCTAATGTTGAAGGTTGAAAAAAAAGGAAAGTAATAAAAGTGGTTGGGGGGGGGGATGTCAAAGTGGAAATATAATATAGATTGAATTGAGACGCCGAAGAAAAGTTAGACCCCATTTTTTTTTTGAGACCCGCTGTGACTAGGTTGTGAAAAAAAAAAGGGGGGGGGGTAAGTGAAAGTGAGGCTCTATTTGAGTGATCTTAAATATATAACATAAAAATAATAAGCTTATTGAACCTTAAATTCAAGAATGTTTAGTGAAAGTAGATGTATTTTACTTAATTTAAACAAATGAATCTAAGTTTAATCTAGGTCAAAAACTATATTAGACTCTAGATCTAAATCTCAATGTATATGCAAGCAAATCTTTTTGTAACAAAAATGGTCTTAAATCGATTAGCTATTTTAATAGCACTATTCATACTATTTTTGCATTCACGCCATCGGTTTACTTATAATATTATTATTTTGTTTAATTGTTTGTAATTATTATTATAGCTTTTACATAGCGCTACATTAATGCGTATAGAATGCTCAGAGAGCTATGGTCTATTTACATTTGTTTCCGAGCTGCCTTTAGGTGCTCAACCGTGACCTCCGTGACCCCAGGCCGTAAGACTGGTTCGTGACGTAGTAGGTCAGCGACCATTGTTTGTTTTTTTCGTAACCAGAGCCTGACTTCGTGTTAGCATTAGCGCTTAGGCGAAGTGTTGTAAAATGTAACACAACCAAATTGTAGTTGTTGTCCTCATTACTATAAACAGACGTATTATTCAACTAGACAAATTACTAGGTCTAAACTTTATGTATTTACTTAATATACACACTAAGTGATTGAAGACTGCTTTGTGTGTGTTGTAAACTGTAGTGTGTTGTAAACTGAACTATAGTACACCTGGCTGAATTTTTGCATTAGTGCTTAGGCTAAGTGGTATAGTCTGTAACTCATTAACGTGTAGTCATGTATGTTATGACTGTGTGTGTTGTAAACTGTAGTGTGTTGTAAACTTAACTGTAGCACACCTGGCTGAATGTTTGCATTAGTGCTTATGCTTAGTGGTATAGTCTGTAACTCCTTAACATGTAGTCATGTATGTTATGACTTTTCTAAAAACAGTATTACACCTACATATGTTATTAGAATATAAAACTGATAAGTTGCTTTACAAGTTAATGTACACACTAATGATAACAAGCATCACAACAGAAATAACACAACATGAAAACAAATGTGTGGTGTTCTAAAGCAATTTTATTTGCAGACAAAAGATACCACTTTAATGAGTTTAGTTTTTATTGCAATTGCTTAATGAACATATGGAGAAAAAATATATATTCCAATAATTTACAAAACACATTTTAAAAATACAATGATTTCATATAATTTTAATGTTATTTAAATGTTACATATATATATATATATATATATGGATGGCTTTCTGGTCAAGCGGTTTGTGCTCCGGATTGTTGTTTAGATTTATCGATGGTCCTAAGTTCGATCCCATCCCCAGTCATGCAGTCATTAAATTTCTTTAGAACGACATGAACACAATAACCAGCAACATATCTTATCTTATAGATTACAAAAGTTACTTCAAAAAACAAGATAATTAAATTACCCATAACATAACATCTAACAGTTAGACTTACAGAGAACCTTTATGATGTTTTGATGAATCATTCAAATTAGGAAAGATAAAAGAAATTTTTTCAGCTTTTTGATTTATCCCACTGTATCTTAAACATTTAAATACATGTAGTGTACATGGTCAATACCTTATAAGCAGGAATATGCAGGATTTGGGTAGACAATACTTAATTTAGAAAGTCCATAAAAAGTGACATGGTCTTCTTATTGATGGCCTTATTACACACATAACATTTAGTCCTGTTTGGTTTAAGCCAATTTAATATATTTATTTCATTGTCATTTTTTTTATTTGCGTATGTCACGAGTCGAGTCTGTGACCTATTTCGACCAGTTTCTAGAAGCGAGTTCAAACCAGTGCAAGTGTCCAGCGTAAACAAGTTAATTTTAGATATCCAATCGAAGAAAGAGGTTAAGGGAAAAAAAATAGCACACGTCAGATTCTAGAAGGTCAAAGTTACTAAAATAATTATCGGAGAAGGTTCCAGGATTCTGGAACGTACGATCAAAGAAAGTATAAATTAGGGGAAAGTCAGTCAGACGGGGTCCTCGCATAGTAGTAGTTCTTGTAGATCATTTAAGTTTTATTTATGAAGTATCAAGTCAAGTTGTTATTGAATTAAGAAGTTAATTTGATGTGAAAGTTGAAGAAGTTATTAAAGAAGTTTGAAGAAAATACAGAGAGATGTTTCCTTCTTCATTTCATTGAATTGTCAAATATTGAGAATATAATCCCCGGCAAGTGTGCTAGTCACAGCGTACTTAGTGTTTTCTTTAATAGCATTTAAACTGTTAGTATTGTTGGTAAAATTTTTTGTAGAATATTGTTCTATGAGTTCTAACAAATTAGTAATTTCATAAATGTAGGATACAGTTTTAAGAAGTAGCTTATCAGCTTTACCAAATACTTCTGTTTGTTTAAAAAAAAAAACATCAAGGAGATATACCAAGAACAATAGAATATATATATACTACCTTAACTGGACCAGAACCTTTACAATGTACATAAATCATACACTTCTCTTGACAAAGAACATCCAAAACGAAGACACATTTATCTTTCTTACACTATCTTGAAATTCACTGAAATCGCTGATATGTTTTTATTACTATTATGTTCCTTCTTAGTCCAAGCCTCCCGCAGGACGACAGGGGATGGGAGCAGGCAGGGTTTGAACCAGAGACATCTATAAATCCAAACGACAGTCCAGCGCGCAACCCACAAGACCAGGCAGCCATCCTGAGACTTTACACTTTTTTTAATGCACTCTCTACTCTTTCATGTGTAGTAGCTAGTCCACAATACTTCATCGTCTTCCAAATGTTAACGGCTGATCTAAAAGTTAAATAAAGTTTACGATTAATATTTTTTAAATGAAATGCAAACTGTAAATAAATATGTAATATAATAATATCAAACATTTACTAGAATAATAATTGATAGAATCGTTATTAAATAAATAGATTTACATAGTTCTAGCCTAAAGTAGTATTTACTTCCTAGCAATAGCCTCTTATCATCAAAAGCATACAAAATTTAAATTATTTATAATACTAATATTATACACTTGATGCTAGTAATAATTATTACTTACTTTATAGTATTCCTTTATAGCAGTAATCCTTCAATACTGTCCATGATACTTCGTCTTGAAAATGTTAATGGCAGATCTGAAAGTTTAATAAAGTTTACAATTAATATTTTTGAAATGAAATGCAAACTGTATAAAATATAAAATAAAATGTATATATTATATATAACATCTAACATTTACATGAAAAATATAGTACATACCGTGGTATAAGATACGACAGATCTAATAATAACTGCCTAACAGTCTAATAGAATGAGTCTATGTAACTATAGAATACTAGTAATAGACTACTATAGATCTGTACTTCTCTTAGTTATATATATATATATATATATATATATATATATATATTAGGGGTGCACCGGATAGTCCCTCCGGCTCCGGCTTCTGGCGAATATCCGGCATTTTTTACTATCCGGTGCTATCCGGCTCCGGTCGGATATCACTACCGGATAGTAAACCGGATAGTAAAAATACACTTATTTAATATGCATAAAGTGGACCTTGTTCCATTACGGTCTGTTATAGAATGTATTAATGTTTATATGAAAACAAAATAATGTGCTTAAAAATAGAGCCATTATAAATATGCACCAAACATCGTTTATTATAAAGACAAGGCATGTTAATAACTTAATATAAATAGAGATGAAACTTTACACCATAAATGCGCTTTACATACAGAGATGCAATGGCTGGCACTTTTTTCAATTTGTCTTGACCTTTGAGTAAGTTAGTTAACATGTTAAAATGTTACATTCCTTGACTACGTCATGCTGACCAGACGTCTGTCTAGCTGTGCGGGTATATCTCCAGAGGTAGAGATGAACAACTCCCACCCCCTTTTATTTGTTTAGTCCATCACATTGAGGCAGGTAACCACAAGTTAAATACGATGGACGTAGGTTTAATGTCAGCGTATAGACACTCTCTAGTGGTCACACCTTTCGAGGGAACTGAGTTTGTTTACTTAGTAGTTAATCTTTATTGGGGGGGGGGGGGGCTGGTCTACAAGAGCCACACTTCTAAGGTAACCAGGTATATTTCTAGATGAACAACTCCCTCCCCCTTTTATTTGTTTAGCCCATCACATTGAGTTCATTGATTGACAGGTGACCCCAAGTCAGATACGATGGACGTAAGCACTCTCTAGAGGTCACACGAGGGAACTAGGTTTGTTATTGGGGGGGGGGGGGGGGGGGGGACTAGACTTTACATTATAAATTCGTATTACATACGTAGCAGCGATGTCTGGCACACTGGCTTGTCTTGACCTTTGAGTGGTCTAGTAAACATGTCATATTCCTTAACTTCGTCACGCTGATAATCTGTCAAGATGTGCGTGTGTATCTCCAGAGGTAGAGATGAGCTACCCCCACCTTCTTTTGTTTGTTTAGTCCATAACATTGAGTTCACAAATAGGCAGCTGACCACATTAAGCCAGATGTCAACGTGTCGACAATGTCTAGAGGTCACATCTTATGAGGGTACTGAGTTTGTTTACTTGGATTAGAATTTTTATTAGAGGCGGGACTACAAGCCAAATCTCTATAAGGTTAATTTGGTATGAGTTAGTTTATTATGTGATAGGTTGTCAATCAAGGGTCTGGACCACAAACCACACCTTTTATACCATTGGACGGGTAATAAGTTTGTTTACTTTGAGTTAAGTCTCACGTTTGAGTCAGGTCTACAAGCCAAACAGACACTGACCAAGGGTATCTTTAAAGGGAGGGCTCAAGAGACTCAACACCCCCAACTTCTTATTTGTTTAATCCATGACAATGTATTGATAGAGAATATAGACATTGACCATTCTTAAGCCAGAATGGATTAACGCAAATTGTTAAGACATATTGAGACTGTCTAGAGGTCACTAGATGGTGAAATTTGTTTGTTTACTTGGAGAGAAATGTCATTTAGGGCGCTGAACACACGTTCCTTGCACAATAAAATAAAACAAATATGTGCATGTGTGCGTGTATGTATTTTTCCCCTTGTATTAAAACCTTTAGAAAGAAAACTAATTTCATTGTTTAATTCTATTGACTTAATATATAAAGGAAAACCTTACAATTAAATTTAACATCGCAGAAAATAAATTGATCTAAAGCACCACAATTAGATCTAGCAAACAAAGAAAAATATGCTGGAATGTTAAGAAACACTTGACCTCTGTAACTAAGGTACAGAGATAATTTATCTATATGCTTGACTGATCATGCCAATGTGTTATCTTTTTTTGCCTGCACACTAAACACTATTGCGTATGCCCAAGGAAAAAAAACGCGTGAAGGTCAACACCATCAACTATACACACTACACTAGGACTACATGTGTAGGCTCACTAAGTCTATCTGACCAGGTTGTTACAATCAGTCGAACACAAAGTCTATTTATGTTGGGTTTTTTTGGTAGGGAGGGTGTGGGTGATTTTGTTTCTTTTATAGTTGGTTTTCCTAATTCTCTTAGATCTATATAACAGTAGATCTAAACATTGATAACAATAATAGGCCTACAGACTAAAATTAAATCTATGCTTCGCAACATTTAAAGCTCAGGCTATGAGTAGGTATAATAGATGTTCCTGCGTTAATAAATTATCGTTTGCCGCAAATGGATTAATAAATATATGACCTACTACGCTTCAGATTCCAACTATTAACTAACAGCTATCAGTATTAAGCCCTTGAAGCCAGAACCAGAAGCAGTCTTTGGACTTAAAATTACAAGTTGTTGGTCAGAAATTATTTAACACATACATCCAACCACCATACAAGCCAGATGAGAGATTTACATTAGTAACTAGTTAAATATATAGTAAGATATTTTACATTGACCCTCCAACACACAGCCTTTATAGTTGGTGGCCTCATACATACACACAGACACGCTCATGCTACACAGATTAATTTATGTTTATAAATACTGTTAATCTTTAATAAATCAATCAGCAAAAGAGTTTAAAACAATAAGGTATATAAAAGGAAAAAAATAATACCAACAAATATAGGTATGTTATTTAACAGTTTCGTAAAATGCTCAGCAATACAAGCTATTTACAAAACACTTAGGTATTCGGCTCCGGCTCCGGCACCGGCCGAATATCAAATTTTACTATCCGGTCATATCCGGCTCCGGCCGGATATCAAAAAGTACTATCCGGTGCACCCCTAATATATATATATATATATATATATATATATATATATATATATATATATATATAGCCTATATAAAAAATATATATCGACTCTCTATCTATTATAAATCTATAAAATAAGTTACTACCTGTCTATTTGTACTTCTATATACGGACTATGCTATTTGTATATAAACTAGATCTAGACTCTATAATTATTGACAGAATCGTTATTAAATTAATAGAATTACAATTAGATCTACATAGTCCTAGCCTAATTTGTAAAGAAATAAATCTAGATCAAGTATTCAATGCCTAGGCTAGCTAGGCCTAGGCTAGATCTACCCACTTTTACTTTATATAATGATTATCTTATCTTCTTATCTTATATAATACAGACGTTACTTCAAAAAAGAAGATGATTACGTCCTACGCGTCATGCATTTAGTCATGCATATTAACCAATGACTTAAATTCTGCCAAGTCACTGGTTTTTCTGGCTAGCTCAGGCAACCCATTCCATGCTCTAATAGCACTAGGGAAGAAGGAGTATTTGTACAAATTTGTCCTAGCATATGGGACGAGGAATGTGTAATCATCAAAAGCATAAAGGTCAATTCATTATGTATAATATTAATATGCTGGATCTAGAAATATTTACTTACTTTAGAGTACTCCTTTAATGGTACGTAGATCTAATCCTTCTACTAAGCCAAAGGTATTACCGCTGGCCATTTTTTCTTTCTAAGCCATCATTCATCATCTTTTGGTAATCGGAAAGCATCTGCTAGATCTAGATCCTTTACAAAACGAGACATTTGTTCACAATTGTAGATCTAGAGTTTTAATCCATGTTGAATGTTTTGAAAAGTCTAAATCATATTTAGATGAAGATTCTATTTGTTTCAAAAGAAATCTTTCTGTCCATGTACACTACACAGCAACACATTTAACACACTGTGGTTTCGCAAACACGCATCATCAGTGACGCATAACCTTGGCCTGTGGCGAGTGATGACGTAGGCCGCGATCTGGTCAGAGCTATGGCTTTGTATGTCGAAGGCGCCGGCTCAACTCGAGTCGGGTGTCGAGCCTCGGGCCCCCTCTTATAGGTAGCCAAGCCAAGCCAAGTTCAAGCGTATTCAACCTCTCGACCACGCTTCCCACAAACTATTCTGATGTACTATATCAGTAACACGCATAGTGAGACCCGCGGGTAACATATGGCTAGTATTAGAATACTTATCAAGTAAAAATAGTTTTCAAAACGTTGCTATAAACAATATAAAATTTACCAATTGTATCTTTTTGTGCGTGTCAAAGAACTTGTATACACAAATAGGGTTTAATTATCGATGTGTTGATTTCTTTTGTTGACCAAAGCAGGCCTAGTACAAGAGGTGTCGATAAACACGAAGATAATGTCACGATAAATATTCCTAATAAAGGTATACGTACTTACGCTACTTATGCCTCGATTGTCAGTCAAGCTTCGGTATCGGCCAATACCCCAAAATAACTTTTTTTGGCCTGGCTTTTAAATAAGATGAATAATGAGCTCAATATGTCAGGATAATGCATTTCCGCAGTCAGTTAAGAATGCAAGAAAACAATAAGCGTACGAACCCCTCTAGGATAGCTTACAGGGCTTTCCCAGACCCCTAGCTGTCACAGAGAAAGGCCACAAAAGTATATATTTTTTATCCCAAAGATGAGAACCACTGCTCTAATATATGTTTTTTTTTTATACATACACTCAAAATTTCTAGATCCTTTAGTGCATTCAAGAGGAAGTAAGTTCATATTACATTTCCCTAAAAAAATATCAGAAGCTTATCTAGTTTTGTCCCTTTGATGGCAGGATCAAGCAGTCGATCATGAAATAACGTTGCAGATTTTCACGGCCTTTCAAATATAGAGGTTTAAGCAGTACAGGGAATCTTGAGACGGACCTTTAAATAGAGATGTGTAAGCAGTACAAGGAATCTTGAGACGGCCCTTTAAGTATAGATGTGTAAGCAGTACAAGGAATCGTGAGACGGCCCTTTAAATATAGAAGTGTAAGCAGTACAAGGAATCATGAGACGGACTTTTGAATAGAGACCTGTTAGAATTGCGTCTTGACTCGGCCCATTGAAGGTTTATTGAATTTGCTAATTTAAAAAATATATTTATAGTTTTGTGCTAGAGATGACAAACTATTCTAAATCATTCTAACCACAACCCTTATCTTTGTGGACTTGTTTACATTAGAAGATCTTTATTAGCTCTCTAGACAATTACATTGACTATATTGAATTCAATAAACACATTAGCTTCAAGACGTTTTCATCTCCCTCCAAACTAATTAAACATGATAGGTATCTGAAACTGGCCAGCATTAAAGAGATAACTATAATTCAAAACAGTGGCGTGGCAACCATGGCGCGAAGGGTTTCAATGAGCCCTCGACAAATAGAGGGCCACGCGGGCGCTTACAAAAATTGAAAACGAAATGGTGTTACAAGTAAGAATTTAAATGTATCAAATTTGTATATAATTTTAGTTTACGGCTCATGACATAAATACGATCGAAACTATGCAGTTAGCGTGGATAAAATTGATTTCCAATTATGACCATGTGTTTGAAGAACTTCTTAAACAATAGGAAAAAAAAAAAACGTAGGCTACAAACTACATGTTGCCCACATTATATCCTCTCACCACCTGGGCGAAACTCCCTGGACTATGTCTATCTCAGCACGAGCCTTCAATATATTATCCTTGATTAATTCCTGGGCAGGGAATTATCAAGACATTAATGTAAACATGTCTTATTACTGAGTATGTATTTACTTATGTTTACTTATGTGAGAGCAGGGGCGAGAATCAGACGTTGATCTCCCCTTCCCCTTTCATCTCATTTATCTAAGCGATGTATGTACTTGCTATTCACCGTGACTAGTGAACATCGCTTGTATTACTTATCATATATCACTTATTACTCTTTGTTATTCTCTTTATGGAAGTCCCCTTTATTATTGTTATCTCCCTTGAAGGGACACATATTCATTTGTTAGTTCCCTTTGATAGTTATGAAACTAGCTTAAAGTTTCTTTACATCAGTCTGAAGATGTCCTTCACGGAAAGGCATCTACCTCCCAGTGTTATCCTTATGGCTTAACCGACGTATACATCATATCGTTGCATCTTTTATTTATAGGCAACATCCGCCTGAAATCTTAGCAACCTAAAGCTGATACCAGATTTGTTGGCACCAGATCTGCAGACATCAGTCCTATTCATTCGTCAAGAGTCCAAGTAACAACGCTAGCCACAGACTCGTCACTGGCTTAACTGAATGGTAGACGCTGCTTAGCTCTGCAACCATACAACGTTGGACTGCACCCGGAGCCTGGATCCACTACGCCAACCCACCAGCAGACAGCATCAGTACCAGCCACACCCGTCTCATCAGTGCAGCACCGGACCAAAAGCTAAGCAACCAGCCTAATGACACTCAGATCACTTGGTTCTCAAATCTAATGATGATAGTCTCCTACATGTAAATACGCTAGATCTCATCCTAGCACCTGTACAGCATTTCACCTTTTTATTATCTTCTGTATAATAAGCTGTACATAACTTTACAACATAGTATTTGTTGCCTGCATTATAACGCTGTGCTTGTAGATCTTATGTGCAAGTGTGGGTTCTCAAACCATAAAAATCCCCTAGACACCTATAACGGCCAATACTTTAATCCAACTTGTCACAATCATTACTGACATACCTCAAAACATTTTTTAAAAATGTTTATTAGATTATCTTCCTTTTCTAATATTGTTTGTTACTGTACGGTCCGCATTGCATTGCTCGATAATATGAAAAAGTACGTATTAATTGTTGTTTAAAATTATGTTCATCTTATATGCATACTAAAAAAAAACTTTTTTTTTCTGTAAATGTATGTATGACAGAACTTACTTAACAGTACAAAATATTTTTAACAAAAATCTAAAACCGTTTGCCTAAATGTGTTAAATTATGGCAAATGGTTGCCTTCCTTACTGAATAGCCTCCAGTGTTTGTTACTATTATTAGTGAATAGTTGTAAAAATGGTGTATTTTTATTGTAAAAAATGATTTGTAATTGATTTTAAAAATTAGATTTTTGACATGATTATTTTTTTTTAAATCGGTCTCCTGTATTGTTTTAAAATTAATTACGGTCCAAAAGTTCTTTCATCGATTATTATCTATAAAGATGTGGAATGCAACTTGTAGTAAGTACATATCACGCACATTTTTAGAGAATCTAATTGTAATTCACATTATTAAAGATCTAGAACTATGTCTTTTTTCCTGACGTTGCAATGTTACTTTTTTTTTACGAAAAAAAGAAAAATGGCTTGAATATTTCTTTTCAATGGGCTGATACCTTGGGTGCCACCTCTGAGTTTGTTTTGATAAAATATTTTAATTTTAAATTAAAAAAAAAAGTCGTCGATTTCTCCAATAATGAGCCTCAAGGTTTGCTGTGGGAAAAAAAAAAAGAAAATTAAAGATAAAAAACTACGTTTTGTTGGTGTTGTTGCTTTGATGTTGTTGATTGTTTTGTTTAATGTTTTTTTGTGTGTTGTTTTTGTTTTGTTCTGTTTTTGTTTTCTTTTTTTCGTGACCCTGCTTCCTACAGTAGTTGCGATCCGTTGAAGACAACGAAAATATATTATGGAGTCTAACTGCATCTATTTTTAAAACATAATTAGACCAATTAAAGGTAATCGATTTCTTAAATAATATATATATGTGTGTGTATGAATGTGGGTATACATGTATGTGTGTGTGGCAAAACAATATTTTCTTAACCGAAATTTTGTCTCTTAATAGAAAAAAGAAATTCAGACAGAAAAATAGATAGATAGATAGATAGATAGATAGATAGATGTATTTTAAATAATGAAATTATAACTTAATCAACTTGCTATTATCTAAAACCAGGAAATATTCCGAAAGGAATCGGCTATCCCACAACCCCAGCAAGTACTTTCAGTGATTCATCTGACTGGTTACCTATCCCACAACTCCAGCAAGTACTTTCAGTGATTCATCTGACTGGTTACCTATCCGACAACCCCAGCAAGTACTTTCAGTGATTCATCTGACTGGTTACCTATCCGACAACCCCAGCAAGTACTTTCAGTGATTCATCTGACTGGTTACCTATCCCATAACCCCAGCAAGTACTTTCAGTGATTCATCTGACTGGTTTCCTATCCCACAACCCCAGCAAGTACTTTCAGTGATTCATCTGACTGGTTACCTATCCCACAACCCCAGCAAGTACTTTCAGTGATTCATCTGACTGGTTACCTATCCCACAACCCCAGCAAGTACTTTCAGTGATTCATCTGACTGGTTACCTATCCCATAGCCTCTGCAAGTATATCCAAGAAAACGTATATTCAAATGTTAAACTGCATACATTACCCACACTCTTCTAGTACAGCTTTCATAAGAGGAAATTTTCCTTTACCACAATTTCCAGTAAATCATCTGCAGTCATGTCTAATAGTTCAAATCCGGCATATCCATTCTTTTTAATATATTTTACCTAAAACACACATGCGCCATGTAATAGCCATTCCGTTAATGACAATAAAAACATAGTAATCACGTTTAATTTTATCTAGCTTTTTATTTGTTTATGTATTGTACAAAGCTAACAAATAACATCAGTGCTTATGAAAGAAAAAATACAAGGATTATTTGCCTTTTTCTTGTGACCAAGTAAATAACTTGGTACATGGAACTATGCAAAACTAACAACTAACAACGGTGCTTATAAAGAAAAAGCGATAAGTACCATTTGCCTCTTCATGTGACGAAGTAATTCCACAATTAAGACAAAGTAATCTAAGTAACAGATGACACTACAAGGGTGCTAGGATCTACTTCCCCTAGTGTACTGTAGGCTATAAGATCTATAAATATTATAACTAGATGTTAAATTACATAGATTAGGGTTGCAAAAAAATGTACTTCTTATAACTACTTGACAAAATAACGCATTGTTTTACCGTTTTTGAAGTTTCCACGATATAATAATTTTTGTAGTGTTAAAGTTCTTCATGTCGAGTCGGGGTATAATAAATCTATAGGTTGCGACGTAAATCTAGCAGTTCAAGCAATTGAAAATCGAAAATATGAGCACTCTCGCCTCATAATTATTGTTTCACAATTTCTAGATACATAATCTAGATCTAGAATGATTTAGGTAATAAATCTATTTCATTGTGCAATATACAATCATAAGATGTATAAAAACAACACGCTTTAATGATTTAGATCTAGGATTTTCAAAACATCTCAATGGAAACTTACAGGAATTGTTTGTTGGTTTTATCGTTTTGTACGTTCTAGTTGTGTGAACGATAGACTCTTGTATTTAAAATCCGCAAAATGGTATTCCATTATTTCTAAGCTCTGAAAATTAAAGATTATTATTTTTCTAAGACAGAAAAGAGCGATTTCCCCAGATTCAGGGCGACTTTCCACTCAGCTTAAAAAAAGAGTTTCTTACAAAACGATTGGAGCATGATCGGATAAGCATTTGTTTCCATTTTTCAGTCTAGGTATAATTTATATATATAGGTTTTTGAATTTAGGCTTTTTTTGGTATCGCTTTGCTACAGTTTAGAGACAGCGATTCCATTTTTCATTCCGGCGTTTTTACTTAATTCTAAACCTTTTTATTAGAGTTTACATGGGCACCACGCTACTGCTGGCCACATAATAGCAGAATCCAGACTCTAAAGAAATCTTAGCCTTAATATGGTGCTCTATAGGAACAGTTGCAAAAATAATTAGTAGTTAATGTATTATTCCATTGTCGTCTTATAAATACAATTTTTTTCTCTAGTAGACACGTAATTGCGATAGTATTCTTAGCCTTAATTGAGACAAAAATTGAAAGACAATCGTTGATTTTTACAAATCCTATATCAACTCAATCTTTCTGTCCGTCTTTTTGTCTGTTGAGGTGGTCAATTGTAGTCAAACTGAATTTCCATTTGATTGGATCAATAAAAAATATCTGTCTCTTATCTTATAAAAGTTTGTGCACTTTATTTCTCCTACACCCATTCTCATATAAAGTTTAAACTTGAACAATTATTTGTTGGCATGTACAGGACATGAAACAGTAAAAAGAAATTAAGCATATATCAATTAATTACTGTTTATGAATCATTTAGGGAAAATTATCCTTCAGTATTCTATTCACAGATACGGCTATATATTTAGGCTTTCGTTACATTAGTTGAGTACGTTATTTTCAATGTAATGACTTAATAGTTGAACGCAAAGTTGACACCTCTTGTAGTGGTGCTTAAGATAAGACGTATTTTCAAGTTCTGACGATACAGTACTGTGCCCTTCGTTTGTGAATAAGTTGTTATGTAATATTTCTAAAGAGGCCGTTTTAATTGATTTTTATTCATCTGTTGAATGTGCTTTTATCAGTTAATAAAAAAATCTGTAATTAAGAACTCATGACTCAATATATATTCAACCATCAATATCTCAAGTTACAACACACACACATACACACACACACACATACAGCATCTTAGTACTACCACTTTCGTTTTCGGATCAAGTTGAGACTTTAAACAATTATTTATTGTACCCAACAAATTAAAATATGAGTCAATTTAAAACAATAACTTAAAATCGACCCCGAAGTAGTCTACCTGGAGTCTACACCAAGATTCCAGCAAGGAACTTCCGGTTCCAAGTGCTTTACCCCTCAGCCCTATCCTCTCCATATATTCATTTAGAGTACACTTATATTTTTTTAAATAATAATTATTAACCTTATCCATACATTCAAAATTAATAAAATGTTAAATGCAATAAAGAGAAACTGAAAAGAAATTATTCTTCTTACAAAATTAGATCATAGGAAACCCGAAAAAAAAATTCTTGACCTACTTTAGGTAGTGAGCTAGCTAGAAATGACTTGGTAGACTTGGACCAGACATTCCCCTCGCATATAAAAATTAATATCTCCATTGCCATTTGTCATACAAACTAGATCTCGATTTAGTCACAAGTCTAGATCTAGCTCTGTCTGACTAAAGTTTATTAATTAGGATGGGCCTAAATCTACTAGCTCCAGCTGGAATAACCTGCCCAGTGTGCAGCCGAACATTCCGGGCTCACATAGGTCTCACACAGCCACATGAGGAGGCATAAAACCCCAGTGCAAAGCCCTCAGCCCCCTGGATGACAAAGTGGTCATCATCGAACCACGATGGACGAATTATATATATATATATATATATATATATATATATATATATATATATATATATATATATATATATATATATATTATTCTATAAAGTGTCTGTATCTAGATCGAGAAAAATTATATAAGTAGTTTAGATCAGATTCAGTTGATCTACTATATATACAATATTAAATATACTCCTACTTATAGATCCACTTTTCAACTCCAAGACCTAATATCTATATATATAATTCTCTTCTTCCCTAAACAGGTCAAACAATAAGTAAAGGAAAGATCACTCTCTTATTTCTGCGGATAGTCACCCCAGGGGGGGGGGGGGGGAGAGAACACGTTTTCACAGCTCGCTACGGATGCGCGCTGGACTGTCAAACCCTGCCCACTCCCATCCCACGCGGGAGGTTTGGACTAGGAAATAAACTATCGTTAACTCTGAAGGAACATCCGAAACATGTAAAACATTTTACAAACACTAAATAGCAGGGCCGGACTTAAGCATTGTGGGGCCCTATTCGAAACGGATTTCGCGGGGCCAAGTTTGGGTAAGGAAGCGGACAACAAGTCAAATTTAAGAGTTTGTATTAGAAAATAAATTCGTCTATGCATTTTATTCATTCTTTACTACGTAAAGAATTACTTTACGAGCCTTGCGTGTAGCAAAGTCATACAGTCTATCATAATAACTCTGTTCCCACATAGATCCCGCTCAATAGCAAGAATTACCAAATTTTTCAATCTATCTTTGAGAATTGTTGACATCAAGTAATTCTTCATTAGTTTGAGGCGCGAGAAGCTTCTTTCACCTGATTACACAACTACGGCTAATGCCGTTTTTATTTTAATTAATTAACATTTTCCATATTAAATGACACCCCAAAATGACAATTTTTTTCCTATGTATTTCCGTATATTTTAAGGACTTTTTCGTATACTTTGCAATTTCAGGAGATTTCCAGGAGCTCCTGGTAAAACGACAGGAGTGCGTGGGAAATCTGTTTTAAGTTATAAAATGGTTTAATTTAATAATTTATACACCTTGAATTAGCGCGGGTTCCATGAAAGTGCGGATCCTTCGGTCACATAGGCTGCAGTGGCCTAAGACCGGCCCTGCAAAATAGCGGCGCATGCTATGCCGCCGGTTGACTAGTAATAATAATAAGGCTTGTCAACGAGTCCGAAGATTAAAGCGGAGTGCAATTTTCCCGTGGATACGCAGCCTCAGCTGTGACCTACATATTTTCCCACTTCCAAGGCTAGCATAACCATTGTCCGCCGGTGGTCGATTAAAATTTTCTTTTCGCCGTCTGCGTCTGTCCTCGGCAGTGGATTTCCTTTTAGTCTCAAATGTGCATCTCGCGGCCTTTGTGGGTAACCTCCAGCTGTCTCGTTCTGAGGCTTCATGCAAACATGTGCTCTTTTCTATGTCTGCTAAGGCAAGTTGGCACCTAATATAGCTAAGGCAAGTTGGCACCTAATATAGCTTTAAAGCGTTTTGGGGCTACCTCTTTTACGTCGACCATCTTTCAGCTTACCAAAAAACAATACTCTTGCATACGTTCGTCCCCCCATACGGGATACGTGCCCTGCCCAGTGTAACTGTCGGACCATAAGAAGTCCCTCTAAATTGTTTATACCGGCGTTCGCAAGGACATCGCTGTTTGTAGTGCTGTCTTGCCACCGTATGTTCATGATGGAGCGTAAGCACCTTTGGTGAAAGCGTTCCAGTAGTCTTTGTTGCTCACTGTATAATACCCATGTCTCAGAGCCATATAGAAGGGTTGAGAGAATCACTTAATTTCTAATTCTACTATATTTATAACGTAGATATATATTCTACATTTAGGTCTAAGCTTATTCTATAGTTACAATTCAAATTCAACTTGAATATTTATGATTATATAGATACAGAGTATAACTAGATTTAATAGATCTATGACTATTATGACAATGCCATGGCATGTGAGAGATCAATTTTTCAAAGCAACTATAATAAATGGACTTCATCTAAAACACGTTCTTTCATATATTCCCTTGGGATTTTTAATATATATAAGCTTAGAATTATTTTCGGAACAATGTCTCACAAAGGTAGATAAGTTTTTACATGGGAGTAGCCAGGAGGGGTTGGGGTTCAACACCCCCCCCCCGAAATGAAATCCCCCCGCAAGGGGGGGGGCAGAATTTAGTAACTGATTTTGCTTTCATTTTTATTTTATTTTGGGTGAGACTTTAATACTAAACCATCACTTGCCCCAGCACAGCCAAGGGGGTTTTGAGTTTAAAAACCCCTACAAGGGGGTTTTGCAGTTAAATTCCTCTCTTCTATAAAACAAAACCAAAAAAAATGCAAACGACAATCCCCAAATTCCAAGAGCACAGCTAAGGAAGATTTTGATTTTAAAACTCCGTCCGAAATTCACGATAAACCCCCTCTTCAATATAAAAAAGCAAACTACACAGTTCAAAATTCTATGAGGTAGCCAAAGAGGTTTTCAGTTTAAACCGCATTCAGCCGTGTTTGAGGCTAAAAATACCTCTTCAATCTAAAAAAAATTACGCACTCAAAATGCTATGAGCATGGCTAAATGGGTTTTGAGTTTAAATCCCCTTTCAGCCGGTTTAAAGCTAAAAAACACCTCTTCAATGTTTAAAAAAAAAGCAAATTATACATTAAAAATTCTATGAGTGTAGCCAAAACCAACGATGTCAAGGTCAAGACAGACCCAATAACTGCAGAGGAGGTTACCATGGCCATTGCAGTGCTAAAGAACAACAAAGCACCAGGGCTAGACATGGTGTCAGCAGAATTGCTAAAACATGGAGGACAGTGCATTGTTAACAGAATGACTGATCTCTTAATTCTCTGTTGGCGAACTTCAAAAGTCCCTGAGGACTGGCAAAAAGGAGTCATTGTATAGCTTCAAAGAAAGGCAACTTGGCAGACTGCAACAACTTGAGGGGCATTACTCTTCTCTCTGTCCCAGCAAAGTTTTCAGCACTGTTTTGTTGAGACATATTAAACAGTCTGTAGATGAGAGGCTCAGAGAAGAACAAGCGGGCTTCCCAAGAGGCAGATCATGTGCAGAGCAAATCTTCGTTCTAAGAAATATCATAGAACAAAGTTTTGAGTATTGCAGTAACCTAATGAAACACTACAAGAAGACATGTCTTGATCCTAGGTTTTCTTGAACAAGAATGACAAAACAGTTCACGATAACACAGTACACACACACACATACAAGCTGACCAAGACACCAAGACATTTTGACACACAAGAACAGATCAGTTCACAGCACACAACAAGAACATAAATACACAACAAGTGCCAACAACGGCTAACGATCAGTTTTGTAGACTTGAAGAAAGCGTTTGATAGTGTCCAACGAGAATCACTATGGAAAATAATTAGAGAATACGGCATCCCAGAAAAATTTGTCCAGATCCTACGACACCTATACAGTCAGTCTAGTTGCTGCATTAAAACAGAAGAGAGAACAACAGAGTTTTTAGCATTGAGATAGGTGTGAGATAGGGGTGCATTTTATCTCCCTTCCTTTTCCTCCTAGCCATCGACTACATAATGAGGAGAGCAATTAACCAGACTGCCTTTGGTATTCCATGGCGTGAACAAAACCGAATGACGGACTTGGACTTCGCCGATGACGTTGCACTACTCGGGGCTACAAATAAATGCATACAAGAAATGACGGAGAGCCTAGATAGAGAGGCACCCCAAATTGGCCTCCGCATAATTTTGGATAAGACTAAAATTTTGCGAGTGGGATATAAGACAAAGGGTGCCCCAGTCAGACTTGGCGAGTCAAAGCTTGAAGAGTTGGACAAGCTCACTTACTATGGCATCATAAAAAAAAATGATGGGGATGACTACCTTGACGTAGCGTGCCGAACAGGAAAGGCAGGGAGCATTTTCCAAAGCTGCAGCCTATTTGGACAAGCCAAGCCATTGGTCTCGAGACAAAAATACACCTTCTCAACACAATCGTCATTCCAACTGCTACATATGCATGTGAGACGTGGAAGTCATCTGTCAAAATTGAGAAGAGATTAAATGTGGCTCAACAAAAATGGCTGAGACAGATTTTGGGAGTCAGTTACACAGATCGGGTCTCAAACAAGGAAATCCTATGCTGGGAGTCGAACACTTAGTGAGGTTGTGACAGAGAGTCGCATATGGTTTGCGGGACATGTTCAACAACATAATGAACTACGCACACCAAGAGTTGCAATGACATGGAGGTCAATACGAGGTAAGGGCACAATAAACGTCGATCTGAATGTAATAAAGATTTATTTTGTACACAAACACACACACATACATATTTTTTCCGCGGGGGAGGGGAATTCCCCCCCCCCTCACAAAAATTCCATGATTTTCAAACCAAAGAAACGAAACGCATAAGCCAACATATCCCATTACGGGTGTTTGGATCAAACCAATGCATGCTATAAAAGGAAACATGTGTGTGAAATAGCACCAGAAATCTTCCGCTACACCATTTTACAAAAAAAAATAATTGTACAAATCAAAATCATAGTGATTTAAAAAAAAAACAACATTATATCAAAATTAAATCGTTCGTAATATTTATTGGTATAACTTAAGACCTAAGCATAAAAGCTTTCTTTATCATTACATCCGTTATGGCGCTACCTGCGAATTCTTTCTGGCATTTCTTCCACGTGTTATCTTATTTTATCAAATACAGACGCTACTTCATAAAGAAAGAAGTATGTTTAAGTCTGACGCGTGTCCCTAGGTCAGTCTAGGCATGCATTTTAATAAATGACTTACACCCTGCAAAGTCATTGGTTATCTTAATAATTATAATAATAATAATTTTACTTATAAAGCGCTGTTAACAAACAAAATGTAGGCTCAAGGCACTGTAATAGCATTACAAACACAAACACGAGAGCTAAAATGACAAACTATTCTTAAGTTTTAAACATATAAGTGTTAATGTTCTTCTTAAAAGTGGTGTAGCATGTTGTCTGTCTGAGATCAATCGGGAATAAGTTCCATATTTTTAATCCGTGCACTGAAAAAGCCCGCAGACCGTAGCTTTTGAGGGAGAAACGTGGCACCACTTAAAGCGTTGAGTCCATTGAGCACAGGGCTCTCTGCGGGACATATGGAGTAATCAGTTCGCTAAGGTGCAAGGGCATCTCATTGTTATATATACACTAATGACAAAGTGTGGCGACCTTGTAATCGATTCTCGCTTTCACGGGACGCCAATGGAGCGTGCGCAAGAGATGGGCTGTTTCACGCAGCCCATTCTATGCTGTAATGCAGTGTTTCCCAAATTGGGGTACGTATACCCCCAGCGGTATGGGAACAGTTTGGAGAGGGTACGCGTTGCACATCATTAACTATGCTAATTTAGAAAAATAGACTTTTAGCATATTCAGTTAATAAGTTAAAATAAATCATTAATATTCTTTATTTCACATTCTTTAATATTAGAGTTTATAACAAGTTCAGCTACTAAAATTGATATTAATACTCTGAAATGCATTTAGAGAGTTTGCAAATGAGCTTGAAAAACTAAGTTCCTGATTGAAATAGATAATATTCAATGGATAACATTTAACATTAACACAACCTTCATGACAGAAGGTTTGTTGCAGTTGTTGGAGTAATTGTTGGAATAGGCTTCAGACGGAGTCTTAATAAAATAAATATAAGACTTGTCTCATCTTATCTCTGCCTGTAGTCCCTTCTGGGGCATAGGCCACCCGCCAGCTTTCTCCAGGCGAGTCTCTCCAACTGTTCCCACGTCTTGCGCATCTGCTTGGCATCTGCTTCCAAATCGATGCGCCATGTATTCCTGGGCCGTCCCCTTTTCCTCTTTCCTTGGGGGTTCCAGGTTAGGGCTTGCCGTGTTATGTTGGATGCAGGCTTGCGAAGCGTGTGAACTATCCATCTCTAGTGTCTTTGAAGGATATCTACTTCAATAGGCTGCTATTTTGTTTTTTGTCAAATTCAAGATCTTGTCTGGCCAGCGGATCATAAGAATCTACCTCAGGCAGGTATTGATGAATACCTGGATTTATTTTCATGGTGAATATGGGGGTTCTCCAGGACTCTGCTTCATAAAGTAGTATTGTGTACTTTAACATTATTCGGTTTTAACAGATAAAATTCCAAATATAAATTTTGCCTTTTCCAACTTCCTATTTATGTGGACATGGAACAACATCTCAAATTAAAACATCCATTAAACTAAATTATATTGTAGTAAATCAAGGCAAGCACTCAACAAAGGAAGAATAACTTTGATAATGATTTAATTAAAAAAAAACACACACAAACCATAGGATGCCATTTTCTCTTAGATCTAGTTTGTTCTTTTCAAAATAAGCCGGCATTCACCGTCATGTCTCTATTTCCTTTCTGGTCCTTTCAACGCTCTTGTGGAACAGTGCGCCAGTGCGCACCATGTATATCAGCGGGGGAACAGAGTCACAACAATATTATCTGTAATCTCAGCACAAAATAATTTCATTCTTCTAATGCAAGTACTTTTGGGGAGGCGGGCAGGGGTACTCGGCGTTACGAAAATTATAAAAGGGGTACATGCATGCCAAAAGTTTGTGATACACTGCTCTAGTGGAACTAGAGAAGAAGGAGCATTTGTACAAATTTGTCCTAGCATACGGAACAAGGATTGGACCTTTATCTTTGTCTTTCTGAGTATTTTATTAGGTTTTGTTTTTGCATTAGAAGATTTTAGTTCAGTGTTTTATGTATAATCTCTACTTTACTATTCATATATTTATACCAAAAGGCCTCTATATTTAATAATTTTGAAAAGGTGTTACTCTAATCCGGTGTGCATATTCGTTTGCTATGAATCTCACTTTCTATTTTGTGTCTGTTTTAAGACTGCTTTATTGATCCTTACGGAAATTTGTTGTGATTACATTAAATTTTAGTTTCTTAATCTTTTCTTTATTTGAGGTGTTGTGTTTTCTCCTAATGTTCATACCTGATTTCTCCTAGCCTATATTAGACAATGGTCCTAAATTATGCTAAATATGATATGATTATGAATAATAAAAAATATCGCATTACTTAATTTTGATTTATGTACCGTGTAAGTTAAACATATATTTTAATTTACTATGTAACTAATAATAACTCTTTGTAGAAATAGACATTAATTGTCATTATTTCTGTAAGACAAAGTCATATGGCATTTCTTTGTTCATTGTACCCTTATAACAGAAAGGAATAATAAATAAAACTATACAGTAAAAATAATGCTAAAGTATTTCATTTTGTTATGCGTTTGAACTTATAACTGACAAGTATAGAGAAGGCACACTATGTGTTGCTGATTAGCGAAATGAACCTGTTTTTTTTTTTCAAATTCTGAAACCTGGTGTGTAATAGTAAAACAGCACCTACCTAAATAAATCGTAAATAGAAATCAAATACCTGTATTTAGTGTAGTTTATATAGGTCTGTGGTTTTATATTATTTAACATTTTTAACTTCTTTTATAGAGAATTAACTTTTGTAATTTCTTTTACTAAAATTTTGGGCTATAACGGTCAATAAGTTTTTACAACTCTCTGACCAAAATCTAAAAACTTGGAAGATAGGTCATTCTTTAATTAGGAATTAAAAAAGGAATACGTTCTCAGCCATACTTATCTCGTCGTCGTAGTATATCACATTCTGACCCACCATTACGATAGGACATTGTTCATACACTCTTGTGACATTGTTAATCCTTTTTTTATATTCGCAAACCTGATATAGAAATGTGTAGTATTTAAAAATTAAAAAATTTAGAAATGTTTACTATTTCACAGATATAATATAATATATAATATTATTTTCTAGGAATGATATTTATGCTTGTTACCGGCTAAGTGCGAATTGCAGGCATTCTATAGACACCTGGCGTATTGAAGCAAAGTTAGAGATAATTATCATTTTCTTACTTAGCCTAGGCATTCTAGAGAAGCAAAAGCTATAAATCAAAGCATTTTTTTTCTGTCGAAATATGACAAAAATGAATCGCACTGAAGTTTTATTTAACATGATAAATGAACAACCCTAAACTATTTAGATAACTGGCGAACAGAAATATTATTCCCAGAAATGTATATTATTAATGTAATATATATTATGCACATATAAATTGTCTCTACCCTTCCTCTATTAGTACAAGTAAAAGAGGGAAAAAAGGAGGACTACGGCAAAGACTGAGAAGAAGAGGTTTTTGCCCACCACTTCCTACGATTATTCTTGCTAACGTCCGCTCAATAAGAAATAAAGTGGATGAGATCTGTGTGTGTGTGTGTGTGTGTGCCCATGTACGCTTCGACCATGTTTTTAGGGAAAGTTGTCTATTGGCTTTTACTGAGACATGGTTAGAGGAGGATGACAACGACAACCTGATTGCTATTGATGGTTTCTCTTGCGTGAGATCTGACAGAACGGCTGAGTCTAAGAAGAAGAAAGGTGGGGGGTTGTGTGTATACATCAACCTCAAATACTGTACCAACTACACGGTTAAAAAGAGAATGTGCTGTCCGGATCTAGAACTACTGGCGCTCTCATTGAGACCTTTTTATTTGCCACGAGACTTTGGTGTTATTTACATAGTCCTGGTTTATGTTCCGCCTACAGCCAAGACGGAAGTTGCAGCTGCAATCATCGCTGACGTAGTGCATGAGTTTCAGACAAGGTCACCGGACGCACCAGTAGTTATACTGGGTGATTTTAATAAATGCACCTTGAAGGTTGACCTGCCCACCTTCTATCAACACATCTCATGTCCAACAAGAGAGAACAGAACTCTGGAATTATGTTACTGTAACATCAAAGGAGCATTCACATCTCGTGAAAAGCCTCCACTTGGATCATCGGACCACAAAACACTACAGCTGCTGCCTCTACTTACCGTACAAAACTTAAAGAAGGAAAAATCATTTAAACAAAACGTACAAGAATGGACTCAAGACAATATTCTCAAACTACATGGATGTCTAGACTGCACTGACTGGAATTTGTTTTAAGAGACCACTTCAAATCTGGAAGAATTGATCGATGCAGTGACAAATTACATCAAATTCTGTGAAAACATGTGTGTCAGTACAAAGAGCATCAAGATCTACCCCAACAATAAACCATGGGTCACTGCAAAACTAAAACGGGAAATAATCAAAATGAAAAGAGCATATATGAGTGGCGATGGACAGACAAGGAAAAGAGCTCAACGAAATCTCAGCGTCGTTCTTGTGGAAGGGAAGAGAAACTATCGCACCAAGCTGGAAGACTTGAGAAACTACCGCACCAAGCTGGAAGACTTGAGAAACTACCGCACCAAGCTGGATGACTCAATTAAGACAAGTGACATGAGACAGGCGTGGGGCATCATGAACAAAATGGCAGGAGCACAAGTCAAAAGTAAAAATAATCTTGCTACAAGAGACGACAAAACAGCCAACGAGTTCAATGATTTCTATTGTCGCTTCGACACTTACTTCCATTGTGTCTAAATGTTTAGAAAAATTGGTTAAAATGTTTCTTCTGAATAATCTTTGTAATAAGTTAGACCCTTTACAATTTGCTTACCAAAAGGTGTAGACGATGCCATCCTAAATATTTTAAATTGTGTCTACAAACATCTGGACTTACCGAACACTTATGTAAGATTGTTCTTTATTGATTTCTCATCAGCTTTTAACACTATACAACTTCATTTACTCATTGAAAAGAGGAAAGCGTTGCAGATTAGTCCATACATAATACTATGGGCTAATGAATTTTTGACCCAGAGAGCTCAGAGGGTTAGGGTAAACAATGTTATATCTAATGAACGCGTAGTTAACACAGGGGCGCCCCAGGGGGCTGTGACATCGCCATTGTGGTTCATTTTGTACACCAATGATTTTCAATCCGATAGTTCTTGTTGCTCCTTCACAAAATTCGCTGATGATGCGGCTCTTCTTGCCCCGCTCTCAGAGAGCTCAGACGTAAATGAGTATTTCAGAGAAATAGAACACATTGAAAAATACTGTAAAGATAATTTTTTATTATTAAATGTTAAAAAAACAAAGAAATGATAATCGATTTTCGTAGGGACAAGAAGGAAAATGATATTGTTTCTGTAGCTGGAGAGACTATTGAAATTGTGCAAACCTTTAAATACCTTGGTACTATCCTAGACAATAAACTAATTTTTACAGCAAATACTGATTATATCAGCAAAAAAGGGCAGCAAAGATTACGATTACTAAGAAAACTGTCCTCGTTTAATGTTAGCGAAAAGGCCTTGGCTATGTTTTATCACGCTCACATCTGCAATATTTTAAGTTTCAATATCACTGCCTGGTATGGCAATCTGAGCTTTAAAAATAAAAATAAACTTTATAGAATCCTAAATGCTGCTGGTAAAATCATTGGCGAAAAACAAACCCCATTTGGGCAGTTGTTTGAGACAAACATCTATAAAAAAGCTAACAAGATCCTCGAAATAAAGAATCACCCTTTGTGTCAGGATTTTGTGATTTTACCATCACAAAAGAGATACAAGACACCGATAGCAAAGACAAACAGACACAAACACTCTTTTGTTCCCCTGGCAATCAAATCATTAAATAATAACAATCTGGTCTAAACTTTGTCACATGTAAATTATAAGTGAGTCTGGTGTGAATGTACACTTTGGTTTCTTATAGTTATAATGTTTTTTGTTTGGTGTAATGCACAAATTGTAAGAAAAATTTCCATACGGATAATAAAGATTATTATTATTATTATTATTAATGATTAAAATCATTTTTTGACACTTTGCCTACAGCAGTTGTATTCATTCTATCATGTGCCTATATCTATATTTAACATGTATATATATATATATAGTCCATCGTAATTCGATGATGACCATTTTTGTCATCCAGCGGGCTGAGGGCTTTGCACTGGGGTTTTATGCCTTCTCATGTGGCTGGAGAGACCCTTGTGTTTTATATTACATTGTTCTCTACACAAGTATTGGTCATTCTCTGTCAAACTTTGTAGGGGTAGTATACATCTTTTTGTTTAAGAACTCGATGTTTAGAACTAAACATACTAAAGTACGCCTACACAAGTATACGGAATTATAATGTACTAATAATCGAAGCAAACAGTAATATTACACCAGCAACATATTACAGTATCCTTGACCTTCCTATTGTCTGCAGCTCTGGTAATCTTCTTTTCCTTTTGTCCACTCATCCATCCACGTGGCAGAAATATATCTAGTAGCAAAGGAAATAAGTGGGAAAACCGATTGAATCTAATGTAGACGTATTATCAGCAAGCCCCATTCTTGATGAGGGCCGTCTCTAAGTCTGTGTGATAACACAAACTCTCTTTGTAATGTTATTAATTATTAATTATATTTTTCTATCGAAATTAGCAAACATGTCATGACAAAAGTAGAAAATATTTCATCCATCCACCATTGGATGTTTTTATGTCTGATAAATTTTAGAGTAGAACCAAAACAATAACAAGGGATATTATTATGCAATGACAGCCAATTGTCTTCGACCCTCTGGCCATATAAAATTACCACATTCTTGCCACGCCGCATCATCGCAAAACTAAACATAAAATAAACTATATTTATTAGTAAAGCCTTGCATTCAACATATCTATGTCTGGCTGTATTGCAAATACTCCAAGTGAGGCACTTGCTGGGGACACGACAAGTCGTTCCATGACATTTCGTTTATCAAAAAAACTTTCACGACTATTCGTTCATACGACAGACCGCTTACAGACAGCTGGTTCACAGACAGCTTTCACGAATCACGACAAATCGTTCACTGACAATTCGTTCACTAACAAATTTATCAAGGCAATATTTGAAAAACAAGCTTGTTTATGTATTTTCTCTGGTTTAGTTTTAAAACAGAGTAATTGCGTGGCAAGGTCATGACTGAATGTTGTTTACCAGTTGGATGAAAACTAAGACGTAATGAAAAAGTTTAAGTAAAGGATGGCCTTTACATTAGTGAAATAGTCCCAAACATTAGTGAAATAGTCCTAAACATTAGTGAAATAGTCCCAAACATAAGTGAAATAGTCCTAAACATTAGTGAAATAGTCCTAAACATTAGTGAAATAGTCCTAAACATTAGTGAAATAGTCCTAAACATTAGTGAAATAGTCGTAAACATTAGTGAAATAGTCCTAAACATTAGTGAAATAGTCCTAAAAATTCGTGATATAGTTCTAAACATTAGTGGTATAGTCCGAAACATTAGTGAAATAGTCCTAAAAAATCTTGAAATAATCCTAAACATTAGTGAAATAGTCCTAAACATTAGTAAAATAGTCCTAAACAATAGTGAAATAGTTCTAAACATTTATTGTTATTGAAGAGCAGTACTGGTGTTCGTTTTGTCATTTCAGTGACAGAAAAATGAAATATATACATCGCCATTATTATCTAATTGAAACCTGTCATAGCTCGGTAATACTTTAGGATGGGTGTACTTGTATTCATAGAAAAAGGCGGCCATGATAAAGAAACTAAGGATTGTCTTGTCTTCGATTCCACCCTTCGCCATAACAGAGTTAGCATAGTATTCCTGGTGACATAAAAATAGTTACTCTTAAACAATATTAAACACCATACTTTTGATGCCTCGAATACATATTATCGATGCCAGTTTAATAAAAGCAAATGTCAGAAAATAATCTAATAGTTCTTAGAGACAATTTACATTAAGTTTCAATTTAGACAAAATGAAGAAAAAAAGAAGATTTATTAAGGCATACGAGCATTCGTGTGTTATTCTAGTTGTGCATGTTAATTAGAGAACAACTCTGCTAAGTCATAAGCAGTCAGATTCACTTATTCGTTCCATGCTCTTTCTGTCTTATAACGTTAGGTATAAAAAATGCACCTTTATCTTTATTTTTTGAGTATTTTACCAGGTTTTGTTTTACAATACCTTTATTCAAGTCAAAACTTCATGGAAGGTGGAGGATAGAACCTGGACGCTAATTTCAATACGGCTCTAACGATGGTTTTCCTAGAAACATTTGAAGTATATCGCAGAGAAAGGAATTACTACCTCTAGTTTGACCGTTATAATTTGTATCAATTTCTTTTAATAAACTCTAACCAGATTTTGTTAAAGGTCAGAGTGGAATATTAAGACTTTATACCCTTATTTATAATTTAGCAACTGCGATAGGTCGTACACATGTGCTGCCTTATTCAGGCGATCATCATTGGTGAAGCAACAAAAGTTCCCAATAAAATTGCTATATTAACTCAGTATCACTATGCCAACATATGGCAGCACATGGCCTCTGAAAGAGTCAGCTGAAGAGCTCTTAGGATACACACAGTTACGGCCCAAACAAATCCCCTTGCGGAAACAGACGACGAAAAGAAAAGTTAATTACGACTCCTGATGGACAACGGCTTTGCCAGCATCCATTATAGCAAAATTTGTTTGTCGAATCTGGGTTTTCTTAGTCACGTATAATACTGCAATCAACCTTAATTTTCGAACTCAAAGACAATGCCTTATAATTCTCGTCTCCTACGTTCTTGCAGTATCCTTTTTTTACAATGCTCTTTTCAACTCGTAACATAGTTGAAACTTCCAGGAACCTTCTGGGTGGAACCTGGACACGGATCTCAATAACAGCTCTAACGAATTTCCAAGAAATTTTACGTTTGCTGTATTTCGTTGATGAAATAATCGTTATATATCAAACGTATTTTAGAGACAATTTTTTGGTTATATCTTGTGTTATCTTCCAAAATAATATAGATCCCATTCAAGCTTACAACTCGAACAGGAAAGAAAGGAGTGAAACTAAACACTAAAACTGCAAGAACTACACTACAACAAAATTTCATAAGGATCAATAAAGCTGTCTTAGTCTTAGAGAGGTGGGAATGTTGTTTCTTTTAATTGAAAATTTAAACTTTTAATGCAACTATACACACTCTTAATTGTGGGTTCCGTGTTCGAATCCAGGTGAATTTTCAATTTTGGGATCCTTAGGGCGCCTCTAAGTACGCCCAACTTTGAGAAAAATTAAAGGCAGTTAACGTGGACCACAGAAACAGATGACCTTTCAATCATCTGCCCCATAGATTGCAAGGTCTGAAAGGGGGAACCTTACTTTTTCATTACAAACATACATCTGTACTAAAACCTGGCACAGTGACACAAACCTGATTCCTTAGCTGATTTAGTAAAAGTTCACATCCATAGACCGAACAAAGCAAAAGATATTGACACATCAAACTATATCAATAAAGATTATTGCAACTCAAAAAAATGAAACAATCAGAAATGAAATGTGTGACCCAAACATTGAACTAACTAAGATAATTCGTACAGGTTTGTATTACTTTTATTAAATTTATGTGAAAAGGATGTTTTTACAATGCTTATATCTACTCGCTTTGTCTGTCAGTCTGTCTGTCTTTTTGGTAAAAAAAGTGTGTATACGTTATTTCTCCCAAACCAAACCTCGGATAATGGGCGATAGGGGGGGGGGGGGGGGAAGCTGGACATAAAAGGGAGAGGTAGCGATGAAATAAAAAACTAAAGTTGTACTGAAACAAAACATAAAAATTGTCTGCAAAATCAAGGCTAACAAACTAATTATAGACAAATTAGAGTTAGCTTGCTTCTAATTAAAGAACGTAAAACAACGTTAGAAACTGAGTGTTCGGGAATTCCCCTTTCAACTGTTTCCATTCTCTGTTGCTGTAATCGAAGGGTATCAATTGTCTTTAGTTCTTGCGCTTGACAACGTTTCTGGTTTGATAAACAAACTAGGTAATATACTATTTAGATTATAGTTTATTTTATCTTCGTATGTTAATATATCAATATGTAAATATGAATTTAACAAGGTTACAAAGACAGTTTGTGTGGAGACACAAACTCAAAATCGGCCCCCGAAGTGGTCCACCCAGGCAGGTAAAAAGGCAGGTATTAGTATTTTCATAAAAAACATCAGAATTAAATTCTATCAAAGACAAATGACAGAGAAGAATGGAGAAAGAAGGTTGACAGATCTTGTGAGGTGCCCCAGCGGTCCAGCAGACCAGAGGATAGGTGAAAGTGAATGTGAAGTTAAATACGAAGCTGGCCTAACTGATGTCTTATAATGAATATCTAATTGATCATATTATTTTGTAAAGGGTCAATCTCTTATTCAAATCCTCAACAAAAAAAAAAGAAAAAACATTTCCGTAAAAAAAAATTCCTTTAGTTAATCTATGTGGCTGTCTTGTAGCACTGCAGTACACGCGATTATATGGAAACCTACTTATTAGTTGTTGTTTTAAATTATATCCAACTTATATGCATACTAAATAGATTTTTTCTCTTAAAAAAGTAAACCCTTCTTTTGGGTAAATGTAGTAATTAGTAGGACACCAAAACCTTAAGGACATAAATGAGCTTTTCATAGAAACTTTACACAACCTAAGTTTAGATCAAATCATTAAAAAGCCAACTAGATTAAACAACACATTAGATCTCTTCTTAACCAACAGACCTGGATTAGTAGTTGATTATGATATTATCCCTGGTCTATCAGACCATGAGATCATAAAAATACACAGTCAGATAAAAGCAGTAGCCAATACAAAAACCAAAAGAAAAATCTTACTCTGGAATAAATGTAACCTAACACAACTACACCAAGCTGCATTAAACTTTCAACAAACATTCTTATTAGAAAAAGACATTAACCAACCAGTAGATGACCTCTGGAATTTCATTAAAATCCATCTTAAAAGCATTATAGAAAATCATATACCAACTAAATACACATCAAACAAAATAAATAAATGCTGGTTTAATAATAGACTAAAGAAGCTTTGTAAACAGAAGGAAAACCTATATAGAAAATTTAAAGAAACCAAGGCAGAAAGAGTTTACAAAAAGTATATAAAAATTAAACACCTAACCCAAAAGTAAGCAGACAGCTGCAGAGTGAATACATAAACAATGTAATATCTAAAGATAACAACAAAAACCTATGGTCATACATTAAGTCTAAGAAAATGGAAACAACAGGCATAGCGCCATTAAAAGATGAACATAACATAATACATAATGATAATGAAACTAAAGCAAACATCCTAAACAAATACTTTGCATCAGCATTCTCAGCCCCAGGAGACAAAGACATATTTCTTAATTTGAACCAAGTAGACAACATAGAAGATTTAGTAGTACAAGAAAATGGAATTAAAAAACTATTAGCCAACACCAAACCAAATAAAGCGTCTGGACCTGATGGTATTCCAGCTAGATTACTCAAAGAACTAAGCAATGAGCTAGCCCCAGTGTTCAAAATACTCTTTCAGGCATCGCTTAACCAGGGCAGAGTACCAAAGGACTGGAAAGAAGCTAATGTCACCCCCCTATTTAAAAAAGGAGAAAAATCTGATCCAGGAAACTACAGACCAGTATCACTTACCAGCATCACATGTAAAATACTAGAACACATAATATGTAGCAACATCATAAACCACTTAGACAAACATAATGTCCTCACCCCATACCAACATGGCTTTAGGAAATATAGATCATGTGAAACACAACTAATAGGACTAATTGATGATTTCTCAAAAGGTTTAGATAATAGTGAACAAATAGATGCTATCTTACTAGATTTTTCCAAGGCTTTTGACAAAGTTCACCACCATAGTTTGCTTAAAAAATTAAAATATTTCGGCATTAACGGTCCACTGCATCAGTGGATTAAAGATTTTCTGATAGGGAGAGAACAAACTGTAATAATAAATGGCTCTAAATCAACACCAATAACAGTAAACTCAGGTGTACCTCAAGGAACAGTCTTGGGTCCACTACTATTTTTAATTTACATAAATGATTTACCAAATTGCATTAGTTCAGGAACAAAAGTCAGATTATTTGCAGACGATTGCATAATATATAGAACAATAAAAACAAAACAAGACACATATATTTTACAAAGAGAATTAGATGAATTACAGAAATGGGAATCAAATTGGAGCATGTCTTTCCACCCAGAAAAATGTCAGTTGTTAAGAGTAACAAAAAAAATTAAACAAATTAATTCCACTTATCTTATTCATGGCAAACCAGTAACACAGACTAAAAACTCAAAATACCTAGGTGTTATAATAAATGAAAATCTGTCATGGAATCCACATATTGATGAAACTGTAAAAAAATCCAACAAAGCATTAGGGTTTATTAAAAGAAATTTCTATAAATCAAATAAGAACATAAAACTAAAATGTTATTTAACCTTGGTTAGGCCAATAATAGAATATGCATCCACCGTGTGGGACCCCTCAACTCAAGAAAACATTAAGAAACTGGAACAAACACAAAATAGAGCAGTGAGATTCATAACAAACGAATATTCACATTTGACTAGGGTAACACCATTAGTAAAATCACTAAATTTAGAAAGCCTTCAGGACAGAAGACTCAAAAGTAAAGTAGCAATTATACATAAAACACTGAACCATAATCTTCAAATACAAAAACAAAATTTAATAAAATACTCTGAAAGACACAAAAATAAAGGCACATTCCTCGTCCCATATGCTAGGACAAATTTGTACAAATACTCCTTCTTCCCTAGTGCTATTAGAGCATGGAATGGGTTGCCTGAGCTAGCCAGAAAAACCAGTGACTTGGCAGAATTTAAGTCATTGGTTAATATGCATGACTAAATGCATGACGCGTAGGACGTAATCATCTTCTTTTTTGAAGTAACGTCTGTATTATATAAGATAAGATAAGACAGAACTTACATAAAGTAGCAATACAAATGTAAAAAAAAATATAAAAAATTATTAAACAAAAATTCTAAAACCATTTGCATAAATGTGTTAAAAGTATGGTAAATTGGCTTCTCCCCTACTGAAAAGCCTCTTGTGTTTGTTACTATTAATAGTGAATAGTTGTAAAAGATGTGTATTTTTATGAAAAATCTGCTTGCGTAAGTTGTTTAAATAATTACATTTTCGATTTTAAAAAAGAAAAAAGTAGACTTTGCATCAGATCTTTGAATGGACTAAAATATTATGATGTCGGATTTCACTAACTTTTTTAGTTTACGAGATCTAAAAGGGACGGACGGACGGACAGACATTTAACACAAAACTAATAGCGCCTTTTCCCCTTTCGGGGGCCGCAATAAAAACGCTAAAGCTAAAAATCAAATAGAATAATTTAACCTTTTTTAAAACAATGAAAACTTTGACAAAGTCAGTCGAGCGCTACACTCGCTGGTGGATCCAGACTATGGGATTACCATAAGTTGAAAAAAAGGCACGAAGCCCAAAAAAGACAAAGAAAAGAGGCCCAAGGCCCAAGTACTCCTATGATGAAATAGGGTAAAAACTGATAGCGCAAATGCTGAGGTTTACTTAAAAAAGTAATATATCTATATATATAAATGCCAAGAATGGTAAAGAATGATAAATTAAAGTAAAGATTTAGACCGTACTTTAAAAGTTTATGTAAATACTGCAGATAGGATAAGGGACAAATTCCAAACCACTCGTAACGAGAAGAAAGAAGGACGGTTTTGAGAACATTTGACAGCCTTACCCCTGAAATATGTTACAAACGATTCTAACAGAACCCTGTAAAACTGTGATACAGAGGAATTGTCTTGAAAGGCTTTACCTTAGAACGACTCTAACAGACTAAGTGCCATCTTAATGATGCTGGAGTGGTCCTCTTACATCTCAGGTAGGCCCTTAAGGAATTGTTGTAAGAAGAATAACCTGTACAATTTGTAGAATAATTTAAGAGGCGCTATCTATTTAGCTACTGAGCAGAGATCTAAAACGACGTATTTAATATACTAATAGGTCATTAGATTTTAAGCTGCTATCAAGTTAAAGGTTAATATTCTCATATGAACAACCAATAATAATCATGATGATTTTCCCTTTGTATAAGCCATGCATTTTGTTTTTTAATTCACTTGTACTTTAAGTAATAATATCATGTATTTTGCAACTTATAAGGATAAAATGCTATGGCAACCTAAATGACACTTTTTCCATTTCCATGCTTCATTACATTATAATTAATATATTTTAAATTGTAACTACCTGAACTATACCTGTTAACAAAAAAAATTGTTAAAAAGAAGAGAAAAAAAAGCCCAATAACGAGGCCAATAGTCCAAAAAGAGGCAGAGCCCCAAAAAAGAGGCAACGAAAAGAGGCAAAAGCCCAAGGATTCCTTAGATGTAACTCTCAAAATAAAATTCAGAATAGGCCCACAAAATCTTTCTTTAACATCATATAGAGAAGATGGTGGTTTGTAAGCGTCTTACAAGATCTCTTTACCTAGAGCCAAATATGGAAAACACTATAGATAACACCATAAATATAACATTTACTATTACTAGCCGTAAAAGCAGTTTTAAAAACTAATTATTTTATAAAAACCTACACCTAACTTAACCTCATTAAATAAACATACTAATGCAGTAATACTAAAGTACCTTAAGGCTTAAAACCATAGTAATAAATTTAATTTTCAATGCATTAGGAACAAATAAGCAAACTTAGAAATCCTATTAGAATGTGAGAAACCAGACATAACTTCAGGAACAAAAATTTGGCTACATCCAGAAATTTATAATGCAAAAATTTTCAATAGTTATTATAATATATTTCGAAAAGATAAGACAGATAATAATGGAGGAGTTCTCTTAGCAATAAAAAACACTCTTGTAGCAGAAGAAATTAAATTACCTAACTGAAAAAATATATCAACATTTTGTAAAATTAACATCGCCTCAGCATCCTTTAAAATAGACAGTATCTACAGACCACCAAATTCTAGTTTAGAATGCATGCATACATTCATGCATACATGCATACATACATACATACATACGTACATACGTACATACGTACATACATACATACATGCATGCATGCATGCATGCATACATACATACATATATACATGCATACATGCATACATACATAGAGAGAGATTATTTTATATTAAACAATTATTCAATAAGCTCGTTGATTTGCTGTAATCGTATGTGTATAATATTCAAAAGTCAGTGGACAATAAAAAGAGAAACATGTACATTCTAAAAGCTTACTCCTTCACATGCATTCAGATATAGATGGACAGTGTTGACAACCGTTTCTCTGCATTGAAAATCAGTTTACCTTCTGACTCACTATGTGAACATAAAGATTTATTAGTGAACAGGTTATTTTTAGTATTTGTGTAATAGACAAGGCGGAGCTATACAAAGTGTCCTTACATCGTAATTGAGATCTTGATAGGCCCGAAGAAAAACAAAGACCAATACTTTCTATCATGTGATAAACAAACACAAAAAGGGCACTTGGGTTTAGTTTAAATCTACATTCTACACGATTCGACATTAAACCTCGGAGAATGTTTTTTCTAATTAAGGAGAAAAATTAGTTTATTGAAACTAAAGTACGAGTTTCAGACCTTGCGATCTAAGCGCAGATGTAAACAGTGGCGTAGCAAGGTACAAGTGGGCCCGGGTTCAAGAATATGTTGGTGGGCCCCCTCCCCAATAAGACAATTTAGTGAGTGACAAAAAATCCAGTAGTCTATCTGTATCGGTACATTTACAAAAAGTTATACCAACGCAAGTAATGTAGGCAACATTTATATTAGTAAGTAATAGTGTCATTTTACTGGATTCATTTGGACTCCATAAAAATAATAATAATTCAATGATAAATCAATATTTGTACAACTTCTTAACATTATTAACCTACAAATAGTTTAGTAGTACACATACACATCCCGTAATACTTCCAGGTCGGTAACTATAACCTATTGGCAAAAATTATAATCTAGTTCTCTGCCCATCTTTTCACATCAGATGGGCTGGTTGGATTTCATCATTATCATCATCTTTCCTTTGAGTTCCTCATGGAACATAGGGCCTCCGTAAAAACACGCCACTATCCACGGTCTCTTGCTGCTTTTTTTGTGGCTTCCCAGCTCTTTCCTGTTTTCTCGGCTTCCTCTAGTATATTGCGTCGCCATGTTCTTTTTGGTCTTCCTCTACGTCTTGTTCCCTGGGGGTTCAACTCTAAGGCCTGTCTAGTTCTGTTGTTGGTATCTTTTCTAAGGGTGTGACCAATCCATCTTCAATTCCTCTCTAAGATCTGCAAATTTATATTTTTCTGTCCACTCATCTCCCACAGTTTGGTGTTTTCTACTTTGTCGTACCAGTGTATTTTTAGAATATTTCTCAGGCATGTGTTGATGAAGATCTGTATATTTTTTTGTTGTGGCTTCAGTTGTTCTCCATGTTTCAGAACCATACTGTAGGACAGCCTTGACATTTGAGTTAAAGATTCTTAGTTTAGTCATGTTTGAGATGTGAGGAGATTTCCAGGTTGATTTTAGCTGTGTAAATGTCTGACGCGCTAGATTTATACGACGTTTAATTTCTTCATCTGTTCCACCTGATACAATGACTACACTCCCAAGGTATGTAAAATTATCTACTTGGTCTATGGTCTGAGAATCCAATACTATGTCTCCATTTTTTTTTTTTGTTTACTTTAAGTACTTTTGTTTTTTGGTGGTTTATTTTGAGGCCTACTCTTTTTCCTACTTCACTTAAAGCTGTGACCTTTTCTTGCATATCCTGTAGTCTGTGCGATAAGAAGGCTATGTCATCAGCGAATTCTAGATCTTCCAGCTTTTGAGTGAGAGTCCATTGAATTCCTTTCCCTGAATTAAAGTAGGCTTCTTTTGTGACCCAATCCAATACTAGAAGGAACAGGAGTGGTGAAAGAAGACATCCCTGTTTGACTCCTGTTGTGACTGGAAATTACTCAGACAGCTTGCCACAGTGGGCTACTTGGAAGGTGAAACCATCATAAAGGTTTTTAATTATTGTTAGTTATTATATTACTGTCCAGATAGATTCTCTGTCGATACTATCAAAGGCCTTTTCAAAGTTGACAAATGTTGCATAAAGAGGAGATTGCCATTCGACACATTGTTCTACAATTATTCTGACTGTTGCTGTTTGGTCAGCACAAGATCTCCCTTTTCTGAATCCGGCCCGTTCTTCCCTTATGTGTTCATCACATGCTCCCTTTATTCTGTTTAACAGGATTCTGCTGAAAAAATCTTGCTGGGTACTGACAACAAAGTGGTGCCTCGCCATTTCTCACATTGTGATAGATCATTACTCATGTTGGATTGAAACAAAAGAAAACAAGTGGGAGATAAGAAGACGAATGCAGACAAATTAAAGAAGAGAAAACCAAATGCTCGGATGCGTCCATTAACAATAAATATATCTGGAAACATTTATTTGCTAGTTTCATTCTTCTGGACTTCTGAGTAGCAACGTGTAACGGATGCATGTGGAGTAAGCTGTATTTGAAGATGCGTGCGTACCTTGTAAGGTGTATTACAAATGCGAGTTCTAATGCAATCCGTCACAAAACAGTATACGATAATAAACAGGATCAAAGGCTCTATGATGAAAATATAACAATCTTTAATTGTTGCTTTTAAAGATTTACTTAACATTAATTCGATTTTAAACACACTCAGAAAATCCTATCAAAGTCTTCGAGGTTAATTTTTTTTTACAAAATTATATTTAAAATTTAAGTTATAATTTCAATAAACACTCCATGAACAAAAAGCTGGGAAAAAGACGCTATTAGTTTTGTCCGTCTGTCCGTCCGTCCCGTTTAGATCTCGTAAACTAGAAAAGATATTAAAAATCCGACATCACAATATTTTAGACCATTCAAAGTTCTGATGCAACGGCTACTTTTTTTTTCTGAAAGCGAAAAATCTAATTATTAAAATCAGTTATGCAAGCAGTTTTTTAAAGAGAAAAAGCTAATTAGTATGCATTATAAGTTAGACCTAATTTAAAACGAATAGTAATCTTATAAATGTCATTTTCGTGAGAAAAAAATGACGGTAAGGGCATGCACTACATTTTTTTATATTTTGAGCATTCCGATAAGTGCTGGGGTCGGCCACCTACCACTCGCGAGCCACATGCGGCTCTTTGGATCCATTCGCAAATATGATTTATTTTATCGGGGGAAAAACATTTAAAAATAAAATCGTTCTGAATCGATTAACGAGGCACTGATTCTATCTTTCAGTCATATGTACTCGCTTTCTTTTCAGCGCACTCTCCTCCATGTCTTGAACTGTAACATATTTGCAGGTGAAAGATATTCAGCTTTTTTCTGTCTTATCACTTACTATAAATGAGTCACAAGTTGCTCTTTTTGTCTAATATATGTCTTCACAAAGTCAAAAAGAAGAACTTCTAGGTTCACTACCGCTCTCGTGACAAACTAGAAGAGAAGATAGAGCGAACGCCTTGCAAAAATACCTTAAAGACAATAAGATCGATTTAAATAACATCTTTTCAACAGCAACTGATGGAGCCAGAAGTGTGACTGAAAAAATAAAAGGGCAACAACGATTCCTCGAAGCAAAATAAACTGAAATTCTTACGTTTCACTGCATAATGCACTAAGAAGCGCTTTGTGCCCAAACATTTCCAGCCGAAATAGTTGAGGTCATGAATTTGGTAATCAAGATTATTAATAGCATTTTGCAAAACAGAAATGGAAAAAAAGCCCCTGGAGTCTGGGAGTGCATTAGGCGCTCTGACCGCACTTCCCCGTGGTGGACGCTGTCCAGGCTTGAGCAATTTATTATAGCACAGTGCAGGACAGGCCACTGTCCTGTTGGCTCATATTTCTCACGGGTATGGCCAAATTTTGACTCACGGTTCCCCTACTGCAGAGAAGAAGAGGAAACCATGTCTCACATTCTGTTTGACAGCCCCAGACTTGTTGATCTCCCTCTCGACAAGTCTGGGACACCAAAAATTCTCGACCTGTATGGTGACATGTATGCACTACGTAAAACAGCAGGATTTCTGTCCAGGGCTTTTGCAAGACAGGATTTGAGCCTCTCAAGCCCTCATTCAAATGGATTTTGATAATGATGATGATGATGATGATGATGATGAACAGCATCTTGCCAAAAGCACTCCACCATCGTCAGTTAAAAGAATTCTTAAATGAAACGGAAACTCAATATTCCGACCTCCTTCTTCCCAATAAAGTGCGATGGCTTTCCAAAGGTAAAGTGTTTAAACAATTTGCTATGTACTTGAATGAAATAAATACATTCCTAAATGACAAAGGCATTAATCTCCCTGAATTAGAGAATGACAAATGGTTGCAAAAATTTTACTTTATGGTTGATATAACAGAGAAATTAAATGAGCTGAGTTTAAAACAGTAGGAAAGGGAAACCCAGCCTATGTTTTGGATAAAATTAAAGATGAATTTGTTGACAGTTTGAGCAATTCAAAAACGACAAAAGCATTTAAGCATTCAAAGTAAATCCTCTCAACACAAAGCGTAACGAAATCCACACTGATCCATTTGAAATTGATACTGGATCTTTAGACATGCAATTGATTGATCTAAATAAAAAAGTAAAGCTTTGTAGAGTGGGAAATTTAAGACTTGAAACTCAAGTTGGAAAGAGTTGGAGCTCCAGAGATGTATGTGCGTAACGCAACAAAAAATTGAAAGCTTTTAAAGAAATGCCTTGAGTCAAGGCACTTTTATTCGACGCATGGAATAGTCCTCCAGATTGCTAAAGTGAGGTACAGAAGTTTGCATTTGGAAAGCTGTCTATCTTGAGATTGACATATTTGTGCAAGCAAGTGTTCTCTTGCATGGATATAATTAAAAGTAAAGTAAGAAGCCAACAAACAAATGAAAATTTCGAGTCGGGTTTGAAACTAAATACAAGTTATGAGCCAAATGTATCCAAACTTTCTAAAACCATGCAAAGCCATTACTCCCGTTGGATTTGTTTGCTCAATTGTTTGTTATTGAAGTACAAGTTAGTGTTGTATGTAAATGTTGAATTGTTTTAATTATGTTTTAATAAATATATACAAGTACATTTAGCCAGAAGAAACAGAAATACGTAACAATATATATATATATAATCTAATTTGTTTGAAAAACACTACTCGGCATATATAATTATATATAAATAAATAATACATATTTTTTTTCTTATGAAATAAATAGATTCGTTTTTTTTAAATCAAAACACTTTATTTATGCTTGTACTACTTCTTATTGGCAAGAAAATATTTTGCGGCTCTTTATATACTTTGAAATTTTGTAAATTGTAATTTTTGGCTCTTCCGACTCAAAAGGTTGCCGACCCCTGGAATAAGAGATTAAGCCTTTTCAAAACAATTACATCAATTATAAGACTTCAGTTAGGCCAGGAGAGGCGCGGTAGCTTAGCGGTAAGCGCTCTGAGTCCACCCAGCTCCAATGGGTACCTGATATTAGTTGGGGAAAAGTAAAGCCGGTGGGTCGTTGTGCTGGCTACATGACACCCTCGTTAACCGTAGGCCACAAAACAGATGAACTTTATGTCATCTGCCCTATAGACCACAAGGTCTGAAAGGGGAACTAGTTAGGCCAGGTTCACATCTAACTTTACATTCACTTTCACCTATCCTTTGATCTGCTGGACCGTTGGGGCACTACACAAGATATGTTAACCTTCTTTCTCCATTCTTATCTCTCATTTTGTCTTTGATATAATTTCATTTGGATGTTCTTTCTGAAAATATTGAAGCCTGCCTGGGTGGACCACTTCGGGGGCCGATTTTGAGTTTATGTTTCCACACAAACTGTCTTTGTAATCTTGTTTATTTGTAACTTATATATTATTCATTTATGTTGTTTTGTTTTTTTGGTTTTTACTTTTCACTAAGGAATCGGGGAAAGTCTTTAACTATATAAAAGGGTTCCCAAGATAAATAATAGTTTGAGAACCACTGCCTTAAAGCATACAAGACACCTAAAACAATCAAGTTGGACAGCCATTGTCTCTTTCATTGGTTCTCTTTGAATCACCTATTTTGTCTAAAGGGATTGATCAGAAGGGTTATTTTATTTAGTTTTAAATTGTGATCGTGTATGAGTGTTCGTGTATAAGTGTATGTGTATTTAAGCGTTTGCGTGAAAGACGAGTGAATGTTTTATGGTGTGATTGTTGCTACATCCAGTTAATATGACCTTAGAACTAATTCAAAGTGAAAAGGATTGACTTTTTTTTGCTTTACTTTGAATCTTTCTATATATAGCTTATTAGTTTTTTTTTCCTCTTTTGTTTCTTCTCTCTCTCTTACACACACACTTTCACTCCTGTTTCCATTTTTCTTTCAGTCTATCTCCATCTCTCCCTCCCCCTCTCTCTCTCTCTGTCTCTCTGTCCTCCTCCCTCTGGCTCTCTCTTTATATATGTTTCACTCCTTTCCCTTTTTCTTTCCAAACAGTTTTTTTTTCAAACTTAGAGCTCGAAAAGCCTTCGGCTCAGCTCGTAAGACGATCAAACGGTTCAACACACCCCGTTGTGGCACTACACAAGATCTGTCAACCTTCTTTCTCCATTCTTATCTCTAATTTGTCTTTGATATAATTTCATTTGGATGTTCTTTCTGAAAATATTGAAGCCTGCCTGGGTCGACCACTTCGGGGGCCGATTTTGAGTTTGTGTTTTCACACAAACTGTCTTTTGTAACTGTGACCTAAAAATAGAATAGGTCATAAGACCAGTGACTTCTGCTGTACTGGTAAGTTAGTCTAGTGATATTTTGTGGTCCCAAATTAGACTACCCAGGGTATTAATTATAACCTCTAGATATATAACTTACTAAGACATACAAGTAATAACTTTGAGATTTCATTACAACTAATAAAGAGTTTATTAAGAACAAAAGAAAAATAATTCAAAGAAAATGGGTATAATGGCCAACAAAGGCAAGTCAAATAATGAAGAAAAAGTCAAACTAGTAGGGCCGGTTCAGTTCAACACAATCATAGAACTGCCGTCACAGAGGCACAATAGTCTCTCAGCTCAAAACAAACAATGGGTTACAATAATATCATACGGGAATCAAAATAGTAGGGCCGGTTCAGTTCAACCAAATCATAGAACTGCCATCACCGAGGCCCAATAGTATCTCAGTTCAAAACAAACAATGGATAACAATAATATAATACAGGAATCAAAATATTCAATGAGATCCACAACTGTCTCTTCTCAAGACAAAATTTGGTCTTTTACATACGACCCAAATCTGGTCCTTATAAAAAGAACACATACAGGAAAGGATAAGAGACTAAGTAGACATAATATTTACATAAACCAACTTATTAACAACAAATAAATGAAGTCTACTTAGCTCGTTAGTGAAAGATACATTCCCATAATGTGGCACACTCCTCTTAATTAACACAGTCAGAGCAGAACATCAAAACTATCATATAAACATTATGGAGATTTAGTTCACAATAATGTACAGTGGTCAGCTCAGACTGAAGAGGAAGTGGCCCTTGTACACAGTTGACAGGGACTTAAATGAAGTAATAAAGGGGGCTAACTCTAATAAAAAAACTAAAGGTAGCCACCCTTATTGTACCTCTTGTCACAGTAACCTTTTTTACTTTTAATTTCAACTTATAATAGGATTTTATTAACATGGCGGCAGCGGAAAGACGCAAATTACATACGAATTTTATTCATTGAAAATGTATTTATTAAGTGTAACTGACGTGTGCTACTAAAATGTCAACCCTTCTTCTCACACAACTTTTTTTTCCTTTTTTTTCCCAGTACCTGGAATTTTCATTTCCCTCCTTAAACTTACCCCTTTGGCTTGCACCCACTCTGTCACACATATCCACCACCCAACCTTATGCTAATTGTTTAAAAACAAGTTGTAAGTTACAGCTTCCTTTGTAGCCCAATGAAAATGTCAGGTTATTTAAATCGGTCGTGTGACTTTCTGTTTTGTTAATCTCTCCTTAACAACAGCAGCAACAACAAGAACAACAGCAAACCTGGTCAGTCTATCCAGCCACTTTTGTTGTTTCATTGCGTGTACCTTCTGGATCATTCCCGTGGCTTATTGCCTTGCTGTCAAAGCTAAGCTAAGATTCAATGTGAAACCTATATTTGCAACGTAGTGAATAAAATATTAAATATTGTTCTGAGTTGTTGGCATAAGGAAATGATATTAATCCTAAAAGTGTACTAGATATATGTGCATACGTTAAAAACTTAATATTAACACAAAATATAGACATACTAAAGAATTTCCAAAAAATTTAAAATATGTAATTTATTCCGTAATTAGAATGTGTTAATGAACCAGTGGAAAGATATGAACTATTTACTAAATTCTCAGAGTGCTCACCAGCATGGCCGACGAAAATGTTTGTTTTTTCTGGATTTCTTAATTTTTTTTCGCCAACTGCATTCCTTTTGACCTAATGACAAGGCAGAATCACTGTCTTTATTATTTTTGAATTTCTTGAAAACTGTCTTCGCTATTCATTAATATTTGACAATGTATATATATTTAAAAACAAACTGAAATGTCGGCATTCAAGATTGTACATATACTGCTAGTGTGTCATCTGAGTAATATTCTAATAAATTATGTACACTCAATTAAGGAAACAGACATATCCGAAAATAATAACAGGAGATTAGTGCCGATGTCTGCAAACACTCCTGAAAATGATGTGTTAGTTGAACTTTACATATTTAATGAAGGGAAATCAATTCAGTTTCATATGGAACTAACCAGACGACAAATGAATGAGTAAGTATTTCTTTCTAGAAACTTCTTTATTATAGTGTAGTGCTAGTCTTATGACTACTTAGCTGAATATTGTACAAATTCGGAACTACATATATATATATATAAGATAAGATAAAACAAGATAATTTTATTGGTTCTAGAATTGAACCACTCACACGCACACACGCACACACATACTAACAGCGCTTTATGAATTAAGTTTCTATGCACATCTTGGTGACGATAGATGATCTTGCAGCACTCTGACTGAAAGTGGAATAAAGATGTTTTTAAATCTTTCTGTTTTAGTCCTAATGAAGAGGAGACGACCCCTTCATCCAGATCTGATGTAACGATAGTTTAATGAGTGTAATTTTTTTTTAAAGAATCGTGTGTGTTTAAGAAAGAAATCTTTCATGAAAAAGCTCTTCAAGAGTTTATGTTTGAGTGATATAGAATGCTTTTTTTAAATTGATTTAGTTTATGTCTTTGTGCCAGTGAAGTATTACCATTCCAGCAAGGTATGGCAAAGTTAATTAGACTGCAGATGGTTATTGAATAGAAATTGTAATTATTGTTTTGTTGATTTTCAATTTTCATAGCTTTCTAGGATAGAAGAGTCGTGGATGAAATTAGATGTCAAGATTTCGACAGTTTCCACTCCATCTTAGCTTGTTTTTGATGATTATACCTAGAGGCGTAGCTAGGGTGAGGGAAGGGGTGTCCAAATTCGAAATTTCCACCCAGCCCCCACTTGAGGGGGCGGGGGGCTAATGAGTGTACGAAATTTACTAGACATTATAATTGAGTGATCCTTTTGCATGTATTCCACACAAACTTAGCAAAAGATGGAGGATCAATAAAAGAAATAAAAAAAAAACACTGAAGCTTAGCATCCACTTTCATGAGCAAACTGTAAAAATCTGGAAGAGTAACATCAGCTTTCAAGTAAAATTAAAGCTTTATTATTTGCTTATGGTATCTTCACCTCTTTATGGTTGTGAAAGTTGGACACTAAATGCTGAGGCTGAAAAAAAGAATTCAAGCTTTTGAGAGTAAATGCTATAGAAAACACATCGGATAAAAGATACCATGAAATGAAGAGTTTCTACTGTTACAAGTCAACAGTCTGGCTGTCAAAACAGAGGAACTCCTCAATACCGTAAAGAGAGGAAAGCTGGGCTGGTTTGGTCATTTGACAAGACTCACTGTCTTAAGTCATCCTTCAAGATACAGTGAATGGATCAGAGGGATCACAAAGAAATGGTCGTCCGAAGAAAAGCTGGCTGGACGATATAAAAGAATATACCGGTCTCTCTTTCTTGATATCCTACTAAAAAAAACAGCTGCTGACAGGGAAAAATGGAGGGCTTTGGTTGCGAGAACTGTCACAGCACCCCACGATGAAAATCATGGAGCAGATGATGATGATGATGAAGGTGATGTTCTGAAAGCTCTTAAAGACATTGGACTGGACTTTGATATGTGCAGAGTTCAAGCCTATGACAACGCAACCACAATGAGTGACTAACTTAAGTCACTACCATTGCATCATGTGAGAGATCATTCTCAACACTGAAGTTAAATAAAAAACTACCGCATAAGCGCAATGACACAAGAAATCTTAACAGCATTGCTTAAATAAAAAAAATACTAGACAGCATTGGTCTAGAACAGGGGTTCTCAACCTGTGGGTCGCGACCCCCTTAGGGGTCGATTGACGATTTGCCAGGGGTCGCCTAAGACCATCGAAAATATGGATTGTTATTGTCTACTCTTCTATTGCTGTGTGTGTATGTGGGTGGAGGGGTCGCGGGAGAGTGGGGGATCGTAAAAAGGGGTCGCCATGCATAAAAGGTTGAGAACCGCTGGTCTAAAAGACTAGATGATGTTATAGATAGCTGCACAGAAAGCACGACGTGAAGCGATATGAAATGAGATTTGTCACTTGTGCATTATATCGCCAATAAATAACTGTATTATTCATTAAAGGAGTCTTAATGAATATTTTTTTTTAATTTTACGAATATACTGTATCAATTTGAATTTAGACGTATATATTTATTAAGTAGATCATGTCATTTCATCTGTTAAATGTCAAAATGTAGGGGCACATTCTTCTTCTTCTTCTTGAAACTGTCAGGTAGAGTTGAGCCTTCGGCTCTTGGAACTCTAGACCAGCAAAAGTGAACAAGAGCTCTCTTTCACAAGCCAGAATGAGAACAGTGTACCTTGTTCTGTCTGGCGAGTGGGTCAGACTCGTAACAAGAGGCCGCGTACACTAAAGACCCCCCGCCATTTTCCTTTTCTATACCAGGCTAACCGTTCGGGACACGCCATTTATGTAACGGTCCCTTGAAGAAAAGCGCCTGGATTGTGACAAGGTTGTGGGAGCTTTTTTACAACTCCGCACAGTGCAATGAGGATGATCTTGCACCCTTAGGCACCCCCACGGGAGTCTTGTTTTGCTACCCTTTAGCCTAATCGTTTCCTCATACGATCGTTTCCACAGGGCGCCATTATGAGGCAGGGTAGCATGCCCGGAGTAGGGGCACATAAAAAAGTCAAGCTCCCCTGGCCCTTAGAGTCCTATCTACGCCACTGTTTGTACTTAGGTATTTATATTCTTGCACTTCGTCTACGGGTTGGTTGTTAACTCTCTTTCTCCTAATTCTCCATCGTTGATTTTAGCTCGTTAACTTAAATTATTGTTTTATTTTATAAACTTTACTTAGTCTTATATAAAAAGAGCATGCATTCCTCTCTAAATCTATACCGAATAAAACATTTTCTAATAACAAACAAAAAAGTTATTGAAGCTTAATCATAACAGGGTTGTGAAATACTACTGAACAAAATATAGAATCCCCTCGAAACGTGGAAAATAATTACGGAGAGAAAGAGTTAATCTGAATTTCTTCACGAGGACCTCTATGTTTCCTAAAATCTACTATCCTTTCTTTTATTTTCTGAACAATTAAAATTAGAAAACATTGGTAAATTACCATTGGTAAAAACTGTTAATTGTACAATCCTACAGATTTTCGTCACCTACGATAGGGCTGAGAATAGCAGTGTAGTCAACATATTTTATGAAGGGAATATGAGCTGACTCCCTCGTAATGTCATTGGTATAGATCAGTGTTTCCCAAAGTGGAATACGCATACCCCCAGGAGTACGGGACTACTTTGGAGGGGTGTGACGATACGAAACTTGCATACAAAAAGTTCATTTGAGTTTTACCAACAAATCGTGAGACATTTAGTTTTAACTTTACCAATTATTTTCTTGTTCACTCAGAACTAAAGTCTGCTATTATTTATCTCCCCTGGTCAAACCATCCTTACATCTGCCAGATCTCCACGCAAAGCTGTGACCGGAGCCGACCACACCAGATGCCCCTTCCCCCCCATTACATACTGTCAGCAAAAAAGGCATTGCTTACTGCCCTGGTCATAGAATAAGGCCCAGTGTCCACAGTGTCATCTGCCCGTATCCGGCCCAAGCTGTCCGCTGCAACACACACTTGTCATTAGTGTGGTATGAATAACTCTTCTGGTATTGATGTATTGTTCTTGTATTGTTAAATAAATACTTATATCTTCATGACTTTGTAGTGTGTTCTTATCAACTCTTTCTCTCCTAATTGACGATACCAACGTTGATTTCGCCAGAATGTGGTAAACAATTACGGAGAGAAACAGTTAAGCTTGCTGTGTGCTTCAACCACAAGACGTTTAAAAGATAACCCTAACTCAAAAATTGCAGACTCACATTTAGTGAATAAAATAATAGTTAACAAGTTGCAATCTCAGCCATCAACAACACGAATAAGTTCTCCAATATATTTCACAAACATTTGCAATCTTAGTCTTCAGCACCAACCCTCTATACTGCTAAACAGACAGTGGCCTAACCATAGTGCCAGCTTGCCTATAGCATAGATGACATCCCGAGCCGACGTCCTAAGACAGAGCCGGATGACTCATCCTTCTGAGTGCCAGCCCTAGGACCACCAGTAGAAGACCCAACCTGCTAGCAGCTAAAAAAATAAGTAGACAATACATAAGAACACTCTCTCATTCACTAATTAATTAGCAATCTATGATGAGCAATTATCTTATACATTAATGCATCTATTTCATTTCTCGGTTATATTTTTTTTTCATCAAGTATTTTTTTTTTGTAAACTTATATTTCTTAAATAATTTTAATTTTAATTTATAAACTTAATATATTGGGTCTGTTCTTACTGTTAGTTACGGTGTGCCTGTTAAAATATCTTGTATATGTGAGTGGGATAAATAAAATCTTTATATTATGTCGTTCTCCATCTGGTTACAAAGACAGTTTGTATGGAAACACAAACTCAAAATCGGTCCCCGAAGTGGACCACCCATGATACTTTATTTTACTAAATTTGACCTGCAATTTAAATAGGATGAATAATGAGCGATAGTTGTCAGAAAAATCCGTTTCTGTAGTGAAAAATGCAAGAAAAAGCTTGCGTTGGGGGCTACCCAGACCCCCTAGTTGTCAAGACAATGGCCACAAATGTGACTGTTTTTTTATTTATTTAATTTTTACCGATGGTTGAGAAACACTGCTTAAATTGTAATATAAACCTCTTTTTGTTATTCTATCTAGTTATATATATGCTGTGTGTGAGCGTGTTTATAGATTGGGTTAGGGCATACTGGGCGTTAGGATTTGGAAAAAAAATCGCCCCCCCCTCAAAAGTTCTGGATCCGCTAGTGGTCGAGGCGTGTTTGTACTTCTTTTAATAGGCGTTACAGAATCATTTTTCCCAAGCCCTTAGTTGAAATGTTAGGTCATTGTTTGAAGCAATAATCTTAGTTTGGGTACTGGTATTATTTCTGATGTGTTCCACATTATTGTCATTTCTAGTCAATTGAACAGTTCTTGATTGCTGTTGTTGAATGATGTCAATTAATTATTATTATATCTTTATTCTTATGGCTTTTTATACAGCGCTACTTTAATGCTAATAGCATGCTTAGAGCGCTATGGTCCAATCTCATTTGTGGACCAGTGGGGGGAGAGGGTATCTGGGAGAAGGTTTTCCGTGCTGCCTTTAGGCGCTCAGTAAACACAACTCTGCTCGAGTCGGGTGTCGAACCTCGAGCCCCCTTCATTTGTAGCCAAGCCAAGCCAAGTTGAAGCGTCCTTGGCCTTTCGAACACGCTTCCCAGGGTGGTCTCTCTTAAAGTTGTGTCAGTCTAAACGAGTGTAGAAATCCTTTAATTGATTTTAATTTAATTCATTAACAAACTTATTATAATCATAATTAGAACTGTCCAGCATCTTTACGAGCAGTCCACTAGTGCAGTGTACATCATCAACAACATTGGGGGTTAGGATCCAGACCACATTTGGAATGAGATAAGGGTGCTTCTTTTACTAAAACTTTTCAATATCTTCCTTGAAAGGATAAGGGATGTCGCTTTTAACGGTTAAACGGGTACCGTAAACATTGGCGGAAAAAAAACAAATACTAACTAAATTTGTGGATAAGTAAGATGGTTTGGCAGACAGAATAAGAGATAGCTGACACGATGATGGTATACATATTAATGCCGAAAATATGCACATTATGACCTGCAGTGAACAAGACTTCAAAATTTACATCAGTGTTGAAGGTGAAAAACTGGTAAGTGGCAGAAGTTGTAAATACCTCGGAGCTATTGTTTCAAATGAAGAAACAAAACATAAATAACCGATCAGAATGGCATAGTCCAAACATCAGCACTGAAGATACTTTGGAAAGACAAAGCCATAGCATTCGGCTTTATAGTCAGACTAATGAGTTCATTAATCCTGTCAAAATGTGTGTATGCTTGCGAATCTTGGACGTTAACCGCAGAACTAGAGAGGAGGATCCTAGCAAGGGAACTGAGATGCTTTAAAAGAATCCTGGGTTTAACCTACAAAGACTAAATTAAAAATGAGAAAATTTGAAACAATGGCCTGCTGACCACTTTTAAAAAAAAAAACGCAATCTAAAATGTACGGCCATATCACAAAGATTTTCCTACATGAAACAGTACCAGGTAAAAGAAGAAGAAGAGGCTAACTGAGAAAGTGATGGGAAGAAAAACATATTTTTCGTCGAATAAAAGTGGTGAGAATTAGTGATGAATGGTTAGTCAGTCAGCTAGGGCTTTTGCATTCATCTTATTGATTTTTTTTTGTTATTACTTTTTCTCCGCTATTGTTATCCATCTCGCCTTTTAATTTCTTTTATTAGTCATTAAATCTGTTTAAAGTAAAGTAATAAAGTAATTCTTTCTTGCTAATTAAATGTCATGTCTGTGTTTGTTTCCCAAACATTAAATATACGCTGGTCTAAGGTTTACTGTTACAACCCCTAAACCTAAATGGACCTCGTCATTGATTATTATTTACTTAGGAAGTAAAACTAAAACAAATCACATCCAGCGTCTCACTAGTTTTGTCCTGTTACTAACTAGTTTATTTTTTTAGTTACTACTTCAGTTTAATTGAAAAAGCCTTGACAAATAGGGCACTTCCAGGAAGAAGAGAGAAAAATGAGACATTGGTCATCTTGTTCGAGCTCCTAGAGTGTCCGTTTTTATAGAACTATATAAAGATTTTTAGTCACGGCTCTTTTAAACAAAAGTTAAAGTCAGATATGCTATTAATCTTTTTTTCACAGGTTCTCAGCTTGCTTGTGCGATCTGAAAAACAAAGGGTGTACAGTGAGGACTAATGATGTCGAAATTCAAACAATCAGTTCTGAAGAATTTAAACAAAGTTTTTTTACTGAAAACTATTTCTGTGAGCCCTATCCTGATGATATCAGTTTGCTGTTCTGTACCAGACTTGAAACAACAAAGAGCTTAAAGAGCTGTGACAGAAAAAGGAGATGGCTGTGTTCTCCTTTTTTACGATCTACCTGCCCACTTTTCCCAATGGGGGTGGTCACTTGTTTACTGAGCACTGGGTTCAACGTATCTATCTCCGCCTGGTCGAGCGAGCTTGATGATCGCTTCTCGACAGTAGGTCAAGACAAAAATACTGAATCCGTTACAGACCGATGCCAAATGCCAGAAACAAAAACTAAGCTGACAACGCTGAATTGGATTTTATTATCCACAATTATCATTCTTATTATTGTCATAATTGTAATGATAATAGCTGGATGCGTCATCTATCGTAGACGTCGCAGGCAAACGATTGTTCTCAGTACGAGTGAAGCCAGACAGGGCAGAGATTCGGAGGAAACCAACAATGGATACAACACTTTTAATGTAGACCAGTTTCATTCATTTGCAACAGATCAGACCATTTCAAACAGCCTTAATCAAATACCAACTGCTAATAGTAAGTAGAACTGTTGGCATTCACTTTATGACAACGTTTTTATAATGCTCAATCCTAACGTTTAAGAAAAAAAAAGACGCTATTAATGTTTGCTTTACTTTATTTGGCTTTATTTCGCTCACCAAAATGCACAAGTAATCTAAGTCTGTAAGTTTCCTTTTTGTTTTAAATTATCAACATTTTTTCGTGTTTTTTTTTCGGTACTGTAATGATACCGTAGGGTTTCCGATTCCTAATCATTTTCATGAAGCCTAAAGTGTCCCAAATTTTTTAAACACAACTAGATTTATATATACTACGAATTTATCTATATTATATATATATATATATATATATATATATATATATATATATATATTGTTACGAATCTCACTATCCAGGCTCTCTGCAAACTGCACCATACACCACCAACTTAAAGAACTTGACAACTCAGGGCTCCAAAGTAACGTAACACTTTAATAGTTGAATAAATAACAGCCAATACTGTACAATTGGCAACACTCTGGCGGTACGGTCTCTCTGTCTCGTTTACGGGCTTGCACTGGGTTCAACAGTTCAGGACTGACTTCCCACACAGGGCTCGTTGTGTCGGACTCGATCGCAGACCAAGATCAAGACGCTAGTCGTCTCAACTGTACTTGACAGTACTCCGCACTGAACCTTCGTAATGCTCCGTACAGAACCACACAGTTGAACTGGGAGGTAGTCGACCGTTTTCTGAGCCCTGTCGTGAACCTTCTGTCGTAAACCTTCTCTCGTGAACTGTGCTGTATTTAGCCCCTTTTCTCAACCGTCTTGACTGCTATACCACCGCTTCTTATATAGGGTCCCTAATGGCCTTCTAGAACCGGATGGAACATCGCTCGACGTTTCTAGCTTCGTCACATGACTACATCCCTCGTGACGCTCCTGAGCTCTGTTCACGACGTCGATCCTTCCCGAACCGTCGTGTTGACACTCGTCTCGGCTGACCGTCGTAACTCGTCACGGTTGACCGCTCGTCTAGCGCTGGCCTGGGGCGATTAGCGTCGGCTGACTAAACTCACACCACTACCCCCATCTGTGCCGCCACCAGGTTTATAACAATATAAATATATATATTAAATATAGGCTATTTATGAATGAAAAAAAAATACTTTTGGGATCTAAACTTTTTTAATTTATGCAAGATTAAAAAGAAAAATCCTCAAATATTTTCCATTTATTTCCATCCAATTGTATTCTTGGAAATAAAAGTCACTTATAAGTTAATTCTATACTACCGTTGTAAATTTTATTTAGATGTGAGCTAGTGAATTATGAAATATGAGTTTATCAATCCATCTATCCCAGTGGCGCTACAGCCCATGGAGGGCTCTGGCCTGCTCCAACAAATCCCTCCATTCAGATGTCTCCTAGACCTTTCGTCTCCATGCCCTAACACCAAGTTGTTGTAAATCTGGCTCTACGTCGTCAATCCATCGCATTCGGGGTCTGCCTTTGGGTCGCCTGCCCATTGGCCTTTGCCTGTATACAATGTGATTATCAATGATCACTAACTGTGTAACTGTCGACAGAGTTGAGTCATAGATACTTTTGAAACTCTAGGCCAAAGAGAGTACCATTTTGCCTGCCTGTTGAAACAATGGACCCATTCAACAATCGTAAATAAATCCATTTAGCCCCGTCATAATATCGATAAAACAATGAAAAATACGTATCGCGTGACGGCTTTTATGGATTAAATAATTTGTATTGAAGATATATAGAATCACGTGGCTAAATGTTGCTTGTTTACGATTGGTGATTGAGGTCCATTGTTCCGTATATTGAAGCAGATATAGTAGATTACATCCCTAATCCCAGAACTCTTGAAGCAAAGCATGACTGTGACTCCCCTCTATTTTCGTTCCGGTGTCCGCCCTAGACAGCCTCTGAGGAACGTCGTGTGCATGGGCTCTCTTTCAATCCCTGACGAAAGATCATCCCAACAAAGGTCTAGTTGACCTAGTCGTCTCCCTAACGACCATTTTCACCCGGACACCACAATAAGGATGGGTAGCAATTAAATTTTTTATCTTAATTCTGTTTAAAACGTTGCGGTCCTAGAAACAAAGCTGTTCTTTAATAATATTTTTGGTGCAATACTCACACTAAAAATTAAAAAAAAAAAATTGTCACCAAATCCATTGGCGTAATCAGTGGGGGGGGGGAGTAGTCACCCCCTCAATAGACACCTCAGGACAGAATACTTGGTGTTCGGACTCTGAGAAGGGTATCTACTGTCGTTCCATTGACTTAACTCCAGAGAAGAACTTACAATCCGAATAAGGAAAGCTGAACTGACTTGATGTAAAGAAAAATCCTACCAAAATTTACAGTTTATTTTCAAAAGTAAAGGGGTGGGATTTAAAGTTAAATTCCAGCCCCAGTCTACTACGCGCATGCTCTAAATTCTAAATAGATTTATGGCTAAAAATGGTTTATAGAAAATGTAATGCCTTTATTAGCCTAAGTGTGACAAAAAATCTAATGTAACTACGCCTCGTGTTATACCTGCATCTGTACTTTAAAGATTTCACTATGTACACATCTGCAGGTGCCTTCAACAACGAAGGGTTCGAGATGTCAGAATATGAAGTAGGTTCTACATTCAACAGCCTTAATGTCTTGACCAGTCTAACACCGGCAGTTCAAGAAGAACCCGCCTACGTGAATGGCGATCATAGTCAGAGAGATGTTGGCCAATCCTGTCAAGATGGTAAGTAATAAGTCAAATGTGCTATATTAATGTTTTTAAAACAAGAACTACTTAACTTCTCTAGCATTGCGAGAATTTTTTCTTTTGAGGGAAGCCAGATTCATTTTTGTTTCCTTAACACTATCCACGGGAAAAATGTGTCAGAGATGAAGTGACAGGTCTGGGAGACGCCTACTGATGAAGGTTATGTTCATGGTCTCGAAGATTTGAGACCATAGACGCTTGTGAGATCAGATTTCCCCATTACTTGACTTAATTAGCAAGCGTAGCATTTCAAATTATGTTCGATTGCCCTCTTTTTTCGGCCCCCGTAAGATAAAAAAAAACACTATTGGTTTTGTTTGGTCTTTCTGTTTGTTAATCATGCTTAGATATCAAAAACTAGAAAAGCTATTAAAATTATGATTTCACTTTTTTTTTACTTTGCATGGTCATCTGGTAAGCGCTCTGGACTGTCGTTTGATGGTCCCAAATTCGAGTACTGCCCACCACCATCCCTTGCTGTCTTGCTGGAGGTTTTGGGTTAGGATGTAATTACCTTCATATTTGAAAGAACATTCGAAATGTAAACATTTTACAAAGTTTGCCTTTTCAACTTACATTAACAAAGCCTATATCAACTCGCTCAGTCTATCTGTCTGGTAGGTCTACTAATTGTGTACACTTCCAATTCTAAGATCAAGTGGAAATTTTGTAAAACTAGGCATATACATTGTTTTTAACAAAACATGAATCAATCAAGAAATTAACCAATTATAAAATTATTTAGTATATTAAAGCCTAGTAGCCTATTTAATAAATCTAGTTTAATATTGAATCAGGGAAAAATCTTAAAGAATTGATAGACATGGCTATATATGTACAGTTCTTTCTCTTATATAAGCCTTTTTATAGTTCTGTTATTTTGCTTGTTATTTCAAATTTACCTTAAACGCCTACATTATGTTTTTCAACAGTGTTTAATATAATCTATTATTATTATAAAAATTATTAGTATGTCAGAAACGAACGAGTAGTCATACTCTGGGGCTGCCATGGTCGAGTTTCTTTAAAGAGAAACAAAATTCCACTGAGGAATTTTCCGGTGATGTGGTAGGTCTGCAGCAGTAGGCTTACTGCCCTCTGACATGCAACGAGAATGTTCCTAGGAATGTTAAGGGCCTTAAAGGTATCTGTGAGGTCAGTTGTTATTATCCCCTTGGTTGATATAACAATGTGGTACATTGTTATTTTGGATAATTTCCATAAACGCTTAATCTCCAAGCCTAGGTTCCCATATTTTCTTTGTTTTTCTATCTCAGTTTTTCTTAAATTAAAAAACGAAGGTTTACGTTCAATGTTTCAGTTATTAGTTTTCTCTTCTTCTTGTTGTCTAGCTTATCATTGCTTAAATAATCGTTTGCTATTCTTCATTTCATTAGACAACGCTCCATCGCAAGCTCGTGAACAAGGCCGTAAACCCACTTTCAAAGAGCTACTGGCCAAAGAAACAGCTAGAACTAGCTATGTATAAAGTTGCTCATCAGCTTGTGAAGTATTCGGCTAAAGTATGTGTGAGCTAGTTAGATCTATGTCTAGTTTGTATGAGTGGAAAGTCTTGTCCTTTGTAGCTCTTTTTTTTTGTTTCGTGTTGCCAATTTATCTAATTTTGTTAGAATAATAAATCTTTTTTAGTTTCTCTTTATTACATGTAATATTAATTTTGAATGTATGGATAAGGTTAATAATTATTTTTAAAAAATATAAATGCACGCTAAATGAATATATGGAGATGCTGTCGCTGAGGGGTAATGCACTTATTGGAACCGGAAGTCCCGTGTTCGAATCCTGGTGAAGACTCTAGGTGGACCACTTCGGGGGTCGATTATGAGTTTGTTTCTCCACACAAACTGTCTTTGTAACCTTGTGTTGTTTTTTTTTTGTTGTTGTTGTTTTGTTGTTGTTGTTGTTGTTGTTGTTTTGTTAGATCTATGGTAATTTTCATCTTCCGATCAAATTAAGTTTAGATAATAGTGAACAAATAGATGCTATCTTACTAGATTTTTATAAGGCTTTTGACAAAGTTCACCACCATAGTTTGCTTAAAAAATTAAAATATTTTGGCATTAATGGTCCACTGCATCAGTGTATTAAAGATTTTCTGATAGGGAAAGAACAAACTGTAATAATAAATGGCTCTAAATCAACACCAATAACAGTAAACTCAGGTGTACCTCAAGGAACAGTCTTGGGTCCACTACTATTTTTAATTTACATAAATGATTTACCGAATTGCATTACTTTAGGAACAAAAGTCAGATTATTAGCAGACGATTGCATAATATATAGAACAATTAAAACAACACAAGACACAGATATTTTACAAAGAGAATTAGATGAACTACAGAAATGGGAATCAAATTGGAGCATGTCTTTCCACCCAGAAAAATGTCAGTTGTGAAGAGTAACAAAAAAACTAAAACAAATTAATTCCACTTATCTTATTCATGGCAAGCCAGTAACACAGACTAAAAACGCAAAATACCTAGGTGTTATAATAAATGAAAAACTGTCATGGAATCCACATATTGATGAAACTATAAAAAAAAAATCCAACAAAGCATTAGGGTTTATTAAAAGAAATTTCTATAAATCAAATAAGAACATAAAACTAAAATGTTATTTAACCTTGGTTAGGCCAATAATAGAATATGCATCCTCCGTTTGGGACCTCTCAACTCAAGAAAACATTAAGAAACTGGAACAGACACAAAATAGAGCAGTGAGATTCATAACAAATGAATATTCACATTTGACTAGAGTAACACCTATAGTAAAATCACTAAATTTAGAAAGCCTTCTGGACAGAAGACTCAAAGGTAAAGTAGCAATTATACATAAAACACTGAACCATAATCTTCAAATACAAAAACAAAATTTAATTTGAACAAATACTCCTTCTTCCCTAGTGCTATTAGAGCATGGAATGGGTGCCTGAGCTAGCCAGGAAAACCAGTGACTTGGCAGAATTTAAGTCATTGGTTAATATGCATGACTAAATGCATGACGCGTAGGACGTAATCATCTTCTTTTTTGAAGTAACGTCTGTATTATATAAGATAAGAAAATAAGATAAGATCTTTCTAGAGACTGTAAACCACAGCCAATAAATAGGTCATCAATCTCACTCTCCCCTTGCCAGGTGCCTTGGGTCAGCCACTGGTCATCTCTACTGGGGCTAGCGGTGATGTCTTCAAGAGTAAGAAACAAATTGGACTTGTAATTAGTGGGTTTTTTTTTCTCTCTTTTTTTTTTATATTTCCTGTGCTGTAAATATATATGTTATTGTTTTCTTTGTTTTGTTTCTACTACACTTTCCTTGTGTGGCTATGTTCCTTTTATGATTTAATTTTTTCTTTTAATATGTAAGTTTGCATATTATGTTTAGTTTGTTTTATGCTTGTGTATTTTGAATAATGATTTTTTATCTGTGTATTCCATGTGGGCTCTACATAGATATGTCTGTTGCATATGTTGCAACCTAGTAGGTGATAAAATGTTCAGGTTTTTTTTTATTTGTTACTAAGTCTTTATTGGGCTCTCAAAAGCCGATATTGAGCTTGATTTCTCGGTCGTGATGTGTATATAGCAGAATGCTGATGGAATATTTTTCAATGTATCGTCAAAGTACTCGCCAATGTTATTTTGCCTTGGAGGCCATGACGTAGTTAAATGTAGTGCTATATTTTTGTAATACTCTGTGGTTGCCTTTGGAAGGCATGTAGTTGTTTTGACTTTTTGAGGCACTCAAGAGTGCTCATTAATATCTTGCTGTAGAGCTGATTTGTCTGACAGTGGTACTATTTATTATTTTCTGTATTATTATGTATGTCTTGCCACCACTTTGTTAGATGTCAGCTATGTGTTCCTTTTATAACACCACATCTTTGTGTTAGTGTTATGACGCAGCTGATACTATTTTATTTTCTTATGTGTTTTGCCATTTGGCTGCAGTGGTCAGCTGTGTGGTGTGCTATGTCATTCACGATTTTGTATTTTTGAGATGTTATGGTCTGTATGACCTTGGTACAGTCTTGGTGGCTTCCTGTTAGTCTGTGTGACTTTGCTTTAGCCTGTGTGGCTAGGGCTCGATTTGTTTTAGCCATGTGGTTTCCCATTAAGGCTTTAATTTGCATATATTTTGTGTGAGATGTTATTTTTTATGTATATAATTATGTTTTTAGATTGCCTATATTTTTGTATTGCTGTATTTTTATATTACCTATTTTTTTATAATCATATGTCCATACATTCGTATACATTTATGTGTATTTTCAATTTCATTTTATAACCTATTAATTGCATTCCAATGTATGCTTTGCAACTTGTGAAGCGTTTGAAGAATGTTCATGAGTATATATCTGGTACCAAGAGCTAGACTGTCTGGTGGTAACAGTTCTTTGTGGGTTTTTTTATGAATTTCTTACAACTTTATTTCGTCTGTATTTAATGTGACTTGTTTTTATTGTTTTGTAATTTTGGGTTGCAAGGACGCAAAAGTTTTGAGGGGGGTCAATGTGAGCTGGCGCTCCCAGATCTATTTTTGTACTATTTTTATTTTTGTCATTTGTTTAAGCTAGAATATGTAATTTAGTGTCATTTGACTTTGTGTTGGAATTACCTCATGGCTATATTGTGTTTATGTACTAAATAAGGTCTAGATTTAGTTAATCATTTTATTGTTTCTTCTATGTTTTATTTGTGAATGTTGCAGGCTATAATTCCTGCTGTAACTACTTAAGCTGCTGTTACATGTGCTGTAACTACTTTAGCTGCTGTTACATGTGCTGTAACTACTGTGGTTTAGCTGCTGTCACAATAATAGTATACTGTAGTTCTTGGGTCTAATGTTAGTATTGTTAGTGTGGGATAGGTTTAGTCAACTAGATCTAGTGTAGTGAGTTATAGTCAGTGTAATTTGTTATTATAGGGTTTGGATTTAGTTGTCAGATGCTATTATCGTTATTTGTTTATTTTATTTTTATTAATATTACATGAATTATGTATTTTATTGTGGTACAAATAAAATTTGTTTCTTGATTTTTAATAGTTTAGATAAGTTAGATTAGTTTATTTGTGCTGTCTGGTTGCTCTAGCCCCTAGGTCTCAGTCTAAGGTGCAACGATCAAACCCACAGGTAGCGCTACCATCTGCCTACTGCTGCTTGTAATAAAGTTCTTGATAGCACCCAGAGCCCGCACGCTAACAATAGTTTATAAGCCTTTTCATTTCCCAAGATGACAATGTTGTGTCCAGGGATTCACTGTAAAACAAACGCGCTCTTCACCATTTAACCCTCTATTTTGGAGTAGAGCATAGATAGGCTTTGATGATTCTCCATTTAAAAGTATATTATTGGATAAATGCATCTATGGTGGATAGCTATCATATTTCTGTTTTCAGTGTACAGAATATATCTATGTATTTTTAAAGGTATATAATATAGTTCTCTATGTATTTTAAGTCAACTTTGTATTTAGCAGCACAAATTAATTGTTACTATTTCGTTGGCAAGTGACCTTTCAGGACAGCTTCTTTAACATCATCTATTTATTTAAACTCTTTTCCAGTCTTTCAGTGTTTATGATGAGAACAGTCATTTTAATTACGTTGAGATATTTTGAAAATCCTGTGAAATCCTATTATTTGTATTTTCAATAGTTTTTCTTCCCTAGTGCCATTAGAAAATGGAATGGGTTGCCTTAGCCAGGAAAACCAACAGCTTAGCAGAGTTTAAGTCACTGATTAACATAATATATATGCATGACAAGACGGACATGAAATGCACAGGACATAATTATCTTCCTTCTTAAAGTAACGTCTATAATCTATAAGATAAGAAGTTTAGCATGTGAAAATTGATTGTGCTCGACAAGAGTTATTAAACTTTAACTTTATAAAAGATGGCTTCCAATTGGTTTATGATCTATACATCTAAAAAACAAATGTTAGCAATTTTTTAAAATTATTATTATTTTGTAAATATTTTATTTACTATAAAGCTACTATGTTTATAATCCCTATGCTACCTTTGTATTGTTATGCTTGTTTTTTTTTATATGTGAACTTAAAATTCATGTTTTCATAGTAGTATTTAGATTTATGTTTAAAATTGAATGGATGAAACAGAGTAAATAGCCTATATTTTTCTTTAAGCAATTAGCAAATCCATTTTATGATTTAAGGAATTAGCTGAGCCCTTTAAGTTCAATAATTAATAAACAAAATATCAAAGCTTTTTATTTTTAATTAAAATTGATTCAGAGGTGGATGTGGAAGAATTTGTGTGCTTTGCTGTAGTTTCATTTTAAAAATACATGTCTAGATCTGTTTACTGTTTATATTTTTAAATCTCATTTTTTATGTCATGAAGAGGCCTTAATTTTTCTATGATTTTATACTTTCTACTAGCCGGATATTACTCGCGGCCCTGATAGTTTGGGTATGACTAATCTAGTGGATTGGATTTAGATCTATGTCAAACTTAGCTAATGTTCCTTTCAAGTTTTTTTCTTTCCCCACGAAAATAAAAGTAGATTGTGAAAATGGGTTCCCCGTAAAGCACATACATTCATATCAAATAGGCCTATAAAGTACTATGAAAACGGGTTTAAATTTACCCAAATTGTTAAAAAGTTTATTTCGTTAAAAAGTTTATGCTTATTTCTTTAGTAGTATACATTTAGTTATTGTTTTTTGGGGTCCACTAGTTGTGGGAGGGACATTAAACATACACTACGGCCTCCGCCATGACCCAAGGAACATTTTTGCCCGTTTTACCAAGATTGGTCAAACCGTTTTGATTTCTATGCAGGACATACAAACACACGCCTTACTTTCTGCTTTATATGTTAGATGATATGCTTTTTTTTTCTTTCGCTTTCATATTGATTATGTTTTGTAAATATCTCCCCAGGCGCAACTTTAAGATATGTGCATTAGGTATTTGGGGATCCAGACATGCATGTTTTAGATCGCAGTTCAATGTTGGGTCTTGAAGATGAGATCTATTAGAGTTTGGGGCATTCCAATAACATGTTTTATTTTCAGTGTTGACTGTAGGGGACGAGATGAAATATTTGCATTAAGTATTGGGATTTTAAAAATCATTATTTTAGCAAACTCTCGAGTTAGCATAAATTAATTGTTATTATTTAGAATTGCTTCTTCAACATAAGTCTATTTAAACTCTTTTCCAATCTTTCGGTTTTTATGGTGAGTACTGAGTACAGTCATTTTAATTAAGATGAGATATTTTGAAAATCCTGTAAAATCCTATGATTTGTATTTTATATAGTTTTACACTGAGATTGAAAGCCTGTAAATGTTGAATAAAAATTATATTTATTTTATTCTGAAAAGAGGTTTTCAAACATTTATTGAACTGTGTGTCTAATTCACTGGCTAAATCTAAACATACATGAAGATGGTTGTATGCTTAAATACTGACTTTACGTTTCTTATACTTTTTTTTGTATTTTGCTAAAAGGCTCATTTCATAGACTCTGTCTCAGATTTAAACGTCATATTTCAGCACAATAGACATCAGCAGAAAATTGACTTTAAAAAAAAGGAGTATATAACCTAAGCAATTCTAACAACTTCTTCTTTTCAATATGATGTTAACCAACCTACAGCATTTCATGAGAACTATAAACAATTTTTTTTTTAGATCTATGTGATGCTTCAATATAAACAGACAGAGTCAGACAAGTCAAGATACATCTTAATTGATTAATCAATAAAGATTTTCTATAACACAAAAAAAAAACAACATTTTAATTAGACAATCATTTTCAAACATAGTAAACAATTAATTGATACTTTTAAACCATGAATGAACATTGCATGACTAAGTGATTCAAACAGTAACAAAGTGAGTGATCCTTTTAGCAACACAATAACAGCACTCGGAAATAATTAAAGATTCTATCAACAATAAACAGCATAAGATCTCAAATAACTTGAATGAATGAACCCTTTAACCATGAATCTACTCCTTTGTGCTATTGTGGTTTTTAAACAAAATGAGATAAACTTTACGTATGTATCTTGAAACTAAGTTTTGATCTTACTAAGTGAAGAACATGTATGCCACCATACACATCTCTAGCACATCCAGGTAGAGAAGCATAGTTTAAGTAATAGAAATGGGTTCAATACTCTTCTCACACTACTTACACAAATGTCTTACAAATTCTAGGTCAACTATTTCAGTTGAGTAAGTAATAACGAAGTTTACAATTCAAAGCTTATCTGTCTGTCATTTTTTCCAGTTACTTTTTACATTGCCACCTTACACCAGGCCACAGTAGCATTCTCTCGGCTAATACACAATATACAAAAACTTACATAACAACATTCTGAGTAATTTGTGCTTAAAGAAAGTGAAATAGCAATAATTTCAGCTATGGAAGAAAAGCCAGTCAAAGCAAACCTGTATTGTTTGTAAACTGGAAGGTCTCTACAGAATAGTGCTCTAGGAGATGTGTTATCCAATATTTATTAATAATAAACAGTTACAAATATAACTAAATTATTTATATCTTTTAAATAATGGCACTCATGTCAATCCTGATCTCAAAAACTGACTTTGAGTTTTGAGTTTTTTGGCAAATCGGCCATGTCATGCCCGTGATCCCTAAGAGGCTAAATTTTATTTATTTAAGTTATTAAAAACACAGTTAAAATATAGTAAAGGTAGTGAAAGTTTAATAATTTAGTAAAAATCTTTACTAAATATTATATTTAAGAACCAAAAAAAAAAAATGTATCTTAAAACAATTGTTAAATGTAAAAAAAAAAAAGAATCACAAATACAATTTTTTATATGTATACCAAGGCAAAAATTAAAAGGTGTGTGACAGGCCAGTACTAAAGTGTGAGAGAGATTTGCGGCAATAGAGCATATATATTTGTAATGTGCTTGATAATTGTGAGTTCATCATTTTCAGAAAGAAGTCTTGAATATGGCTTTTTTTTTTCATGAAAAAAAACGTCAAAAGCCAAGAGTGCGAGACGTCAGAAAATAAAGCATCCCATTTGTCTTGTCTTCACCAATCAAACTTTGGCAGTGACTAAAAATTCTGCCTATGTGTTTGAGGACCAAAGTCAAACAGTTGTAGGCCAATCATGTCAAGATGGTAAGTATGAGCTGTGTACTTATTTAAAAAAAAACAAATACTCTTCTATTAGTTGTGAGTTCATCTTGGACTTCAGTAAGATGTCTTGTAGAAGGCTAGTTTTTTTAATTTCATGAAATAGATGTCAACAGAAGAATGGTATCACTCAAGAGAGATTTGACTGATTCAATACAATAAAGATGTCATAGAATCACATAGGAGAAGAGATACTGAAATGTCTTCTTTAAAAGACAGTTTTGAATTAATGCTGTTGCAGATGCCTCTACTTGGAAAATATGATGTTGCATAATTTAATTTTTTAAGCATCGGTAGTAAAGTTGTTTTTACTTGATTAATACTCAAATATGGATTTATGATAACAATATGCTAATACAAAAGATCTATATTCTTTGAAAAACAAAATACCTGTACCCACAGTTTGAGAAACGGTTTAGATAATTATTTGTTTCTAAAATTTATTCAAAATTATGAATAGAGCAACAACAAATGCACTGAACTGGTAATACAAAAGTTTTCAAATATTGAACAATGTCAAAACAAAATGGAAAGAAAACAATTTGAATACAAATGTGCCAACTGATCATTAGAAACTTCTATTCCCACTCAAGCCTTGAATCACCCTAAAAACATCTGCCATGCCTCAGTGACTTTTAAAAGTATTTCAACCACACACCTTTTATTCCACTTTTAAGCACCTTGAAAACCTAGATTAATGTCAAGTCATGAATGAAATGTCAAGTCATGAATCAATGGAACAATAAAAGCACCCAAACACCATGAAAAAACAATAAGAGCATATAAAAAAAAATCAATTTTTCGCTGGCATAAAATCAAATTTCTTTATTATTTGTGTGTAAGTAGATTTATAAAAATGTTTTAGCTGTGTGGATAAGGGCTGAAAATGTCAAAATACTCATGATGCTTAAACTTTCCAATTAACAATTTAGAAAAAAAAAAAAGCCACATTTGTAAGTCAGAATATGTTTAAATATGACTTAAAATAAAACTTTTCATGGCTTGGGACTAGAAGATTAGAGTTCATCGTTAGATTGCTGCTTGAAATATTCCTTTGATTTCTTGGGATCAGGAATAATCTGCAAAGAGATTTGTATAACGTCAAATAATGTAAGTCATTAATGCCAACCATTTTTACTCTTAACTCTATTGTTGCAATTAGCCATGAATCATTTTTAGAACATAAGTCTCACAATATTTTATTTTTACATTTTATTAATTAATTAATTATCTCCTAGCAAGACTATTTCTAAACAAGCACAATAATTAATTTTTAGTTTAGACTAATGAACATTATTTACAGTGGATGCTTATTAATAAACTTCACAGCTCAGAATAAATTAAAATATAGGGTGTTGATTAATTTGGACTGTTTGTAGCTCCAGGCAGTTCCTCCAACTAAATGATTGTAGGCGTATAAAGTTCTTGACAATTTCTTATTGTTACTTGAGGGAGACATTGATATGATTCTTTCTTTTACAGTTCATACCGAAATTTTGAAATTTTAGTGTGTAGTATTATGCACTTCTTGTGTCCTTTTCAGTCTGACACTAGTGTCAATATTTCTCTTTCATATCTGAAAGTAGTGTTGGTATACTTATCTAGGATAATAACCTTTCTTCCTTTTTTTTCTGATAAAAATTATTTCATTTCTTACTGAATATATTGATTACACTGCCATTTGTTTGTAGCTACATACAGCTAGACCAACTAAACCATTGTAGGCATGTGTATCCCGCGGCTTTTGTAAGTGACCTACAGCTGTCTCATTCTGAAGCCCCCATGTAACCAGGTGTTCTCTTCTATGTCAGTTGAAGCAAGTTGGCACCTAAGCTGATCTTCAAAGCATTTCCGTGGGGCACCTCTGTTACGTTGACCGACCTTTCATGTCACCAAAAAAGACTGCTTTTGGCATGATATAAGCCACTCTATAAACACATGTCATTCTGTCACTCATCTCTCAGTTGTTTTCCCCTCTTCAACATCCTTATTTGATAACCTAAACTTTGACAGACCTCTTCATGGTTAACTCAGAATATTTTCAGCCCGCACAACCATACTTCGTTGCTATTGCATTGGCTTGGGTTAATATGATTAAAGACTTACTGTAGCACTTCCAGGTTTCCATCCAGCAGGGCAAACCTCTCCATGTTTATCAGTGTACTGAAAAGCTTGCACCAAGCGCAGTGTCTCGTCAACTGATCTACCCACTGGGAGGTCATTCATTGTAATCTGTCTCAAAGTTCCTTTGGGGTCAATAATGAACAGGCCTCTAAAATAAAAATTATTATTTTTAAAAATATACTTTGGGGTCAATAATGAACAGGCCTCTAGAATAAAAATTATTATTTTTAAAAATATACTTAGGGGTCAATAATGAACAGGCCTCTAAAATAAAAATTATTATTTTAAAAAAATATACTTAGGGGTCAATAATGAACAAGCCTCTAAAATAAATATTATTTTTAAAAATATACTTTGGGGTCAATAATGAACAGGCCTCTAAAATAAATATTATTATTTTTAAAAAATATAACAAAATACAATAGCATTAGGTGTGCAATAATAAAGAAAGGAAATATTTATCCTCTTCAAGAAAGTTTTACCTCAAGCTGTGCCCCAAGTCCTGCAGATATACACCATATGCTTTAGAGATTTCATGGGTGATGTCTGACAACAAGGGGTAATTAATCTTACCCAAACCACCTTGACTTCTTGGAACATTAGTCCTGATGGGGAAAAAAAAAGAATATTAATCCAAAATGTTCATGACTAAAAAGCTTTAGCACTAAAGACTCTGAACAAAACATGAACAATTGGTTACTCTAAGAGTCAGACTGACCATGCAAGGTGAGTGAACTGAGAATCAACAGAGCAACCAACCACTTCTGTATTGATCTTCTGGAACTCATCTATTCTATCACTGAAAGCAATGATTTCAGTAGGGCAGACAAATGTACTGGAAAAGACAGAAGAAATATTATAAGAATGCTATTTTTATTTTGTATCACAGCACAATATGTGAAATAAATAAAATCAGTGTCAAAACAGATACTCACAAATCCAATGGGTAAAAGAAAAACACTAAATATTTCCCTTTGAAGTCAGACAACTTGATGTCTTTAAATTCACCTTTAATAACAGCAGTTCCATTCCAATCTGGTGCAGGCTTAGAAACTGTGGAGTGAAAAGTTATAAAACTGTACTTCCAGAATGAGTTTTGATAATAATGCATTTAAAAATAATAAAATAAAGTAACAACAAAAAAAACTCAACTAACATATGTATATATATATTATATGTTCTCCAAAGATCTAGATCTACATGTTCTACACAATCACAACGATCTACTTCTAGATTGACCATGTTCTCCAGAATCACAAAGATCTAGATTTAGATCTACCATGTTCTCCACATTCACAAAGATCTAGATCTAGATTTCAATCTATCATGTTCTACACAATCTCAAAGATTTAGATTTATATCTACCATGTTCAACACAATCACAAAGATCTAAATCTACCACTATGAACATGTATGATGTTCTACACATAGATCTACCATCAATCATGGTCTTCAAAACAAAGATAAAAGGTGGTCGGCATAACAGAGATGCACTACAATAATGCTTCTTTAGAATACTAACTCAGGGCCGGTCTTAGGCCACTGCAACCTATGCAGCCGCAGTGGGCCCCGCACTTTCATAGGTCCTGTGCGAATTCTAGGTGTAAATTAGTAAATTAAATCATTTTAACTTATTATTAAAGAGTTTCTGGAATTCTCCTGAAACTGGAAAATATACAAAAAAAAGGGTATGAAAATCTCCTGAAATTATTAAAATCTGAAAACTCATGCAAATCTCCTTAAAAACAGACAAAATTGTGCTTAAAAACTAAAGGGCATTGTCAGCTTTCATTTAATAAAAATGTAATAATAAGTTGATTTTAACCAAAATAAGAATTTCAAATACCTAATTTACTTTAATAGTCACTGGCATATAAATATAGATCTAAATCTATCTCGACCTAATGAAAACACACAATATTTTGCTAGTCTATAGTATATGTAAAAGGCAGATCTGAATGTTTGTCGTCTTTTTGTCGGAAAACTACTATCTATTGTAGATGGCTCGTAAAGTTAATTTGACTGTGTACTTAGTATTATATAAATTAAATGCAAAAACAAATTTATTTTCTATTACAAAATCTTAATTTTCACTTATTATCATTATCCCTACCCATTCTGGGCCCCGCGCAATCTGTTTTGCATAGGGCCCCGCAATCTGTAGGACCGGCCCTGTACTAACTCAATGTTTTTAAGTCTCTTAGGAAAAAATGTGCTATTTTAAATTTTACTTAGCTACAAGGTGCACGTTTTACCCTATAATGTAGAGATTTTGCATTACTTGATGCTTCATAGTAAAGCCATAATGAATATACTAATTGCAATATTAAATGTCAGAACGCAACCATTTTAGAAGTTACATTGTAAAGACTTTCTTCCAAGCCAATAATAGCCCAATAGTTTTATGCAAAAGATACAATGTAAAAGGTTCATTTTTCAAATATTCCCAAAATGACTTCATTATATAACCTTCCTTAAATAATTATTCATCTGAGCAAGGCTTGGTCACCTGGTACTTATAATATTATTGAGACTCTTGACAAGTGACGACTAGACAAGTCTTAGTCACAAGTTAGTCTTGGTCTTGAGTTGAGACTACTTGAGTCTATTATATAATATAGTTTATATATAGATCTAGAAATCTAGATCTAAAAAAATTAATATAAATAATTATTTAATTATTTTAATCTTAAATACATTTATTAGTAAATTAAGACACTTAGTCTTAGTCTAAGACTTAGTGACACTTGACTTACTACTTAGTCTTAGACCTTAGTAGACGCCTAAAGTCTAAGTCTAACGCCTATCTATAAATCTAACCTAACGTCCTACTTAACTTACTAGTCTAGATCTATATCTACTACAGTAACTACTCTACTTAAAATACTCTGAAAGACACAAAAATAAAGGCACTTTCCTCGTCCCATATGCTAGGACAAATTTGTACAAATACTCCTTCTTCCCTAGTGCTATTAGAGCATGGAATGGGTTGCCTGAGCTAGCCAGAAAAACCAGTGACTTGGCAGAATTTAAGTCATGGATTAATATGCATGACTAAATGCATGACGCGTAGGACGTAATCATCTTCTTTTTTGAAGTAACGTCTGTATTATATATATAAGATAAGATAAGATCTAGAGAAGTTAGTGACTCAATATTTTTTCACTTACTGACGGCTTGGCTCCATTGAATAGTGTGACCTATTGTGCGTTTGGTTTCTTGTGGATAAACTTGACCTCCTGCATATGAATGACAGGAATCATCTTGGAACTGGCAATGCACTGCACATAAACAAATAATAACAAAACACAACCCTGTTTGCAGAGAGGATGCCATGTTTTACACGTATTTCCACTTTCTGTTTTCCAATGCTCCAATCTAATTTGTTTTCGAAGAAAATTACAAACTTTATGATTATTAAATGTTATTATGCTTTTTAGGCTTTTAAACTAGTTATATCCAATAACAAATAAAGATCCTTTACTATTATCAAAATTATTTTTAAAAAAAAATATTTCTTGCGTTGTCATCAATAAAAATCAATTACATTTTATTAATATAAAAAGTTCAAAATCAAAGTCTTCGATAGCTTTATCTATTTAATTTCCTTGGCACCGATTCTAAACAATATCCTTATAGATCTAGATCTATGAAGTTGATCTATTCTATTATTCTATATTCCTAGATCTAGACTTTATATCTATAGGCATATGCTAGAATCAATTGAAGAGTAGATTCTTGTGTCCAGATCAATAGTCTAGGACTTGACAATTAGAAAGAACATATTAAATAGTTACTTGATTATAATTACCATGGGCGTAGCCGTGTGTGTGTGTGTGTGGGGGGGGGGTGCTAGGAGCGCCTGCTCACACTTTAAAAAAACGCAAAAGAACTTTATAGTAAAAGAACTTAATAGTAGGTTGCATCATAATTTGAATCCTAATTTTAGCTTGTAACTTATTATCTATTTTTGACTTTTTAATTTTGTGGATTTTTTATTTTAATACATTTTTTTTTCTCTTTTTATTTTTACTTGGCCTCTTCTTGGCTCAGCATCCTCTTGGTTTGACATCCTCCTGGCTTGTTTCTTTACTCTCATAACTAAAATAAAGAATAATTTTAGAAATGCTAGAACATAACTATGCTAAAAGAAGGACTGACATTCTGTGGTCACAAAGGTCCTGGGTTCGAACCCTGCCATCTCCCATCATCCTACTGGAGGCTTTGGGCTAGGATATAATTATCTTCAGAATCTGAAACATGTAAAAAAAAATTAAAAACAACAAATGGGTAAGGCAGCTAACTTTAAAAAATACAAATTAAGTGTATCATAATTTGGTTAATGCTTAAATTAACGTAAGAAATCCACCTTATCTTTATTTTTAAATTGTTACATTTTCTTGTTTAGTTTATTACTATTTTCGTACTTATCTTGGTTTGATGTCCTTTGGGCTCAACATTCTCTTAACTTGTATCATACAAAAAATGCAGCAAAGATGCATTCTCTCTCCAGCTCTTCCTAACATATTTATGAAGCAAATTATTATGGAAACTCTAGAAGGATTTTCTCCTAGCTTGACCACAGAAGTCTGGCCTATTTCCACTCTAAGGTTTGCTTATGACATAAACATTAGTTGGAGAAAATGCTGACAAAGTACAAGATCTTCAAAACTGAATGCTAGAGCATTTGGTATAGAAATCAGTGCTAAAAAAAAGCAACATGCTAGTTTGTGGTGCATACAGTTGAATGGCCAAATATTAGTAGTTGACTCATTTTTTAATTACTAGAAAAACTATCTGCACAAAAAAAAAAACTGTTAAAAACTTCCAAGTGTGGTAAACAAAATGTTTTTCTTGATAATTTGGTGAACACTTTAAGTTCAGTTTCTATGAAGTCCTTTACACTTTTAAAAAAATGTAGTTTTCTTGTTCAAAATATTCTCTCATTAGTCTGGTATTGGCTTATTTCTTTACTCTTATAAATGTGAATGTGAAGTTTAGCTTTACAACTTCACAATGCTTTAAGTCAATTTTTTCAGTGCAAGTGATAAGCCTACTGTGATAGTTGTGCCCTTATGAGAACTGCATGCCAATATTTAGTAGGACACCTCAAAAATCAACAATGCTATGGGGCAAAAATGAATATAGATGAAATGTTTTATTGTGTATGTATGTGCATACATGATAAGTAAGTACACCTTGGGAACGAAATATAGCCATCCCTTAATGAATACAAGGAGACCATTTAATAAATAAGGGAGATAATTATAGGAGATTGCAAACTCTAAACGCAAAGCCCATTATTTTTTATGACATCATTACAGCAATGAAGTCTACATTTGTGAACTTTAATTATCCTTACAGCCTTTTATGGTGTCAAACCGTATACGATAATCCCATAAATCAAAATTGTTCTCAAAAATACTCTTGATCAACATCTGTGACTGATCTACGCTTAGGAAGTATGCCTTCAATGCTGGGAATAGCTGGAGCATCCTATCGATTGCAGGAAACAAGCTAAGCCATCTAGTTTTGCTTTGGTGTAATAAGATCTAATTATATCCACAAACCAATAGAAATCTTTCAGAGCCTCTGTGTGAACAGTTGAACACGTTTAGCACACTAGCTATAACATATATTGGCTGCACCCTGTTGCATACAGCTTTGAAGAACGTGAGCTGGACACCCAACTCTTCTTAAGCCCATTTATCTTATCTTAAAAAATACAGACTTGACTTCAAAAAAGAAGATGTTTACGTTCTACGCGTGTTCATAGGTCAAGCTAGTCATGCATGTTAACCAATAACTTAAATTCTGCAAAGTCATTGGTTTTCCTGGCTGGCTCAGGCAACCCATTTCAACTGTAAAAATACATTCTTTCATTGTTTCCATTTGATAATTCCAAAGTTCACATTGGCATTTTGTATCGTACAAACGCAACACACTTGGATGACAAACTGGCATATTTCTCAATATTTTATTTAATATAAGAAGTCTACTGTGCTGTCCAGAGCCAGCAATCTTGTCTGTGTTCCACCAGATTTACAAACAAAGGCCAACTGTACAACCGGGAATAGTTTCTTATCACCATGGTTACTTGCATCTGTAGCCAATGGCGTAGCATCCATGGCGCGATGGGGCTCAATGAAACCGAGCCCACGACCATTAGGGGCCCGCTGCGCTTGGGCCCATGACCCTTGACTTGTTGAGAACTTTGGGGTGACACCGAAGTGAAAAAATGAATGCACTTTTGTAAAAACCGATTAAAAAAAAAGAATTTAAAAAGCTTCTTCAAAATTTCCTGAACGTTGTACCAAAATTAATATTAACTTCAAAACCAGTGTTTGAAGCTTTAATGTAAGGATTTGCTTTCTATTAAGTTTTGTTAATTGTAATGGTGGCTAGCCCTAATCGTTCGTTCGAGGTGACAATCGTTTCCATTATGTCCTATTTTTTTTCCTTGTCTGTTCATAAAACCATTGGTAGTAGTACAGGAATGGAGGGGGTGAGGAGAGTTTGGTTAAGAAATATAGATAGTCCAGATTGTCACCAATGAAAATGTCGATACAGCTAAAAATTATTCAAATTTCTCAAAGCTCAATATGTTTTTATCTTGTTTTGTATTTAAAATATGTATATCATCATTTTATTTTACACAAACCCTTCAGGTGTGTCTTTCCAAACTTAGCGTTCAGGCTGATCTGTCAGCTGGTAAACGCACCAACAAAATAATTAACAATAAACAATTTTGGATCTTCGCTCTTTGTGATATTCTTGTACCCGGGCCCACGGGTATCATGCTATGCCAGTGTCTGTAGCGATTCCAAAACAGATAAGGCCACTAAGCTCCTGTACTACTTTTGCAACAGGAGTGTGAGCACCAACGACATTGTTTATAAGTGCCTCTGTTTTTGTTCTGGCACATGTAGTGTTCGTAGCAGTTTGCGAATCTTCAAACATCTTCGGTACTAGACTAACAGTACAGTCCATCGATAGACAATAATAATGTTGTTTTAACAGCACGAACCGTTATGGATGTCCAAGAGCTTGCGGTTGAATAAAAGTTGTGACTTTTGCTGAACTTCAAGAAACCCATGTTCTTATCCTGTTACGGTGTTTGTCGCTGGCAACATGCCCTAGTTTGCAACCGACACGCACGCATTACAATCAACACACCGCTTTAAATTATTTTCTGCTCATCCACACACCAAAACACGGTTTCACCATACCTGTAAATTCTTTTATATTAAAAAAAATGGCAATTAATTATTTTGTTTGTTATCTCGAACAAGGAAAAGAAATTGTACTTAATAACCAATTAATTAATTTACTATTGATAATTAAATATTTTGTTTGTTATCTCGATCAAGGTTCGAAAGAAATTGTAGGCGTACTTAATAACCAACTAATTAATAAACTATCGGTAATTAATTGTTTTGTTTGGTATCTCTATCAAGGCTCAAAAGAAATTGTAATTAATAACCAAATAATTAATTAACTATTGGTAATTTATTAATTTGTTTGGTATCTCGAACAAGGGAAAGAAAATGATCTTGACTGAAGTGGTGTTATAAGCTTAATTAGTCCCCTTTATAGGTCGCCGCTTTAAAGTAAGTTTGAAAAGAACAATAGATAACTAACTGTACAAACTTCTATTTTCATATTCACCTCATAAGCAGTTCGAAGTGTTAGTAGGTCAATGTCGGCTTGAGAATGCTTTTAGAAAACAATTAAGGCAAAATTGCCTTTCTTTCTCTCTCTTCCCCCCCCCCCCCCCCCCCCCAATTTTTCTAAGTGGTCCAGATAATTGATAGTATCATAGCGTATTGAGAGCTCTAAAAGCATGACATAGCGTATTGACAAAAATAATTGGTACCAATATTTCTAATCGCACAGATTTATTAAATTGTTCTTGATCTAGATCTAGTAGATCTATAACAAATGTAATTATAGGCCTATAACAAATCCAAACTAATTGATACAATTACACAGATAGGATTTAAGAAAGGGCAGATGGGGTTTCAGCTCCGGGCTTCCACAAAAAAGAAAAATATATCAGAATTTCGACAAGTCATAAACATTAAATTTGTTGGTTGTTTTTTTTTTCCATTTTGAATGCTAACACTTAAAATCTCATGTCCAGAGGAAACAATGTCGGAATTAAGAAGTGTCTGCTTGTAGTTGTAGCGAATTCGGAATATGTCAATACCGCTACAAATCCAGATTTACGGTACAGCAGTGCATCTACCAAAGGCCTTACCCATAGACTTATATATTATACTGGCCTTACCCTCCACAAACTCAAACATTTAAACTTTTAAAAAAACTAAAATATGCATATTAAATATTTTTTTAAAAAGTAAATTGAGATTGAATCCAGTAGCTCTTTCTTTCTTCTAAAATAAATCATGCTTTTAGATATAAGTATGTTAATTCACAAGTGCATCTTTATTAAAGTTTTCGAAAAGTGTAGATTCGAGGGGCCTCCACATAGGCCTACTTAAATTCGGCCCTACAGTTAGCCTACACTTCGTAGGCTATAATCTTTTTTTTTTAATTTATTATTTAAGTATTTTTAAAAATATGTTTTTCTTGTTCTAGCTCCACTTATCTTTAAAAATAAATACTCAGGAAAATGAAACTAGGCAAGTGCCGTGTAAGTTATCAACGAGGAGTAAGAAAAAGGGAATCGTGTTCTAATCATATAGTGATTACACAGGTAGCCTACCTAAAAAAAAAATGCATTCACTAAAGTTATCAATTCCATGATGTAGGCCTATTCTTCTCCCTAAAAGAGCTAAGGTCCTAGAGTTCTGGACTTTTTTGGCACGCTAATCACAATTCACTCGAATAAATTAATACAAATATTTCAGTAAATTTGTCTAAAATCTTTTTTATTTTAAACTATCTAGATCTAGAACCATTTGATTACATCTGTAAAAACTATTGATACTTTTGGTTGACAAAACTAAAACTGCCACAGAAATTGTATGGGATAAAAATCTGGCCATGCTGTTGATAAGGCCTTGACAACAAAGAATGTCGTGAAAAACAATGTGAATGTTCATCATCATCGGATAAAAGCTCTACCAATTAGATCTAGATCTAGAAATTAGGAGCAACCAGGTAATTTAAAAATAAATTAACTTACATCCAACACTAGTAAACACCTTGATCAGTATTATATCAAAATTTCATTAGACAATTTAAAAAAAAATACTTAGTACTACTGATTAGACAAGACTGTCACTAGATTAGTAAGCTAAGTTAAAGTAGAGTATTATTATAATTTTTATTATACCAGTAAGTAACTCTTACTCACTTACTCAGACTACTCTGAGTGAAGTGAGTAAGTCAAGTAGACCTACATCTATGTCCTATACTTAATATTACTAGTCTATTTTTTACTAATCTAGTAGTAGTAAATTAAGTTATTTATTAACTTATTATGTCTTATAGATAATTAAAAAATAAATAACTTATAAGTAATGTCTAAGTAGTCTGAGTCGAAGTCTAATAATCTATAACTATTATTTTATAATCTAATCTAGATCTATATAACTACCCTATAAACATAGCAGTACCGAAACGATTCTGGCGCGGCGTGGGTTAATAGTGTTTCATTGGGTAGAGCGCCCTAACTGCACTCGCCCCCATAAACAAGTTAACGGAGCGGTGTGGGATTTTAGTTATTGGACCGTTATTGTCTTTCCGCTTTCATGCCGATGTGGGATTTCCCCAATCACGCCAGAACCAACATGATGAAATCTTTATTATAAAATAAAAAACAATATTATGATGTTTTAAAATTTAGTATAAATCGTGTTAATGGTAAATTTTGCTTTGTATACTTTTTGTAAGTAATATTAAGGTTTTTTTAAAAATTTAATTAGGATTCTATTGGGGAAATCCCTTACTGGAATAGTGTAGTTTTACCTGTATGGGCCCAATTCAGACTTTTCGTAATCAAATAGTGTATGTGTGTGTGTATCTGATTTTTTAATGTGCACACTTAAAACAATATATATCTATATCTAGTAATATTTAATCACACATAGAATCTAAAGGAGAACATATTTGTTTTTTTTCTAGATTTAGATTTAAAAAAAAAAAAGTTTTATACATGTTAACATTTTTTTCGATCAATGAAAAAGAAGCTTTTATTTCTTTTAAGCTTGCGATATTCGGCACAAACTGGATTATTCAGTTTACACTCTAGAACGCACACACGTGGATCAATTTAGATCTAGATCTATAGATCTAATTTCTAAATCTGTTTAGTTATTTGTTATACTACAAGTTATAGAGCTAGGTCTAGTCAGTCTACAATCTAGACTAGGTAACCCTAGACTATATATGTAGGTAGATTCTAAAATGTCATTAATTTAATAGATCTAGATCTATTATATGAGCTGTACTTCTTGATATGTTCTTCTACTCATGCCAGCACTGGCGGCAGCCATGGAAATTGGAATGGTTGTAACTTTTAAGAAAAGTCTTAAGCCTATCACAGGTACAGAGGACGAATCTCTATCACTACTAACAGATCTAAAGTAGATAGTAGATTAGGTCTAGATTTAGAATAGATATCTAGATAATCTAGAATGCTAAGAATCTAGAGATAGACATATATTATATATAATACATAGAAATTATAGATCTAGAATTATCTAGATTGTAGATATACTAATATAGGCTACTGGTAACTAGATTAACTAGATCTAGTGCGATATAATATATATATATATTATTCTAGATCTAGACTTGAGACCTATTAAACCTAGATCTAGATTCTAGACGACTTAAGTGATTAACATGCATGCGTTATAACTAGATTTACTATTTAGAATAGATTCTAGATCTAGAATCAACCATGAAATGCATCTGCAGCATAGAATTAGATTTAGTTAAGGACTTACTAGATCTTAAATCTAAATCTACTGGCTTTTAGGACAGAATTATATTAGATCTATATGCCTATCTAGTCACGTAAACTAATACTTAGACTTAGGACTTTGGACCACTTCGGTATATTATATTATTATAATAATTATTATACTCATATAGAGAGTATTCTAGTTCTATTCTAATTCAAATTTTGAGGTTAAAAAAAATTGACTAGACCTAGAATATAAGTTATACTAAACTTAGATTGACTTTGATCTAATAAGAGTAAGAAATAATTTCAAATATTATAGATAGTCTAGATTCTAAATCTAGAATAGATGTTAGTTGATAGTAGAAAATTTAGTAGATATAGAATAATATATTGTTAATAAAGACTAATCTTTAATTTTTTCATAGGTCATTTAGATCTAGATGAAATAATTCTAGATCTAGTTGTAGTTAGTCATAGACCTATTTAGACTTATAATCTATAATACCCATATATATGGTGACAATATAGTCAATATAGATTTAATATAGACTTTCTAGAGACGAATGTACCATAATAGGCCTACACTCCAGATCTTGACAAGTCTAGTTTAGATTGTTTAAATTTACACAAATAAATAAAATCAAACGTTTATTTTGGTTTTAATAAATATGTATATAGTATATCTATAATAGACTAACGGCTAACCCGAGTAACCCTATAGCTGCTATAGACTATAGTCCTATAGCCCTATATTGACATTGTTTTTTTTTAAATGTTCCTTCAGAGTTTAAGCTACCTACTTGGTAGTCTGAACCTCAAGGAGCTTAGGGAAGTGATGGCAGTTGCGGGGTATGAACCAGACGACCATGCAGAGACCATCGAGGTGACCGAACAGTCCATCCTGCATACCACATAACCAGGTCCAGGTAGCGTTAGATCATTATTCACCAATACTAATACTCAATACTTTTTTGTAAATATTAAAGACTCTAGGTAATAGAATTAAATAGATCTAGACTAAACATAGATCTAGATAAGCATATTTAGATCTAGCTAGAATATCTAGTGGTCTATTAATACTAATTACTATATTATACATTTTTCTACAACTTGATCTAGAATTCATTCTGTATCTTATCTTATATAATACAGACGTTACTTCAAAAAAGAAGATGATTACGTCCTACGCGTCATGCATTTAGTCATGCATATTAACCAATGACTTAAATTCTGCCAAGTCACTGGTTTTTCTGGCTAGCTCAGGCAATCCATTCCATGCTCTAATAGCACTAGGGAAGAAGGAGTATTTGTACAAATTTGTCCTAGCATATGGGACGAGGAATGTGCCTTTATTTTTGTGTCTTTCAGAGTATTTTATTAAGTTTTGTTTTTGTATTTGAAGATTATGGTTCAGTGTTTTATGTATAATTGCTACTTTACTTTTGAGTCTTCTGTCCTGAAGGCTTTCTAAATTTAGTGATTTTACTAATGGTGTTACTCTAGTCAAATGTGAATATTCGTTTGTTTTGAATCTCACTGCTCTATTTTGTGTTTGTTCCAGTTTCTTAATGTTTTCTTGAGTTGAGGGGTCCCAAACGGTGGATGCATATTCTATTATTGGCCTAACCAAGGTTAAATAACATTTTAGTTTTATGTTCTTATTTGATTTATAGAAATTTCTTTTAATAAACCCTAATGCTTTGTTGGATTTTTTTATAGTTTCATTAATATGTGGATTCCATGACAGTTTTTCATTTATTATAACACCTAGGTATTTTGCGTTTTTAGTCTGTGTTACTGGTTTGCCATGAATAAGATAAGTGGAATTAATTTGTTTTAGTTTTTTTGTTACTCTTAAAAACTGACATTTTTCTGGGTGGAAAGACATGCTCTAATTTGATTCCCATTCCTGTAATTCATCTAATTCTCTTTGTAAAATATCTGTGTCTTGTGTTGTTTTTATTGTTTTTATCTGCAAATAATCTGACTTTTGTTCCTGAACTAATGCAATTTGGTAAATCATTTATGTAAATTAAAAATAGTAGTGGACCCAAGACTGTTCCTTGAGGTACACCTGAGTTTACTGTTGGTGTTGATTTAGAGCCATTTATTATTACAGTTTGTTCTCTCCCTATCAGAAAATCTTTAATCCACTGATGCAGTGGACCATTAATGCCGAAATATTTTAATTTTTTAAGCAAACTATGGTGGTGAACTTTGTCAAAAGCCTTGGAAAAATCTAGTAATATAGCATCTATTTGTTCACTATTATCTAAACCTTTTGAAAAATCATCAATTAGCCCTATTACTTGTGTTTCACATGATCTATATTTCCTAAAGCCATGTTGGTATGGGGTGAGAACATTATGTTTGTCTAACTTGTTTATGATGTTGCTACATTTGTGTTCTATGATTTTACATGTGATGCTGGTAAGTGATACTGGTCTGTAGTTTCCTGGATCAGATTTTCTCCTTTTTTAAATAGAGGGGTGACATTAGCTTCTTTCCAGTCCCTTGGTACTCTGCCCTGGTTAAGCGATGCAAATAATCTGACTTTTGTTCCTGAACTAATGCAATTTGGTAAATCATTTATGTAAATTAAAAATAGTAGTGGACCCAAGACTGTTCCTTGAGGTACACCTGAGTTTACTGTTATTGGTGTTGATTTAGAGCCATTTATTATTACAGTTTGTTCTCTCCCTATCAGAAAATCTTTAATCCACTGATGCAGTGGACCGTTAATGCCGAAATATTTTAATTTTTTAAGCAAACTATGGTGGTGAACTTTGTCAAAAGCCTTGGAAAAATCTAGTAAGATAGCATCTATTTGTTCACTATTATCTAAACCTTTTGAGAAATCATCAATTAGTCCTATTAGTTGTGTTTCACATGATCTATATTTCCTAAAGCCATGTTGGTATGGGGTGAGGACATTATGTTTGTCTAAGTGGTTTATGATGTTGCTACATATTATGTGTTCTAGTATTTTACATGTGATGCTGGTAAGTGATACTGGTCTGTAGTTTCCTGGATCAGATTTTTCTCCTTTTTTAAATAGGGGGGTGACATTAGCTTCTTTCCAGTCCTTTGGTACTCTGCCCTGGTTAAGCGATGCCTGAAAGAGTATTTTGAACACTGGGGCTAGCTCATTGCTTAGTTCTTTGAGTAATCTAGCCGGAATACCATCAGGTCCAGATGCTTTATTTGGTTTGGTGTTGGATAATAGTTTTTGAATTCCATTTTCTTGTACTACTAAATCTTCTATATTGTCTACTTGGTTCAAATTAAGAAATATGTCTTTGTCTCCTGGGGCTGAGAATGCTGATGCAAAGTATTTGTTTAGGATGTTTGCTTTAGTTTCATTATCATTATGTATTATGTTATGTTCATCTTTTATCTTTAGATATTACATTGTTTATGTATTCACTCTGCAGCTGTCTGCTTACTTTTTGGGTTAGGTGTTTAATTTTTATATACTTTTTGTAAACTCTTTCTGCCTTGGTTTCTTTAAATTTTCTATATATGTTTTCCTTCAGTTTACAAAGCTTCTTTAGTCTATTATTAAACCAGCATTTATTTATTTTGTTTGATGTGTATTTAGTTGGTATATGATTTTCTATAATGCTTTTAAGATGGCTTGTAATGAAATTAGGTTGTGTAAAGGCTTAGCTAAGGCTTAGGCTTTTTAAAATTTCATTGTGTGGACACTGTTAAAGAAAAAATAGTCTCATCATTAGGCTATAGGAACAGTTTTTTCTTATATACCATACCATAAACATTTCAGGATTTGTCTTTATAAATTGTAATTTTATGTTATTTGTATTTTTTTTTTTAGAATGACAGTTTTCTTTAAGGGCAGCTGACAATAAGAATGGTCTATGAATGCACTACAGATGCTGTTCAATATCTTTTCATGAGGGAGCCTGCTCAAAAAGGTACGAAGAATTATACATTTTTCTTTATGATTACTGATCAGTGACCCCTTTTCCCCCCAAACAAATTTCACTGAGATCTAAGTTCATATTAATTAGCATAAAAAATTATAATGAACATTTATACAATGAAAATAGGGCCTACATACAATTGTTTTTGACCTATTATATTAGCCTAACCCTATATTGACATTTTTTTTTTGTTTGTTCCTTCAGAGTTGAAGATATCTACTTGGTAGTCTAAACTTCGCCTCTAGGAGCTTATGGAAGTGATGGCAGTTGCAGAGCATGAACCAGATGACCATGAAGAGACTATCAAGGCCACCAAACAGTCCATTGTCTACATTACCAGATCCAGGTAGCCTTTTTGTATATTCATGAATATGTGTTAGAAATTCTAGATATCTATAAACCATACAGTATAGATCCAAATCTAGATTATCATATATGTAGATCTAGCTAGAAGGTCTAGAGGTCTATTAATACTAATGGACCTCATTCACCAATCATAAACAAACATTTAGCCACGTGACAGCCTGGCGTGTACTACGTATTTTGTATAGAAGAGATAGAGAACCATGTTATTAGTTATTACTATATTGTAGCCTATTTTCTACACTTTGATCTAAGATTCATTCTATTATTCTATTGACTATTCATAATACATCTGAATTATTCTGGATCCTGATGAATTTGACTATAACGCAGCCATTTCAATTATAATTTTTTATAAAGCACTTAACAATTTAATTCATTTTAAATATGGCTCGTTCTGACTTTAATTTTCTTTTTTTAGTAAACAGAAAAGTCCAAAATTAAGCATTACACCCAATTCAGCCCTATTCTAAGGAGTGCAAAGTTGCTTTCAAGTAAGAGGTAAATGTAAATCACCCTGACAAAGGAAATAATGTTGTTAGTTGTTTGTTTTTTTTGTACTAATTATAGAAAGCTATTGTAAGAGCTATGTCAGTGCTCTAGTTATTAAAAAAAATGTATAATAGTTGTTTTTGTTTTATTTGTGTTGATACTGATTAAGAAAAAATACAGTGTCTCATCGTTACAGCAACATTTTGTGTTTTGACTCTATTGTAATATTATTTTGTTTGAATTCTTTAAACAATATTTTTTAGTTTTTTGTTGTTTTTTTTTGTTTCTTTTTCACAGATCGTCACATTTTTCTTTAGATACCGGTATCTTATGGATAAGAATGATCTATGCATGCACTCGAGGAAGCCTGCTCAAGAAGGTAAGAAGAATTATTTAGTTTTAAGATTCGCAACCCGAAAAAAAGTTTTAATGAGATTCAACGTAAATAACTAAATGTTATCCTAATTTTGAAACACTGGTTGTGAGCCTAGTATCTTCAGCTTTTTTTTTTGTTTCACTGTGATAGGTAATTTTAAATGTAGAATAACTTTTCAGCCAAAATTGTTCTAAACTTATCATTCAACTATAATTACAACAGAATATAGTTGTATTATTAAGAGCCTGTGATAAAATTGATATAAATAAATTGGACAAAATATAATATTGAATGAAGTGAAGCCTAGCTAGATCTAGTCTGCAATGGAATTTTAGGTATAGTCAAATACCATAACCATATTTGCTGACACCAATTCATAACATGTATTTTAAGAGGATTGGGCTCCAAATTTTGAAATACTGTCATTTTGTAAAATTGCTTAACAGGGTTTAGAAGCAACCTAATTTTTAGCATTATTTCCTCTACTAGCCCAAGGGCTGGAAATATCACTGTAAAATAGTATGTCCACATACATGAATGTAGGTCTTCTGATGCTTCATGAAGGTAGTTTTGTTACAGGAGAAATAATTTTTTAATTTCTTTTTGTTTCAGCTGCTGCATGGAAGTCAAAATATGATCGCTTTACTGATGTTGAAATTATGAATGTAAATGCTTTCTTCATTTCTTGTTTGTGTCATTATATTTATCTTTTGTGTTGGTTTATTATTCTGTGAATAAAGATATTTTTAAAAATTTTGTTCTACTTTGTGTAAGTTTAATTTTAGAATGAATGAACAGAGCATGCAAGTCTTGTATAGTACATTTCCAAAACTAATATGTCCATAATTGTTTAAATATGTTTACATTATAGCTACATGTATATAGGTCACACACTGATTGTACCAATATAACTTCATTTCTACTAAGCCAATGAGCTGCATCAAACAAAAAAGGCACAATAAACAACAAAATAATGATATTGGCACAATAAGGGTAATCCCCAATTGAGCCCTAATAAATATTTCAATTACTAAACCATTGGGGCCAGCATTGGCATGATAATGGCACAATAAGGGTTATCCCCAATTGAGCCCTAAAGAATATTTCATTTATTAATATTATGGGGTCCAGTATCGAAATGATATTGGCACAATAAGGGTTATCCCCAATTGAGCCCTAATAAATATTTCAGTTACTAAACCATTAGGGCCAGCATCGGACCCATTATGGCACAATAAGGGTTATCCCTAATTGAGCCCTAATAAATATTTCAGATACTAAACCATTGGGGCCAGCATCAGACCGATAATGGCACAATAAGGGTTATCCCTTATTGAGCCCTATTAAATATTTCAGATACTAAACCATTATGGCCAGCATCGGACCGATAATGGCACGATAAGGGTTATCCCTAATTGAGCCCCAATAAAAATGTCAGTTACTAAACCATTGGGGCTAGTATGGGCTTGATTACAGCGTCTGGAAATCCCTAATGAATCCGGAAGTGGTTTTACCCATTCTGGGCCGATATTGGCACGATTAGGGTTGCCCCTATTGGCCCCTAGTGGGGCCCTAATGACGCCAATGTGCAAACGGTACCCGCTCCCATTAGGGCCCAGATGGGGCTATTTAGGGCTGCAATTAGGGCAATAGGGGATAACCCTAATCAAAACTGATATTGGGCCATAATGGGCATGTTTATAGGGTAGATCTAGATTCTAGATCAATATTAATAATACTTTTTATATATCTAGTAATATAGATCTAATCATTCTAATAATTAATAATGATTATAACATTTATAATAATAATTTATTGTAATAATATAATAATTGGGCTTGTCTTTGAGTCCGAAGTATATAACTTATATATAATTATAAGTATAGGTATATAAGTCAGTATACTCAGTATAGCATAAGTATAGAAACATTATATATATAGATTAAATAGATTGTCTAAGATATTATAAATTAGATCTAGTATATAATTATTTTTAATATAGACTCTAGTTCCCAATAAAAACATACAGAAATTAAGCCTAAGGCCTAAGCATTATAGTCATTATAGTGTGAGATATAAATAACACCACCACTTAACTCTGAAGAAAAACGAAACAACCTTATTCTATTAGAATAGATCTAGATATACTAAAGATACCATTAATATAAGAAAAGTCACTACAAAGCTAGATATTTAACAAGAGATTGGTCACAATAAGGTAATTTTTGACTCGTGCAAATGTAAGACTGTTAGACCTGATGAGATTGTCTTTGGCAAATTTTACCCTATGGGAGAAAATCATAGTATAGGCCTATCTGTTCATTGTATTGCATTTTTATTTGCCAAAATTAATTAACTTTCCTGTTATCTACTAAAAATAGTCAGAATCTCAATCTATATCTAAATAGATCTGCTTAGATATTAATAACTAATTCAACTATTTTAAATTGACAGTTGTTTAAATTTAAGTTGTAAGTTGTACTTTTTTCTCAATCTTTATTTCACATAATCGTGGACCTAATTTAGATCCAAATATCCTGAATACAAAATTTGCTGGAGAAATAATTAAAATACTGTTGTAAATAGCTCAACCTCTTTTTTTAAATGAATGGTGGTGTTGGTGATGTCGATTGTAAATGCTAATGGAATTTACTCTAACAAAAGTCACTCAATATGCAATGCACGAAAGCAAACAACCAGAAATGCTTAACATAGCGATGCCCAACCTAATTCGATCTGCGGGCCATTTTAATTTCTGACACTTGTGTCGTGGGCCACATCAACGAATAGGTACAAAAATGAAATGAAATTGACTTGAAACTATTTGATTAGAAACTCATAGATCTAGTACTTACATTCCCATCGATCCTCAAATCTCTAGGCATAGTTTAACAATCGTTTATTTATTTACAGCTCAAACCAGAATGCCTTCATATTTTTTTTTTTCAGTACTGTCTAAATTTTTCTCTTAAGAAATTCATATTTCTGCTTCTACCTCTATTGTGTGCATTTGGAAATATTTTTTGAAAGAGTGTTTTAAAAAATTTAGGCTTTGTTAGTGTATTTTTATTGTGAAATATTTATCATACTGGGTACTATCTATTTAATTAAGATATATAGAAATCAGTAGTCTAGAAATTTGGTTTGTTCCAGTAAAGGTCATATTTTTTTCAATTTTTGTGTCTTGTCTTTCTTTCAGTTGTCATCAGCCTAAATTGCCTAATTATCTTATTTTGTTCTCATTTGTTTATATAAATTTATTGCTTATAATTTATCTTAATATTCATTCCTTGATATCCTCTGGTTGAAGTACACCTCTTACATAGGCAGCACAAGATTGTCAAGTGTTTTGACAACCTTCCCAATAATGGGTGTTCTTTGTTTTCAAAGCTGTTCTTATAAAGTACAGTCTGCATAATAAAATATACTTTGTAATACACCTTCGATAAACTGCTGAAAAAAAGTTGCTTCATGTGAGAAATACTTGATGTACATTAACAGCCTTTGATTTACCGTTTTGTCTTGTGCCAGAGGCAGCAGAGTGTTTGTCTCTTGTAAAATGTATATTTTTGTTGTGAATTTTCTTATAGCAATGAAGTTGTAAAGATATCTTCAATAATAAAGTTTTGTTTTGTTTTGTTTAATGGATTTTTGTAGCTAATTTGTTATTAATAATGCTTATGAAAAGGGGAAATACTCAGTCCTTAAAACTATATCCACCAATAATGTACAAGCTATTTCCCTTATTCAATATCAAACAGTTGAGTATTTTTGTTTATTGATTCATGCCTTGTTAGGTACAATAAATATTTCTTTAAACTATCAACTTGATAGAAGAATGTGTGAGAGAGAAATAGTGATAACAATTAGTTAAGGGGACTAAACCCAAATTTAGCCATATCTGTGAATATTGAAGTATTGGTTTTCCTTGTTTTTTTTTTTTTTTTTTTTTTTTTTACCAAAATAATAAATTACCAGTAATTAATTGTCTAATTGGTTACTTTTTTTAAAAAATGATTCATGTCTTGTCTATGTTAATGGATAATTGTGTGAAATTTCAGCTTGATCCAAGAATGGGTGTGAGAGAAAAAACTTATACACACTTTTTAAACAACAGTTGATATATATATAGCTCCTCCTTCATGATCGAAGATGAGCACATTTCTCATATCCTATGAACTCGAAGATGACTGTAAAGTCCAGTCCTTGCTTTAAAAAGCTGGCCGCATAGGTGGCATGGATAGGTTTGGTCAGTTACAGATAGGCCTGCTTTTTCTCTCAGCTTTTTTGTTAGTTCGGCGCTCTTTCACCCTGACCACTCTTGTTGCTTCAAATCTCAAGACTCTGAGACTCACAGCTTCACGCCATGAGAAGCAATCAAGAGCTAGTGCTTCCAAGCAGTTGATATAAGCTTTGTATAAAAGAGATCTTGAGAGTTAAAAATGGAAGCACGAAAAATAAAGAGAACAAAATGAGACATTGTGAGAATAGAAAAGAGAATTTAAAACATTTAGAGAATACAAAAGGGACATGTAAAGTATTTTGAGAATAGAAAAAGGACATGGAAAACATTTTGAGAATAGAAAAGGGACATGGAAACATTTTGAGAATAGAAAAGGGACATGGAAACATTTTGAGAATAGAAAAGGGACATGGAAACATTTTGAGAATAGAAAAGGGACATGGAAAGTATTTTGAGAATGAAAAAAAGACATAACGACAAAAATACTCAAATTACTTTTGACCTCAGCATTAATTTTACCCTTTTATCCCAATACTCTTATTAGTTAGAGACATTTTATAATGTTGTTTATGACATTCTGTTAAGTTAAACAAATATTATTGAAAAACATATTGTATTAACAATAATTTGCTTTTACATACAGTTTAAGAAAAAAAAATCACAAAACCTTTAAAAAAAATAATAATAAATAAATCTGTGTTTTTATCCAGCACAATACATGAGCAGATATCAAAATATGAATCAAAGTTTATTGAATGATCAAATAGGTGTTGACATCATTTGAAAAGCCTGTACAAAATGAACTAGTAGTTTGATGATAACATTATGGTTGCCATGGATACAATGATTCACCCTGCTGAAATTCAGTATTGATCTAAATAGCTAGGTTACTTAGAGCTGATTCTTTTTCTTTCTTTTGACTGAGTTCAGAAGAATCCTCTTATCTCATCAGTCAGGATATGTCACTTAGGCAGACATCTTTTTTTATTTTTTTATCTCCTGTGTTTAGCTCTTGTTTCTCCTGCTGGATTAGTTTGCCTTGACAGTCACTTATCAATATATTTGTAAGAAATGTTCCACAGAATTCACTGTAAACAATTGTTTTTAAAAGACATCACATGTTATAAAATAAATTATATTAGAGTCCTTAGAAGGAAAGAGCTGTGTTGGGGTTTAAAAAGTATGAGATAAGGAAAGATAAAGAACATCAGTCAGATCATTAAAGAGCTATAAGGGTTGCGAGGAAATGTACCAACAACTTTTTATTTAGTTCTATATATGGGCATTGCAAAAAGTTCTTATTTGCAAACATTTAAAAAGATATGCAGATGACCAAGGGACATAAATTCATACGCAGCTCATGTGGGTCAGTCAAAATCACTTCTTAACATTACACACTAACTCACACCTAATTGGCATTTACAATAGTGAACTTGAATTTGAGACCATTACTATTTTTAAACTGACTTAGGAATTTAACAAAAAATGAGAACCTTGTTCAACCTAAGTAATTTTTTAAAATTTTGTGAACAATCTCTCTCGGTCTCTCTGTTCCCAACCCTCTCTCTCTCTTTCTCTCTCTCTCTCTCTCTCTCTCTCTCTCTCTCTCTCACAGAGTTATTGTATGGCACCATCTGTATTTCTCACATTGTTTGAAAAGTGATACACAAATATTTGCACATCAAGCATACCAGTACATTGAATTTATAGACAAAAGATCATGCTTTTATAAGATCCTAATAATTACACTTATTGGTATATCTTAAACATGAGGGATATGATAGTGAAATTAGACTAGAAATGGTATACTCATTGTACCAGGTAACATTAGCAGCTTGTACTGCCTTTTTTATCTTGTTTTTTTTTGTTAAAGTTAATACATATGAATGCATACATTTTACTTTGTCTTTATACAAGTAGTATGTAGGTGAGGTTAAAAAATCTGCTTTGCAATAAACAACACTATTAGCTTTTCACGTCTAAATGTGACTGCTAGGAGCTACACAATATTGACTAGGCCATATTGATGTTTCTAAAACGCAGTTGTAGGTTTCCCATTCAAATTCATTACTTTAATAAGCCTACTTTAATTTGGTAATTTTTCATTTTTTTTGTGTTTTTTTTTTAATTTGCTTAACTTTTTTCTTAAAATTAATAGCTGAAATATTTTTGATTACTTTTTGCTATATAATTTTTTAAAGATAAACTTTGAAATATTCACATTTTAATTATAAATTTTTTTAAATGTCAGAATTATTAAAAATGCATAAAAGAGGACATTAATATATGCCATCTTGCCTGAATAAAATATAGACAGGTCTAAACTTATCTTTCAATGTTTTGTTTACACATTGCCACTGCAGACTAGAAATAAAACAATGGTTACTCCTTAGTTTCATTGATCTCAGCATGGGAGTAATGTTGACATTCACTTGCCAGTCCACTGGGGAGTGATCTTTGTCCAATCAATACCAAACACACTTCAGTGGACACAGTCGCTAGAGTAGAGCTGAACAATTTGTTGCTCAGTGACAGGGCCTGCAATAATTTATACAGTTCCAGAAGTGTTAGAGTGCGGCCCATCAGATGATCAAAATGGCAGTGAACTGTGAAGATTGATGAATTAATAATTCGCTACAAGCTTCACTCATTTAAGTGGATTGAATATCAGTGTTTTGATTCCTTCTGGGAGTTAGAGACTGTTTACGTTGAGTACGCTTCTAGAAGTCATGCAAGCTGTTGATTTCATTTGGTAGATTGTTGACTTGACATTTTATAGTGACATGTAATTATCTTCTTTTTTGAAGGAACACCCATGTGTACAGTTGTACTATACAAAAATAATTTAATAAAAAAAAAAAAAATAATATAAAAATTTGTGGTTTATGAATTCTGTTTTTTCTTTAAATATTATAACCAAATCAAACATAAAATTTACAAAAAAAATAAATAATTTCGCTAATTTTTTATTGATATTGATAAGCAGTTTTATACTATATTTTCATTGTTGAAGCATTGATTTTGTAATCAATAATTCTTGTTTAGTTAGAACAAGGTTTCTTATCAACTAGCTCTAGTTCCTGGTTTCTGTGATTGGAATATAAGTAGAGCATAATATTCATAGGCTACTATCTGATAGAGAAGTTATAATATGGTTTAATAACCCTTAGACTTGTCAAACATTTCCTGTTATTATTTATGTGTTTTGTGGGCCTACATTACTGTTTATTACTTATTGAGTTGTATTAAAGATTTTTCTCTTTCGATAACCCTTTCTCTTTGTTTAAGGTATTTTCTTCCAAGGAATCAAATTATGAAATAATTGTTTTTACTGTTTTTGCCTTTCCCTTAAATTCTTTTTCATGATCTATTTTGTACTTTTCTTTATGCCTTTTATTAATAGACATTTGAAAATGATAGTGGAGTGCTAAAATTTGAAATTCTGCTTATTATTTAATTAGAGTTGCTTTTTATTTTTAAACAAATACTAGCATACATCATTGAATAAGCCTTCGAAAAACATTGTTTTTGTTGTTATTTTATATTATTTTTTGTGTGACTTTTAGAAACATATAAAACTAATTATTTCAGAAAAACTATGGAATCAGAATCTTTGGAAAACAATAATAATGTAATAAAAGTAAATATCCGTCATGAACCTGAGACAGACTTGAAAAGAAAGGATGAAAACCATGAACACATTCCACTACAACTTAAGGTAAAAACACTTTTGAAATAAACTTCTATAAGAACCAAGTACTATATGATGCCAACCTTGCCAACCTTAGAAACTTTTAGTTTAACTAAAAAAAAATAGTTAAGGCCATTGTTTTACTAGAAAAAAAAAAGCTTAGTTAAAATCGTAGTTTAATTAATTTTTTTTAGTTACTAATTAAAAAGTTTAATTAAAATTTATAAAACTTTTCAACATGTGGTCAGGGTTGAAACCCACTCCCTGTTTTCTGGTCATGTGATATCAATAACTTTGATTATTAAAAAAAATGCACTTGAAATTAGCAGTATTATAAAATGTTACACATTTTTTGCCAAAAGCTTCTATGCAGTATTATGAATGAGGTTGTTTCGCATTTTTTGTGAGCCACGTGGAGGTGTTTCTAGTGGGAATCTGATTAGTGAGTTAGGTCAATATTTAGTGGTTTTAATCAATTCATTTGCGGCAAACAATATTTTTTTAACTGCAGGAACATCAAGTACACCCTTTTATAGACTTAAGACTTATTATTGAGATCTATTAAATCTAAATCAACAGCTAGGCCTATATAGATCTAAAAGCATTAGGTTAACCAACTCTAGAAAATAAAATCTTAATCCACACCCTCTCTGACCATAAAGTAAATAGACTGTGTCCAACTGATTTTAACAACCTGATCAGCTATACATACACATGACCACATGTAGGCCTAGTGTACTGTAAGACTACCCTGCATTAAACGTTATGCAATAGTGTTTGCTTAATGTGGAGAGGTCAGACAAGAAAATAACACACTGGCGTGGCTAGTCAAGCATGTTTGTAGATATATCTTTACACTAAAATAGTTATACACCCTCCCTGCCCAGAAAGTAAATAAACAGTGTGTCTGGACTGATTTTAACAACCTGGCTAGATAGACGTACACATGTGCAGTGTGCAGTCCATAATGACAAGATCACCCAGTTTTTTTTCCCTTGCACGTTTAACAGTTATGCAATAGTGTTAGTTGTATTTTTAGTGGTCAGACAAGAAAATAGCACATCGGCATGGTTAGTCAAGCATGTATTTTACACTATAAAATAGTTATACAGGTCAAATGTCTTAAAAACTCCAACGATTTCGTTTCTATTTCTTTGGATACTAGATCTAAATTTGAAATTCTAAATATATGTTATTTAATTAGATTTTAAACTTTACCAGTATAAGTAAGATTTTCCGTTATATAATAAGTTAATATATTTATTTTTTTTAAAAGAGTACCATTATTTTCTAAAGGTTTTAATTCAAGGCAAAAATACAAGCACACATATTTATTTACACATTTTATTTTATTGTGCATTAACGTTTATGTAAGAAACATATTCCTTAATACTGATTTTATTATAGATAAATATTACTAGAATGTTAAAAGAATAAGATCGAACCGTATGCATACAGTCGGATGATTATATCTATATAGGTCTAGTTCAACCTCGCCCCCCCCCCCCCCCCCCCCCCCCCCCCCCAAAAAAAATTTGTTATAGTTTAATTAACTTTCTTTAGTTTAGTTGAACTATCTTTTGAGATTCATGATAAACTTTAAGTTTAACTACTTTATTTTAGTTGAAAACTAGTTTTATTTTAACTTTTAAAAGTTAGTTTAGTTCCCATCACTATCAGATTGCTAGAGACACTTATAAATTCAAAGGTCATAGATTTGAGACTGGTGAAAGAAATGATTTCTAATAAAACTTATATTAAGTCATTCCATTTGTCTGTCTGCCTGGTGATAATCTTGTACAAGTTATTTCTCCAACTTCTCATTCTCAGATTAAGTTGAAATGTGCACATTTATTCATTGTGGATAGCAACACATGAATCAATAACATAGTAAACCTATTAGTTAATCCATTAGCCGTAATCAATAAATTTTGTTTTATATATAAAATGTACTAAGTTTAGTGGAGATAAGCCTTGTGTAGAAAATTAGGTCATTTGTTAACAATTTGAAACTAACTGCAAAATATATTTGACAAGTTCTTGAATAGCTCAGTGGCAAAGATGTTGGAGTTTCATTGTGAAGGCTCAAGTTCAAATTCAGGCTCAAGCAATATTTGTTTTTTTTTAAATTGCTTTTCAGCACAGATACCCCCCTTCCCAGTGGTCCTCAAAAGGGGTTAGTCCACTGAGTGTGCTATAAGCATGAAAGCTGCACTAAGCAAGAACAATTAAAATATTTCCAATCTCTCTAATTTATTAGTTTTTTTCTGTGGCCCACGTTTTTACAAGGGTGTCATGTGGCCAGAACAATAACCAACCGCCTTTTTTTTCCCCAACTAATGTCTGGTACCCATCAGAGATGGGTGGACTCAGAGGTGCTTAAGATCCTGAAAAATCCCAGGATTTGAAACCAGGACCAGTACAGAAGCCAAACGCGTTACTGCTCAGCCACCATGCCTCCATTGTTATTTTAGATCTACTAAAAATTAGTTACATGATTGATTTGATATAGCTGATACAATTTCACTCAATATAAGTTATTTTTTTTAAAAGTATTTTTATATTGAACTTGTTATTCTTGCATGGGGCAGAGAGTGCTAGCTTCATGACATCATCATAACTGTTTTCCATTGTATCTTAATGTAAATGTGCATACTTTAAAGAGAATGTTGTGTGTCAGGAGACTAACATGTGTGATTCCACTACTACCAATGGGTATCTTGTCTTGCATTTCTTGAGGGCAGTAGGGAAGGTTGATTTTGCAATGGTCTCTTGACATTCATAAACTTCACTTTATTTAATGTCCTGGAAGTGGTAATGGGTACTCCCTATAAAAGTTTTCAATTTTTTTCTCATACATCTCATTAAGTTTGCGACAACCAGTCCAGCTCAAAGCCTTCATGTGTGGCTTACATATTGGGTCTGGGAGAAATGTTATCATTGATAGAAGAGTGGAAAAGTGAGCAAATGGCACCTAAACCAGTAGACTTCAGGCAGCTGAGGCTCATTAGCCTTGGCTGGCTACCAACCAAGAAGAAGGAAAACTCTGAATCCAAACCTCTGCTGTCTTGTGGATATACCCAAACATGGAAATGGTTTGGAAGTCTCACTTAAGGAAAAATCAGGAGCCAGTGACCCTTAGACAGCTTGCAGCATACAGTGTCACACCCTGGCAGAACCTGTGGCTCCACTGATCCCAAACTATCTGGACCTGCCATTCCTTTTAGACACATCAGCTGCATGCAGAAGGGGGAACTGTTGTGTGGGCAACATCATTCTGACCATAGCTAATGCCCAAGCTTTTATCTCATTTCTAAGAAAAGATCCATAGTCTTAAGAAAAAAAACTTAAAATATTTATATACTTTTAGTAAATTAATATTCTGAAATTTTTTAAAAATTATTTGATCAGTCTTTTAATTTTTTGTTATACATTATCATTAGCATTAATCAAAATAAAAATGTAAGATATTAAATTTTTATTTTCTTTAAGCCAAGCCTTTCAGATGATGATCAGGACATTGTGACATCGTCAGTAGGTAGCTCAGAGATTTCTGATACAAGAAACAAGACTAAAACCAAAACAAAAGTTGATCTTGATAAAGTTGACAGTGATTCAGAGGATCGTAAGTCAAATCATAGTCAGAAATATGGAAATAGCCCTGAGTTAAAGGAGAAACCTGACAATCAAAATCCACCAGAGGACATCTCAGGGGGCAGAGCAAAAGTCAAAGTTAAAAGCATTGATGGATCCTATGAGCCATCTGACAATGACAGTGAGCCAGAGGGAGAGTATAGCTTCACAGAAGACCAGAAACGAGCCATGATGGAGCTGATGGTCCAAAAACATGAGGAGGGTGATATAATCGGTAAATTTTCTTTCGTTAACCATAATTTATCAGTCTGTTTATCAAGAAACAAATAGGGGCATTAAGATTTTATCTTGTTATTGAAGAGTTTAAAATCATTTTTATATGGGACAATTTTAATTTTGATTTCGTATTATAACTTATTTATAACATTTAACTTTTTTTTTTTTTTTGGCTAACTTGTTTTTGTTTTAAATTGTGTAGTTTGTTCAAATAGTCAATTTTTACCAAGCTTTTCTAAATAGCTTAATGTGTTAAGTCTTAAATTGTTGTTTGTTGAGTTAGTTGTAATTAATTAAATAATTAACTGCTTAATCCATTACAAAAAGAAAAAAAAATTATGTCTTTGGTTTGCTTTTTTTATATAAAAAAATATCTTTTTATGTAATTATATTACTATAGAAAAAAAAGTAACCATTGAAATATTTTTGGTTGATTTTGAGTTTAGATGAAGATCCTCCTGAGTATAATGTGAAAGGTAGACTATTAATATTGAATGCTGAGTTGGCAAATGATCCAATACCCGATGAGGGTCAGCGTGAAACCAGAGTGGGATTCAAGCCTGAGATTGTTGACCTAGTAGCTCCTCCCCCATCCTACTTGAGTGATGATGAAGAGTCTCAGCCAAACAGTGCCAGGGGAGATAAACCCCTGCCATCTCCAGACACAGAAGATCAGAAAGACCATGTGACAAAAGAGGAGACTGCTAAAGCACCTACTGCCGACCAATATGTGGTAGAACGAGATGGAAATTTTACAGTTCTCAGCTCTAAAGAGTTGACGCCTGCAGAATATGAACTGTATGCTAAACCAAATAAGAATGAAGACGATAAAAATGCTAGGGAGCATTCAGACTCTAATAAGAAATCTAGGAATGCAACAGCAATTAGCCATGACCACTCCAGCAGCACAGCTGTGGTCCCTAAGCCCCCTAGCAGACCTCGTCCTAATACAGCAGCCCCTACAACAAGAAGGAAAACCGTACAGTCTACAAGGCCAAAGTCAGCAGCTCAGAACTTTAATAATAGTGATTATAATTCGCCTTATGCATTGTCCAAGGAGCAGAAAGAGCAGGTCAAAAAAGAAGCTATGAGATTAGAAGAAGAGAGGCATGAAAAAGAAAAGAGGAGAAAGGAAGAGGAAGAAGACAAACAAAAAGAGAACATGAGCGCCTACGATGCTTGGATACAAAAGAAGGAGGAAGTAAATAGAAAGAAGAAACCAGAGAAGAAAGATGATAACGTAAGTTACACAATTTTGTTAACATTAATTTGTTCTAGAGGTTGCTCACAATTTTCTTCATTTATTTCTCTTTTTTTTTTTAATCTAAAAGATTGTTTAGTCACTTTCTAACTGTTCAGAGACTAGCTATTAATATTGAAGTTTGATGCTAACAAATTGTTTTTATAGTTTCCGCAGTTTGAAATAACAATTCTGTTCAAACATTTGAGTGCTATACCAGTGAAATAAAAGAGTGATCTTTCCTTTACTTCTTGCTTGCGTGTCCAAACTCTTGAGCCATGCAGAGACTTAAGTCATTATTACAAGTGTAAATCCTATCTAGTGAAAGCAAGAGTGATGGGGCAAAACGTTTTGAAATAAGTTTAAAAAATAGATTTTAAATTTCCTCTGGTATACTCTACCACTGTTACTCTTATTTCATTCTTTTTCAAATAATACTTCAATATTAGATTGAACATTAACTTTTAACCAATTGGCTTGCAAAAAAACAATAAATGATATGTTGTTAATCAAAATAAAACAAGGAGTTTCGAGTGATGTCAAAGCTCTATATTTTTTTACATTTTAACAATTTACAGATATAACATTTAGCTCTTGAGGGTTTATGGGCACAACATGACATAAATTGTGTCCATGTGCCGATAACCCAAAATATCATATATCACAAAGCTTATATCAAGTCACTCTGTCTGTCTGGTAAAACGTTTGTACACGTTTATTTCTCTGACACCCAATCTCAGATCAAGATGAAATTTTGTGCAATTATTTCTTTTGCCTGACAACACAGGAATCAATATAAAAAAAATTAACCAAAAGTTAATTAACTATTGGTAATTAATTATTTTGTATTTTTTATGTTTTTCATGTTAATGTTTTTGTCATTTAGTGGACCTCACTACATAATGTAATGCTTAATGACACTGCTTACAAATGTGTTTCAGAATTAACTGATGTAATAAAATATGAAATTGTTGATGGTTGTTTATGTATTTACACAATATTTTGAAGAAAAAAAAAAGCTATATCTTTTCTTCATATATTTTCCTGTCATATTTTACTCCTGTAATTATTGAAAACTACATTCCTGTGAAACTCAATTTTAAACTAACAACAATTTGAATGAACTTTTTCTTATTCCATGATTTAAAAAAAAAATAACTAGATGGCAAAAGGGGAGGAGTCAGAGACCAGCCTAAGTGAAAGTATTCTTTCATTTGAAGTGATCTACCCTTATTTGTACCAGCAGTCCTCGGTATTGTAACACTAAGAAATTTATTTAATGGGCTTTAGTTGTCTTTTTTTTTTTCCCATAATGATTATGAAATCTAATACCTTCTTCTGACCACATGCAATTGCCTAGTACAATTACTAGTAGTCTGCACAAAGCTTAGTCGCACATGTAGTACCTTTTAATGCTAATTAATTATTTTTTAAAATTATTTTAGACTGGGATCTATAGAAAATTTTAGAAGTGAAAAACAGTTGAAAACAGAACTTGATATTGCTTTTTTCTCCTGTTTTGATTTGGATAGAATTCAGTTTATGAATGTGCTATTGTACAGTTTCATTCATAGTCTACATAGTACCGTCTTGTAAGACATCAATGTTATAGTTTTAATTTTTCTAAATTTATATTTTTATGTTTGTAGAGTTTCATGATAGGTAGAAAAGGAACTATATCTGATGTTGCAATACATGAGGGCAGATGATGTAAAGCTCATCTGCTTCTATGGCCAACAGTTAACAAGGGCCTCATGTTGGCCATCACAACAACAACCAACTCCCTTTACTTCCCCATCAGAGTTGGTTGGACTCAGTGCCATCATTAAACATCCTGAATTTCAAAAGACCAATCTTCTCCAGGAATTAAACTTGTGACCCCTTGGTTCTGAAGTTAAAGATTTACCACTCTGCACCATGCCCCTAGACATTTATGGTAGCTTTTGAAAGATTATTACTTTTAATTTATTAACACTTGTGAGAATTGAATCGCGCAGTTGCCATGTGTTTCTTCATTATGTTTGGTACCTTTTCAAATGAGCACAGTCTATACAGAAAAAAAACAATTACAATTATTGTTTGCTAACGAAAAATTCATATTCTCATAATTTACACTGAGATCAAACTAATATAGAAATTATACCTTTTCAATGTTGAAATATGACATATTATTACATTTCTTAATGACTTGCTTAATGTTTGGGTCAAAAGATTCTGTAAACCAAATTCGTAAAAATAAAAAAAAAATAAAAAAAGATTCATATCAATTCTTTTGAGAATAGAGCTTTCAAAAGGTGAGACACAAGTTGCTTCTTCTACTACTAAAAATAATATTCTATATTCTAAATATTTGATAATTCAATACTTCACTCCCTGAATAATTGCTTTTTCCTGCTTTTCTTACTTAGGTGTTGTTGTTATTTATCTACTTGTAGAAGTTTTAGCCTCAATAGATTTTTTTTTTATATTGCTTTAAATTTAGTCTTTTTGTTTTGGTGAAAGTACATAGTATTTTCCCTACAATTGTTATTCTTTAAGTACAGATTGTACAACCTAGTAAGGTGGCATGACTTTGAATGCTCTACAACACTTTGCTATTCTTATTTCAGCAAACCTTACATCTTATTGTTGTCATTATTCTGTTTGATTTTACTCTTATTGTAATTTTGTAACAAAAGTTGCTTTTAATATTGTCCTGATACAAAATCTAATCAACTACTTGCATTGATAGGATTATCTTCTGATATCTGCTTTGCTAAAAAGAAAAGGTTTCATTCCTCATTGTTCAATATATTTTTTTAAACTGAAGACAGCAAACTAGCTCGCCATAAGATTTAAGGATTCTTTAGTTTATAAATGTTATTAAGATGCACAATGGACACCCTGTCTGCTGCTGCCCTGCAGGTTGTTTAGGCTGTGGCATAATAATCTTCATTTCTCGTCTACAACTTTAAAAAGCAAACAAAGTCCAAATAAAATCTAATTGCCCGTATACCCAGACAGAAAAAGGTTTGTTTGTGGAAACTAATTTATAAGCTAATTCCTTCATTTTATGCTGTAGAAATGACTGAGACACTTCTCCCCCCAACTATGAGACTGTCTTGTTTGAACAAATCATTGCTAAAAGTGGTGGTCTCGAACACCAGAAAAATATTGTGGATAAACAAAAATACATGGAAAAAAAGGTTGAAAAAAACTAATTATTTACTAGCATAACTCTTTACAATACTAACACTTGCTGATATCAATTAAATATCCTAACATCGTACTGTAAGAGTTAAAGTTCATATGAACCTATTGTCAAACAAGTGATTTAGTTTCAATGTCCTTGTCCCCAATCACCAATCAAACAAGTGATTTAGTTTCAATGTCCTTGTCCCCAATCAAACAAGTGATTTAGTTTCAATGTCCTTGTCCCCAACCAAACAAGTGATTTAGTTTCAATGTCCTCGTCCCCAATCAAACAAGTGATTTAGTTTCAATGTCCTTGTCCCCAATCAAACAAGTGATTTAGTTTCAATGTCCTCGTCCCCAATCAAACAAGTGATTTAGTTTCAATGTCCTTGTCCCCAATCAAACAAGTGATTTAGTTTCAATGTCCTTGTTTCCAATGTCTCCTGTACTTGGCTATTTTTGTTATTTTTGTCATATTTTTATGCTCTGCTTTTTAAAAATAGTTTTTCGTTGCTTTATATTCCTGATGTTACAGCTTACAGATGGATTAACTCAAATCATTTAAATAAATAATTCAATTTAATTATACCTTGTGTCAGCTGATGACTGCCAACAATTTTAGTAGTACAACTGCATGCATGCTATGCTCATTCTTTTTTCAATAAATACACTATAAAATTAATCTTTGCTTTATTAATCTAAAAAAAAGTTTTTTATTGTTTTTGTTTTTTTTGTAAACCTTTGCATTATAATAATGTTTTATAATCTATAGATTTTTATTTAAGGGGGATGTATATTATACCCAAGTATTTACTGCAATTATAGTATATGTATTATTAGGATATTGTATTATATTACTATATTTATTTAACATTACTTAAGTCATTTAGTATTCCATTTTTTATATGTTGTGAGACTGAGGACATAAGCTAATGATCTAACTTGTAATTGACTGCCTATTATGTAGAAATGTAATATTTTTAATCATTACAACCATTAATTGAACCTATGCATATGAAACAAGCAATGAAATTTTTTTTTTACAGGCTACTGTACAATTTATTTTTTTAGGAGAATATTTTTATTAATGTTAAATAACATACATTTGATTTCTGACTTATAGTTGACTTCTTGAAAACAAGCTTAGTGTAAGATACAAGTTTTATTCAATGGCTCTGACTTTGTTCTTCAGAAAGAGGCAGCTGCTGCAGCCTACCAGAGCTGGCTTAAAGACAAGCGTTCACAGGGAAAGAAAGAGAAGTTGCTGAGAAGAAGACAGCAGCAGGAACGCAATGAAGACATTGTCATCCACACGCCAGAGGACTGCGATAAGGCATTCAGAGAGTAAGTTTTATACTACACCTGTATTTTGGCATCAGGCTAGAACATAGAAGTAAGATTGTTAACAAAATATCAATAGGTTTACATCCTAAGATACTGACCATCTAAGATTAAAGGAGGCGCAGTGGCTGAGTGGTAAAGCTCTTGGTCTCTGAACCGGGGGTCCTGGGTTGGAATCCTGGTGAAGACTGGCATTTTTAATTTTGGGACAAGTTGCAAAGGAAAAGGATTCTCTTGAGTGGTTCTCGGACTAGTGGCAAGACTGAAGGCACACCTTCCCTTATTCTTTCTGTGTACCACATCAGCAGTGTGGATGTCCGACGTAAAATGACCCACCAGATGAATGGAGTTGTGAAGAGTTGTTGGGGCTCTCTTGTATCCTTGAAACTGCGATGGCACCCCAATGAGGGTTTTGTTTTATTCTTTATTGGCCTGATTGTCTCCTCTAATGACTGTTTCCACCCAGCACCAATTTAAGGCTGAGAAGCAGTGCCCTCACTTGTGCCAATTTCCATTCTAGCATGTTTGCAAACAAAACCTTATGTCAGTTTTCTAGCATTGTTGCATCATCAGTTTCTTTCCTCTAAACAAACATTTACAGTCATAATCTAATATACAAAGAAGAATGTAATAAGTATGTTTGTATGCATGCCCAATCTTGATAAAAATTGGCATAAATGTTCTTTAGATCATGGCGGAGACTGTAGTGTATGTTAAATATCCCTACCACAACCGGAAGACCATAAACATTGAAAATTCCTAAATTAATCTCTATTAAAGAATGAAACTTTCTAACAAATCGAGTAAATCACAGCACTTTACATTAAATATCAATATGTCGGCTAAACTGATAAACCCATTTTCACACTCTACTTTCATTTTGATGGCAAATGTTAAAGGAACACTCGCCATGTTTGACATCAATCTAAATCCAATCCACTAGATCAGAAAAAAAAACAAATGTAGGCCTACAGGTCTCGGGTTATATCCAGCTAGTAAATTTTGTAGATATCTTAATCTACTTACCCTTACAGTACTTGTTCACATAAAATATTGTAGTTCTTTTCTTGAAACTTTAGTAGATATGTCATGTTTTTTGGGGGGGGGGTTTTTGTTAATTTTTTTTACTTAAGTTACTTTATTGACTCTTGGACAATAATTCTTTGTCTACTTTTGTTGTACAATGTTTTACATTCTTCATGTTTGTTCCTAGATGGCTGAAGAAGAAAAACTTAGAAATGAAGAAACAGAATGCATCTGAAAAACAAAAATACAAGTTTTATAAACTTTACCTAAAAAGATCCAGGAGATCATATGCCTTATTGAAAGCCCTTAAAGAAGTTCAGAGTAGTCCATATTTAGATTATTATGGTTACAGATGCTAGCATATTCTACATTACAAAAACAATATTTTGACTGCATGAGAAAATTGAGCATAGATCAATCAACATTTTTGTTTCAAGTTTTAAACACTTAGTTTTATCCTTAGGCTGGAGAGAGGTATTTGCACAGCTACATTGACAGTCATATCTTATTAAGATCTTCTGCATCTTATTATCATTTTCACACCATCTGCCCTGGATGAGCCCTGAGAGTTAAATTGCTCTCCAAAATAAATTGGTACAATCAAAACAAACCATCAAGTTCAATAGAATGAAGTGTGACTAAATATCAATGAAAAATAGGATTTTAGAAAAACAGAACAAATGTCATGTAAATAGTCAAAATCTGTCTCAAAATTTTTATTAGAGTTTGTAAATAACATAAAATACAATCTTTATTTCTTGCAGCTATTCAGAAATTTATTTCGTAATTCGAAACACTGAAGACATATACAAATAATATTTTTCAATATTTATAGATAATTGATAATCAATATTTTTCTTAAAGTAATTTTTACATAATCGTAATCAAGATATTTTTCTTTTGATTTATATACCATTTAATTTATTTGGACTCTATTGAAACAAATAAAATTATAGATTTTAATTAGATTTTAATAATAGATAGCAATTATTATTATTCTACGCTGTCAATCATTATTATTCTACGCTGTGCAGATATTTTGATAACATTCTGAACATGAAATGAAATAAAATGAAATTTTGTGGTTAATTAAAAGAGCACAAAATTATTGGTTTATATCCAGATGGAGATAATACTTTTGATTTGAAACTTGGGGAAAAGCCTTTTTCTTTTTCTTTTTCCTTCGTATTAATTGAATATGGCACAAGTGTTTAATCCTAACACTGGTCATACTATATCTTTGTAACACTTGTCTAAGAGACAGTAGACAATTTTTAATAATAGTCTTACAGTATTCTAAGTCTATAACATTAAAAAAAAATATTTCAATGAATAGAAATGAAGATCAAAAGATTATCATTGTTCTTTAAACCACTGTTTTGTTATACACTAATACTATAATACTTTTATAGTACTAGTGTACTAGGGGTTTATATAATTTTGGCATTCTGGTAACATTGATGTATTATCAGTATAAGTTTTGGTAAAATGTTGGTATAATATTGACATTAAGAAATGTATGAAGATATTTGTTTCTAAGCCAATCTCAGACTGTGATACAGAAAGACTTATGATTTTATATGTCTTGTATATTTTTTTACCTATAACTTATTTAACCTTGTTCTACAATAATATAAGACTCTCAAATAATGGATGTCCACATAATCATTATAGTCAAAGGAGACCTTTCAAAACATTGTTACTAAAATGTTAAGAAAAAAAACAAAAGAATAAAATTTGTTACCAAACACCTTTTGTTCTATTGTACCTTTACTTTTTAATATCCAGGTAATTATTTATTTATTTTATAGCTAGCTTTTAATAGTGTATTGAAATTTACTTGACAAAAAAATATTGCATGCATTTTTTTTATTTGCAAAACTTGTTTTATTATTTGTATGCTTATACTTATTTTATATTACATATATGTTGTTGTTTTTTTCAACTTAGCATTTATAAAATAACTACAGATCAGGGCTGAGATTGGAATTAGTAGAATATGCAATTACAGGTTTTGAGATAGATATGAAAGCAAGATCATAGTCAATAGGAAGCAAGATTATAGTCAATAAGAAGTGATTCAATATCTATTGAATGTATGAGAAGATTATAAATAAATTACATTTAAGATACTTCAAAGTTAATACATCAACCAGAGTGTGTTCTCAACATTTTTTGTAATATTAATATTAACAAATGAAATATAGTGTTCCATTGAAAGTGTTTTTTTTTCTTCCTTTTTCAAACAACAAATATGAATCAATTAATTATTACCTGCACCTCTGAAGTATATTATGATGTTTAGAAGACAACTTGCCAAAAATCTCTTGCCTCTAATAGTAGTTTTCACCTAATGATATTCTCAACCCTGACTTCTGCTTACTAATTGCTGTGATATTTGGTCTTGAGTTGGATTAATTATTTATTTTTTTTTGTTTTTTTTTTATTGTGTGATTTGTTCAAATAAAATTCAATATTTGGCATTTCTGATCCTCTGCACCATTGAAGCTAGGACTTCTTAGCATTCAGAGAGCCAACTTACAATAGTCAAATGTATTAAGTCGTAGATTCAATAAGTTGTAGTACTGCTCTATAAAATAAAAACAAAAAAAGAAAATAATGTGTTATTAAAAACCATTCTTGATAGTAGCTATAAAACATGCTCTGAATGTTTTCAAATACTGTTTTCACATATTGTAAGCCTGTAACAAAATGAAATGTTCAAAGATGAGAAAAACTCATTCGTTAGCAAGAAGTTTGTTGGACGTTTGTAAATGTTTAATTATACAAAATGTAAGCTTAAGGCGCTGTGATAACATTACAAACATAAACACAAGAGCTAAAATGACAAACTAATCTAAGATAGTTTTAAAGAGAGGTTTTAAGGTTCTTTAATGTAGTGTAGCATGTTGTCTGAGATCAATGGGAAGTGAGTTCTAAACCTTTGTTTCAAATGTTCCTTCAAAGTTGAGGATAATTTACTTCCTAGTCCAGGACGATGGTGATGACAGGCTATGAATTATCAAGAAATGCTGAAGACAATCTAGCACACATACCAGCTCTCATTATTTCTCCATGTTTCCTGCCCTTCTTACATTCACACCCAGTGTAGACCCATCCTTGTTCTTACATTCACACCCAGTGTAGACCCATCCTTGTTCTTACATTCACACCCAGTGTAGACCCATCCTTGTTCTTACATTCACACCCAGTGTAGACTCATCCTTGTTCTTACATTCACACCCAGTGTAGACCCATCCTTGTTCTTACATTCACACCCAGTGTAGACCCATCCTTGTTCTTACATTCACACCCAGTGTAGACCCATCCTTGTTCTTACATTCACACCCAGTGTAGACCCATCCTTGTTCTTACATTCACACCCAGTGTAGACCCATCCTTGTTCTTACATTCACACCCAGTGTAGACCCATCCTTGTTTTTACATTCACACCCAGTGTAGACCCATCCTTGTTCTTACATTCACACCCAGTGTAGACCCATCCTTGTTCTTACATTCACACCCAGTGTAGACCCATCCTTGTTCTTACATTCACACCCAGTGTAGACCCATCCTTGTTCTTACATTCACACCCAGTGTAGACCCATCCTTGTTCTTACATTCACACCCAGTGTAGACACATCCTTGTTCTTACATTCACACCCAGTGTAGACCCATCCTTGTTCTTACATTCACACCCAGTGTAGACTCATCCTTGTTCTTACATTCACACCCAGTGTAGACCCATCCTTGTTCTTACATTCACACCCAGTGTAGACCCATCCTTGTTCTTACATTCACACCCAGTGTAGACCCATCCTTGTTCTTACATTCACACCCAGTGTAGACCCATCCTTGTTCTTACATTCACACCCAGTGTAGACCCATCCTTGTTCTTACATTCACACCCAGTGTAGACCCATCCTTGTTCTTACATTCACACCCAGTGTAGACCCATCCTTGTTCTTACATTCACACCCAGTGTAGACCCATCCTTGTTCTTACATTCACACCCAGTGTAGACCCATCCTTGTTCTTACATTCACACCCATTGTAGACCCATCCTTGTTCTTACATTCACACCCAGTGTAGACCCATCCTTGTTCTTACATTCACACCCAGTGTAGACCCATCCTTGTTCTTACATTCACACCCAGTGTAGACCCATCCTTGTTCTTACATTCACACCCAGTGTAGACCCATCCTTGTTCTTACATTCACACCCAGTGTAGACCCATCCTTGTTCTTACATTCACACCCAGTGTAGACCCATCCTTGTTCTTACATTCACACCCAGTGTAGACCCATCCTTGTTCTTACATTCACACCCAGTGTAGACCCATCCTTGTTCTTACATTCACACCCAGTGTAGACCCATCCTTGTTCTTACATTCACACCCAGTGTAGACTCATCCTTGTTCTTACATTCACACCCAGTGTAGACTCATCCTTGTTCTTACATTCACACCCAGTGTAGACTCATCCTTGTTCTTACATTCACACCCAGTGTAGACCCATCCTTGTTCTTACATTCACACCCAGTGTAGACCCATCCTTGTTCTTACATTCACACCCAGTGTAGACCCATCCTTGTTCTTACATTCACACCCAGTGTAGACCCATTCTTGTTCTGACATTCACACCCAGTGTAGACCCATCCTTGTTCTTACATTCACACCCAGTGTAGACCCATCCTTGTTCTTACATTCACACCCAGTGTAGACCCATCCTTGTTCTTATCTATTTAGCCTGCTTCCTTTTTTATTGATTATTTTTCTTGCCTGATCCTTCAGTCCTTTTTTAAAATGGCCATATTACCTGAGGTCAGGAGGCCTTATCATCTATTTGATTTTGCTGCAAACTTCTTTAAGATGGTTTTCAAGGAGATTACATAGATTAAACTTATTCTTTAACTGGGGCTGGTAATGTTTATGATCTTGCATATCTAAAGCTATTAAATATATATATTATAAAATACTTTCCAATGTTAAGTTATTAGTGCTTCTATGAAGTGATGAAAAAATTTATCCAGTCCAGCAGACAATGACTTTGCATTAGGTGTGACAAAAGATTTAGGTCACAGCTGGGTCAGCATCACTCTCTTGCCTGGGCTAGCCAGAAAAACCAGTGACTTGGCAGAATTTAAGTCATTGGTTAATATGCATGACTAAATGCATGACGCGTAGGACGTAATCATCTTCTTTTTTGAAGTAACGTCTGTATTATATAAGATAAGATAAGATAAGATAAATCGTCTAATTCAAAGAGAAGCCATTTCACAGATAAACACAAATTTCCATAAGGTTTAAGATTAATGGGACCCAATTTGACAAAATACTTGCTTTCTCCTATAAGATTCATGAAAGGTGACCTTCACAGTCTAGGCTAGTTCCCATTAATCCATAAGATAAATATGGTACTCCAAGGTAGTAGACTTGAAATGTCCCATATATAGCTACACAAGCATGGGCAAATAAAGCAAACTAAAAAAAAATGTCAGCAAGTTTGAATTAGATCTAGATATGCCACACTGTAACTGAACAGTCTGAGACAAAACAATGCATTGGTCTCAAAACTTCATTTAGGACTAGTACAGGTATCAAATATTTTCTTCTTTTGCCACATTGGGTCTAGCCAGTGTAAAAAACAGTATGTTGACTGGTAAGGTGGGGAAGGCTTCTAAGGTATTAACATTGTTCTTTTACCTGAGAATACTATCACTTCAGACTTCCTTTAAAATAATTTTATTGGTCGAAACAAACTGAAATTCAGTTTGACTACAATTGTCCACTTCATCATTACTACTATAATACTATAGTTGCAGACATGAATAACATTCACATACCATACTAGTTAATGTACTTGTTTATGCTAATCATATAATTAAATCCTGCTTATTCCTTGCCTTTAGGCATAACTGTTTGCAAAACCCTATGATTTGGTATTTTATAAAGACCACATAAAAATAATTGCATTGTAATTATGTAGATATCACCCCATCTATATAGTACACCACACAAAAACAATATTTAAAACATTAAGATGGCTTTAAAAAAATTAATATTTCATTGCTTAAGAAATGTATGTGTATTTCCCCCATGACCACATCATTTGTTTCTTGGCATAATTCCTGTTAAGTCAGTGTCTAATTGTTGATTTAACTTTTACCATCACAAACCACACTTCTAGAAAATGAGACTCATACAAGTTGAGAGGTCAAAGAAAAATGCTTTATTAACTTTTGAAATGTATTTACACAATATGCTTGCTCTCTATGTATTGTAATCATTATCTTTGCCTTCAATTCATTAGAAACACAGGACTAATTATTGAATTATATTTTTTGTTAGCAACATAATTAAAGATAATTAAAGAGCGAATTAGTATCGATGTAATGTTAAGAGAAATCAGCTAAAAAAATGTTTGTTCTATTTATTGGGTGCTCTCTTGATAATAAAAATCATAAATAGTTATTATATTGTTTGATGGAATTAATAAATATATCCAGAAATCTATACCAAATCTACACTAAATGCTGAAGAGTTTTAAAATTTAAAACAAAAAAGGAACAAATAATTGAATAGAGTGAGAGTTTTGAAATATGGTCAATAAAATACCCAGTACTACCAAGAAAAGTAACAATACAATCAGAAACAAAAACAGAAAATAAACTAGTACATGCTTGATTGATAAAAATATCATGAACAAAGGCTTAAAGAACTTGTCCATTTATGGAAAAATTAATTGGTAATATTGCACAAGAGATTCTTGAACGAACACATAAATAACAACATAAAAAGTCTAATAAATTATTTTTTGTTTCATTTGTCTGTAATATAAACATTTCAAATAAAACATTTTCCAATATTTCAAAGTTTTAAATTACTGTTTAAGAATCAAAAAGCCATTTTTAAAGTCTCTTCAGAGTTGTCACTGAAGGAAAATAAATCTTGATATAGATTCTTAAAGTCTTTTTAAATATAACTTTAAAATAGAAGGCTCTCTTCTGAGTATACTTTAAATGTTGTACTCTCCATCCCAGAAACTGTAAATGAGGACATTGCTAAAAATGGGTAAAAATGTTAAAGGCTGTAGGAAAGACTTATTCATTTTTAAAATAGTATGTTAAAAGCAAAATTTAAAAAAGGGGGGGGGGCGACTTAGTGTATTTAGTAAATCCATGTCGTTAAATCATTTTTATCCTCTGTAGCCATCATTTCTGACAGTTTACCCACTGCACAGAGCTAATCTCTTTGATCAATAAAACATAAGATGATTTGTTCTCAGATCTAGATGAAAACAGTCTTGCAATAAAAAGACATCACCATTTAACTGTGTGAGCTCATTACTTTTACCCAATATTATGAGCATTTTTTTTTTCAATGTCAGACTTCCTGTTCTAATTAATTACAGGTCCTAACATATAAAAAATAATTTATAACCCATTAAAACTATGGTAGATTTTGGGGCCAAGGCGTAAAAGTTAATCACCGTTTGTGTGTATAAATTATTAAATTCTGGGATGTCAACATTGCACATGGAAATGGTCTACTATAGATCTTTATAAAATCAACTTGGGACACTTATATCTTCAAATCATCATACCAATTACGTGTTGCTATACTATCATTGGATAGACCTAGTTTATTAGAATTATCTATATTTTTTTTTGGCAACTTAAATTAAATGAACACAAGCTAAGACATACAGTTTAAAACACTAGGAAATTTAAACTAAAGACCTAGATATGTTAAAGCTGAGGGTTGTGGAAACTATAAAAAAAAAAAAAAATATCTTTGTCACCTTGTCATGACTAGGAACTCAATAAAGAACAATGATGTATAGACTGAGTAACAGACAAAATCATAACTTGACAAATGATATACTTATGGCACATACAAGAAATAAAAGGCTCTACAATATATACAGCAAGTCAAAGTAAATATTACTTAGAATAAAATGTCAGTGATTGTAAAGCGACCTAGTATAAAAAGGAAAGAATGTATAGTTTAGAAAAACAAACTGTCAAGGAATATGACATATAAATTAGGCAGAGAGGCAGCAAATCAAAGTCCAAGCTGACATAACATAAAATTTCCAAGCCATATTTACAATATATAAATATACCAGTACAATAGAAACTGTATAATCTCACAGAAACAAAGCCCAATAAATACAGATAAATGAAAGTAAACAATGTCATTACAATACTGAAGTAGAGTAAATAAAAAAATGATAATAATAAATATAAGAATCAAACACATTTAAATAGAAGAGTCTTTATCACAGATTGTCTCCCCATTTATGTCCAGTACTAATAGTCTCCCTTGTATAATTCAGCACTGTCCAGTTTACATCTAGTTTAATAATTTCAATGGCACAACATTGTTATAATGAAATAAGGTCATCACATTCTACAGAACAGTTTTCTACACATGACTTCCATGCCTCTGCAAGACTAAAGCTAAATCAATCAATCACTTCCTCTAGCAAAACTAATATTAAATAAATCCATTACTTCATCTAGTAAGACTAAAGCTAAATCAATCAATCACTTCCTCTAGCAAAACTAATATTAAATAAATCCATTACTTCATCTAGTAAGACTAAAGCTAAATCAATCAATCACTTCCTCTAGCAAAACTAATATTAAATAAATCCATTACTTCGTCTAGTAAGACTAAAGCTAAATCAATCAATCATCTAATCAGACATATTAAATAAATCAATCAATTCACCTAGCAAGACCAATGCAACATTAAAGCAATCAATCACTTCAAGCTAGTAAGACTAAACAATCACTTCATCTAGCATGACTAATATTAAATCAGTCCATTCATTTCATCTATCATGTCTAATGCTTCGTCAATCAATCACTTCATTTAGCAAGACTAAGGCTAAGTCTCTTAATCCCTAATACAGAAACTATCTGTCCAGGCGATAAATAAAATCATCACAGCACAGTCTGACTAAATGTAGTGTTAAACTTTAAAATTAAAACAAAAAAACATATCTAAGAAACATACTCAAATTACAGAACACAAAGAAGGGTGTTGATAGTTTCAACGTGAATGTTCTATTCAATGCTGCACACAGACATTCTAGATCAAAGCCTCAGAGAAAACTGACCTTCTGCTTCATTTACAATGGCATGGGATAGTCTCTATGACAACAAAGACTAAAAACAAACTGGACTATATTCGGACTCAAGTTTCCAACTTAATTAAGAATTATGTGTTGTTGTTTTTTTTTTCATTTTGTTTAATCTTTACAAGGGTATACTAAAAATAATGTGAACAAACTATTCATGACAAAATATACCTTACAGAAGTTTTCATACTAAATGATATAACTGAAATCAGATCATGCGTTTCTTGTCTTTTCATAAGATTCTTTTTATCACAGTTTTTAAATCATCTTCGTTCTCACTGAAAGTTTTGAATGTGAAGTAAAAAAGAAAAAACTAATTTGCACCACTATGTCAATACTTTCTCACATCACTTCTATCTTGACTTACAGAGAAGATTGTTCTCTACAAGATCTTAGATTGAAATATCTAACAGTATATGAATTACATTTTCAACAAACAGATCTATTTAATGCAAGTATACCGACAAAAAACTAAAGACAGACAATAACTAAATATTAAAAATGATAAACACAATCAATCACAAATGAGTTTCTTGTAATGACAAAGATTGATTATCTAAAAAATTCATACTAGCTACATCAAATTGAGCAGAATTGTTGAGTGTTTCTTTGGAAGGGTTCTTGAAAACAGGACTGTGTCTACTTAAAGAATGACTATCACCATCGGCACTGGGGGATGACAGTTCTTTACTGTCTGTGTCGGAAAGGGAATATCCATCCTCATTGCCTGAAGAAATGACAACACTATCTCCGAAAGAAACAGACTGTTTGTTGACTTTACCTTGTTTTAAAGCAGGGGGATATAACAAGGAAACTGGCACCTCGGCTTTCTCAGCTGAGAGCACTTCCTCTGGAGTCTCTTCTTGAAGAGCTAGGGAAGAGTAGAACAGCCTCGACTTATCTTCTTCAGATTCAAACACTTCCAGTGCATCACAGAGATTTGCAATATCACCCTGCTCGGCTGATCGCCTCATTCTAGGGACAAGTTTGTTCTTGGAAAGAAGACTGGATTCTGATTCGGCATGCATGAAAGGCCGTTTCTGAGCAGACTGACCTTTAACCTGACCATTAGCAATGTCATTGCCTTCATCTTCATTCCCTTGATGATTAATTAATGACCTACTATCACTGTCCACACTTTCACCTTCTGCATGCAAGTTGTTCTCTAAAGGGAATGAATTGAAGCGCAAGGGAAGATGGAAGGCGTTGTGTGGGTAGCCAATGCCTGCTTGGGAGTAGTACACATTAGGGTGACCATACTCATGCTGGTTCGATTCAGAAGGAGAATGCCTAGAGTAAACATCGTTGGACACCACACTATCTTTTCTGTTTTCTTCATGGTTTTCCAAGCCAGTAATAAAATGAATAGTGTTAGGCTTATGATTGGTGGGCTCGATTGCGTCATGCTCAAGGCTAGACAACTGCTGAGACATGTCAGAGGTAATTAGTTTAGAGTGAGACGGACTGACAAAGTGAGTGTGAGACGATGGCTCTAGCACTGCACTAGACTTGGAATTGTCAACCACAGCACGTGAAGGTGACGGTGACTTGCTGTTTTGCCTGATCATTTCGTTCACAACTTCAGCCTTGACACTGATGGTATTTCCAGATCTAAGTTTGACATGATAGGCATCAGGCTCATTACAAGATGAAGTTTGGCTGTCTTGGGAGTTCGAGTCGGCGCTTGTCTTTTTTGCCAACCTAGCAAGAGGAGAACTATTACCCCTCTGAGAAACACTTCTCTGAGCCCTTGGGTTAACATTAAACTCATTCTCCAGGATGGCCTCATTGGCGTTGCTCAGAGATTTCTCGGCACACTTGTGCAAAGCATGCTTGAGATTGTCTTTTCCTACGATGCTAGAGCTAGGTGAGAACACGGCCACCCCAGAAGCCATAGACAAGGTTTCTGGACTGGCCAGAGGTGCACGCACAAGCTCCTCTGTATCACTCTTAGGCAGACCAAACAATATGGAGTCATCCACCTCTTCTAAGAAAACTTCACCATTCAGGTTGCTGTCCTCAGAGCCCCTAGTGTTCTGGATGTCAGATGAGTTGATGGCATTGCTCAACAAAATATCACTAGGTGTGGCCAGAGAAGATACTGATGGATGGTTGAGCATTTCACGACGCTCTTCTTCGGTCAGAGTGTGAACAGGTTTCTCTGGTGCCACTTTCAACACAACCTGAGAGAGAATAGATTAGATGGATTAAAGCTTCATTTATTATTTTTTTTTTTCATTTAACAAAAAAAGACAGGAAATATGCGACATTAATAGACTTTACAAAAACTTTTTAGGGATTATTACTTTTTTTTTTCTTTTAGAAATGAATAAAAATAAAATGGTGGCCTAACCAACCTTTTCTAAAGCCTCTAGTACTCTATCTGCCATGTGATCATTTAACATAGTAGGAGATACAAGCACTTCATCAAAGTCTCCATTGTTAGCCCATATAGCTTGGTAGATAAAATTGGAGTCATCACAAAAACCTCTATAAAAAAACATATAATAACTATTAGAAAAGTTAAAAAGAAGCAATTATTTCTATTATTATAAACATTACATTGAAACTAAAGATACACAGAATAAAACTAATGGAATAATAGACAAAGTGTTGGAAAGGAAAAGTCTGCTTAACAAAGCAAAAAGTCGCCAATGACATGTCCACAAAAAAGAGACTAGATCAAAGTACACTCACATGTCCACAAAAAAGAGACTAGATCAAAGTACACTCACATGTCCACAAAAAAGAGACTAGATCAAAGTACACTCACATGTCCAAAAAAAGAGACTAGATCAAAGTACACTCACATGTCCACAAAAAAGAGACTAGATCAAAGTACACTCACATGTCCACAAAAAAGAGACTAGATCAAAGTACACTCACATGTCCACAAAAAAGAGACTAGATCAAAGTACACTCACATGTCCACAAAAAGAGACTAGATCAAAGTACACTCACATGTCCACAAAAAGAGACTAGATCAAAGTACACTCACATGTCCACAAAAAAGAGACTAGACCAAAGTACACTCACATGTCCACAAAAAAGAGACTAGACCAAAGTACACTAAGGAAGCTATAGCATGAAAGATGGGCTAGATAGAAAAAATTTAAAAAAATAAAACCAGGAAGTGCATTATTTTGTTGTTGTTCTAGATGTGTGTGAAACTCTGAATTATCTAAAAGTGGTTAATAGTTAACTCAAGTAAAGCTGCCTACCATTTAGGTTGAGGCCAAATTGAAATAGTTTACTGCCTATACAGACTTTAAGATGACAACTTAAAAGAAAACATATTTATTACACTTTTTGTTTAAAAGAAATACTTCTTTCATTAACCATAAAGTAAGACACTTAGTTTGACTTGATGAAGTTATTCCTTTCTCAACAACTCAGAGGCTCCTTAAAGATCCCAAAATTAAAGTCTTCAGCATGATTAAAACCCAGGACCCCAATTTGGAAGCAAAATGCTTTACCACTCAGCCACTGCACCTTCCCTTGACAGGAAATTTGTACAGAACTTCTCAAAGGGTGTACAGCAACTTGTAACTAGTTTTTACTTCATATAATTTTCTCTTATGAAAGAATGTCTGTAAAAAGATTTAGATTTGTTTATTTCAAGAACAAGAGTTACCGAGTCTTCTTGTCAGTAAGATGGCTCCTCACCACATGGATCATCTGACCTGGTGGGTACAGTGGTAAGTGGGCAGAGAGACCAATGGCAGAGTTGCTGGGATGGGCAGTCACATCACGGGACAACATTTCCTTGGTTGTGCTGCTTTCAGAATGCTGCTTACAACACATCAAGCCTTCAGTGATAATCTTCCACTAGTAAACAAAAATAAGGAAGAAATATAGCAAGAGGGTCATGGGTTGAATGTTTAATTTAGTATATAAAATAACACTTTGAAGTAAATGACTTTTAAAGAGCTGAAGTTTGAATAGAGATGACCAGAGCGATTTATATTTAGGTCTAACAATATTGCATCAGAAAGGGAAGACAATGGAGTTGAATCAATATGAGATTCACAGAAGACACTGATAAATACATTTTGACATAGAAGAAAGTTTTACATCTAAAATTCTATGGCCAAATTACAAGGGCTCACAAAGACATTCAATTCCTTCAAGGGACAGTACCAGGAAAAAGAAAAAGAGGCAGACAGAGATAGCGATTGGAAGACAACATAAAGGAATGGACAGGCTTGCCAATGAGGGAGATTCTGTCCAAGGCAACAGACATAGAGAAATGGAGTGTGTGCCCCAATGGTCCAACAGACTAAGGGATAGGTGAAAATTTCTGTTCATGTGGTAGTTTAAGGCTGTCTGACTACATTTAAACAAATGTGTGGATCTACCTTAGACTCTGAACTGTTTTTGATTTGATTTAAAATATCAGCTCTTAACATTTCCAGTTGAGGCAAACCAATTCTGTCAATGATGAAAACAAACATTGTAATAAACAAAATAATCAAAAAACATAATATCCTTATGATATAAATGATTTTCTCTTAAGTGTAAGATATTACTACAAAAATATTGAAGCAGTATCATTTAAATAACCTTTTTTTTTTAATTTCACATTAGTTTTAAAAATTATTTAATTTAATCTTCAGGAATACAAACATTCATATATGTTTTAAAACAGGGATTTTTGTTTAAGCTAGCTAAGAGTGTTTAAATCAAACCATGCCAAGTGATTGGTCATCTAATAGTGAAATAAGTATGACTAGTGGTGCATACCTAGGCACACAATCTTTGCCAACAACAACAGAGGTAATAAATGACTTGGTTTCTTCAACACATGGTAGCCTTCAACAACAAGAATAGATTTGATATTTAGAGGTTTTACTTTCATTTAATGGTCTGTACATTTAAAGTATGAGACACTACACACATAAATAAGCCAGTCACTTGGTGAATGTCAAATTTAAGTTAACTATTAGTGTAAACAAAATAATAGTAATGAGAAATTTGTACAAAATAGACAGCTTAATTAGTGGCCTCCAAAACTTTATTAGCTTGACGACTAAATATTCAACAATTGCCGCAAAGCCCATCACATCAAATCAAAGAAAATATTGTCTGGTGGAAACGATCCTTTATAGCTTTATAATGCACAGTGTTTAGAGTGGGCGGGATGGTACTATTTCTAGGCTTGATATGGCTGATGATAACCACTCTTGTCATCCAGGGGATTGAAGGCTTTGCACTACAGTTATGTGACTCCTCATTTGAGACACCCATGCCAAGACACACTGGACAAACAATTCCAACTTGAGCTTGCTTCAATTATCTTCATTTTCTTCTCTAGCTCTTTCTTTTGATAAGGCTGGGTTTTTTTTTGCACTTAGTGATTTTTGTCAGTTTTGACAGCATGGAGCCACAATGCTCTATCACATTCAACTCTCAACTGGCAGGATCCAAGCTGAACTACCTCAGGGACGCTTTGAAGGTGTTCCTGTTTCAGGCTAGGAACAAGAGTTTGAGCACCACTGTCTTAAAATTGATCATGTTTGATAAATTATCAAATTTAATTGGAAAAAAATAATTAAAAAAAACCCCTTAAATTTGGATCTTCACCAAGAAACTGATTTGTCGGAGGAAGACAAGCTGTAAACACTTGTCTTCTCCAAAGAAATATTGTGTGACTAATTTTATTAAGTACAAGATAAAAATGGCTTAACGAAGAAAAAACTAAACTGAAATATATTCTCACGTTAACAAACCACCGGGAGGACTGTAAGCATAGCAGTGAAGGTTTGGATAATCAGCATGTAGGAGAATGGCTAAGATGGCAGCAGTTCCAGCACCAAGTGAATGTCCTACCAGCACCAGGTCATACTTAGAAGTATCTCTTTCCTACACAGACAGAAGAGACAAATCCACTCACAACAAGCAGGAAAATAACAACGAATCTTTTGAATCGGTTCAAAGTATATAATAAAATATTTTTTTATAGTTCTTTAAAACTATTACAAAAAACTCATACGATGGTAGCCCACAAAGTATTTATTTAGTCATGGTATTCTTTACAAGATATTTTAATGACTATAAACAGATGAAATAAATATGAATTCAAAGTAAAAGTTTAAGCTTTTCTTTTGATCTTACACTGTAGAAGTTTCTTTGAAAAAATGGGAATGAATGTTCCTTATCTACAAAATGTATATTTTTAATGTTTTAAATTAGAGATGAATTCTCTACATTATATTAATAATAGTAAGATATTCTTCATTAAAATAAAATATTAAAAACACTGGATTCCTTATTTCACATAATTTTGTAATAATATAAAATTAGCTTTACTAAGTGGGCGATCATCATGAATAGTGTGTGTACATAAAAATATATATAATACCTTTTTGTTTGTTCATTTATGTTAATACTGCAACTTTATTTCTAATTTTGGATGACACTGAAACTAGTTATAGGGGATTGTCATTAATGGAGATAAATCTATAAATAGCTAGACTTGTGGTGTATCTGGTGTACTGATTGGCTTTGTACAAATCTATAAATAGCTAGACTTGTGGTGTATCTAGTGTACTGATTGGCTTTGTACAAATCTATAAATAGCTAGACTTGTGGTGTATCTGGTGTACTGATTAGCTTTGTACAAATCTATAAATAGCTAGACTTGTAATGTATCTGGTGTACTAATTAGCTTTGTATTACAAAAGCATATAGTAAATTTGAGTGCACATTTTAGACTACTAGAATTCAATTTCTCAATTCTTCTGCGTTGAAAACAAAGTCATTTGTATTCTTTAGTAAGTAAAGTGGGATCTTTCAATAAGATCTTGGACTTCATTTTGTCTACTTATGTCTAAATCAATCTCTTTTTATTTCTTCTGTTTTTCTTTACATTTCATTATATCCCCCGTTATGTTTCCCTATTAAGTTTTTGTTTTCTCTTTTGAAAGTCATTCAGATGTCAAAAAGGCAAAGTCTAAACAAAGAGTCCATTAACTTCATTATGAGAACACTCAATTCTGATAGCTAGAAGTTCAATATATAAAGATTGTAAATGAACTATATTCATAGTCTGGGAACGGAAATGTGGATTCAGTAAATAACACTCGACATTTTTGGGGAATAAATGGTTAAGAACAAATTACAAAGCAAATTAGTATTAGATGATCAAAAAAATGACAAAAACTTCAGATGACAACTGATATAATGACAACTGATATAAATAAACATACACTATTTTTTAAATAACTACCCCTTCTCAATACGTGTTAGCAGAAATTGCAATAAAAATAAACAACTTTATTTTCACATTGACACTCTAAACAATTCTATAACAGTACATTTTCTAAACACAAATTAGTGGATACCAACAACATTTCTTTTCTCTGAGTGGTGAACAGGTAATGGAATATTTAAAGCTGTGTAGACATTTAACAAGGACGAGGCATACAAAGAACAACATGTTATTTCATGGTCTAAATACTAAGGCTGCATAACAAACAGTTACATATTACATATTAAAGCCTTTAATAAATATCAAGATTTTAGTCGGGTTGCTAAATAATTCATAAGTATGTTTACAAGTATTTTTAACACATTTGAAATAAAGTTTCTGTTAAAAAAAAATAGGGATGATATTAAATGAAATAACAGAAAACATAAAAGATAGGGGAAAAAAATTAAATACCCAGAATCAATCTTTAAAAAAAATTTTTGTTTAAATATTTGTAAATGATTCAAATTTAAACATGATCTCATCTATTAAAATGTAACACTTTCAACATTTCAAAGAACTCTAAAATCATCTCTAAATTGTATATTCCTTCCAATCAGATATAGGTGGATAAGGTATGCTTTTAACAAGGGGAGATTGACATATATAATAAAATATTACCGCTCTCAGCCAGTCTGAGCTTTTAGTCAAAGCCTAAGAAAGGAGGAGTTAATTTTAGTATCAATCAACTTAAGAGAGTCATGAGCTAAACATGGGCACATCACAAACATAATATTTCTAAAATCAGACAAACTATACAGTAAAAAGATCATTGCAATTAAACTAGTTGATTGGCCATGACATGTAGTATCAGACTACACTAAGAGATACTTAGTATCCTAGAGGAGAAAGACTACCAGTAAGAATGTAAACGATGAGTTCACAACTTAGAATCAAGAAATAAAAATTCCATTTCCCGACAAAATAAGTAAAACAAATCACATTCCAGGCAAGTGATTTTATACTTTTAGACATGTCTGAAATATTTATTATTATTATATAAAAAAAAGTCCAAATAATTATAATTAAGATTAATCACTTTAAAAAAAAAACAAGAGAGAAAGTTTGGAGGATGAGCCAGAAAGTGCATTATTTACCTTTAAAATAACATTTAAAAAGAATTAAACACATTGAGAATAATTGTAGATCTAAATTTGTACCAGACTGCAACTAAATGCTGAAAGTCATACATAGACATGTCCACTATTTGGCTATCATCTATTATTTACAAAGAGACAATATTGAACCTCTCTGGAAGATTTGACTTAGTAAAACAATACTCAATACAAAGCTCTAGTAGCCCAGGCTAAACCATGTCGCTATCTATCATTGATTACCTCATCTCTTTCCCAGGCTAACTGTAGTATTCCATCCTCAACTAACTTCTTCTTGATATAAACTGCAGCTTGAATCATACCCTGGATCAAAGAGAAATGTATTTTACTGACAGCAAAAACATACATGATGAAGATAATTATTATATGTGTTGAGTTTATAATCCAGGTCTTTTAGCCCAGTTACCTACTTTATGTCCTTGCCAGTCATCTTTAGGGGAAGCCAGTGGTAATGTTTCAGGCTCAGCCTGCAGATCTGTCAAAACATCCTACACCAAAAAGCAAAGCCATAAAAATGCACAGTTTACTTATTGCATAAAAACTGTATTATAGTTGTTAGGGTTTGGTTGAGGGTAGGTGGCTACATATGTATGTAAATTTCACCTCAGACAAGAGACCTATGCAGGATAAGGTTGAGAAGGAAGGTTTGTGATTTAAAACAAATAAGAAAATAAAGATACTTTTAAGACTCGATGAGAAAATATAATTTGTTTAACGACAAGAAAATAAGAAAGTTTCTGATTATCACAAAAGAAAGAAAGAAAGCAAGTATATTTGTAAAAGGAAACTGAAAGATTTTATATTAAAAGTATCTTTGTTAAAAATCATCAGAAACATGCATTTTGTAGATTTAATTCATTTTTTGTACAATCAATAAACTGCAAAGAATCATTTTTTAATCTATTGTAATAACATTACTTCAAAGAAAATTACAATATAAAATAGATCAAGTGAAACATATACTGAAAGAGAACTAGAATCCAGTACCTGAAGTGACAATGTTCCACGGATAGCTACAACAACCTTTTTATTTTCATGATCTAATGCAACAAAAAATGGAGTCTCTCCAATCTGAAATAATATATATATATATATTCACATAAAGTTAGATTTCCATCAATTTTTTTTATATGCGACAATAGTCTTTTGTGTCCAAATATTTAAGAGTTAGTTCTTTATTACTATATAATTACTCTTCAATCAGTTTAAGCTTAGTGGTTAATCAAGATGTTTTATAAACAGCAAACAGCATTGCCATTTGTCAATACAGTTTCATCTTTATCAAGTCATATGACAAGATTTGGTACTAAGTGTAATGCAGTGCAATGTGCAGGGTGGGCAAAAAACAAAGAGAAAAAAACAAGAATAGAAAATAATAATCTTATTTGAAGAATTAAAATCACTTTTTTTGATTTCAAGTGCTACACAAGCTTTGTCAGCAACTAGAAAAACATTTCCGACATATATTTACATTAAAGAATAGTTCTAGACATTATTACTTTTTTTTAACTTCCAGATGATACTGATAATAAACATTAAGTGTTGATGGGATTCTCTGTGATGCCCTATTTAAAGTGATTAAAACATAAACAAGGACAATCAATACAAAGAGATCCACTGAAAAGGTAATCATGAAGTAGACCAACTTACAGCTACATGATAAGTGCAGTAGACTACATCCAAATTTTCTAGACCGCTGGTGGACTTGGCAGTACTAAAGTTGCACATACAACAATTGTCATCTACGATCTCAGCTTTGGGAGCTTTCTTACAGCAGCAACAACTGTGGGAACAAATATGAGAGATAAAATTAGACATTGCCGTATTGTGTTTCATCAATTGCCAATTGTAAAATGTTTTACATGTTTCGGATGCTCCTTCAGAGTTGAAGATAGTTTACTTCTTAGTCCAAACCTCCCGCAGGATGACGGGGGATGGGAGTGGGCAGGGTTTGAACCCGAGACCATCGATAAATCCAAACGACAGTCCAGCGCGCAAACCGCAAGACCAGGCAACCAACCAATTAAAAGAAGTTCCTTTTCTACTAAACAATCTTAAGTGAATGCTATCAACATATTGTATTTCATTGTCTGTGGTATGACTATATTTAGATGTGGTATAGCTAAAGATTTGTACTCATGTATTATATCAATGATACCTAGCCTTATATGGGGCGCTGACCATTTTAATTACAGACACTCTTGTTGCAAGTCAAAAAAAAAAAGAAAATAAACAATTAACTTTATTAGAAACCCATGAGTCTAATAATTACAATAACTAATTAGAAGTTTATCTGAAATCAAATTGTTGCATCTGGCAGCACAAATGAGCCAGCAAATTGTAGCACTTCATCTAGATGTTTGACCCTGAGATGATGAAAGAACATGCGTTTTGCATGTTTCATCATTGAAAAGTTTAATTCACACAGACAATCCTTTTTTTCACGGCTCAAATCCAAGAATGCCGCCTTATTTTATTTTTAATATATATGTAAGCACAACAAACTTCCAATTAGGATCAACAATGTAGTGTTGTCTTAGTGTTAGTCTTATTTGTTGTGTGTGTGTTAGGATGATGATGTTTTGATATTTGTTAAAAAGAGCCACATTTTCTTTATTAAACAAATAAGTTAGCTTATTATCAGTACAACAATCAACCAAAGAAAGAGTGAAAGAGTCCTAACATAGAGAAAGATCTTTTTTTTTTTGTGTGGGGAGGGGAATCTTCTACACTTAGTGCTGAAGTTTTGGCGAGCCGGATAGAGCCACATCACGGGCCAGGTCTATGAGCCATATTTTGGGCTTCCTTGTATTACATGAAGGAAAGAAATTACCCAAGCAGTGGCATCAGTCTACAACACCAAGTTGCTGGATGCATCTTGACAAAGATTGGCCACCCGTACACAGCCAGAGCAAATCTCATGTAATGGATGACTTTCTGGAAGTTTTCCATAACGTCTGGCTGGCTCAGCTGGAGGAACTTAGTCTGAGGGTTGATAGGAACGCCAGACAAAAACTGATACACATCGTTGTCTCCCTGAAAAAAAAAATGTAAATTGTTAAAATGTTGTCTGGCTAGTCTGATAAGATTATATTACACTCATATTGTTGATTATATTTTTGGTAGCATTTTTATCAGACATAAAGAAATCCCCTGTCTGTGAATAATTATGCAATAACAGGGTTAGGTACTTTATGCTTTCTGTATTATTAATATTAACCCAACTTGCCTCATTGATAATAATAGTTCCTCTTTCAGACCTTGTGGTCAATAGGGCAGATGATGTAAAGGTCATCTGTTTCTGTGGCTTATAGTTAACGATGGTGTCATGTGGTCAGCAAAATGACGAACAACCTTTACTTTTCCCCAACTAATGTCAGGTACCCATTAGAGCTGAGTGAACTCAGAGGTGCCCAAGAATCCCGAAATTAAAAACCCCAATCTTCACCAGGATTCGAACCCCAGACCCCAGTATGGAAGCCAAGTGCTTTACTGCTCAGCCACCGTACCTCTTCTTAAATAATCAATTGTAAGCACACACAATTAAATTCAAATCCAAAAGCAGCAGTTCTCAAACCACAAGTTGGGATTCAACATGTGGCATCAAAGAAGTTTCAGTTAGACATTCAGTAATATATATCTGGTCTGGGGTCACCGGTGACTTCAATAAAAAAAAAAAGTCACGATTAGAAATTTGAGAATCACTGACCATAGGCTGTTAAGAGATAATGTGACCAACCTGGGATATAATGGAGTTCATTCTTTCTTGTTGATGTTTCCTGAGCAGCACAAGACCAGCAATTATGTCTGACGGCACTACATCAAGGTCTCTGAAGAAATCAGTAAAAAGGGAGGCTATCTCGCTCATAGAGTTCTGAAAACAAATCATTTTTGTGTTTTTAAAACTAAACAGGTTTGGGTTTTTCGGATCAATGCTCTACATACAAAAAAAGTTATTAAAACATTGAGTTATAAGACTGATTATCATTGTAAAAAAAATAAAATAGGTAATGCAAAAAGGACACTGCAACTATCACAATTTCTTTGTTTGTATACTCTTGGAAAGCATATAATTTTATTTATTTATTTATTTTATTATTATTATAGAGATGTATACATTATAAGCAAGAAAACTGGACTCAGGATTTCACACTACATTACACTTAACAAAATAAAAAACTTGTGAGGGTCAGTTAACATAGCAGTAAGATGAAAGGTCAACAACATGACTGACTTTTATAAACCAGCCGGCTTGAAAGTGGTTCCTTGTGATTCAAGTAAGATGCATTTGAGTGAAGAACTGACTCTAATTTTGAGACCAGGAACTCTAGACTTAGTCCGTATCACAATTATGATTTCCATTTTCGTAAACAAAGAAGATCTTTATAAATGTGGGAACAGATTTAGAAACGGCGAAAAGAATGAGACAATGGTCAGGACTAACTGCGACAATGGTGTAACCCTGAAGACAGAGATTCGGGAAACACAGAGCCTAGATGAAGTGGTTGAAAACAGGTTCACATGAAATATTCATGTGTTGATAGCGTCATCTTGTTGATCCTATTATCTGAATAGATTAAGAGTGGAAACACTTGAACTATTTACAAGTCGATATTGCTTTAGGAGTCCAGCACTGAGTGACGTCAAAATATTGAGAGAGAAAGAGAGAGAAAGAGAGAGAAAGAGAAAGAGAGATAATAAAGTAGCCCTAGAGTTAGACATGGCTAGGTTGGCATTATGAAGTGATTAATTATTAACGCCCAAAGATCATCTCTGTGCTGATCGAGTACAACGATAGCGTGTTGTGTAGAATTCAAATCCATTAGTCTTTCTACAGTCTCAAGTCTCAATGAAGAGCGAGGCTCAGTCTCATTCAGTCCACACATTACTGGGCTACCATTTTGAACCCACATGTTAGATCTTGGACAATATAACAATGTCTCCACCACTCGATATGTATGTACGCTTAGATTAAGGACTTAACACCCTCATGGCTCTATGTATGTATGCTTAGATTAAGGACTTAACACCCTCATGGCTATATGTATGTACGCTTAGATTAAGGACTTAACACCCTCATGGCTATATGTATGTACGCTTAGATTAAGGACTTAACACCCTCATGGCTCTATGTGTGTATGCTTAGATTAAGGACTTAACACCCTCATGGCTCTATGTATGTACGCTTAGATTAAGGACTTAACACCCTCATGGCTAACTCATTATACATTCTCTGATTCTACGAGTCGACACTCAAACCAAGGTCTAGTCAAGGAAGAAGATTAATGGAAGAAGAACAGCACGGTATCTAGCTCCAATCACTAGATGTCACTTTTATGTTTTGACACGTGACCAGCTATCTGACTTGCTACTTCATCGAGTCAATCCCTTTACTTTTTTAAAAAATGTTGGCAATTACATGACGAGACAACAACTTGTCGCTGCACTGATAATTACTATGTAAACTTGAGTGACCTAACATGCTCAACCTTTACCTTTTACCTATCCCTTAGTCTGTAGGACCGTTGGGGCACCAAGCAAGAATTGTCGACCGTCTTCCTCCAAACCTCTCTGTCTTTTGTCTTGTTTAGAACTTCGTTTAATGGTAGGCCCGTCCATTCTTTTATGTTGTCCGCCCATCGCTTTCTCTTGTCTGCCTCTTCTTATTTTTCCTAGTACTGTTCCCTGAAGGAAGGTCTTTGCGAGCCCCGCAGATCTTTTCATATGGCCATAGATTTTAAGCTTGCGTTTTTTTTTTACAATGGTTAGCAGGTCATCATGGGGTCCGATCGCTGCAGTAATCCTGTCTCTAATGTCTTGGTTTGTGATGTGGTCTTTGAATGTGATACCTAGATCCTAGTGTAGCATCTCAATTCCATTGCTAGGTTCTACTTAGCTATATAACAGCCTCAACTACAATGGCCCGTGTAACAAAATGATATGTCCGCCGTATTTTTACCTCAATTTGTTCAAGAAAATATGTTTATTAAGGTTGTGTCAGAGGGAATGTGGTCTAACAAGAAGGAAGGGGGCAATCTAATCTAGGAAGTCTCAACTTATAGAGTCAAAGTGAAAGAGACATAAATCTCACAGCTTTCCCCACTAGTCCTTTCCCGCGGGCAGGGACTGCCGTTAGCCTAAGCATCTGTCTCCATGTTTGAACTATCGATCACGTTTAGGCTGTCCATCTTCCAGACACTGCGCCTGTAGCGTCATTGTGAAACGCGCAATGTTTCGTGGTCTGGCTCCAGACACTGCGCCTGTAGCGTCATTGTGAACCGCGCAATGTTTCCTGGTCTGGCCTAATGGCCCCCCACACACACAACTGTTGCGCTTTCAATACATAAACATGAACCACCCGCTTGGGTGGTTATTTGAATACCGACTTGTCTAAGAAATAAGTAAGTTAGGCAAAGACAGCGTAGAACATCAGGAAGACAGACTGTTACGGTCTGTATGAACTGTCATTCTGTTACCGCCTGTAGTAACTGTCATTCTGTTACTGCCTGTAGTAACTGTCATTCTGTTACAGCCTGTAGCAACTGTCATTCTGTTACACCCTGTAGTAACTGTCACTCTATTACAGCCTGTAGTAACTGCCATTCTGGTGTTATTTATCCATCAGTAGAATGAAAGAATCAGAATAGAAGATATCGAAATTAAAACACACGTATCAACAGGTATACCCTACAAATAGAATAGACTCCATTTGCAAAAATACGAATTATCTAGTGTTTTTCTCGTAAGTCTACTGATATAATAAGGATAAGGGGCATTATTTTGCACTGCACAAACCCAGTTGCGACACGCATATTTTGTCACTTCTATGAACCATAGGAAAACGACATAACATGAAAGATAAACGCGGTAAAGTCAAAAACATCTTAACTAATAAACAGCCTCGCACAATCAAATGTATCCCTTACTGTGAACACAAGCACTTTCCAGTCACCAGGCTTATAATACAGCCAGCATTCATTTCTGTCATCACGAACTAGGTCAGAAGAATATCAAGTAGCCTACAATGTTGATGGATGATATTCCTATTGCGCTTAGTTGACTACAGCCAACAAAACCACAATCCATTAATAAGTGACTTTTGTACAGTATGTTGTGTACATTTTTTAAAGTGCCATCTTCATCTACTTAATCATACTGTGACACACTTAGATTACCTAAGAGTAAGTATTATTGCCATGGTAAATCGCCGGTTTTCAGCATTGTATGCAAAGTATCAAGAAATTTGGTGCTATACTAAAATAAACGTAGGTTTACATTTCTTTCAAATGCCTATGAGTATGGTGGCCCTTGACATTCCAAAAACGCATGTCCCCTTTTCAGTTGACGTTCACAGGATATAGCCACAGCATTGAACCAGGGTTGGATTTACCGATAGGCAAGAAGGCCTCCAGTCAACCAAAATAGGTTCCAGGTATATTTTCAATCATTTTGAATACACATAAAATAAATATGGCTTTATTTTTTATTATAACGGGCGCCGTTTCTCAAAAAGATTAGGACCTTATCAAGTCTTAAACTGGCCCTGAACACTTCAGTTATACGTCAGAAAAAGTAGACATTCCCATCACGTATGGAAAGGTTGAAAAAAATAAAGCAGCGAAAGAAGAAAACAGCCTTAGAATCTTGCAGGTTACTTCTGAGAGTCCTCCAAATATTTGGCAAGAATTGAAAAACTCGAGGAGAATATTTATTGACGTTATAGTATGTGAATTACTTTGTATGAATGACTTTATTGACGTTATAGTATGTGAATTACTTTGTATGAATGACTTTATTGACGTTATAGTATGTGAATTACTTTGTATGAATGACTTTATTGACGTTATAGTATTTGAATTACTTTGTATGAATGACTTTATTGACGTTATAGTATGTGAATTACTTTGTATGAATGACTTTATTGACGTTATAGTATTTGAATTACTTTGTATGAATGACTTTATTGACGTTATAGTATGTGAATTACTTTGTATGAATGACTTTATTGACGTTATAGTATGTGAATTACTTTGTATGAATGACTTTATTGACGTTATAGTATGTGAATTACTTTGTATGAATGACTTTATTGACGTTATAGTATGTGAATTACTTTGTATGAATGACTTTATTGACGTTATAGTATTTGAATTACTTTGTATGAATGACTTTATTGACGTTATAGTATGTGAATTACTTTGTATGAATGACTTTATTGACGTTATAGTATGTGAATTACTTTGTATGAATGACTTTATTGACGTTATAGTATGTGAATTACTTTGTATGAATGACTTTATTGACGTTATAGTATGTGAATTACTTTGTATGAATGACTTTATTGACGTTATAGTATGTGAATTACTTTGTATGAATGACTTTATTGACGTTATAGTATGTGAATTACTTTGTATGAATGACTTTATTGACGTTATAGTATGTGAATTACTTTGTATGAATGACTTTATTGACGTTATAGTATGTGAATTACTTTGTATGAATGACTTTATTGACGTTATAGTATGTGAATTACTTTGTATGAATGACTTTATTGACGTTATAGTATGTGAATTACTTTGTATGAATGACTTTATTGACGTTATAGTATGTGAATTACTTTGTATGAATGACTTTATTGACGTTATAGTATGTGAATTACTTTGTATGAATGACTTTATTGACGTTATAGTATGTGAATTACTTTGTATGAATGACTTTATTGACGTTATAGTATGTGAATTACTTTGTATGAATGACTTTATTGACGTTATAGTATGTGAATTACTTTGTATGAATGACGGCAAATGCTTCCTACTAAAGTAAAAACGATACCAAGAACTTTCGTTGTTACAAATGTCAATAACAAGCATACAAAGAGTCAAAGCCAAACATTCTATTCTATCATTTGCAACGAGTCTAAACTAACCCAGTATTGTAGACTGAATTAAGAGGAGGCTAAAGGGAAGGCAGTGTATGCATTAGGACAGACATGGGGAGAGAGTGAGTTACCTTGGTGGCGGCTTTCCTCTCAACACAGCAGCAGAGCAATTGTAAACGTCTGTCCCAACTCTCCTCGTACGCTCTGAAAGCTTTTCTGGGCAGAAGAAAGGACAAACCAAATGATTGGCAATACAAACTTTATGACGACACAGTTATGACATGTCTTTAATGAGAGCTATACAAATAGTGAGACATGTTAAGACCGAGTTAGCAGGAGCTTATAAAAGGACTGGAGTTATAGGGTTTATTGATTTATATAAACAACCAAAACATAGCGTAAAAGAAGAGAACATAGTTTAGTATACAAGAAGCAGATACAATATATGATGCAAATATCATAGACATTTACAAATATAATCTTTTTTTTATTTAATGCAGCTGCATTCTCGTCTGTTACAGCTTTTGATTGATGGTGTAGTGTTTTTTTTTTAAAGTACCATTAGTAGATAGCATTAACTAACTCTAATAAGTGGGACTTGTGTTGCTTTCAGTTCAGGTCAATGCCCAAAAATCTGGGGTGTTTTTCTTTCAGTGATTTAAGTTCTCAGGTTCTGTGACCAACAGTTCAGGAGGGTGTCATGTGACCAGCACAACAGCGTTCGCCTCATGCCCCAGCAAATGTCAGGCACAGATCGTTGTCATGAGCTGCTGAACTCCTGACCAACACCAGGCTCCACAAGATCATTCGTCCTGTATCTGCATGTGTCGGGGAGTAATAATGACCACACACTTAGAATAACATCACTTTTACTGTACGGATGTTTATATGTATAGCCTGCATAATTTGTCCAAGGTCTTTTCGATGGCCATCTACCGATGTATTTTTAGTGTACTAAATAAATGTATTAAGCGATCTCTAAATCTAATATAGGCCAAACCTAATCGCAAATTTAAATCCTTAATAAATCAATAGTCATCTAATATTGAAATATCCGCAATCCTATAACTGGTCTAATAAATCCTAAAAATCAATAGTAATCAAATCTAACTTGAGAAAAAGGTCGATTGAACGAGAATGCGACCCAAAAGTCGACACACCAAGTCAGCATGCAATTCATCAGATAATCACGTTCATTAATTTCATGTGGCTGCTACAATGATATTCAAGATCCAATGTTTCCATTGTAATCTATTTAGTATGTCAAGAAAGCAAGGCGACCAGAAAAACCCATCAATTCTTTAATACTCGCCATTCATGTGATTACTTTTATTTTCCCATAACGTCGATGTTGTACTAGCGATAACAGCGTTAGGTTTGTGGAATTATGGGATACAATAAGTGAATTATTTAGTGTTTAAATTTAAATGTAATTTTTTGGGTAACTTAGCGTGGGCTAAGAGTAACAATGAATCAACCAAAAATTACTACTACTTTGAAAAAAAAAAAAAGGAGCAGAGCTATACTTCTATTAGTTTTCTTGAACCAGTAAATAGAGCCCGATCTTTGTTTACAGGCTGAACTTCTCTAATAGAAGGGGGAGTGGGCAACACTCCTGCATGTCTCTCAAGCATTTCTTAAGCGAGTAGGAAAACCGGAAGACACCATGCTTACAGCCACTAAAGATGCACTTTAATATTCGTTAAATAATCTATATTTAAGCCATTTATAAAGCGCAAAGTCACTTATTAGGCTCAATGCGCTGTGCGATCTCAGTCAATACATAGACATGCCATATACACTTGTTTATTTAAAAAAAAATAATGCAAAATATAAAAGCTTCAAGTTGCTTCTCCGTTGTTTCGTGTGGCTTTGTAGAGCATTTCAGAGTGATGCTCTTTGGCAAGAGAATGCACTCTGCCTCCGTATCTTTCGTTTGATTGTGTATTTTGTTTGCTGAGCCACACGAGAAACTATCAGGAAGCTTATAATACGTTCCTTAACATAATTCATTACCTCAAAGTACTGGAGGAGGAGGGGAGCATTGACGTGAATGTCCTAATGTTACCTTATTATTCTAATTATAGGTCAGGCAGTGGACGACTATTGGTGCTAGCACTTAAGCGGGGCTCCAGGCACAGTCGTGATTTCAGCTGGCCACGAAAATGAGATGACACAGTTAACTGGTGGCCGTGAGTCAAAGACACAGTTAACTGGTGGCCAAGAGTCAAAGACACAGTTAACTGGTGGCCAAGAGTCAAAGACACATTTAACTGGTGGCCGTGAGTCAAAGACATAGTTAACTGGTAGCCGTGAGTCAAAGACACAGTTAACTGGTGGCCGTGAGTCAAAGACACAGTTAACTGGTAGCCAAGAGTCAGATCAACATGATATTTCCATCAATAGTATACAATAATAATAATTTTGATATGACATTGATCGTTTTGAAAATCATACAATGAGTGAAATAAAAGATAAATTGGTAAAAGCGAGACAGACAGGGAGGGGGAAGATTGAGAGAAGAAAAAGAAGAAAAGATAATTAGCAGAGGAATGGAAAAGCCGAGATGAAGAGAGATATTCTAGTGCGAAGTGACGAAGGCACACACACACACACACACATCTAGTCTGTGCGAAGACACAACAAAGACAAAAGTGAGACGAGAGATGTGTGGTGTGTGTGTGGTGTGTGAGAACAAAAAAATAGCTTGGGAGAAAAGAGTGCGATGGCTTTTGACCAGATATTTGACTTAGTGCCAGACAGTGACATTTCAGTAATATCAAATCATGACCAGTCCATGACTAGTAGTTCTCTGGGCTTATAGCCTTAAGAGATCTATGTCTGCTGCATGTGCTGAGTTACCATAATAGATCGATTTTCTAGTTGAGTACATCAAAACATTGGACATTCTCTACGTCTGTGCAAGGAGACCTACTAGATAAATATAGATCTAAAAACAGTGTTCCCCTTTCAGACATTGTGGTCTATAGGGCAGAGAATGTAAAGGTGATCTGTTTCTGTGGCGTACGGTTTACGAGGGTGTCATGTGGCCAACACAACAACCAACCGCCTTTACTTTCCCCCAACTTATGCCAGGTACCCATTAGAGCTGGGTGGACTCAGAAGGGCCCAAAGACCCCGAAATTAAAACTTCCAGCCTTTTCCAGGATTTTAAACCGGGGCCCCCGGTTCGGAAGCCAAGCGCTTTACCGCTCAACAACCGCGCCTTTCCTTGACAGTAGATCTATAGATCTGTATTATTTTTCTATGTTGATAGCAGATTGCTATAGTGAGGTGAAAGGTTCAGATCTAAAACAGAAATGTTGATTCATATATGAACCGTTTCTTAAACTGGAGTATACCTGGTGTACCTGTCGAATGGAACGAGGTGTACCGAAAGAAATTCAGGTTACGTCAGAACGTATAGGTATACACAAAGAGAGCAGGTGTTGGTGAGAAAGAAACAGAAAATAGACAGAGTGAGAGGTTATGTGTATATATATATATATAAGACAAAGGTGAAGTAAAACAAAAAAAAAAGCAATCTCATAGCCGCGAGATGTATGGTAAAAAGTTGACAATGCTGGTGTGCAAAAAGCGTGTTGTGTTGGCGTATTGAGTTGGTGTGGTGTGGTGTGTTTGCGTGTTGTGTTGTCGTGTTCTGTTGGTGTGTTGTGTTTTGGTGTGGTGTGGTGCGTTGGCGTGCTGTGTTGGTGTGTTGTTTTGGCGTGCTGTGTTGGCGTGTTGTGTTGGTGTGTTGTGTTGGTGTGTTAGTGTGGCGTGTTGTGTTGGTGTGTTGTGTTGGCGTGCTGTGTTGGTGTGTTGTGTTTGCGTGTTGTGTTGGCGTGTTGTGTTGGCGTGTTGTGTTGGCGTGTTGTGTTAGTGTGTTGTATTGGCGTGTTGTGTTATTGTGTTGGCGTGTTGTGTTGGCGTGTTGTGTTGGTGTGCTGTTTTGGTGTGTTGTGTTGGCGTGCTGTGTTGTGTTGGCGTGTTGTGTTGGCGTGTTGTGTTGGTGTGTTGTGCTGGCGTGTTGTGTTTTGGTGTGGTGTGTTGGCGTGTTGTGTTGGTGTGTTGTGTTGTGTTGGCGTGTTGTGTTGGTGTGTTGTGTTGGCGTGTTGTGTTGGCGTGTTGTGTTTTGATGTGGTGTGGTGTGTTGGCGTGCAGTGTTGGTGTGTTGTTTTGGCGTGCTGTGTTGGTGTGTTGTGATGGCGTGTTGTGTTGGTGTGTTCTGTTGGCGTGTTGTGTTGGTGTGTTGTGTTGGCGTGCTGTGTTGGCGTGCTGTGTTGGTGTGTTGTGTTGGCGTGTTGTGTAGGCGTGCTGTGTTGGTGTGTTGTGTTGGCGTGTTGTGTTGGCGTGTTGTGGTGGCGTGCTGTGTTGGCGTGTTGTGTTGGCGTGCTGTGTTGTGTTGGCGTGCTGTGTTGTGTTGGTGTGTTGTGTTGGCGTGTTGTGTTGGTGTGTTGTGTTGTGTTGGCTTGAAGTGTTTTCGTGCTGTGTTGGTGTGTTGTGTTGGCGTGTTGTGTTGGCGTGCTGTGTTGGTGTGTTGTGTTGGTGTGTTGTGTTGGCGTGTTGTGTTGGTGTGTTGTGTTGGTGTGTTGTGTTGGCGTGTTGTGTTGGCGTGTTGTGTTGGTGTGTTGTGTTGGTGTGTTGCGGATTTGTGTTTTTTTTTACGTGTTTGTGCACATAAGATTTTTTCTCACAAACAGAAACATTGAGTAGTACAAACCTAAAATACGTGTAGTCTATATGTTGATGTGTAAATGGAGTATAACTTGCTCCCTTATATAAAGCACAATTGTATTATAATTTATCCTAACTTCTGACACCAAACGATGGATCCTTTTAATACAACTCTAACAATTAGGTAGCTTCTCAAATCAATTATTCCCCACAAAACCAAGTTATTACAAGTTAAAGAATATGATGCAGTGTATATTTCACTTGTAAAGGTTAATGGGCCATATAGTTTAAACGTGAGATGCTATCTGACATGCCTGGCCTATACCAGTTCTACTAGCACAGCTACTTCCAACAATCGTTACACATTCCTAATCTAGTTTTTTTTTTATTAAAGAGTTACACATCAAACTACAGTCGGCGGAGTTACTTTTGTAACGCCACTAAAACCTTTTTTTGTTGTTTAAATCAAACAGCGAAACACTTGCATATATGAGACATTCTATAACACACTCTGAGATTTAATCTGACATCTAAATCTAAAAAGTAAACACAATGCAAAGTGATCAAATATAAGTAGTGAAAGATACAGAGGTGTTCTCTCTTTAAATAGTAAATAAAATGCGAATCGATGTACATAGCATATATAAATAAATTGAGAGAAAGAGTTTGATAATGACTAAGCCAGTAATACTTGTTATTAGTAAAAGAAGGTTAGTTGTATTGAGCTCACAAGAAAGCGTATATGAAATAGAATGTAAGCGACCATCGTGATTCACTTGATAATAAACTTTTAAAATAGACTAGCATTGGGGGGGGGGGGGAGTAAAGGGTTACTTCAGTATTAGGATGAAGTGACATCTTACTAATGGTTCATCTGATGAAGTGACACCTTACTAATGGTACATCTGATGAAGTGACATCTTACTGATGATTCATCTGATGAAGTGACATCTTACTAATGGTACATCTGATGAAGTGACATCTTACTAATGGTACATCTGATGAAATGACATCTTACTAATGGTACATCTGATGAAGTGACATCTTACTGATGGTTCATCTGATGAAGTGACATCTTACTAATGGTACATCTGATGAAGTGACATCTTACTAATGGTACATCTGATGAAGTGACATCTTACTAATGGTACATCTGATGAAGTGACATCTTACTAATGTTACATCTGATGAAGTGACATCTTACTAATGGTTCATCTGATGAAGTGACATCTTACTAATGGTTCATCTGATGAAGTGACATCTTACTAATGGTTCATATAATGAAGTGACATCTTACTGATGAAGTGACATCTTACTAATGGTTCATCTGATGAAGTGACACCTTACTAATGGTACATCTGATGAAGTGACATCTTACTAATGGTTCATCTGATGAAGTGACATCTTACTAATGGTTGATCTGATGAAGTGACATCTTACTAATGGTTCATCTGATGAAGTGACATCTTACTAATGGTTCATCTGATGAAGTGACATCTTACTAATGGTTCAACTGATGAAGTGACATCTTACTAATGGTTCATCTGATGAAATGACATCTTACTAATGGTCCATCTGATGAAGTGACATCTTACTGATGAAGTGACATCTTACTAATGGTTCATCTGATGAAATGACATCTTACTAATGGTCCATCTGATGAAGTGACATCTTACTGATGAAGTGACATCTTACTAATGGTTCATCTGATGAAATGACATCTTACTAATGGTTCATCTGATGAAGTGACACCTTACTAATGGTTCATCTGATGAAGTGACACCTTACTAATGGTACATCTGATGAAGTGACATCTTACTAATGGTTCATCTGAGATACGAAGTATAACAGCGTCAGGACTAGAATTAAAAACTACAATCTTATTACTTATTGTCACATAGCCACAAAACAAAAAATGTGGCAAGAAAGTGTTAGCGTTCAGTCGTAGCTGTCTTAAAGACTTAACAGAAATTGTGAGAGACATCATCCCGAATAAGATTGGGAGTTGCACATTTGATATCAGTCACCAGAAAACATCCAAATGCGCCCGACTGCGGACGCTTAATTCGAAAACCAAAGCGATCGGAAAACTAGGGCGCAAAAGAAACAAGAGGCGCCGCGAAATTAGACGAAAGACGCCCCCTGTTCTTTAAACCTGGAACCAGTTGAATAGAACAATACATGACAATAGGTTGTTGACAACATAGTTTCCCCTCTAATGGACATCCCAGAATTCATAGTATTGCAAGATTTCAGCAACAAGTGCTTCAACTATTTGTCTTTGCAATTTCTTCAATCTTTACCATAATCGATTATTTTACGTTTATACGTTATTAAATTAACGGTATCGATATAAAAATGTAGCTTTTTACAATGACCAGTGCGAGAACAAAAGTTGGTATTTTGTTGAGCCAATGAAACAAAACATAATACAAAAGAAATAATGCGAAATGAAATAAATAAGCAGTTTTGTGTGTTCAGGCAAGATACAGACTACTAACACCACTGTACAGTGTGTACACGGCAGAAAAGCCACTCAGTTCTGATTATAGGAAAGAAGAAATAGCATAAAACTAGAAAGCTGGTTAGTAAAAACAAAATGAGATTATCAAAATGAAAAAAAAAAAATACCTCTGCATTCTTCTATAGAAAAAGTCTCGTATAGTTTTTGATCTGAGAAAAATACAAAGTTAATATTGACAAGGTTTAAAACAAAATAAAAAGCAAAACTCAAACTAGGGCTGATTTCTCTGGGAAAGAAACAACAACAAAATTGGATTAATGGTTCTAACATAGAACTAGACTCTAACTAGACTAATAATTATTAGGGAGACTTGTACATATATTATCTGGGTCAGGCTACAAGTTAATGAGCACAGTTCTAGTTCAAGCACACACACACACATGTGATTAGAGTATGTTTACTACTTACTCTAATCATTGGAACATTAAGCATTTTCAAAAAGTCAAGAAACATAAAATACAAAGAGAATACAAAGAGAATACAAAGAGAATACAAACAGAGAATACAAAGATAGGTCAATGAAATGCTATCATAAGAAACGACTTAACGGCATACGTTTAGACTTACTTTCTAGTGTACAAAATGGTATTTGGAAAATTAAATCTATATTGTTTGAATATAAGCGGATCTTAAAATAAATAAATCATCGAGTCATATGTCAAGTTTTGTACGTCTATAGATTGTTTCGTACCTAGAGGCTGTCAAGCTCGACTTCACATTTAATGCAGTAAATGGGTAAGCAATGTAGGTCAACAGAGTTTTGAATTTAAACAAAATATTTAGAACAAAAAAAAGTTTATTTAGAATAAACGTAGAACACTTTTTAATTACTGCCATATCTCTCAATATTGCAAATTTATCTCCAATTTTTTTACATGAGACAAAATTTATTAATTACTATAAATTAATTAACTAATTTCATAATTGTGCAAAATTTCAACTTTGAAATTTCAAAAAATACGGTTTAGATGTTCCACGAAACTTTAAGCTGTGAACTTGACCAGTTGTGTAAAAGAATACTACACTGTCTGGAAGAAAAGAATGTTTAAAGAAAGGGTCAGGAATGTTGTGCTTTCTATTATTGGCGATTTAAAAGACTATAAAAGAAAGACAATTCGGTGGGTGTTCTTTGTCATTGCCATCTGTCAGTTTTTACTGTCGGTTGACAAACTTCATTATCATATTTTGTAATGATACGTTTACAGTTTACATCTCTATTTTTTGTTTCTCTAGATCGAGTTTGAAAGTATCAAACTTAAATGAAGTTTTATTTCTGAAGCTTCAGAATCCTTAACTATTTGTGTTGTAAAGCAGAACAGTAAAAATTCAAAGACTACAAACACTTGAACGTAACGTCACATCAACATCTGTAAGTATTTGCTGTTGTCTTTTGGTCATTTTAACTCTACAGAGTATTAGAAGCTAGCCCTTGCATTCTCCAGAAGTCAGTGTATACCTATGATTTCTCTACAGCTTAAAGAAAGTAAATATATTTCAGTTAATAGCTTATGCCTATCAGGGATCTCGGTCATTAAGTTTACCTTGTAGTTATATGGCAGATGCAGTGATATAGTAGAAATATTTCACTATCTAGAGTACAAGTCTAGTGTCTCTTATATTATCTTGTATAATGTATGTCTACGATTTAAGTATATTGAGAGAGAGAGAGTGAGAGAGAGAGAGAGATCTGCACGAACGTCCTATTAAAGCACACAGTCCTAGCTACTGTTACTATAGAGCACGTCGCTTCATCAGCTTCTCCTATTTCCAGGCGATGTCTCAAGAAAATGCACAAAGTGAAATCAATACGAGAAACTCAACAGAGCAAATGTCAAATATGAAACTTAATGAATCTCCCTCTACCAGAGTTTTGTTTTTTTTTCACTATAATCTACGTCTTTTTTTTTGTTTTTGTTTTTGTTTGGTGTCGTAAGGGGGTGGGAAGGGAATGGAGAGAGAGAAGGATAAACATAGAGACACACACACACACACACAAGTTCAAGCGTTGGACTTGAGTTCTTTTTATCATCTTTGTGACTTCATTTACGACAGTGACGTTTTAGTCTTGAGCGTGTCGCGTCTTCACCATGCTAGTATTGCTAGTGACAACTCTGTGGGTCTAGAACTTGATTTCTGTTACTTCTCTGTGATCATGACATTCATTTTCATTGTGTTAAGGATTAGCTTTTGCCTCCAACCTTGAAAAAAAAAAATCCCTAAAAAAAAGTATATCTCTCTGAGAAGCCATAGTAATCACAACCAAAGACTAAATTATTTAAACAATTATCTAACGCAGAACACTCCCTAACTGTTGTATTACATAATAGTTGGCTAGATGCGTCGAATTTCTCAATATGCTAATTTAGCTAGCTCATAAACTTATAATTAAAAGAGAAATATCGATTTTTTTTCTCTTATTAGTTTAGACGTTCAGGTCTTTTCCTAACTGCTGACGAAACAGCTAAAACCTAATGAGTTGTCACAGCAGTGTCACAAAAATATACCGAGAGAGAGACTATAGTGAAAGAGAGACACACAGTAGATAAAGATAGAGACACAGAGAGAGACACAGTAGAGAAGGACAGACACACACAGAGAGACACAGTAGAGAGAAAGACAGAGACACACAGAGGGATAAAGAGACAAAGTAGAGACAGACAGATAGATAGAGAAACAGACTGAGACACAGTAGAGAGAGACAGACACACAGAGAGACACAGTAGAGAAAGACAGAGAGACACAGTAGAGAACGACAGAGAGACACAAGACAGAGACAGACAGAGAGAGAAAGAGACTAGGTAGAGAGAGAGACAGACAGAGTGAGACACAGAGACAGACACAGACAGAGAAAAAGAGAGAGGGAAAGAAAGTGTCGCAAAAAGATACCGAGAGAGACACAGTAGAGAGACAGAGAGAGAGAGGGGGGAGGGAGAGAGAGAGATGGACAGATTGTGGGAAGGTGGTAAAAACAATACAATCTATGTATATAATTCTCTTCTTCGCTCAAGAGTTTGGACGAGAAGAAGAAGTAAAGGAAAAATCACTCTCTTATTTCTGCGGATAGCTCATGAGAAAACAAGAGGAGGGGGGGAGAACACGTGGGTAATCACACGTCGCTACGGATGGCTGCGCGCTGGACTGTCAAATCCTGCCCGCTCCCATTCGCCTTCCTGTTGCGGGAGGTTTGGACTAAAAAGTTAACTTTCTTCAACTCTGAAGGAACATCAGAAACATGTAAAACATTTTACAAACAAACATTTTACAAACACTAAATAGCAGCGCCGGACTTTAGCATTGTGGGGCCCTATTCGAAACTGATTTCGCGGGTCCAAGTTTGGGTAGGGAAGTGGACAATAAGTAAAATTTAAGAGTTTGTATTTGAAAATAAATTCGTCTATGCATTTTATTCATTCTTCACTACGTATAGAATTACTTTACGAGCCTTGCGTGTAGCAAAGTCATACAGTCTATCATAATAATTCTGTTTCCTACATAGATCCCGCTCAATAGCAAGAATTACCAAATGTTTCAATCTATCTTTGAAAATTGTTGACCTCAAGTAATTCTTCATTAGTTTGAGGCGCGAAAAGCTTCTTTCACATGATAACACAATTACGGCTAATGCATAATGCCGTTTTTATTTATCGCGCGTAGGATTGGCGTTTTCCATATTGACTGACACCCAAAATGACATTTTTTAACTATATTTCCATATATTCTAAGGACTTTTTCGTATATTTTGCAATTTTGGGAGATTTCCAGGAGCTCCTGGTAAATCGACAGGAGGGCGCGGGAAATCTGTTTTAAGTTATAAAATGGTTTAATTTAATAATTTACACACCTTGAATTAGAGCGGGTTCAATGAAAGTGCGGATCCTTCGGTCGCATATAGGTTGCAGTTGCCTAAGACCGGCCCTGCAAAATAGCGGCGTATGCTACGCCGCCGGTCGACTACTAATATATTAACATTGTAAGAAGACAAACAACGTTCACCACGTGTTCCAACGAGATTAGACTAAAATGAAGAAAGCGTGTTCACAACAGGCGGTAATCACTGAAGACAAAGTCTACATTTAGACATTCTTATTTTCTTTATCACTGTCTAGCTGACTACACATTTATGAAAGTAACGTTTCCCCTTCAGACCTTGTGATCTACAAATGTATGGAAATGTGGTACCGTTTTGTCCAACGTGTGGTCAGTAATTCAATCTCCATAACAAAAACGGATCAATGTATTAAGACGGTAGAATGGCCAAAGTTTCAGCCATTAGATTAACGCTTTAGAGAGCGCACCCTACTGATGATATTACTTCTTAATTAAATAGTGTGTCTGTTGTGTCATTACAAGTTGATAGAAATGTATCATTCTTTTACGGGGAAATAAATTAATGTGATTGATAATGACTAGAATGTTCTTAAAAATATTTGTTTAATACCTAATATTATAACTTATTATATGACTGTATGAAAGAAAAGAAGAAGAGGCAGACAGAGAAAGTGATGGGAAGACATGAATCAAAGAATGGACTGGCCTGTCATTGAAAGAGATTCTATCCAAGGCAAATGACAGAAGAGGAATGGAAAAAGGTAATCGACAGATCACGTGTGGTGCCCACAAAAGGTCCAACAGACTAAAGGATGGGTGACGGTGCATCTCTTTACTTTTTAGATTATGTACTTGTTTCAGATTAGTTTTTATCACATCATAAAGTTGACGACTTTGCAATAATGTATATTATTATAAAGGAGAAATACTGCAGAGTTATCCTTCATTCGTATTGCAACTAACATTTCAGTGGCAGTGTTCATGTTTCAAACTCAAACAACTAAACAGTGACATAATTTAAAGCTTACATAGGGGAAAGAAGCGTACATTGACAGAGATTTATATCCTCTTTTCTATTTCAAATAAAATTAATTAAATACAACTATTGTTTGTTTGTTTGTTTGTTTCGTGTTTTGTTTGGGACTATAAATAATTGTTGAAAGTTTGAACTTGATCCAAATATTGGAAGTAGGAGAAATAAGGTGTAAAAGTATTTTTGTACCAGACAGAGTGAGTTGATTGAAGCTTTGTACCAGACAGAGTGAGTTGATTGAACTTTGTACCAGACAGAGTGAGTTGATTGAAGCTTTGTACCAGACAGAGTGAGTTGATTGAAGCTTTGTACCAGACAGAGTGAGTTGATTGAAGTTTTGTACCAGACAGAGTGAGTTGATTGAAGCTTTGTACCAGACAGAGTGAGTTGATTGAAGCCTTGTACCAGACAGAGTGAGTTGATTGAAGCTTTGTCAAAACAAGACAGTATGCTAATTTAAAGACATACACATTTGAGACTCAAAGAAAAGCCCTTACTGAGTAAAGACAGGCCAAAAGACAAAAGGCGCAGACAGTTCATCATAGAAGCAAAATGTTTGGCAGATATTTTCCAAATAACGTTTCTACTACAAACGTGAACAAATGTCAAGACCTTGGATAACGAGAGACTTGATGTTTTGGCTGTTGGCAAGAAAAATACGCAACCTCACTTTTACAAAATAATAATTCCATTTATGTAAAATACAAATAACTTCAAAAATAACCATTTCGGCGCTGATGGCATCATGTGAATTACTTGAGGAGACTCTGGCTTTTGAATTACTCATTCTGAAAAACACATTTTTAGGTCTTTGTGCATTCATTGTGAACTAAGTATTGATCGCCAAGTCCCCTGGCCAAGTCTACCACTATGGTCAGTGACAGCCAGTCGTGTCTATTCTTTCACAGTAGTTAGTGGCACAAAATTCCTAGCGGTAAAATGTAGTCACTTAAAAGTGTCCTGTTTAATCCACACCGAATGAGCAACACTGGCCAATAGGTGTCCAAGCAGTTAAAATGTATGTTACCTATTACCTTATAGAATACAGACGCCGGTAGGGTGGTCCAAAAAAATTTTTTTTGGTTTTTGAAATTGCACACCCTGTCATTTGTTTCCTTATATAAAAGTGAACTTCCATCCAAAATTTAAATGAATTCAGACTATAATTACAGGTTGCTCATTAACCATTTATTTTTGGCATGCTGTGTTGCATTTTTACATTCTGTTTCGTCACAGTAATCAATTACTTACACAGGTCAATGTGCTAATTTTTTGTTTATTTAATCATTTAGGCAGCCACAACAATACACCAAACAATAAAAAGTCAAGAACTAATCATAATAAACTGCAATAAAACATATTGCCAAGTCTGATTCACAGATGTTGGCATTATTGCAAATACAATTTTGTTGTTAGTCACTTCGTAGCCATTTTGGCAGAAGCTAGACTGGCCTTTGAAGAGTCAGGAATGCGCTCCCGATTGTCTTTGACCACTTGAATCAGTTTTTGCATTTCAGCCTCAGATTTGGTTATTGACTGGTTGAAGGATGTCATCAATGCAATAGAACGTTCTGCGGTGTCGTTAACGACTTTTAGACATTTCACAACATTGGCTGCTTGTTGAAAATGTGAACAATCACTCCAGTTCTCAGGATCAATGCCATTTAAGAGTGCAACGTCAAGTCCAATTGAAAGCAGTGCAGCTGTTGTGGTGGATGATATTAGTTCATGTAGTTGTGTTCGTTTCAGTTGCTCAACATTGGCAGGAGGAAATTTAATTCCTCTGACACTGGCATCCGAACCGGCTGCAATCATTGCCTCCACCATCATTTTCTTTTCAGTGTTTGCTACCTTATTTGAGAATAATGCAAGCCAGACCAATTCTGGGCCGAGATACCACAAATGATTTTGTAATTTTTTTGTGGCAGCAGTTGCAATTTTCTTGTTGATTTCAGAGTACTGATCAATCCTTGCTAACAGTTGTAGATCATTAATTGGTGCATCACTTTGCATAGGACATGAAATCCATGCAGACACATAAATATGAGTGGCAAATACACAAAATTCTGTCAAATTCTTAGTTTCTGATACAGTCAGTTTAAATTCGTCTCTGAACAGAAAAATTTTCAAACAATAAATAACTTTGGCCATCCATCTGGCCATATGGTAGGCCCCAGGAACACGAAAGCAGTAGTGGCTATTAGCTTGGTCATGGTCATTCACTGGACAGCCCAAAACTGTAAGACAGAGTTGTATCATTTCTTTGTAGTCTTCTCGCGGTATGTATGATCTTTCGGCTGACAGAAAGCTTTTTAAAAATGGCACAACACCAGATCGAAGCATCTGTAGCACAGGATGACTCATGCTGGTATCATCAAGTGGTTTGTAATTTGCATGATTTATTTTTGGCCAACATGCTCTGAATCGTTCAAACATTGCAATATTAGGACTACGGCTTGGGCCAAAGAGAACCATGAACACTTCACCAATTATCAACTCGTGTATATGATGACAACATGCAAAGTAACGTAGATTTCTGTGAAGCATTTTCTCGAGCAAGACACATGCTCCACTTTTTGTACCTGTGTTTGAAGCAGTGGTATCAAAACACATGCCTATAATGTTTTCAGATAGTTCTCATAGATTGAGCAGCTGGTATGTTGCATTGACCTGTGCTTGACCTGTTCCTGCTGCAATTTTAGTGATACCCAATATTTTTTCGGTGTTACAACCTGCGACAACAACTGCAACTCTATCAGTATTTGAGTGAGGATCAGTATTATTTGTTGTATCCTTCATGATCTTGCTGTCCCAATGAACCAGTAATGGTGTCTTATCACGAGCCAAAAACTGTTCCCGTACGTGACTTTCAATGACTGATCGATGTGTCAATCGTTTTCGATGTACTGTTGAACGAGACTGTGCTGCATCATCGAGGCTCTGGCCACTAGCTTGCGCTATAGCAGCTGCTAATATGGTACACTTCCTGTCTGATAGGTTTATTCTATCAAGTGCTGATGCAACATCTGAAGATGACATCATATCCTGAAGAATTCTAGGCTTTTTGGTAGCAATGTCTAATTCTGAAGACTCTTCTACATCGACAGCATAACACAATTGCTTTTTATAATACAGTGGAATGTCTATTTCATAGTCTTTGTCTTTATGCTGCTGTTGTTCCTCTATGTTTTCTTCACTTTCACTGTTGCTGCTGCTGTCAGGTATTTGTGTTATTGTTGACTGTGCACTTGCTTTCTTTCGATGCTCTTCTCGCATTTTTCTGTCTTCGTCTTTTTGTTTGCGTTCTTCAGCCCGATCTTCCTTCTTTGACAGCTGTTTATCAATGCCACTCATTTTCATTTGCCTAGTGCTTCCCTGGTCCTCCAAAAATATTCTGTCTTCATGAATTTTAATTAGCTGTGCAGCTTCTTGGTGAGCAATTTCAAATAGTTTACGTGATTTTTCTTCAAAGTTCTTTTCTCTGAGTCGTTGTGCATCACTTGCTCTTTCTTTATTTTTCTTAATAAGCTGGTATTCTTCAAAAACAGATTTTAGTTTTTCAATAACATGTGTATTATATGTTGTTGGAATTCTGGCCTTGTCCCATAGTTCCAATATCTGATATGAAGTAAGTTTGACACTTTCAGAAACTGTTTTCTTTTCTGTATGATGATGATAGCAAAACACTTTCAGCACATCACTAGTTTTGGGCAAGACATTTGCTGGTAGTACATCTTGTAATTGTCCAATAAGCCATACTTCTGTTTTACTGCGAGTTAAACTAGCTTCAACTTTTAGTTGTTCCATGAGTCTCTGAATTTGAAGTCAGTGTCAGCAAATTGTTCAAAAAACAAAATGGCCTCTGTGAACATAAACACTAAACAATAGAATATTTATTACCATAGAATATAATAACAATTATTCAGTGCACTAAGACAGGCTATGAGTAAATGCTTAAGTAAGCAATAGCCAAAACACTCTGGTGTCTTGAGCAAATGTTGATATATTTGGACAATTTTTGTTATGTTTGTTCTTGGGACCAAAACAAAAGTTTTCAGACGGTGTGCTATTAAATCTGAGAATATTTTTTTTCTCCATGCTTTTATGGACCACCATAATACAGACCTTACTTCAAAAGAAAAATTATTGCGTCCTACACATTTCATATGTCAATCTAGTCATATTCAGTGACTCTGCTAGGGAGGAGCACTTGTAAAAATGATTCTTAACATTTGGAATAAGAAAATGTGTCTTTATATACGTGTCTTTCTGAATATTTTATTGGGTTTCGTTTTTAAATTATGGTTCGGTGTTGTATGTACTATAGCTACCTTACTTTGTATTTTTCTGCCCTGAAGTGTCTCTAAATTTAGTGATTTTACTAAAGGTATTATTCTAATTAACTGTGCTTGTGAATATTTGTTTATTATGAATCTCCTGCTCTATTTTACATTTGTTCTAGTTTCTTTATGTTTTTTTTTTAGAGTAGTCGGGTCCCAATTAGAGGATGCATATTCTTATATTTGCCTAACTAAGTTTGTATTTTCCTGTTTAATTTTACGTAATATATCACATTAAGGTAGGAGTAATCACAGCAAGATCACAGGAACTTAGTCTTGCATTACTTCAGGAACAAAAGTCAGATTATTTGCAGACGATTGCATAATATATAGAACAATAAAAACAACACAAGATACAGAAATTTTACAAAGAGAATTAGATGAATTATAGAAATGGGAATCAGATTGGAGCATGTCTTTCCACCCAGAAAAATGTCAGTTGTTAAGAGTAACAAAAAAAACTAAATCAAATTAATTCCACTTATCTTATTCATGGTAAACCAGTAACATAGACTAAAAACGCAAAATACCTAGGTGTTATAATAAATGAACAACTGACATGGAATCCACATATTGATAAAACTATCAAAAAACCAAACAAAGCATTGGGGTTAATTAAAAGAAATTTCTATAAATCAAATAAGAACATAAAACTATAATGTTATTTAACCTTGGTTAGGCCAAGAATAGAATATGCATCCTATGTTTGGGACCCCTCAACTCAAGAAAACATTAAGAAACTGGAACAGACACTAAATAAAGCAATGAGATTCATAACAAACGAATATTCACATTTGACTCGAGTAACACCTTTAGTAAAATCACTAAATTTAGAAAGCCTTCAGGACAGAATACTCAAAAGTAAAACACTGAACCATGATCTTCAAATTCAAAACCAAAATTTAATAAAATACTCAGAAAGACACAAAAATAAAGGCACATACCTCGTTCCATATGCTAGGACAAATGTGTACAAATGCTCCTTCTTCCCTAGCGCTATTAGAGCATGGAATGGGTTGCCTGAGCTAGCCAGAAAAACCAGTGACTTGGCAGAATTTAGGTCATTGGTTAATATGCATGACTAAATGCATGTCGCGTAGGACGTAATCATCTTCTTTTTTGAAGTAACGTCTGTATTATTGTCACATCATTGTTTAATAACCATTGACCTGAATATAGTTCGGAAGTACGGAGCACACTTAATATTCGTGTTTCACGTGAGAAACAAGAATCCACAGTTGCATTGTGGGTAAGAAATCTCGTTTTGGGAGGTGACCACATGGTTAAAAGTCAGTAGTCGCCATGTTCTTAAACTGTATGGATGTCTAACGTAGTTGGTTCAATAAAATTATCAGTTGTGTAGTACTTAGAATACTTCATTGGACTTGTGAAACACAATATGTATTGCTTTATGGCGGAATTTGATAGTTTGATGTGTATTTTATTTTACAGTCAATAAAGTAAATGTCTGCTATTTGAAGACCTCGTTGATTAAATATGCCTGCATTCGGAAATACCCGAAGTCATCTAGTCCGTTCAAGATTAATATTTTCTCGTTCTCTAGCCAAATTTAAATATATTTGTTGTTGTTTTTTTTTATTTGAAAAATAATAACGAACAAATTAGAGTTCTTCCAGCGATATAACGTCAACTGTCAAAATCGATCGAGCTGTTTTCGAGATCCGTGTCCATGTTTTTTCCCACAGAGAAGGTTCCATGAAGTATGAGTTGAATAGAGGTATTGTAAAAGAAATTGTGAAATTAGAAACACAGCGCAGGTTTCTATTTGAGATTCGTCTAGTAAAGACAACAGCTTGCAAACACTATTCAATATTTTCATTAAATGGCGGCAAAACTATAAATGGCTAGCTTTTTGGTGTATCCGGTGTGCAGAATAAAGGAAACGTTAATAAACTTTATATTATATACTTTATATATATATATATATATATATATATATATATATATATATATATATATATATATATATATTATATATATATATATATATATATATATATATATATATATATATATATATATATATATATATATATATATATATATGATCATTTTTCATGCGCATTTTTAGCACTGCATAATCTTTTTTTCTAAGCCCTTCTGATTGTAGCTCAAATTCATTTCACTACAGAGACAGTAGGCTGTTAGACTTTCACTCTAGGGCAGCGGTTCTCAACCTTTTATGGTCGGCGACCCCTTTTTACAATCCCCCCACTCTTCCGCGACCCACACACACACACACACACATACAGCAATAGAAGAATAGACAATAACAATCCTTATTTTCGATGGTCTTAGGCGACCCCTGGCAAATCGTCAATCGACCCCCAACGGGGTCGTGACCCACAGGTTGAGAACCCCTGCTTTAGGGCTTCAAGCTTGTGAAAACAAAAAAAAAGGGGAATTAACTGGGTGTAATAAAGGAGAGTTACTACAACTGCCACTGCCAGTGTTAAAATAAGAGCGTCCCTGACAACGTTTAGTTTATTGTGGAAATCTCCACTTAAAAAGGTAGGTAACCTAGTAGACGAGGAGTAGAGTCCGTTGAATTAACATTGTTAGTTTGGCTCAACTGATTTATCGATGTGATTTCAGTGTTGTCATTCTAACTACAGGGTCTGGTGATTATGACCGCAGTTGTGTATCAAGGATTGGCCTCTTTAGTCACATGAGAAGGTTGCAAAGGGTACAGTTCCTTGCAAAAGAAAATAAAATGCCAGAGACAGAGAGAGAGAGAGATATTCTAACTGCTGAGATTGTTCTTGTTGGATGTATTAATTAAATGATTCAGAATTGTTTACTTCGTATTGTTTATGTGAAAACATAAGGATCCGCTGAAATACAATATTACCCCCAGAAGATCTACCCAGTCCACTAGAGACACAATGTTACTTCTCATCGACATGTCTGCGTCACTCATGGGCAAGACGAGTTTTGACAGTAATAGTTGAAACTATATTTCTAAGCACAGTGGTCGAGACCAGTGTTTCCCACACTTATTTCCTAAGGGAACACTTTGCACATTCTCATTATTTAGCGGAACACTTTGCACATTCTGATTATTTAGCGGAACACTTTGATTATTTTTAGAGAGATTCATTCATGTGGAAATTATTCCAGCAGTTCTTGGAACACCTATTCAGGCCTAGCGGAACACTAGGGTTCAGCTGAACACAGTTTGGGAAGCACTGGTCTAGAGGGCATAAGGCAAGACTAACATCAACATTACAGCACGAAGATGGCTCCCTAAGATTGTCTTACCTTTGTCTCCAATTTCTCCTGCTCCCAGACTGCCTTTTGTTCTGTCCCCTGCGGCGGTCCGTGTTTCTTCGCTCCTTCATGCTGTCTTGAAATTTTTTCATCTTCACCCACTTCCTGCCAGCCGAATCGAAAGAACACCACATGGAGATGACTAGTAGAAGTATCAGTAACCAATCGCAGATCATGACTCCTGAAAAACGAAACACAAAGATTCCCAATCAAACAAAACAATAGATCTATATAAAGGTGTAGGTTTACTTGAACCAATGCGTACACGTTTGCAATCTTTGTTAGCTATGAGGACCGCCCACATCCACAAGTCTAAATAAACTACTCATATTGCCCCGAGTTATCAGATTGTAAGTCAACACTGCAGTATTTAAAGTAAATGTGATTTCTCACAGACAGCATCTTTTAGATCAAAATGATAAATGTTCTCTACAGACTCTGCATCCTTTAGATCAAATCATTTGACTTTGTTAAATGTTCTCTACAGACTCTGCTCCTTTAAGTACAGGTCGTCAAGTTCGTTAAAGGAAAGGATTATACTAATCAAACAAAACTCCCTGTTTGTCTTATGAATTAGTATACTATCAATGGTAAACTCAGGTAAACGATCACATTTTAAAGTAATTCAAACAATGACTTTTTGTGGTTGTTAAAACCTCAGAACCAGAACCGCACACTATTTCATCAAATTTTAATAAATATTTACAAACAAACAAGAAAAAAAACAAAAAAACTCTACTACCACAAACTAATGCCGTTAATAGTCGGCTAGGACAAAATGAGGGCACACGGCGGAAGCTGCTCATTATCTAATTATGTATGCCGTAAGGAAATGGTAACGCTGGCAATGGGCCAACAACTTTCTTCAGCACAGAGTTAGTCTCATTACAGTTACCATGTGGAGCGAGTGAAATGGCCGAGTGCACGCAAATAGTCTTTGGTGGGAACAGGAAGTGGAAAGTTGGAAAGTCACCATGGCACACAGGTCATACAGTCACCATGGCACACAGGTCATACAGTCACCATGGCACACAGGTCATACAGTCACCATGGCACACAGGTCATACAGTCACCATGGCACACAGGTCATACAGTCACCATGGCACACAGGTCATACAGTCACCATGGCACACAGGTCATACAGTCACCATGGCACACAGGTCATACAGTCACCATGGCACACAGGTCATACAGTCACCATGGCACACAGGTCATACAGTCACCATAGCACACAGGTCATACAGTCACCATGGCACACAGGTCATACAGTCACCATGGCACACAGGTCATACTCGCCTGGCCACTCAGACCAATTTACAATGGAAAGACACTGACCATTTTGAACGGAGGAATCTCGGTTTCGAGTCCCGGTAAAGTCTGGGATTTTGAATTTTGTGATTTTTAGGGCGTCCCTGAGTCCAGCCAACTCTAATGGGTAGCTAACACTGTTCGGGAAAGTGCATACTGTTGGTTGCTGGTCACATGACACTCTAGTTATTCGTCTGCTATAGAACCAGATAGACTCTACATCCTCTGTCCCCATGGATCGCTAGGTCGAAACTTTACGATCTACTTATATAAATCTCACAACACATTAGTGGCAAGAATAAAAGATTCTTTCCCTTGCATTTTCACTTTTCCTTTTCATGTGATGGGAACTAGAGAATTAGGTGCATAATTTGGCAGTGGGGATATAGCAATGTTTGTTCACTGACTTCTTCTTATTTCATTACATTACGTTGCTGTTGTGTTGTTAATGTAATTGTCCTATTGGAAGAAGGAAGACAAACTAGGTCTTCCGCTTGTCGCTAGGTATTGAAACGCTACGTAATGTACAAGTAAACAAAAAACACGCGAAGGTAAATGAGATCAACATTTTTAAACGTAATTAGTGACAGCAACTCAAGATCATTGCTTGCCAAGTCAATAATGACGAACTTCAAAAACCTCACGTCTCCTTTTATGCCCTAGTTAGGAAAGCGTCTGTTCATTGTGTGTGTTAAGTAACTTGTCAATGGACACGATGTGTCTAAAGCGGCAAGTTGCTGGAGTCGCTTTGAACTGGATTCAGAGTCTGGTCAATATTATGTTATAAGAACAAATGTTGAAGAGGTTAAATGGCTCAAACTTGACAACACACACAATAAAAGAACGTCTGTTATTGGTATATACCATAGACTATATATTAAATGGACAGCCATCTCTGCGCACTAAGCCTATATTTTTCAATAAATAAGTCCCGTTCACCGAGGCGTCCTTGGTTGCATGACTAATTGACTTCCGGTAGATTTTTTTTACTATATAAAGAAACCATTCCCGAAGATTTTTATCGCAAATCATGAATGGAAACTTAATTGTCATAGAAGATGTTACAGAGTTAAATGTGCACAAACCATTTTGTGACTTAGATCTATAACTGTAAAGCTTTATAACTGATTTTCTTAGCCAATATAGACTAATTAGCCAAGCCTGTATTTCGTGTATTTGCTTGTTTACGACATTGATTGAATTGTGATGCCAGTTTGGATTATTTTCTTAGTAAATCACATTTGACAATTTACACATATCTCGTACGGTGAATGAACATATGGCAAAATAAGTCTTTTATGTGAGCTAAAAGGTGGTCGACGTAACAAAGATGACCCATGGAGATTGCTTAGGCGCCAACTTGCCTTAGCTGACATAGAAGACAGCATCTTGGTTACATGCGGCTTTTGAATGATAAAATAGAAAAAGGATGAATCACACATTTCAGTATATTCTGTGACGTTTTATGGCCACTGTCTTGTTGGCTCATATTTCTCACTGCTATAGCCAAATTTCGATTCACGGTGCCCCCATGTTCTGTTTGACTGCCTAGACTGGCTGATCTCCATCTCAACAGGTCAGGGAAACCAAAAATTCTCGACCTGTATGCACTGCGCAATACAGCAGGGTTTCTGTCCAGGGCTTTTGCAATAAAGGATTTGAGCCTTTCAAGCCCTCATTCAAATGGAGTTTGATGATGTTGACTTTTTATGCTCTTTTTTTCTGTCTTGGTGAGATTTATTGTAAGGCTGAATTATTGACTAGCCTTAGTAATCATTATTGCGAATGGTAGTGAGAGCCCCATCGTCGTCAAATATCAGTTCCCTAATCAGGATATGTCGTCCTGTTTTGGTCAAGCCAGTTTAAGAAGCCTTCCATCCAATCTACTAACCTTATTTATCCTGCTCTTAATAGATAATACCTAAAAGTCTAAGAGGAAGAACTGTAAAACTTTTCATGTGAAGCTGACAGTAGTTTCAATAGCTTATTTGGACAAACAATTTTCACTAGTAAAAAACACTTCTGCTTAGTGTGAGCATATTGCTAAATGAAGTTCATATTTCTATTACTTTCTACTCAAGTTACCCAAGAGAAATTTTATCTAAAGCAAAATTTTTTATAATGCATGTTTCTTTTTTTTTTTTACTTAAGGAGCATACTATTTCCAAAAACCTGATTTGATTGTCACATCATTTTTTTTATGAAGCCTGTTACAGTTACAATGAAGGGATGAAATTTCGGATAATATTCTGTTTGTTTTGTGAAATGAGAATATATCAGAAATGGTCATCTTCAGTATTTAATGTTTCATTTAAAAAAAGAAAATTATATTAATACATATTTGATGTACAAACAAATGAAAACCATACAAACATATTTTTTTGAAGTATTGATGATTAAGCTTGTGTGTCTGAACAATACTACATTGACATTAACTTATTATTTTAGACTTTTTACAGGAATGTATCTTAAGCTTGACTGAAAGAGAAAGTTGCTATAATTTAAATAATAACATTTAATAGTCTGAACATGTAACTTAAAATTGAATAATGCATTAATCGACAAGTGAATATTGAAGTAATGATGTGCTTTCTATTTTATTAAGTCAATAAGCTTTAAGTCTCATGTTAGTTAAAGCATACAGTATTGTTTTTTAAATCTTTTTAGTGTGCTATTTAACTTGATTCAAGTTACATTTACAGTATAAAAAAACAACAACAAAATGTTTAATAATTGAGTATACAATTTTTCAAAGTTGGACAACTATTTATTAAATGTATATTATACAATGAACAAAATATGTTTAAGAATTTTTTCAAATAACTATGCCAAAATATTAATATTAGTAAGAACAATATTATCTTCAATTTCTTAATATTATTAACACAATATTTCCTGGAGATATTTTTTAAATTATAGAAATAATGCTCAAGTCTTCAGAAATGGTAAGTTTTCAAAATAATCAAATCAAGGACAAGATAATATTCATGAACTTCCAGCTATCAGCAAGGTACTGGTAAGTATTATGGAGCACATTTTCCTTCAACTCAGGATCACAAGCATTGGACAAATTCTAGGACTGTTGATGGAAAAGAAACAAATAAATTAAATTCATAACAAGTCACCAATTCAATCTTAGTTTCATATAGTACCAAACTTCCATATGTTCAAGTCCTTTACAGATAAAATCAATTCTGAAAACATCTAACAAAACAGCTCTTTAAAAAGAATATTAGAAGTTTTACATAAAAAATGCTATGGGAACATATTATGAAACAGAAATAGATAGATGCAAACGTATTACAAAAAAAAAAGGAATAGTATAATAATAACAATATTTTATCTTTGACATTTTATTCAGTAATATTATGAAAATTTAATGAATCATTAAATACACTTGAAAGTGAACGGAACAGATTTAAAAATAATAAAAGGAAATTTTCTGCACACTTCAGGAAATTTTCTGCACAAGCATGCTGAGGTAACCCAGATAAAAAGAGTCATTGAATATTGTACTGAGTGTTTGAAACAATTTTTTTTACTGCATACATTAAAATATGAATATGAACATATCTTTGCAAATTTAAAGGGAGAATTTGAAGACTGCTTTTATTCTTTTTGCACTAAGATTAAAGTATTAAATTTTAAGCTGCCTTACTTACTGGAAGGAGGTGCTGTGGCTTAGCAGTAAAGCACTTGGCCAGGGTTCGAATCCTGGTGAAGACTGGGATTTTTTATTTGAGTCTGAGTCAACCCAGCTCTAATGGGTACCTGACATTAGAAGGGGAAAGTAAAGGCGGTTGGTTGTTGAGGAGGCCACATGACACCCTGGTTAACCATAGGCCACAAAAACAGATGATCTTTACATCATCTGCCCTATAGACCACAAGGTCTGAAAGGGAAACTTGACTTTTTTTTTTTTACTTACTGGAAGTTTCATAGGAAGAGTTTCTGACATAGCAAGTGAGTTTTGTGGCATCCATCCTATTGATAAACTCTTAGGGATAAGGAAGAATAATTTCTTCTTGAAATATACATCTGAGGAAAAGAAAAGATCAATTGCTTTTAATGTGAGCAATAATACAATTCTAATTAAATTTTTAAAATCTCAAAAAATTTATAGTGTCTTCGTTCAAAGAATTATGTAAAGACTCATCTGACATCCTTTTCCACCAAGATAACTGGTTAATCTGTACTTCTAATTGACAATTGTTGCAATATATATTTAGTTTTTATGCAAGAAAGTATAATTTGAAGGAAAATACAGATAACAATGGTATTGGCCTGCATGAACCAATTATCACTTTAAAAATACCCTGCACAGGCTGAAGGGAATATAATGTTTTATTTACAACATAACAATATTGTGTAAATATTCACCTAGAAAATTAGCTTTAAATAAAATAGCACATGGATTCTTACAATTAAAATAGACTTACATACCGTTTAAAAATAAATTATAAATTAATTAAATACTTACTGTTAAATGTATTTATAAAGCTTCTGGCACTGGGTGTAAACTCTTTTGAAAACAATGATAATATTGTGGCAGTATCTGGGTAAATACTTGAATTCACACATTGAAAGGTAGCAATTAGAGCACTTTTGAGTACCATTCAACATCCTTTGTGTACTTCTTTGATACTTAATAGTTAAGATCTAGATCTACAGTGAATAATAGCACAATTTGGTAACTACTCAGCCTACTGGAATGCGTGAGAATAATCAAAAAAAAAAAAAAAGAAGAAATTAGAATGTCTAGTCCAAACTAGTACAGTTGTTTTTATCTAGGCAAGATATGAGTAGTGATTAATAGAGCCAGATCTAGTACATGAGTAGTATAATTGGTAATGGCTGTCGACAGTAGTATTGCTCATCAGAAACATTAAATCTTTATAATCAGTGTATAGGAATAGATCTAGATATACAGATTCTAGATGTATAGATCATAGAATACTGATATAAGAGTCTAGGTCTATAGTTATTATATAAAATATAGATAGATAAAATAGATTATTATATAAACTAGATATAGAATATAGATTAGAGTCATAAGTAAAGATAACGTAGATATTAAAAGAATGATCTGTGAGCCAAGCACTTCCATTCATGATTCACAAATGAAGAAGCTAAGGGCTAAGACTTAAGACGAACTTAACAAGTCAGGAAGTCAGATGAGATTTAGATAAATCATAAGGCTTATATCAGATGATAAGGGCAATAAGGCATAAGCCATGATAAGCCATGATTATGATGAACAAGCTAAGTAAGATCAAAAATCTTGAAGCTATTATAATCATCTAGATCTATTATTATCCAGACTTGAGATTTATCCTATATCTAGTCTAGAGTAAGTTTCTATATAAAAACATATCTAGACTAGATCTTGATTCTCTGGGTTTATAAGACACACACAGATGATGAATCTAGCAACTTGGCGGTTTTGACGTTCAAACTGATCTATTATTAGTCATAATTTTGTTAACAGCACTATAGCCTAGGGATAGCCAGATTTTTATAAAAACAAATTCTGATTTAGCCAGATTTTTTTAAAAACATTCTGATTTTATCAACCTATAGTGCATTTACATAAATAGTGTTTTAACTAGTTTATTAATAAAATAAAGAAACTATATAGTAGTGTGTACGGTCGTACTTGACGATAAAGTTTATTGCCATAGGTCACTACATGCATTGGTGTGAAAGTCAAAATGTTTACGTGTCCAATCACTTTCAATTGATTCTAGAATTTTATTTGGCGAAGAAATATTTGGAACAGTATCAGATCTTTCTATAGCTTTTAGAAGAATTGGATGTTATTTAGGATGACAACTAATAACTTAAAGGCCGAAATATTTATTCAGATTTTTCAGTTAGTCATAAATACATCATTGACTTACTTTTTTATGGTTGATTTTCCATTACTATAAATCTAAACAAAAGTTGGTAAAGAGTGTAGGCTTATTAACTCACTATTGTTATTTTATTTAGACCGACTCACTCGCAGACTTAACTTAGGCCTATATCACCCATTATAAAGAAATATAATAAACGACACTCTCAAAAATGTATTGAATATTTCAGTAAATCTCTTATTTAACTAACATTTAGAATATACATTGCTAAAAAAATTAATTGTCTAATGTGATGAAAAACAAATCACTTTTTATTGAAGTAGGTGCTGTCTTCTATGTCAGCTAAGGCAAGTTGGCGCCTAAGCTGGTCTTTAGAGAATCTCCATGGGTCATCTTTGTTACGTTGACCACCTTTTAGCTCACAAAAAATACTTATTTTGCCACATGTTCATTCACCATGGAGATATGTGTAAATTGTCAAATGTGATTTACTAAGAAAATAATCCAAACTGGGATTACAATTCAATCAATGTCGTAAACAAGAAAATACACGAAATACAGGCTTGGCTAATTAGTCTATATTGGCTAAGAAAATCAGTTATAAAGCTTTACAGTTATAGATCTAAGTCACAAAATGGTTTGTGCACATTTAACTCTGTAACATCTTCTATGACAATTAAGTTTCCATTCATGATTTGCTGTAAAAGTGGCGGTAAAAGTCTTCGGGAATGGTTTCTTTATATAGTAAAAAAATCTACCGGAATTCAATTTGTCATGCAACCAAGGACGCCTCGGTGAACGGGACTTATGCTTAGTTACCTTAGTGTTGGCAGTCCATTAATATATAGTCTTTGGTATATACATTATGTCAGTTATGCTTAGTTACCTTAGTGTTGGCAGTCCATTAACATATAGTCTTTGGTATATACATTATGTCAGTTGAAGAACCAGACCGCACTACAAACAGCGATGTCAATGCGAACGCCGGTAAGGACAGTATAAAGCAGCGGTTCTCTACCTTTTAAACTTGGCGACCGCTTTTTACAATCCCCCACTCTGCCACGACCCCCCCACACACACACACACATACTGCAATAGAAGAGTAGACAGTACTAATCCATATTTTCGATGGTCTAAGGTGACCCCTTGCAAATGGTAAATCGACCCCCAAGGGGGTCGCGACCCACAGGTTGAGAACCCCTGGTATAGAGGGACTTCTTATGGTCCGACGGTTACGGTGGGGAGGGCACGTATACAGTATGGGGGAGGAACGTATGCCAAAAGCAGTCTTTTTTAGAAAGCTGAAAGGTGGTAGACGTAACAGAGGTTCTCTAAGGAAACGCTTTAAAGACCAGCTAAGGAGACAGTTGGAGGTCACTTACAAAGGCCGCGGGATACACATTGGAGTCCTAAAGAAAATCTACAAACGTAGACGGCGAAATAAAAATCTAAATCGACCACCTGCGTTCAATGTTTATGCCTGCGCTAGGTGTGGCAAAATATGTAGGTCTCAGCTGGGGCTTCGTAGCCACGGGAAATACTGCATTCCTCACTAATATTCGAACTCGAAGACAAGCCTTGTTATGTCAGTTGTGCCAAACATTTTGCAGCCTTGGGGCCACTTCCAGACGAACGTGTCACAGGCCGCATGACCTGAATGCAATCGTCCAGTACGTTGGAGCCAAGTGTCTGCGACATCATTATGTAATATTTACACAAGATGTGCATATACTGCCTCATGGCTCGGATATCGCCCGCGGGTAGTGGGTTGGGTCACACTGGCTTATGTAGTTCTATAGAAACTATACACAAATGTAAGCTATCCCGTGAATCCGTGTGGGTGGGTAGGTAGCATTGGATGGCGCCCTTATAATGCATTTGGGGTGGGGGGGATGGAGAAACAACAAAACTTACTTTAAACTTCTTGTTTTCGGAGAATAGACATAGTGTAAACAAAATGGGAAGATGTCTCGTCAAAATAGATTCAAGACGTTGTGTTTTGTTTATAAGGTTAATGTTTTTTTAGCGGCCCCCGAAAGGTGAAAAACAAATCGCTATTAGTTTTGTGTGGTCCTTTCGGTTACTAAAATTAAGTATGTAAAGCATTTGTCTGTATTGTATGTAACAATATGTAAATCTAAATGTAACTTCCAATGTCGTTTTGACACGGTTACTCGAAACAATACGTATTTATGATGTGCATAATAAGTGCCGGATTTAGTAAGTGAAGGTCTTGGGAATAGTTTTTGGTTGATGTCTCTACCTTCTTCAAACTTAATATTAACAGAACTACAAGGATATCACATTGTAAAGAAAGGAAGACAGTACTGCAACATTTAATCTCATTCTCCTTATTTACTTAGGATTAAAATGCTTGTTTTTTCTAAATAATCTAAGTTTTTCAAATGTGGATTCCCGGGGTGAGCTATACAACATGTGTGTTATAATAGAAATCTTGATTATCTGTGACGATCATGGCATGTTTATGTTTATATAGCTACTTGAAACACGTACAAGCTTGTTCATTTAAGGTTGCGCCTGAGTTATTTATGCAGGTCTTTGTACTCCAAACAGATGTAAGGTAGTTTGAACACTTTCGAAATAGCTATTTCTATTCATATATGTGTTAATGTGTTTGTACTATTATGTGTGTGTGCGCGCGCGGGCTAATTTGTGTGTATGTAGCTAGTTGAGTGCCACGATGTTTGCTCACTGTACATAACAGTTCAAACTGGCAGGGCCCCTTTGATATGAACATCGGTCCTAGGTCACCTTGCTCCTGTCAAGCGTCAGAGGATTAAAGGCCGAAATGCAAATACAACGGCGAGCATTAAAGCCTAAACTAAATCAGCCCCTCCCGCTCCAACGTTAGGTTTGTGAGGACAAAGAACTTATCAATTAAAATGTGTTAGACATTCTAACGGTCTGACCAGCGTTCCATTCAAATTATTTTTCTTACTAATCAGAAACAAACATTTTTGACACTGCCGAAATTCCACAATTCTTGTATTCTGTCAGCAGTTATTATGTAGACTTACTATGGATGTTACTGGAGATTTTCAAACAAGGCGCAGAACTATAAATATTTCGTTCTTTCAGTGTCTCCGATGTACGGGATATTGTTTTTGATAAGCAGTGTATTGTTAGACACACAATTGCAAGATCAAGGCCTGTCAGTATTTAATAATGAATAGTTATTTTTTTTAACACTGGAAAATCCCATTTCTTAGCTCTAGTGCTTCAAATCCAAAGTTTTTGTATCATTTAGTTCGGGCTGTGATCTTTAACTAAGCAGTCCGTGAGTGTGTTTAGCTATTTCCAACCCTCTCTATTAATCTTGATCTTTTCATTTTCATACGTAGTTACCTTCTCTTGACCAACGTTTTCAGTAATATCTTTCCCTTCCTGTCCTGAAGTTTCTGTGTTCTATTGATTAAATCATGTCAACTGATCTGAAAACTAAATGATGAGATTACTGTTTTTTGTCGGTTTGTTTGTTTGTTGTTGTTTTTATTTCCCGGGAAAATGTCCACTAATAAAAATAAATAAACACGACATAATAATAATAATGGCCATGTCTTTGATTTTGAAGATTTAGGAAGAGTGGGGTTTTTCACGTAGACCCTGTTGCGACCTGCATATTTTTTCACATCTGATACAGACAAAGCCGTAGTCCGGGGGAAATAAATTGTTGGGGGGGGGGTGTCTATGTAAGTTTTCTTAATATCTTCTGCCGAGACCAATCGTCATAGAAGGTCTCAACGTCTGCGACGTTGCCATCTGTGGGCAGGGGAGACCAATAGCTCGTTGCCAGGTCGTACAGAGCTGTGGAAGGGAGCTATTGGCCTAAACCGCCTACATGTTGCGACGTTGCAGGTTATTGTTACAGGCCGTATAAGACGGTAGGTCTCGCTTCTGCGCCTGCCTTTTTCAAAAGCTTTTCTTTGGGTCTCAAATTTGTCATGCGGCCTTCGTGAGAGCTCTTCAACTGTCTCTATCAGAGGCCATCTGTGACAGCTACTTTCCTCTATGCCTAAGTTGACCTTTATAGAGCTTACGGGGGGCACCTCTGTTACACTGTCATCATTTAAGCTGCCCCCTCCCCCCCCAAAAAAAAAAAGATCGCCTTAGGCATACAGTCGTCCCCCATGCGGGACCCAGCTCAGCAGTCGCATGGTCAGTAGTGCTTTAAACTGCCCACACTAGCCCGCAACAGAACAAAATACAAAAACCAGTTTCTACCAAGCAACGGTTCTCAACACTATTTCGGACTCAACCTTACTAACAGATAATAGTACAATGGTACACATTTGTACATCATATGTTTCAGCAGTAAAAAAAACATTTTCAAACTCCGTTAATTTTTTACTCAATGAAAGTTGGCATTCTTTGTTTAAAAAAAAAAGTATTTTGAAATGCAAGCTGAATCTTGTGCATTTGTAAAAAGAAATTCAGCATGTAAAGAAGACAGATACGTTGAAAATGTACTCGTTAAGTGATTGAACTTGAAGTTCATACAATGATATAATGAAGGGCAATTTAAACAAGAATGAATATTTGTTGAAAAGGTTTTCCTTCTAACCAAAAACTGCGTTGATAATAGAGCATACAATAAAATCGTGGCATAGTCACTAATACAACCATGTAATGAAAATCTTTCATAGTCACTAAAATAACCTTGTAATGAAAATCTTTCATAGTCACTAAAATAACCTTGTAATGAAAATCTTTCATAGTCACTAAAATAACCTTGTAATGAAAATCTTTCATGGTCATTAAAATAACCTTGTAATGAAAATCTTTCATAGTCACTAAAATAACCTTGTAATGAAAATCTTTCATGGTCATTAAAATAACCTTGTAATGAAAATCTTTCATAGTCACTAAAATAACCTTGTAATGAAAATCTTTCATGGTCATTAAAATAAGCTTGTAATGAAAATCTTTCATAGTCACTAAAATAACCTTGTAATGAAAATCTTTCATGGTCATTAAAATAACCTTGTAATGAAAATCTTTCATAGTCACTAAAATAACCTTGTAATGAAAATCTTTCATGGTCATTAAAATAAGCTTGTAATGAAACTTTTTCACAAGTTTCTATTTCAATATGAAGACTACGTGAGAAATACACAAGCTATACAATTATATCGATTGTTTGTTCTGATGCTCTTAGTACATCGTTCAACTCTTACAAAAACATATATGACTACAGTAGGCGTCTGATTGCTCACAAAAGTAATTAGTCCATAAAACAGTGCCTGCCTTTCAATTAAGCTACATCTGCGTAAAGTATTTTCTTTCAACTAAATGTAGCAACTAGCAGACCCTTTTTTTTCCCATGCGTAACCTCACAGCACACACACACACGCACACACACGTGGGCAACCAGCACGCGCGCACTTAGTAAGATAGCGGGCTAGATTGCACTCTAAAGCGTTCAGAGAACCACCTGTGGTTTGTACCCGTGAGCTGCTAAAAAGAATTCCTGGCCAAGAACAATTTGGCTTCTGTGAATCGCAGATAAGAGAACGGATCATATCTTGTACTGTGTACAACTGGAAAGAAGAAAATAACATCAACCCTCTCTCTTCTCTTTCACAACCTTGTGTTTTATTTAGTTTTGATTAACCCCACAAACTAAAACCAAATCGATATTGGTATTCCCCACTTAGGAAAGACTTAGTTCCGTTCCTGTCATTTTGGTCATTCATCAAAATAACGGAATTTTCTTGAAAGAACGATCTCGCATAAGCTGCTGGGTAATTTTAAGATTTTATTTTTCTGATAAGGAAAAAAAAACCAACAACTTAGAATGATGTTTTAAACACTAGATCTCTACAAATAGTGCCAGATAATAGTAAACTAAACTGGTGATGTTTGTAACCTTAATAAAAAGTGATTATCAGTTCTCTATAAAGAGATATTCTTGAAATTTGATATTTTCAAATACACAGATTCTTTAGATCTCTATGTTTCTATGGATTGTGTCCACACTGAAGTGCCATTCAATAAGCGAGTACTTACGTCAGACAATGGTACTTTCTTAGACTCCTTACACTCGTATATGGCCGTACAACAAGTGTGTATGTATTAAAGACAGGATCGACAGGACTAGCCCCAGGGTTAAAAATACTCTTTCAAGCTTCACTTAACCAGGGCAGAGTACCAAAGGACTGGAAAGAAGCTAATGTCACCCCCCTATTTAAAAAAGGAGAAAAATCTGACCCAGGAAACTACAGACCAGTATCTCTTACCAGCATCACATGTAAAATCCTAGAACACATAATATAAGAAATTTCTATAAATCAAATAAGAACATAAAACTAAAATGTTATTTAACCTTGGTTAGGCCAATAATAGAATATGCATCCTCCATTTGGGACCCCTCAACTCAAGAAAACATTAAGAAACTGGAACAGGCACAAAATATAGCAGTGAGATTCATAACAAATGAATATTCACATTTGACTAGAGTAACACCTTTAGTAAAATCACTAAATTTAGAAAGCCTTCAGGACAGAAGACTCAAAAGTAAAGTAGCAATTATACATAAAACACTGAACCATAATCTTCAAATACAAAAAACAAAATTTAATAAAATACTCTGAAAGACACAAAAATAAAGGCACATTCCTCGTCCCATATGCTAGGACAAATTTGTACAAATACTCCTTCTTCCCTAGTGCTATTAGAGCATGGAATGGGTTGCCTGAGCTAGCCAGGAAAACCAGTGACTTGGCATAATTTAAGTCATTGGTTAATATGCATGACTAAATGCATGACGCGTAGGACGTAATCATCTTCTTTTTTGAAGTAACGTCTGTATTATATAAGATAAGATAAGATAAGAAATGTTCTAATATAAATCTGAACTGAATCCTTAAGGTTTTAGAGATTATAGCAGCGGGCCTAAGTTTGGGAAGAGCTGCAACTTGTTTGGGCTCTAAACGAAAAGAGGTTTTATAAATCCAATTTCACCCATCGCTTGTGTCGTGATCAAAATAGATAGAGCTGCATGTGGCCTTTTTGCATCATTTTTTTTTAATGTGTGTGTGTATATATATATATATATACAGAGAGAGAGAGAGAGAGAGAGACAGAGACAGAGAGAGAGACAGAGAGATAGATAGATAGATAGATAGATAGATAGATAGATAGATAGATAGATAGATAGATAGATAGATAGATAGATAGATATAGATAGATAGATAGATAGATAGATAGATAGATAGATAAATAGATAGATAGATAGATAGATTACTTTTACTTTTAAGCAACACAAACTCTATTATCTTCTTGTTTTGTTTCAAATACTCTTACAAAAAAAAGGTCAGTAATGAGATGACCAAAAGAGAAGAGTTTCAAATGTTTGTGTCTACATTGTGAACGGCAGCGCCATCATGCGACCATGCTCACTGTGTCCTTTCACACTCCGAGGAACTAAGTCCACGGTAAACGTTTCATGGGAGCGAAGGTTTGGCGTGGCCGTTGTGCATCGCTAGTGAGCGCATTTCTGACAAAACATTCTAGGCCAGGCGCTCGCACAGAGTGACTTAATCAAAATCAATACGCGAAGTTAGCATCCCCCCCCCCCACTCCCTGCGTGAGCCCTACTGTGTTGACATTGCTGGATCGACAGGACTGCTCAAGTGGCCCAAAAACTAGAGCAAGGATAGCTGCAGACTGGGTGTTTATTACAATAAGAGAGAGTTAACAGTCAGCACTTCTGCTGTGCCATTGAAAGGTGAACTACTCGAAATCAAGAAGGCGAGTGGGGTGGGGGGGAGGGATTCAAACTCTAAAGGAATGGCAATTACAACTGTGTATCCCAGTGTGAGTTGATTTGAAAAACTAGGCGTCTTTCTGCTACAGTTTCTAACGCAATAATGGAATAAGCAAAGGAAGAAAAACAATTTACTGCGTGCTGTGACATGGCTCTGACATATTAGCTGGAAAATTTGTTGTTGTTTTTTTGGACCAGGAATGTAAAAAAAAAAAGACAGAACTTTAAATATAATAATTAACGTGGCTATTTGTGTGACACTAGAAGACGCTACATGAGGTACAGTGCACATTTTCGTGGCTACATAACATATAGATTATAAAATGAATGCTCCGTAACATTGTATACAATACATTTGCACACGTAGCGCATGTGTGAACAAAAGTACAGTGAAAGCAGCTCATTCTAAACTCAAGACGTACTTGTCAAAGTAAAGTTACCTTTTCAGGCCATGCGGTCTAAAGGGCAGATGATGTTAAGGTCACCTGTTTCCTTGGCCAACGGTTAACGAGCAGGGTGTCACGCGGCCAGCACAACGAAAAAACGGCCTTTACTTTCCCCAACTTAAGTCAAGTACCAATAAGAATTGGGTGGACTCAGGAGCGCCCTAAAAATCCCGAAGTTTAAACTTCCAGTCTTCCCTGAGATTCAAACCCAGGATTCCAGAAAGCCAAACCACTTAATTTCCCACAACTGGGGGGTCCATAAAAAAATTCCATACAGTAGTTTTTGGTTGGTTTTTTTTTATCATCAGGCCACAGCCATAGAGCGAGCTATGAATGAATGCGCTAAGTCTACAATAATAGAATGAATGAGCTGTTCACACTAAAACATTGAATAGACCAAGATGATAAAATAATGGCAATATAAGAAACTAAAAAAAAAAAATCAATGTCATAATTGGCTTCCATATTTTTATTCGGTCGTTATATAACACTCTAAATACATATGGATAGTAGATCGACACCTCGGTGTATATGTGCTAACATATTGACTTCGTTTTATAACACTCTAGTGTCTAGATACATATGGATAGTAGATCGACACCTCGGTGTATATGTGCTAACATATTGACTTCGTTTTATAACACTCTAGTGTCTAGATACATATGGATAGTAGATCGACACCTCGGTGTATACGTGCTAACATATTGACTTCGTTTTATAACACTTTAGTGTCTAGATACATATGGATAGTAGATCGACACCTCGGTGTATATGTGCTAACATATTGACTTCGTTTTATAACACTCTAGTGTCTAGATACATATGGATAGTAGATCGACTACTCGGTGTATATGTGCAGACAGACATATTGACATCTTATTGATTATTTTTTTTTAAATCTGGCGCTCCCGTGGCGTGTGGAGAGAGACAAGTTGGCAGACACAACAAGACCTCCCATAACGACAGATAATTGAGTGATCTCTTTCAAAGTAAATTATTTCACATAGAAGCTTGTAGTCCAGTGGTTAAGCTCCGACGATCCAAAGGTCACTATTTTAAATCTCGATGAGGTACAATAATATTTACTTTTTTTTTTGTTTCAATTCTCAAACTTTGTACGGCCATATCACACGATCAGCGGGGAATCGCAAATTCCTTTCTGCGGGGAACAGTTCCAGATGGGGGAAAAAAAAAGAGAGGCAGACGAAAGAAGCGAAGGGAGATAACATCAAGGAATGGAGAGGACTGTCGATGAAAAAAAAAAAACTCTCATCCAGGCAAGACACAAAAAAGGGGAATGGAGAGAGATGGTCAACAGATCAAGAGTGGTGCCCCAACAGACTAAGGTGTAGGTGAAATTCGGTACGTGTGACACAATGACCGAGCGTGACGGACTTCCCTGTGTATACCCAGACCCGTTGGTCACCTGACATTTGCTAGGAAAGATAAGACTGTGTTCACCACCTGACACCCTCTCTCGTAAGTCATGAATTAAAAAAAAAAAACTCGATACAATAATAAACTTTAGTTATTTAAGACTTGACATGTTCCCGGGAACAGCTGAATGAATTCATTAGTATTAAACACACGGGCAATAATCGAGCCGAAAACGGGCATCCCCAAAATCAATACAGCATAGTGCGGCCTCGGTCTGGGCTTGATTAAAACCCAATGTGTATGTATAATGTGTGGAACTAGAGCAGAGGTTCTCAGCCTGTGGGTCGCGACCCCTTTAGGGGTCGATTGACGATTTGCAAGGGGTAGCCTAAGACCATCGAAAATATGGATTGTTTTTGTCTATTCTTCTATTGCTGTGTGGATGGGGGTCGCCCGCAGAATGGGGATTGTAAAAAGGGGTCGCCGAGCTTAAAAGGTTAAGAACCGCTGAACTAGAGCCTCGTAAACAGTGGTCTCGTGTGCAAGTAAAAAAAAAAAAAAGGTAACTCACGTTGAGGTTAGCATGGCTCAGGGGTAACCTCATTTGTGACATTTAACTGTTATTAATATTAGATTACTTGGTGTGGGGCAATTAGTGTACCAATCAGCTGAAATGGAATGAGTTCATGTGTATGAGCTTCAAAGTGCTTGGGGGGCTTATCATTCTGTTTGCCTTGAGGGTTTCTCTCTTTTTAATATAGCCAGATTATACATAACTGGAAGCATTGTTTCTCTCCCTTGTTTCTATTTGTTTAAATTTATTCATCACGATTAGCTCTAATAGGCTCTTGAACAGAATCTAATTGTTTGTTTTTTTAGCTGCTTTAAAGAAGAGAAAAAAAAAGCACGACAAAAATGTGTTTGAAATGTTGTAGTTTGCATTGAAAATAAATGGGTACTTGATAGACCTATAGAGAGTTGGTAGGCAGGCAAGCAAGCAGGCAAGCACGGAGACAGACAGATAAGACAGACAGACAGACAGACAGACAGGCAGGCAGAAAGACAGACAGATAGATAGATAGATAGATAGATAGATAGATAGATAGATAGATAGACAGACACAGACAGACAGACAGATAGATAGATAGATAGATAGATAGATAGATAGATAGATAGATAGATAATTAGTTGATATAATGAATGAAGGCTGGAATAAGCGTATGACTAAGTCAACTGTACAAAACAACAATACATAGGTTTAGATTTCTTTGAACACACTCAAGACTGTACCTAGAGTGAAACCACAAGACGGACCATTAGCTAAGTGTAATCCAAGTTACCCAACCAAACCTAACCTTTAAACACTCGGCTTGAAGCCAAAAAAAAAAAAGGTGATACGTTTGAAAACAGTACTCTGTTGAATGCAGCTAACATGGTGTTCCACTAAATCTTCCATCTAGCATGTTAGGTAACTCTGGCTGATAGTATGCAGTGGAGTAACTAGGCATTCATGAGCCGGAGGGCGGCTTGACCTCTTTAAGGGCCCCTGCATTTTGACATTCGACATCATAACAAGAGTTAATGGCGTAGTATAAAATGTAAAGACAAATCTCAGAGACTCCTTTGGCACCCTCCCCCTGAATGGGGTCCCGCGGTGGATCTTCAAATTTGGACCCTCTTCCCCTACCCTTGCTACGCCACTGATAGTATGACTTACCGAGTAATGTTTTCTTGGCGCTGTCTGGAGAACATGTAGTGTAGTGTTTGCTGGCCCAGACTGCGCCGAGAATGAGCCAGGCTAATTCTACCAGGCCAACCACTGAGGAGCAGAACAGAACATGTCATCATTTACAAACGAAAATGTGAAACTTCAAATCATAGTTCGGGCTTTGGCCTTAACATATATATGTATCGAAAACAGTGTTTCCCAAACTCTGTTTTAAACAGAACCCTGGTGTTCCGCGAGGCCTGGATATGTGTTTTACGAGCTACTAAAAATAATTTAAGTAGTAAACCACCTAGTAAATTCATCTCACTAAAAACTAAGCAAAGTGTTCCGCTAAATATTCAGAATGTGCGAAGTGTTCCGTTAATGAAAAAATGTGGGAAACACTGACCTAAAACCTTCTTACAGCAACGGACAAGATACTAACCTTTTTGTTTTCCCATTCACTTTATCTTTCAGAGAGTTTTAGCTATGTTTATAATGTATATAACAAATCCACTAAAAACCTGAATATATTTGATTTAAATTCACCTTTTTTTTAAAACATTTAATAGGACATGATGACATTTAATAGCGCGTGGGCATTTTAGACATCCAAATAAAATAAATCAAAACGCGCACGCTTGTTAGCTTATGCCTAAGGTATATTACTGGCGCAAACTGTTATCACTGGAATCTGAGTATGCCAGGGCATGCGGGAGACTTCCCAGATTTACAAGCAGAGATAGGTAGGTACAAGGCTCGCCAAACTTTCAACAGAACCCTATCTGCCTGTTCTACTCATCAGGCTATTTGCACTCAGATCTCGCGATACGGGACTCCTATCGATCAAGCTATTCACGGGTGTAAACATATCGAAACAAACTCGGGCTATAGATGGTTTCAAAATTCAAAGAATAGCTGGTGTGAAAACAAAACAAAAAAAGGGGGGGGGGGAGTTCTAAATTTAAAAAAAAAACGAGGGTGGAGAAGTAACAACCTTCAGTTAATAAAATTAAGTTTTTTCTTTCATTTGATCAGTAAAATACGAGTGTGATAAGACATCGGATCCGAGCACTAATGAAATCATATTACCCACCGGCTACACCAAGCAGTTTAATTACAACGTATCATTGATTAGAAAGGAAGAGTATTGATTGTTCCAGTGACATTGCAACAAATAGTTCCGCATGCTAGGCAATCTATAAATGTCATGACATTTAATTTTTAATGTAAGTCTTTCATTCATTCCAGTCATCCCCCCCCCCCAAAAAAAAAACCAACAGTTTAAATAAAAAAGCTTTCTTTTATTCATTTTCATTTTTTTATTATCAGTTCAACAAAGACAAAAGAGAGTGTAACCTGCATCCCCCAACCCATATATTGATGCATTCTAATGCGGGGCATGGTGCTAAACAATTGGACACAGCATCGATCACATCGGCACAGAAAATGAAGGTCGACAGCTCCGTTCCTTTCTGTCGTCGACCAAGTCTGCTTGAATGCTTGGATTCAATTCTATCATAGCGCTATCACCAACCTCCCCCCCCCCTTCATCTGGTGCAGTTTTAGGACCCAAGTCGAGTTTAGAAACTACTGCTTAGCTTCATACACATACACTTTTCCCCTTTCTTTTTCAGCGCCTACTTTTAGCTTACCAAGTTCATGGGTGGAAGGAGAAATGTGAGAAGAAAGATGGGTGGAAACCTTCTAGTTCGATAACGGCTCTAATGATTTTCCTAGAAGTTCGACACTGTATGTGAAAACATTCAATGTGAAAACACTGATTTGACGTTATCATTTTTCAGAATTATTTCATCTCCTAAACAAACTTTCGATGACGTCTTGTCTTCAATGACAATTGATTGACGATCACACTTGCCGGGATTATATTATCAAACTTGACAATTCAATGAAATGAAGAAAGAAACATCTCTCTGTATTTTCTTCAAACTTCTTTAATAACTTCTTCAACTTTCACATCAAATTAACTTCTTAATTCAATAACAACCTGACTTGATACTTAATAAATAAAACTTAAAGATACATAAAACTTCACTTAGTATAACTTCAACTTCAACTAATAAAACTTTAACTAATGGACCCGCTAATATCATGAAACTTATTACTAATCGATGACTGAGCGAGGACCAACGCTCTACAAGAACTACTACTATGCGAGGACCCCGTCTAACTTACTTCCCCCTAATTTATACTTTCTTTGATCGTACGTTCCAGAATCATGGAACCTTCTTAGATAATTATTTTTGTAACTTTGACCTTCTAGAAGCTGACGTGTGCTATTTTTTTCCCTTAACCTCTTTCTTTGATTGGATACCTAAAATTAACTTGTTTACGCTGGACACTTGCACTAGTTTGAACTCGCTTCTAGAAACTGGTCGAAATAGGTCACAGACTCGACTCGTGACATTACCCCCTTGCCTTTTTAGCATTTTGTATGCAATATAAAATGCGTAAAATAACATTATTTCTATTATAATATATGCACTCAAAAATCTAAAAAAAATGTTCCTATAAAGTACAGAACTGATAATCCAAACAATTGTTGCATTACATTTACATTATTCAAAATTCAAAATATTGTACATATCCAGCATATATAATTAATAAAAATACATCTTAGTTCCATACATCATTTGTCATGATATTTGAGTATATGATATTTGAGTATGAACTTTCCAACTTTTGTAACTCAAGAAAATATCAAAATTATACTTATTATTAACTTCACAATACTGAAAAATACATGTCATCTCATCATATTATTTGCTAATACAGAATATCTGAATATTAACTTACTTTTCAATATATGAAATCTAAATATGTACAATGCCAAATTACTCTTTTCTAAAACTCTTATAACAACAGTACTAATGTAAATATACTAAGTAATAAAAATTGCATGTGCATGACATAAGTATTAAAATAAATCTTGACACAGCTGTATAGTCCTGATAGATTTGCAACTTTCTTCTTTCCAGATACTTGAAACAATTCTAGTCTATCCGTACATTTCTTCTTTCTTGGTTCTTTATAGTTCAAAATACGTTTAACAATATTGTCCTGTGTTTTCATAGAGTTTTGTTCAACTCTGCTGTTGAAAAGTGTCACTTTTAATTTCAATACAAACTTGCTTAGTTTAGCTACAAATGTACGTTGTTTCAATTGGTACAAAATGTCTCTCAGTTCATGAATATGCTTCATTCTAGCTTAAGCAACATACAACTATTGTCCTTATAATATTATTTGCGATTCATATGTTCAAACAAGAACTGTCCAAAATCGAGACTTAATCTTTCTTGTGATGATATTTTTCGTTGTAAAACATTTGAAGTAGAAAACGTTGAGTTCGAATATTCATGTATGCATTGCTCTAAGAAATCCTTTAAGTCTTTCTGCAGTAAATCTCTATTGTGCAAAGCTAGAGAATAAACATCTGAGTTGGCAAGTTTGTCAGTTTTTAAGTTAATCACATTGTCTATAAATGTTGATATGTCAGGAACATCATGAAATATCTCAGTATATTCTTCACTTGTATTCAACAGGTCTTTCATACTTTTCAAGTTTAAATTATCTACAGTAGAACGTCGTTTATCCGAACGTTTATTATCCGGAGCGTCAAATATCCGGACCAGTTTTTTTTTTTTTTTTTATCAACCACATGTATTGTGATGCACATATACTGTATGAATACGAAAAATAAGTGATTATTTTCCACAATAAAGGTAAAATTGCGACATTTGTCACCTATTTTGCTCGTTCTTCACGCACGTGTCCCGCATGTGATGATTTTCAATATTCGTATAGTGTCCGGTTGCATATACTGCATGGATCGCTTCGGTTTTCGGTTATCCGAACAATCGCGTATCCGAACGGTGTCCGGTCCCAATTGAGTCGGATAAACGACGTTCTACTGTATGTCAATGTCTTTGATAGATTCAATTTGTTTTGAATATCGTTAGTAATAGTTCATTGACATAGTCTTCATTTTCCTCTTGAATTGTTTCTAAGCATTTAACATTTTCTTCTAGTACTTCTGATAAAGTTTCTTTATCTGTATTCTCGTTGTATTTTCGAAGCATATGAACATGAAACACTTTGATATGTTTGTTAATGTTGATTTCATAAGTTACGTTTGAAATCTTTCTGATGATAGTAAATAGACCTTGCCATGTATAAATCAGTGTGTTTCTCATGTCAGGAAACTATAACTTCACTTCACTAAGTTTTCTGTCTTCTTCTTCTTGTATTTCTTTAAGTTTTCTGTCTTCTTCTTCTTACTTGTATTTCTTTAAGTTTTCTGTCTTCTTCTTCTTGTATTTCTTTAAGTTTTCTGTCTTCTTCTTCTTGCTTGTATTTCTTTAAGTTTTCTGTCTTCTTCTTCTTGTATTTCTTTAAGTTTTCTGTCATCTTCTTCTTCTTGTATTTCTTTAAGTTTTCTGTCTTCTTCTTCTTGTATTTCTTTAAGTTTTCTGTCTTCTTCTTCTTGTATTTATTTAAGTTTTCTGTCTTCTTCTTCTTGTATTTCTTTAAGTTTTCTGTCTTCTTCTTCTTGTATTTATTTAAGTTTTCTGTCTTCTTCTTCTTGTATTTATTTAAGTTTTCTGTCTTCTTCTTCTTGTATTTCTTTAAGTTTTCTGTCATCTTCTTCTTCTTGTATTTCTTTAAGTTTTCTGTCTTCTTCTTCTTGTATTTCTTTAAGTTTTCTGTCTTCTTCTTCTTTGTGTTTCTTTAAGTTTTCTGTCTTCTTCTTCTTGTATTTCTTTAAGTTTTCTGTCTTCTTCTTCTTGTATTTCTTTAAGTTTTCTGTCTTCTTCTTCTTGTATTTCTTTAAGTATTCTGTCTTCTTCTTCTTTGCGTTTCTTTAAGTTTTCTGTCTTCTTCTTCTTGTATTTCTTTAAGTTTTCTGTCTTCTTCTTCTTGTATTTCTTTAAGTTTTCTGTCTTCTTCTTCTTGTATTTCTTTAAGTTTTCTGTCTTCTTCTTCTTGTATTTCTTTAAGTTTTCTGTCTTCTTCTTCTTGTATTTCTTTAAGTTTTCTGTCTTCTTCTTCTTGTATTTCTTTAAGTTTTCTGTCTTCTTCTTCTTTGCGTTTCTTTAAGTTTTCTGTCTTCTTCTTCTTTGCGTTTCTTCTCTTCTGCTTCTTTGTCTTCTTTTGTCTTCTCTAATCATTTTTCTTTCTTTACATCTTCTTTCTTCTGCCTCTTTGTCTTCCTTACGTCTTCTTTCTTCTTCCTCTATGTCTTCTTTACGTCTTCTTTCTTCTTCCTCTATGTCTTCTTTACGTCTTCTTTCTTCTGCCTCTTTGTCTTCCCTACGTCTTCTTTCTTCTTCCTCTTTGTCTTCTCTACGTCTTCTTTCTTCTGCCTCTTTGTCTTCTTTACGTCTTCTTTCTTCTGCCTCTTTGTCTTTTTTACGTCTTCTTTCGTCTGCCTCTTTGTCTTCTTTCTTCTTCCTCTATGTCTTCTTTACGTCTTCTTTCTTCTGCCTTTTTGTCTTCCCTACGTCTTCTTTCTTCTTCCTCTATGTCTTCTTTACGTCTTCTTTCTTCTGCCTCTTTGTCTTCTCTACGTCTTCTTTCTTCTGCCTCTTTGTCTTCTCTACGTCTTCTTTCTTCTGCCTCTTTGTCTTCTCTACGTCTTCTTTCTTCTTCCTCTTTGTCTCTACGTCTTCTTTCTTCTGCCTCTTTGTCTTCCTTACGTTGCTGTATATCGTAATTTATTTGTCGAGTGCCCACCATTCCTCCATTCTTTCTTGTGGCATGTTACCGTAAGCGGCTATTTTGATGTATTCTTTCCACAAGTACGAGACCAATGCCATTGCAATAACTTAATAACTGTACTATTTATAAGTACTGCCTACACTAGCGATGACCGACACCTGTCCACAGGTGAGAGGTTAAATATGGATGACCTAGTTAAATATCGATCGGTGTCTCCTCTTGAGGAATGCAAGTGGTCAGTATTTGTAAACAAACTAGTGTACAACTAGCGTTAGTAACGTTGCCTTCACAGCTTAATAAATGTAGCCTTCACAGCTTAGTAAATATAGCTTTCACAGCTTAGTAAATGTAGCTTTCACAGCTTAGTAAATATAGCTTGCACAGCTTAATAAATGTAGCCTTCACAGCTTAGTAAATATAGCTTTCACAGCTTAGTAAATGTAGCTTTCACAGCTTAGTAAATATAGCTTGCACAGCTTAATAAATGTAGCTTTCACAGCTTAGTAAATGTAGAATGTAAGGTACTGACCTTAAAACAGATGATCTTTCCCGTTTCGTTGCAATGATTGCACGTCTTATTGAAGTTTTCTGACAGAGGCTTTTCTTGTAATGCTTTATTTGAGGCTTTGTCGTTAAGACAAGCTATGACCTCTTCGTTAGAGGCTTTTTTATAAAAATGCGTAGAACTTGCTAAAATGTGACGACTTTATTCTTTGAAAATGCAGTATGTGATGCTTGTCATCGTCAATGCCTTTATTTATAGATGCCTTTTTTCGTCAGGAGGTGCCAATATATGTGATGACTTATTCTTCGATGTCGCCTTTATTATTTGATGCACGTATTCATCGATGCCTTGCCTTATTTATCGGAGGTGCCAATTAATGTGATGATTGCCGAGCGATTATATTAATAAGTTGATAAATTCATATGAAATGAAGAAAGAAACATCTCTCTGTATTTTCTTCAAAATTCTTTAATAACTTCTTCAACTTTCACATCAAATTAACTTCTTAATTCAATAACAACTTTACTTGATACTTCATAAATAAAACTTAAAGATACATAAAACTTCACTTAGTATAACTTCAACTAATAAAACTTTAACTAATGGACCCGCTAATATCACGAAACTTATTACTAATCGAGAACTGAGCGAGGACCAACGCTCTACATGAACTACTACTATGCGAGGACCCCGTCTAACTGACTTCCCCCTAATTTATACTTTCTTTGATCGTACGTTCCAGAATCATGGAACCTTCTCAGATAATTATTTTTGTAGCTTTGACCTTCTAGAAGCTGACGTGTGCTATTTTTTTCCCTTAACCTCTTTCTTTGATTGGATACCTAAAATTAACTTGTTTACGCTGGACACTTGCACTAGTTTGAACTCGCTTTCTAGAAACTGGTCGAAATAGGTCACAGACTCGACTCGTGACATTCAGAATGACGCCAAAGAATTGTTTATGAAAACTGTTTTATTTTTAACGGGAATCCCCGCACTCGACTAAAATGTTTCTTTGTGCCCTCGTAGAAACTAAAAGCCAGAAACTTTCAGGGCGGAAACCTCAAAACACGTATCTCGAAAACGGCTCTTACGACTTTCCAAGAAATTTGAAAGTTGGTGTATATCGTACTAATCGTAGGGAAGTGAATTAGGCCTACTAGCTCATTGGCCACACTGGGGAAACTCTAGTTTGGTTACTATAATTTTCACATTATAAAAATAGATTAATTAGAATTTGGCAAGAGAACTAGGAAATATTTCTCTTGAACAGACTACGTCTTCGGGTATTTCCGCATGTAGGCCCTAGTGGCCTAGTCTTTAAAGTGTTCAAAGAAATGAAGAAATTAATGTTTAGAAACAATTTGCGCACTCTCAAGATCTGAATGCCAATTATTGGAATTGTACAAAGCCTAATCATAGAGCCTAACAGATTTATTTATCCACTAAACCAGGATTTTTCTCTCTCAGGATGAGGGAAGGGGGGGGGGAATTTTTTAAACCTTCATTAGTCATTAAGAGTAAAAAAAAAAAAACGCTCTATAAGTTGTATAAAAGGAGGTTTTTTATATGCATAAATTTTATTTATGTTATACGTTTTTCTTGTTTAAATAGACTAAGGTCAAATAGTCAACTAGATCTAGATTCATGTTTGTTCGAAGCTCACAGGAAAGACTCTTTGCAACTACGAAGCTCACAGAAAAGACTCTTTGCAACTACGAAGCTCACAGGAAAGACTCTTTGCAACTACGAAGCTCACAGGAAAGACTCTTTGCAACTACGAAGCTCACAGGAAAGACTCTTTGCAACTACGAAGCTCACAGGAAAGACTCTTTGCAACTACGAAGCTCACAGGAAAGACTCTTTGCAACTACGAAGCTCACAGGAAAGACTCTTTGCAACTACGAAGCTCACAGGAAAGACTCTTTGCAACTACGAAGCTCACAGGAAAGACTCTTTGCAACTAAAAAGCTCACAGGAAAGACTCTTTGCAACTACGAAGCTCACAGGAAAGACTCTTTTGCAACTACGAAGCTCACAGGAAAGACTCTTTGCAACTACGAAGCATGACAAGAACTGAATAGAAGGAGAAATCCTAGAGCACCGTCAGCTTCATTAAGTGGGAGTTGATTCAAACAAAATTTTAAAAAAAAAATGTATAATCATTGTTTTCAATAAAAAAATTTTATTAAAATAGATACCTCCATTGAGATGTTTTAAAATGGTTCACCAGTTATCAAAACAAACTAAGTAGCTACTGCTATTATCAACTATGCTCGCTGAATCGATGGTGGCGTCTCCCAGAGATTAGTTTGTAAAGGCCTGCACTGGTTAGCCATCAAGAAATGTATGTCAATAGATTTAATACTATGTTTTAACACAGAATTTTTTTAGGGCCAATAAATTTCGCTATTCCCAATACCAATGGGAGGCAAATTCACACTGCAAGAGAAGTTAGTGGTATGTACTGAATATAACATCAGATGGAAGTTTCTAAGTAATCAGCTAGGTGTGTATACAATGTAATGAAAGACACAAAAATAAAGGCACATTCCTCGTCCCATATGCTAGGACAAATTTGTACAAATACTCCTTCTTCCCTAGTGCTATTAGAGCATGGAATGGGTTGCCTGAGCTAGCCAGAAAAAAACAGTGACTTGGCAGAATTTAAGTCATTGGTTAATATGCATGACTAAATGCATGACGCGTAGGACGTAATCATCTTCTTTTTTGAAGTAACGTCTGTATTATATAAGATAAGATAAGATAATGTCCCTTTCACGTATTCCTTAGTCTGATCGACTCTGATGGCCCGTGGGGGCACCACATAGATCTGTCAACCATTTTTCTCCATTCCTCTCTGTATTTCACCTTGAATAGAATCTCTTTCAATGACAGGCCCGTCCATTCTTTTATGTTGTCTCCCTATCGTTTTCTCTGTCTGCCTCTTCTTCTTTTTCCTGGTGCTGTTCCCTAAAGATTGTTCTTTGCGAGCCCCGAGAGCCTTAAACTATATATCGTTGGACGTAAATATTCAGCGTAATATCAGCATTTTGTATATAGTCAATATCACGACCAAGATCTAGCTCATCCATTTGCAACAACGTAACATACTTGAGTTCTGAGTTGAAACACTTAAAGAGAGATAAAAAGCTCAACTAGTTCCAATGATAGTTTTTATTTATGACAACGAGAAATCGTTTTAACTTGACAAAGTTTTGAAGTCTGGGAGAATGACTTCCTTGAAGCGAACATGCATTACCCTCTATAATAATGTCCATATAGTTAACAATACTTCAAGCGTACTCGAGTCCACTGATGCCAAGTGTTTCATATGTGAGCGTGATGACCGATACTAGCTTTCAAAGATTGATAGGTTGATAGTAGATCCATTGGGGGTGGGAGGGGCGGAAACAGACGAGACTAGTGTCAATGTGACCAACTCATTTTGTACTTGTCAAGTGTGAGAACATCCGCGGGCGATCAATTCGTTCGGTGTCCTTTCTTTCATGGAACACTGTTACGTTACGAGTATACGTTAGGGACAAGAAAAGGTCATGGCCGAGATCTAGTTCCTAATTGTTAACTCTAAAGATGCGTTCTTAACATTTGGGCAATAGCAAGCGGCTTTTTTTTTTTAAAAAGAGGTGTTCACGCAAAGTAAGCTGAGTGCAATCTTGCAATAGTATCCTTATAGATCCAGCTATTCGTATCATTGCACATCCAGCTATTGATATCGTTATTCATCCAGATATTGATATAATTAAAGATTCATCTACCCATATTATTATAGATTCAGCTATTCATGTCATTATAGATCCAGCTATTGATATCATTATAGATCGAGATATTCGTATCATTGCACATCCAGCTATTCATATCATTCTACACGAATGGTGCCAACTTTTATTCGGCCGCATCGCCTCAAAAAGATCCTCGGGTCCAATCCTCGGGAAGATGTATCGAATGACCAGATAGTACCTCATAATTGTCCGGATAGGTCCCGCGGGCCGTGTTTCGTGCCTCATTGTTCAACTCGTTACCCAATCAGTGAAAGTAATTTAATGAAAATCGCCAGACACCTTTTTAAAACTAAGTGTGTGGCGATTAAATATCTGTATAGGTTAGAAGAAAACGAGGGATTCCACAATGATCACTGTTAGCTCTTAAGTTGCAATGGCCCCATACTTCAACAGAATTGATGCATTCAAATCACCTCTATAGATAGTGGTATAAACAGCTCGTGGTAGTATCGACGTTGTGATGCCAAAGAAAGACAAAAAATTTTCCCGGCTATTCCATGAAAACACTTCAACAGAAAGGTCCCTCGAGACCGATCCACCCGTGCCAAGTCAGAATTAAAAAAAAGTCTGGCGTGGTGCTAGCGCCTCATCCCGGAAACCAATTGCTAGTGAAATTCAATAAGAGAAATCGGAACACTTTGCCTTAGGATCAGAAGGCGCTTCTCCTCAAAGACATCCTGAACAAGATGGTTGTTGGCGGCCCATAGAAAGTGATTATTCATTGAATGTATCACAAGATTCGTTTCCAAATTTCAAATTGTATTACGAAGTTGCACCCTTTGATTTACGTCCATGTGACATGGTCATAGCTTGAATATCGAACTGGTGATATAGTCCACTTAACATAGTAGCATTTCGAATAGAGACTATATCTATACAAAGTTTTAAGATGAATATTATCACGTGGTGTAAGCGCAAAGGTGTCAAGAGATGTGTAAACAGGAGGTTTCCTTACACATGTTTTTCGCGAACATATTAGTTTTTAAACAGAAGATTTGAGAATGAAAGGGAATTATCTAGAAATGAAAAATTTTACTCTTTTTCCTGTTTCTACTTTCAACACCTATAAAAGAGGAGACAAGTTTATATCATTCAGTTAATCAGTTTCAAGCTTTGTGTTAAATACTTTTGGGAATCTTTCATTTTATCTTATTAGATTCTGTATTTCCTAGTGTGTTAATAATGTGTGTTTTCGGGATTACTACTTAGAGAATTAAATTACACTATGTAGAAATAATGTGAAACATATACTACATTATAATAACGCATTATTTCATGACAATGTCTATAAAAAAAACATCTTTGGGATAACAAAGTCACTCGTAAGAAAAAGTACACTTGTTTCAAACCGACAGTCTGAATTTGATACTGTCTTGGATATAAAATGGCGCAGCTGTTTATAGTGTCACAGGTAGGTCCGTGTAATAAAGTGAAATACTACACTCCTCCTCAATCTTTGGACTCGAAAACAAGCAAATGGAATCAGATTTTTAATTTGGGAAGATTTTCATTTTCAACATCAATGTTTACAAAAATACCAGCGTTGATATTTCATTCGTGGATGAACGAATTAGTTTAACTTTTCTTGTACAAGTTTGTTTGCGAGACACGATCTCAGGCGTGCTTCTATAATAGATGGTACTATCCAAAAGTCGACTTGTGATAAAGGAACAAAGCTTACATGAATGTAAAGAGCACAGGCATGCACTTCAGAGGTCATCTCAAGGTTGTATTCAATTTCTTATACAAGCCATGAACGTAATTCGCACAGGGAGGGGGAGGGCGGGATCGTAAAGATTGACCCCCGGAGGAGGGGAGGACCCGACACTAGATTAAAGAAAAAAAAAGTTCAACTTTCAGATCTTGTGGTCTATAGGGCAGATGATGTAAAGGTCATCTGTTTCTGTGGCCAACAGTTAACGAGGGTGTCATGTGGCCAGTACAGCGACCAACCGCGTTTACTTTTCCACAACTAATGTCTTCACCAGGATTCAAACCCGGGTCCCCTATTCAGAAGCCAAATCCTTTACCGCTCAGCCACCGCGCCTATAAATAGATACTACTTACAATTTTAGTTTTTTTGACTAATTATAACATCCTAGTTCTAGTCATCTGTTTAAAACTAGGACATTTAGAATCTAATTTGAAAAAAAGATTCTGTCTTGAGTTAGTGAACTGCCCATTTGTCCATTACCGTTACATAGCCATGCGAACTATAGCCTACCTTTTTTTCAAGCCTTTCTTATACCTTGGGGGCGCAGTGGTTGAGTAGTTAAGCGCTTGGCTTCCTAACCTGGGGTCATGGGATCAAATCTCATGTGCAGTTTCGAAATTCGGGATTTTTAGGGCGCCCCTGAGTCCAACCAACTCTAATGGGTACAGGATTTCAGTTGGGGAAAGTAAAGACGGTTGGTCTTTGTGCTGGTCACATGACACCCTGCTCGTTGAAACAGAAACAGATTACCTTAACATCATCTGTCGCACGGTCTTAAAGGGGAACCCTTTTCTTCCTTCGGCATTATTTGCATCAAGACATTAAACCTCATTTGTCAAAATGTACCTATTAACAAGTCATTAGATCAGTGCTTATGGCTAAAACAAGGCAACTCACCATATCGTCCATACAACAAGTACTCTATGCTGGCTCTCGGTGTCTGCGTGAGTATACTTCCTCTGGTGCTAACAAACGCGATGCACACCTCGAGAATTATGCAGAAGGAAACAATGATTATGTAACCCAGGATGAGGTCACGTAAGTTGACGGTGCACTCTTCTGGAGACGTGAAATCAACGATCCCTCTGACAATCCCGAGAGCCATAAGCCTGGAGAGAAGCAAATGAAAACAACCTTTCATTAGCGACATGCCAAACACAATACACGTCTAAAGTCCGTTACATTCAGTTCAGTTTTCAAGTTAAAAGAAAAGAGTTGGTAGGCGATTGCTTTTCACAGTACATACAATAGGAGGTGCATATTTTATTACTTATTAGGTAAACTAATAAAAACATGTAAATCTTTGACAAAATCGTATCTTATGAAATACAGACGTTACTTCAATAAAGAAGATGATTACGTCCTATGCGTGCCCCTAGGTCAATCCATGACTTAAATTCTGCCAAGCCACTGGTTTTAATGGCTGACTCAGGCAACTCTTCCCATGCTTTAATAGGAGCATTTGTACAAATTTGTCCTAGCATATGGAACAAGAAAAATGCCTTTATCTTTGTGTCCTTTTGAGTATTTTTTTTATTTGAAGATTATGGTTTAATGATTTATGTATAATTGCTACTTTACTTTTAAGTCTGTTATCTTGGAGGCTTCCTAAATTTAGTGATTTTACTAAAGGTGTTATTCTAATCAAATGTGACTATTCGTTTGTTATGAATTTCACTGCTCTATTTTGTGTCTGTTCCAGTTTCTTAATATTGAGGGGTTCCAAACAGAGGATGCCTATTCTATTATTGGCCAAACCAAAGTTTCTCAATGTTGAGGGGTCCCAAACAGAGGTTGTCTTCTCTATTATTGGCCAAACCAAAGTTTCTCAATGTCGAGGGGTCCCAAACAGAGGTTGCCTATTCTATTATTGGCCAAACCAAAGTTTCTCAATGTTGAGGGGTCCCAAACAGAGGTTGCCTATTCTATTATTGGCCAAACCAAAGTTTCTCAATGTTGAGGGGTCCCAAACAGAGGATGCCTATTCTATTATTGGCCAACCCAAAGTTTTTTAATGTTGAGGGGTCCCAAACAGAGGATGCCTATTCTATTATTGGCCAAACCAAAGTTTCTCAATGGACACTCTTAAGGGAACTAAAAAATATTTTTTTCCTTTTTAAATAATAATTATAAATAATAATAATAATAATAATAATAATAATACAAGAGGATACAAGAGGATAAAACGGAAGACAAAGAACAAGTGACAAATCATCTGGCAGATATCTTCCAGGCCCCTGAACAGAATTAACGATTTAAGTTACAAGAGGGATGAGGCGCGGTGGCTGGGTTGCTAGCGCTTGGCTTCCGAACCTAGAGTCCTGGGTTCGAATCTCCATGAAGACAGAAAATTTTGACTTTCTTAGGTATTTTTCAGGGCGGCCAGTCAACCCTAATGTGTACCTTCCCTCAGTTTGGGGAATGTAAAGGCGGTTGGCCGCTATGCTGGCCCTATGACACCCTACTCAATGGCCAAAGAAACAGATGACCTTAACATCAGCTGCCCTATAGATAGCAAAGTCACAATGGGACATTTTTTAACTTACAAGAGGGCGGTGTTTCTGCAGACATGCCACATCATAAGAAAATTCCTCATTAAACAAGACTACGCTTTCCCTTCTAAAAGTCAGCTCGATCATGGCAAGGCCAGTGAAAGAATGCTCATGGTAACGATTATAATACAATGTTAAAAACATCACAGACACAAAATAAAAAGAACCTTCTTTTAAATTTCTGTCTCCGTGAAAACAATGTATTTTTCTAATTTCTTGAGGTGTTGATTTATCAAACTAGAATTTTATATTTAACAACACTAATTTCAACTCGTTTTTTTTTTTAGATGTTTTCCAAAAGAAATATTTAAACCTTCACTTTAAAAAAAAATCTGAAGTATGAAAGTCTATTAATACTAATGTGGGTTAAAAGTTGATTATGTTTGCATCATAACTCTTATTGAACGATTGATAAGAAAGGTTGCAGATTTCGCTGTTTTTCTTTGCTAATGGAAATGTATCGCTATGTTTTTCTTTGCCAGTGGAAATGTATCGCTATGTTTTTCTTTGCCAGTGGAAATGTATCGCTATGTTTTTCTTTGCCAGTGGAAATGTATCGCTATGTTTTTCTTTGCCAGTGGAAATGTATCGCTATGTTTTTCTTTGCCAGTGGAAATGTATCGCTATGTTTTTCTTTGCCAGTGGAAATGTATCGCTATGTTTTTCTTTGCCAGTGGAAATGTATCGCTATGTTTTTCTTTGCCAGTGGAAATGTATCGCTATGTTTTTCTTTGCCAATGGAAATGTATCGCTATGTTTTTCTTTGCCAGTGGAAATGTATCGCTATGTTTTTCTTTGCCAATGGAAATGTATCGCTATGTTTTTCTTTGCCAGTGGAAATGTATCGCTATGTTTTTCTTTACCAATGGAAATGTATCGCTATGTTTTTCTTTGCCAGTGGAAATGTATCGCTATGTTTTTCTTTACCAATGGAAATGTATCGCTATGTTTTTCTTTGCCAGTGGAAATGTATCGCTATGTTTTTCTTTGCCAGTGGAAATGTATCGCTATGTTTTTCTTTACCAATGGAAATGTATCGCTATGTTTTTCTTTGCCAGTGGAAATGTATCGCTATGTTTTTCTTTACCAATGGAAATGTATCGCTATGTTTTTCTTTGCCAGTGGAAATGTATCGCTATGTTTTTCTTTGCCAGTGGAAATGTATCGCTATGTTTTTCTTTACCAATGGAAATGTATCGCTATGTTTTTCTTTGCCAGTGGAAATGTATCGCTATGTTTTTCTTTACCAATGGAAATGTATCGCTATGTTTTTCTTTGCCAGTGGAAATGTATCGCTATGTTTTTCTTTGCCAGTGGAAATGTATCGCTATGTTTTTCTTTGCCAGTGGAAATGTATCGCATTTTTAAGAACACGTGAAAAGATAATAACAACTTTAGACCGTTACTACAATCTAACACCAACTTATGAATAATCTGCATTCTCATTACAACATACTTATTGATATTATAAAATTGTTAACAAATGTTATCAGTGATAAATCACGAAACAAAAAGTAGAAAAAGATTGGATATAGAATAGAACACTTCAGCGTAAGGAAGTAGTACGTCAAGATTCGGTTCCTTACGAAACAGTCTAGACGAACCATCGATTTTGTCCCCTAAAACATAACAAAACAATATTTAGGAAAATTGTATATTTGATCGTGTGTCTCTCTAGATGAGAGTGTGTGTGTTTATGTGAGTTGAATAACACAGTGAGATTTTTAGTCCATTGAGGATTTCAAAACTGCAATAGTTTGATGAAAGTCATAAAGTGTCAGTGTTAGCTTGTTAGTCTCACAAGTTATCAAGTTACTGTAAGATAAAGTTATGCATAGAGATAAGTTGTTAGTCTCAGAAGTTATCAAGTTACTGTAAGATTAAGTTATGCAGAGATAAGTTGTTAGTCTCAGAAGTTATCAAGTTACTGTAAGATTAAGTTATGCAGAGATAAGTTGTTAGTCTCACAAGCAATCAAGTTACTGTAAGATTAAATTATGCAGGGATAAGTTGTTAGTCTCACAAGCAATCAAGTTACTGTAAGATTAAGTTAGGCAGCGATAAGTTGTTTGTCTCACAAGTTATCAAGTTACTGTATGATTAAGTTATGCAGAGATACGTTGTTAGTCTCACAAGCAATCAAGTTACTGTAAGATTAAGATATGCAGAGAAAGTTGTTAGTCTCACAAGCTATCAAGTTACTGTAAGATTAAGTAATGCAGAGATAAGTTGTTTGTGTCACAAGTAATAGACCTAAAGTTACTGTTAGATTTAGTTATGCAGAGATAAGTTGTTAGTCTATTAGTTGTTAGTCTATCAAGTTATCGAGTAACAACAAATACAAGGCAAATTTAAACAAGATTACAAAGAGAGTTTGTGTGGCGGCCCCCGTGGGAAATGGATCACTGTCGGATCCGCATATTCGCTGGTCGACTGAGGATGGCATCGAGCAGGGTATGAAACCTAGACCGTAGAGATAATCAGTTCTGCGCGCTAACCGCACGACCAGGCATTGCTCTTAATCTGATGACAAACTGGTTACAAACTAATAGCCTACTATTGATAATATACCTACACATTACGGAATGACAACTACTTAATATGTACAATATGTCAGAAGAGCGATTTTAGATAATCTTTTGGTACCCTTGAGCCTTTTCATTTAGGCCTAAATGGAACTAGAATGAGGATGTAGATCTACCTAAATTAAACTACTAATTTAGCACTCTCAATATCTATATCTACTAGATCTAGATCTAAAATATATATTTGGGATAATGTAGATGTAATTTAGATAAGATTTATATAAAAAAAACACTAGATAATCAATAGACTATATAATAATATAGACTAATTGCAAAATCTAAATATTATAATAGTATATTAGTTTTAGTATTTTATAACATTGCAATATTGACATATTGGCAATCTAGAATTTTAGAAAAAATCTACACTTTAAGCCTAGAAATTAAAATTAAAGATCTTGATCTAGTCTAAATCATGGCTGTTTGGTAGTGCGGTTTGCGCGCTGGACTGTCGTTTGGATTCATCGATGGTCCCAGGTTCAAACCCTGCCCGCTCCCATCCCCAGTCGTCCTACGGGAGGTTTGGACTACAACTCTGAAGGAACATCCGAAACATGTAAAACAACAAACATTCTAAACTAGACCAAGAAATTCTAGATCTAGATCCTATAATGATTTTAATTAGAACTTAAATCTAAATCTAGTTTTAAAAATCTAGCTCTAGTGTAAGAAAAAAATCTAGATCTAGTGTAACAAAATCTAGCTCTAGTGTAAAACAAAATCTAGATCTAGTGTAAAAAATCTAGAGTAGATCAAAATCTAGATCTAGTGTAAAAAATCTAGAGTAGATCTAAATCTAGATTGATACGCGCTCTTGACAAGATGGCTGCTCTCTGTTTACAGTTATCATAGATGAGTTAAATTTTCGTTTTGTTGTATATAAACCAAATAAAATTCCTTTAAAAAGCTATTCAACTAATAAACTAATATCTTTAAATTATAGATTTAACTTAATTTAGCATTATTTCCACTAATTAATTCAAATTAACAACTCTTAGTTTAGGTATTTTTATTTTCTTAGATTTTAGATCTAGTCAGTCTTAGACTTAGACTTTAATTAAGGCCTTAGATCTACTAATCATCTACAAATACTACTAATTATAAACTAATAGTAATACTCTATATAGTTAGTTAAAGTTAGTTAAACACATAAATATATTGATCTACAATTAGATCTAGATCTAGTCTAGGTCTATATTTTGAATAAACCATTTGATTGTCATTGTAAATTAGCTATCACTTTAGACTTAGCTTAGGCCATCTTAGGCATTTTTAACCTTAAACTATTTTAGACTAGACCTTTTAAAACTAAAATCAACAACAGTCATCATGAAATTGCTCTGGCTATTTATCCTAATAATTACTAAATACACACTAGCTGAACACAGAACTAGATCTACCTCAGTCAACACTAAACTTAAAAATGAAACAACAGTCATAATCAATCATCACACTTTAGATCAATGCAACTTCAAAAATAACCTAACATACACATCAATAACATTAAAGAAGATTACCCATCACAAATGGAAGTTCTCAATCAGACACAGTAGAAATAAATACCTTTCACTGTTAATATTAATAGCAGGAGATGTAGAGTCAAATCCAGGGCCTAGATCTAAAGATAGATGCAACATCTGCAAAAAAGTATGCACCATGAAACAGAAAGCCATTCAATGTGACACCTGCGATGAATGGTACCATGCATCATGTCTCCATATGAATACACCTGTGTATTATGCCTTAGGCAACAAAGATGCATCATGGCACTGTGTACCGTGTGGGTTACCTCAGTTTACATCAGGACTGTTTGATTCCTTTGATGCGGACACTTCTAACCCATACAACATCTTAAACACCATCCCAAAACCAACTCACCAACCACTAGCCAGATCCACTCCTGTTAAACCTAAATCTACTAAAATTAATACAACAGCCTCACTAAACAAACCTCCTAAAGAAGTAATACCAAAATACCTTAAAACCTTAGTAATAAATTTTCAAAGTATTAGGAACAAAACAGCAGACTTAGAAATTTTATTAGAATGTGAGAAACCAGACATAATTGCAGGAACAGAAACTTGGCTACATCCTGAAATTTATAATGCAGAAATTTTCAATAGTAATTATGAAATTTTTAGAAAAGATAGGGCTGATAATCATGGAGGAGTTCTTTTAGCAATAAAAAACACTCTTATAGCTGAAGAAATTACCTTACCTAACTCAAAAAACATAGAATCTACATTTTGTAAAATTAATACCACCTCAACATCCCTTATAATAGGCAGCATTTACAGACCACCAAATTCTAGTTTAGAATACATGCAGGAACTATGTAATCAGATTACTACACTTAAAGAGACAAATAAAAATGCAGTTTTTTGGATTATGGGTGACTTCAACCTACCTGATATAAATTGGAAAACACTAACCATAGATAAACACCAAAACCTTAAGGACATAAATGAGCTTTTCATAGAAACTTTACACAACCTAAGTTTAGATCAAATCATTAAAAAGCCAACTAGATTAAACAACACATTAGATCTCTTCTTAACCAACAGACCTGGATTAGTAGTTGATTATGATATTATCCCTGGTCTATCAGACCATGAGATCATAAAAATACACAGTCAGATAAAAGCAGTAGCCAATACAAAAACCAAAAGAAAAATCTTACTCTGGAATAAATGTAACCTAACACAACTACACCAAGCTGCATTAAACTTTCAACAAACATTCTTATTAGAAAAAGACATTAACCAACCAGTCGATGACCTCTGGAATTTCATTAAAAACCATCTTAAAAGCATTATAGAAAATCATATACCAACTAAATACACATCAAACAAAATAAATAAATGCTGGTTTAATAATAGACTAAAGAAGCTTTGTAAACAGAAGGAAAACCTATATAGAAAATTTAAAGAAACCAAGGCAGAAAGAGTTTACAAAAAGTATATAAAAATTAAACACCTAACCCAAAAAGTAAGCAGACAGCTGCAGAGTGAATACATAAACAATGTAATATCTAAAGATAACAACAAAAACCTATGGTCATACATTAAGTCTAAGAAAATGGAAACAACAGGCATAGCGCCATTAAAAGATGAACATAACATAATACATAATGATAATGAAACTAAAGCAAACATCCTAAACAAATACTTTGCATCAGCATTCTCAGCCCCAGGAGACAAAGACATATTTCTTAATTTGAACCAAGTAGACAACATAGAAGATTTAGTAGTACAAGAAAATGGAATTAAAAAACTATTAGCCAACACCAAACCAAATAAAGCGTCTGGACCTGATGGTATTCCAGCTAGATTACTCAAAGAACTAAGCAATGAGCTAGCCCCAGTGTTCAAAATACTCTTTCAGGCATCGCTTAACCAGGGCAGAGTACCAAAGGACTGGAAAGAAGCTAATGTCACCCCCCTATTTAAAAAAGGAGAAAAATCTGATCCAGGAAACTACAGACCAGTATCACTTACCAGCATCACATGTAAAATACTAGAACACATAATATGTAGCAACATCATAAACCACTTAGACAAACATAATGTCCTCACCCCATACCAACATGGCTTTAGGAAATATAGATCATGTGAAACACAACTAATAGGACTAATTGATGATTTCTCAAAAGGTTTAGATAATAGTGAACAAATAGATGCTATCTTACTAGATTTTTCCAAGGCTTTTGACAAAGTTCACCACCATAGTTTGCTTAAAAAATTAAAATATTTCGGCATTAACGGTCCACTGTATCAGTGGATTAAAGATTTTCTGATAGGGAGAGAACAAACTGTAATAATAAATGGCTCTAAATCAACACCAATAACAGTAAACTCAGGTGTACCTCAAGGAACAGTCTTGGGTCCACTACTATTTTTAATTTACATAAATGATTTACCAAATTGCATTAGTTCAGGAACAAAAGTCAGATTATTTGCAGACGATTGCATAATATATAGAACAATAAAAACAAAACAAGACACAGATATTTTACAAAGAGAATTAGATGAATTACAGAAATGGGAATCAAATTGGAGCATGTCTTTCCACCCAGAAAAATGTCAGTTGTTAAGAGTAACAAAAAAAATTAAACAAATTAATTCCACTTATCTTATTCATGGCAAACCAGTAACACAGACTAAAAACTCAAAATACCTAGGTGTTATAATAAATGAAAAACTGTCATGGAATCCACATATTGATGAAACTATAAAAAAATCCAACAAAGCATTAGGGTTTATTAAAAGAAATTTCTATAAATCAAATAAGAACATAAAACTAAAATGTTATTTAACCTTGGTTAGGCCAATAATAGAATATGCATCCACCGTGTGGGACCCCTCAACTCAAGAAAACATTAAGAAACTGGAACAAACACAAAATAGAGCAGTGAGATTCATAACAAACGAATATTCACATTTGACTAGGGTAACACCATTAGTAAAATCACTAAATTTAGAAAGCCTTCAGGACAGAAGACTCAAAAGTAAAGTAGCAATTATACATAAAACACTGAACCATAATCTTCAAATACAAAAACAAAATTTAATAAAATACTCTGAAAGACACAAAAATAAAGGCACATTCCTCGTCCCATATGCTAGGACAAATTTGTACAAATACTCCTTCTTCCCTAGTGCTATTAGAGCATGGAATGGGTTGCCTGAGCTAGCCAGAAAAACCAGTGACTTGGCAGAATTTAAGTCATTGGTTAATATGCATGACTAAATGCATGACGCGTAGGACGTAATCATCTTCTTTTTTGAAGTAACGTCTGTATTATATAAGATTGTCTTTTTAAAATGCGAGTCACATTACGAGGTTTAATAAACATTACTATACCGAGTTGTTTTAGCATTAAAAGAATTTATTCCATATGACGTCAAAGGAAAACAAATCCACTACGTCACACGGCCTAGTTAGACTAAAAATGTCATCTATACGAGCAGCTTGTTGAGTGTTCATAGACATTGGTGCACCGAGTGATTTCTTTTAGCATTTCATTTAAAGAATTAATTCCATATGACGTCAAAGGAAAAAAATTCCATTACGTCACACGTCCTAGTTAGACTAAAAAATGTCTTCTATACGAGCAGCTTCTCGAGGGTTCATAGATATTTGTGATTTGTGATTTTGGGCACATCGGCACAATTTAGGCCATGTCGTGCCTCATAGATATTGGGTGCAGCGAGTGAGTTCTTTTAGCATTTCATTTGATGGGCTAATTAGACTAAATATGTATGTATATATAAAAGGATTAAAGACGTTTTTTTTTTGGTTTTGTCAGTCTGTCTGTCCGTCATGTTAATAGCTAGAAAAAAAAAAGACTAAAAGCTATTGAAAATCTGATTAAAATTAATTTCCCTTCCGAAACATCGCATTAGTTTTAAGTTTCTATTAGAGATTGTTCCGGATGTTTATATATTTATAGTGCGAAAAAAATAAGAATTCCAGATTAATCAAATGCGTTAATTAAATTTCTGGGATGGTCTGTTATGAAAATCAGATGTACCATACCCTTATGGAGATTTTATCAAACCATACTTTGGTGTTAGGAAGTTGTTTTCCTTAAAAAATCAGAGCATAATATTAACGATAATTAGATTTTTTAACGTTTTAGATAGACAGTTAAATGTAGCGTAAGAGAGAAATGCGATTTTACATAAATAGAGTTAAACTATTTTTCATAAAAAATCCGGAACAACCAATTTTCGTAAATGAGAAAATTATTTGTTTTATTTATTAGAAGAGGGATTTCAAACGTTTATTAGCGTTATTAGATTTTTCATATAAAATTCGATCATTTTTGGCGACGATTTGTAAGAAAATTAATGTAGGTCGATTTCTTTTTCAAAACAAAATCCGAAACATTCTTTACCGATTAAACAACTTTTATTATGTTTCGGCAAGAAAATTAAATGTGAATAAGTCTAAAAATTTATTTTCAATAATCGTTTCTAGTAAATTACTTTTTTATTTTAAAATCCTGAATAACCTATTGTCGATATTTTTGAAAAAAATATAATTATTTGACATAAATTTGTTTTAAAACCAATATCCGGAACAACTTTATAGTTAATGAAATATAAATCAGTATATATAGATATTTTTATTTAGCATTTATATGCTATTTACATTAAAAAACCGGAACAATATATTAAAGATCATGTGTTTCTTGCAACGTTTAAGCATGGAAATAAAATCTACGATAACTTAGAGGAGCAAACAAATATTCATTGGCATTGATTTGTTTTTCACAAAACATCCGGAACAATATTATAGATACTTTAAACTTGCAATATTTCTGAATGAAAAATTAAAGGTTAAATCAGATTTACAATTACCTTTAGTGTTATTTGTTAATCTAATCGTGATGGACAGACCGACCAACAGACAAAACGCACAAAAATAAGCTTCTTTTATTCGGATGGGGGCACTAAACAAAAAAATAAATAAAATCTGATTTTTTAAAAAAGTTTAAGGAATTGGTTTAGCACCGCGTCATGTTGCGACGTTACGGTACTGCACGATAGTCGCTGCTTAAGATGTCCATTTTAAAAAATGTGCATGATATTTACATACAAAGTGCATTATTGGCCTTTATAAGCAAACAGAAATGTTTTCTTTAAATTTTAGAAGCTAATAAACCAGAAAAAACATCTTTAAGTATTATTTATATTTGTTGTAAACATTTCCTGTACATTTTATAAATATATTTGACTTAGTGGTACTGAAAATACACAAAGATAATTAATCCTTGTTAGCATATTGTAACATTGCCTCCCTTACATTTACGTTATTGTTTTAGAATTGGTGTTTTTTTATGAAAAAATCGCTTGCATAATTAATTTTATAAATTAAACGGTTTGCTTTTAGAAAACCAAAAGTAGCCGTTGCACCTAAACTTTTCAAGCCGGATTTAATGATGAAATAATATTTTTCATATCTCTTCTAGTTTTCGAGATCTGAGTGTGACAGACGGACAGACAGACAGACAGACGGACATTTTGCACAAACCTAATAGCGGCTTTTTCCCCTTACGGGGGCCGCTAAAAAAATCAAGCAACTGAAAGAAAAAGTATTGCTGTTTGCTTAAAGAATTACTGGAAGAACAAATTACGCAATGTAATGTTGTTTACTGAAAGAACAAATTACGCAATGTAATGTTAGTCTAACGAGTTACTGGAAGAACAAATTACGCAATGTAATGTTGTTTGTCTAACGAGTTACTGGAAGAACAAATTACGCAATGTAATGTTGTTAGTCTAACGAGTTACTGGAAGAACAAATTACGCAATGTAATGTTATTAGTCTAACGAGTTACTGTAAGAACAAATTACGCAATGCAATGTTGTTAGTCTAACGAGTTACTGCTAACCTGTTAGTCTATAAAATACGAAGACACTGAAAGAACACTCTCAACCAGAGACCCAACGCTACAATGTGTTACTTTTGTATCAGAGAGCGCAAAGACCTTTAAGCACCAGCCCATCCTTCTCTCTCTAATAGAATGACAGTCCTTAACGCTGACAGGCGTCAGTCTCAGTACCTTTCAGACATGTCAAATGATGTGTCTTGTGAGACGTGTGGCACCAGGAGGTCAGTGCTACCTTTTGTGTGTATCATGCGGCCCATCAAATGAATGCTTTATAAACAGTTTTGAAATACGACATGTACATACGAAGGATAATATACGGGCTGTTATTTTGTCAACTAAAAGAAAAAATAACCGTGTTTATTATTTTCCCGTGAACTTTATGATACTTCTATAACCGACATAGAACCTTGTAATAGTATGGTTAGGCTAACCAGCCCCCACTTGTATAACATTCGTAAAGCGGTCACAATAATATTAAGTTTTTTTTTTATATAACTTTAAATTTATATTTTTAGAGTGCTCAATTCTATAGGTAAAATAAGACAGCTGAACAAAGAAGTGTGAGCACTATAAAATAGCATTGTATCACAAAGACGAATGGGAAACTCAAGTTTTATTTCTTTGTCTATTGAACCGTTCAGGCATCACACATGATATGTCCATCATCTTTCTCCAATCTTCTGTTTTTTTGCCTTGGATGTAATCTCCTTCAATGACAATACTTCATTCGCTTTCTCTGTCTGCCTCCTCCTTCCTGGCACTGTTCTCTGAAGGAAGGTCCTTGCGAGCCTTGAAGACCTAGTGATTTGGCCATAAAGTTTCAAATTTACTTTTTAACAATGGTTAGAAAACAATTGGAAATTATATGGAGTAATTGACTAAAATAGCATTGCTATTTGGCGAGACATTTCAACTTAACGGAACTGGTTACGCGAATCCATTTTTCCAGGCCCAGCATCTGTTCTTAGTACGATATCAAGAGGAGAGGCCGGCCCATTCTTTTACGCCGTCCAACCAGCTTTTCTTCGGACGACCCTTCCTTAGTGCTCCCTCCGTTGTACCTTGAAGGCTAACTTTAGCAGCTAAGTTACTGAGTCATGTCGTACAATAGGACCAAGCCAGCTCAGCGTTCGTCTCTTCCCAGTACTGAGGTGCTCTTCCTTTTGGCCAGCCAGTCTTGACTTGTAACAGTACAAACTCGTTTGTCTTCTTTTCTTGGCATCTGATACCCATCAATTATCTGTAGCAGTGATGCCCAACATAATTCGACCTTTCGGGCCATTTTAATTTCTAACACTCGTCTCGCGGGCCACATGACCGAAAAGTTACAAAAACTAAATGATATTGTTGTGAAACTATTTAACCAAAAACTTTTTGATGTAGTGATACATTCATCATTTCATGTGATATTTGACGAGTATATTTTTTTACGAGTCAAAAAATAACTTCATTTGTCTACTTCAAATGTTAGCAACAGTATAGGTCTCTAATTGGTTAATATTCACAGCGATCCTTAAATCTCTTGTTGTAGTGAAACAATCTTTTATTCGTGGTTGAAACCCATAATGCCGCCATCATTATTTGATAATGCCGATATATATGTTTTTTTAAACAGCCACACTTTCTTTATAAAACAAAGATGTAGGCTTATTATCATGTTCCGCAAACTAGTAAAGATTCGCCCACTTTTTCTGGTAGATTCAACATTCAGAGTCTCTGTTCATAAACGCACAAACGTCAAAGGTCATGGTATCAATACATCGAAGAAAATATGAGAGTCCTAAGTAGGTAAAGATACATTTTTCAACCTTTTTTTTTTTTGGAGGGGATTTTCTCCACTTTGTGTCGACGTTTCGGAGGGCCGGATATAACCTTGTCGCGGGCCGGATCTGGCCAGTGGGCCGTATTTTGGGCTTGAATTCTTCTTTCAGCCTCAGCGTTCAATGCCCAACTTTCACGACCATATAGAACTGGACAACTACAAAGCAGGAATGAAATTTGGCTCCCTTCATACCCCTACCTTTTTAAAAATATTAGTTTGCAGCTTTATAAATAACATGCACTCCTGGCTACTCTCGGAGGCGCGGTGGCTGAGCGGTAAAGCGTTTGGCTTCCGAACCAAGGTTTGAATCCTTAAGACTGGGATCTTTTACTTCGGGATCTTTGGCGCCTATGAGTCAACCCAGCTCTAATGGGTACCTGACATTAGTTGCGAAAGTAAAGGCGGTTGGTCGTTGTGGTGGCCACATGACACCCTCGTTAACCGTATGCCACAAAAACAGATGCCCTTTACATCATCTGCCCTATAGATCACAAGGTCTAAAAGGGGAACTTAAACTTTTTTTTACTGGCAACTCTCAGTTTGATCCCAGTTTGACAAGCCTAATTTGAGTATGTATGTATTATTGATAGACTATTAAAACACTCTTATTTGCACATGCCACAGCTTGCTACTGCCTCATTACCCTGTGACCAGGTATTACAATTGAGGGACATATAGACAGCGTACAGACATGAAGAGAACGCGTGTCAATATATGACTTTTTTTCCAAAAGTAACGTGTCGTTTCCGAATCGATGTGTACACAGACAATGGATGTCTTCATCACAACCATTGTCTAGATTGCATCGAGTGTCCGGAACATGGCCCACACAAACACTTCTAAGTGAAGTTAGTTAGTGTAGTCAACTTTCAACTCTTTGTCCCTGCTTGGTCATGATGAGAAAGAAAGTAATAAAAAAAAACACGCTATGTTATGGGGCTTTAACCTTTTTATAAACACCAAGCAACATAGATTTTTTCTCTTTGTGCGATAACTGCATTGTTATATCTACATCAAATACTTGAATAAACAAATAACATTGTTTGTTTGTTTTTTGCCTTCGTTTCGTATTAGCTTACTTACTTAGACTTAGATCCTCCCACGCCGTTCGGCTTTCGTAATAGCATATGACATTAAACACTAGTTGCTTCACTTATCAATACTGTCATCAGAAATAAATTAGAAAGACATCCAAACATATACAGACTGTATAGGGTTTATTTCATGCTTGATTTTTTTTTTCTAAGAGGGGCGCTGTGGCTGAGAGATAAAGCACTTGGCTTCCAAAACTAGAAGTCTGGGGTTCCAACCTCGGTGAAGAGTGAGGGGGTTTAATAACGGGATTTTTAGGAAGCCCCTTAGTTCACCAAACTCTGATTGAAACCTGTCTTTAGTTAGGGAAAATAGAGGCGGTTGGTCGTTGTCTATAAAAACCTATGACCTTTACTTCATCTGCTTTATATATCGTAAGGCCTAAAAGGGGAAATGTACTATACTTTTATGCTCACTTAATTTTTCTTTTCTGTTGCTTTCTTTCGAATGTTCCCATTTTGGTAGTCCTCCACATCACGGTCATCAGGGAATAGCCCCACTCTACAGCTGGTCTTGTTCTTCGCTCAGGATCTTTCAACGATTTTCCCCCCTTCTGTTATCTGAGTGACTCCATACTGTTCTTCGTCTGCAATCGGCCAATACATAGCGTTAAATTTCACTATTTATTTCTAGCTGATATAATGCACGAGAAAGTTCTCGTTCCTCGAGTTCCAATATGTTTCTTTTTTACTCCAAGCGGTTTGTTATAAGAACAAATAAAAGTTTTTAGATTATTTTAAAGGCTTAACCACAGACCTTTATATATTATACCTAGACTTGACATGGAGATCTCTACCACTGCTTTTAGGTGAGATTTTAATACTAAACCATCACTTGCCCCAGCGCAGCCAATAGGGTTTTGAGTTTAAAACCCTCTACCAGAGGGTTTTGCAGTTAAATTCCCCCTCTTCTATTAAACAAAACAAAAATAAATAAATAATGCAAACGACAATCCCCAAGTTCCAAAACCATAGCTAAGGAAAATTTTGATTTTAAACCCCCCTCCGAAATTTACGATACCCCCCCCTCTTCGATATAAAAAAAAAAGCAAATTACACACTCAAAATTCTATGAGAGTATCCAAAGGGGTTTTGAGTTTAAACCCCCCTTCAGCGGGATTAGAAGCTAAAAAATACATCTTCTTATAAAAAAAAAATAAAAAAAATTACGCACTCCGAATGCTATGAGCGTAGCCAAAAAGGGCTTTGAGTTTAAACCCCCTTCAGCGGGTTTGATGCTAAAAAAAATACCTCTTCAATATAAAAGAAAAGTAAATTGCACACTAAAATTCTTTGAGAGTAGCCAAGCCAAGTGGGTTTTTGAGTTTCATCATCATCTTCATCATCATCAAACTCCATTAGAGTGAGGGCTGGAGAGGCTCAAATCCTCTCTTGCAAAAGCCCTGGACAGAAACCCTGCTGTCTTGCGTAGTGCATAAATGTCGCCATACAGGTCGAGAATTTTGGGTTTCCCAGGCCTGTCGAGACGGAGATCAGCAAGTCTGGGGCAGTCAAACAGAATATGAGGCACGGTTTCCTCTTCTTCTCCGCAGCGGGGGCACCGTGAATCAAAATTTGGCCATAGCCGCGAGAAATATGAGCCAACAGGACAGTGGCCTGTCCTGCACTGTGCTATAATAGCTTGCTCAGGCCTGGACAGTCTCCACCACGGGGAAGTGCGGTCAGGGCGCCTCATGCGCTCCCAGACTCCACGGGCTTTTTGGGACTTGTCCCAGCACTCAATCCACTTTTCCATTTCTGTTTTTTCTTTTATAGCCAGGGCGTGATGAAAGCTTACAGCCTGATCAGTGGGTGGAATTTGCCCTCCCTGGTGGGCCAAAGAGTCTGCAATTGTGTTGCCAGTTTAAACCCCCCTCCTCCATATGGCTTTTTTTTAAATTTTAAAACCCCTCCAGATGGTTTTGAGTTTAAAATCCCCCTACAGAGAGTTTTAAGGCTGAAAACCTCTCTCTTCAATATTATTCTAAAGCAAACTACTCTCACCAAATTCTATGAGCGTAGCTAAATGGGGTTTTGAATTTGTTAAAAATAAACTCCATAGAATTTTTTAATAATTAATAATTAATAATTAATTAATAATTATTAACTAATTGGTAAATTTTATTGATTGATACGTTTGTGTTTTTTTTTGTTACGTAAAACAAATAACTGTGTACAGTTCCCACTTGATATGAGAATGAATGTGGGAGAAATAACGTGTACAAAACTTTTACCAGACAGACAGACAGATTGAGTTGATATAAGCTTTGAAAAAAAAAACAATCTACTATTTGAGTGAAAGAATTTAACAAATTTAAACATTTTTACTCAAAAACAAATCTTAAATAATTAAATGACAAGATTGCTCTTTAAATCGAGAAATTTGTTTCAATACTAAAAAAAACAATTACACATTTCAACAATAAATATAGAAGTGAAGCTAGGTGCTGAAACAAATGATTATACATACATGATAAACATAAATAAACCGCAGCACCAGGGACTAAGTTTTTAAATGAGAGAAAGTAGTGAGTTAAACGCGACGAAAATAAGAGACAAAGAGACTGTTCATTTATGTTTCATATGTATGTATCAACATTTCAACAATGTTAAAAACACAATTCCGGGATATTCATGCCATTGATAATCAACATATACTATCAGGCTATTTCAAAAGGTCAAGGATGATTTTACTATCTTGTTATTTTCACTCTTGGATCGAACTTAAAATGCGCGGCATAGACTAAATCGTTTGATACATTCCCGGAGTTCGCTGTCACCACACTCATTGTATAATAAGACCAACTACAGACGCCGAGCCATGACAAGAGAATCATTCGCAAGACAGAGGGCCAAGTCTATTTATATGTTTTCAGAATTATCGATATAATGTGCTTTGGAAAGACTCGTGTACGTTATCGATCTGTATAGAATATAGCGAAAAGCGTCGCGTGACGTTTGCGGGACATGTCTTACGACAGAATGAATCGCGCATCCCAAGGGTAGCCATCACATGGATGCCATACAGGGACGTCCTCGTATAACTCGGCGTAGCACCTTCATGGACGACCTCAGAGCAGTGGGCACCGGCTTGGAAGGCTGCACAAGTTAGAGACCGATTTCTCTTGAGACAGCTTGCCGCCCAATGCGACGAACAGCGCGGGAGGATCTAAGTAGTATGGCATCTTTCAGCCGCAAAGCGATTATGGATCATCACAGAAAAGTGATGAATGCCTGGACATTACCTTTGGTCGGAAAGACAGCAGTTCCCCCTCTCCGTGTAGCTGATAAACCCAAACAAACATCAAGTACCAATACAGTTAGGAATCAGCGGCGTCGCAAGCGCTGAGAGCTGCAAGATGCCTGACGGTGAAGGACTCCTGGTTTTGTAAGGATTGACTCCTAAAGCATTTCCCGTGTCTAAGTAATATAAAAGAGCGAACTCTACCATGTCCGTTAGCAAGACATCTGTACAAAACGCATTCACTATAAATGTTTTAATGTGAGAGTTAGTGGGGCTATTATAAATGTTATAAGTTCGTGGTCAAGGTTACCTAAAAAAAAAGCCCCCTCCCACAAGCACGAAGTGTGCTAAATAAGTGTATCATGTGATTAATAAGTATATCATTGTGCTTAATAAGTGTATCCTTGTGGAATAAAATAACTCTATATATGTATCTATGCATAGTTAGAAATTAGTAAGATACAACTATCGTGAGCACTTATGAAGTGCGGTGTTAGAGAAGAAATAGTTCAAAGGAAGTTTCAAAGCATTAGCCTACTTTCAAACAGGCTTGTGAAGTGGGACACTAGAGAATCTCACACACTCTTATCTCAATAGACCTTGTAGCTATCGTAACACACACAAAAAAATAGAGTAATTAATACTCTAAACAGTTGTGTCCACACAATGCTCGTCGCTAAACCATCTCAATTACTTTGATTAGGCTTTGCCCTACGGAGCCCAAGGAAGCATACACCATTACGGTGATCGCTTATTGTAGTAGAAACAGGAATGTCTGCAATTAGTCGACCCACGGCGTAGCATACGCCGCTATTTTGCAGGGACGGCCTTAGGCCACTGCAACCATTGCGAAAGCAATGGGCCCGCGCTTTCATTAGACCCGCGCTAATTCTAGGTGTAAATTATTAAATTAAACAATTGTATAACTTATAACAGATTTCCCGCGGCCTCCTGATTTACCAAGAGCTCCTTGAAATCTCCTAAAATTGCAAACTATACGAAAAAGTCCAGGAAATCTTTAAAAATTATTTTAAAAATTTTAAAACTCATAAAAATCTCCTGAAATATATAGACAAAAATTGTCATTTTTGGGTGTCATTCAATATAAAAAAAGCCAATCCTACGCGCAGTAAAAAAAAACGGCATTATGCAATACCAGTAATTGTGGAATCTGGTGAAAGAAGCTTCTCGCGCTCACTAAAGTTACGTGGGGTAACTCTAGTCCGACTTGCAGAAATAACAGAGTGATATTTCCATTACTTCTTGGTGTTCAAACTGTTGAGCCATGAAGAGAATTATATATATATATATATATATATATATATAATATATATATATATATATATATATATATATATATATATATATATATATATATATATATATATATATATAGAAGATGCTGCATATAGGGTACATTGAGAAATGTGACATATTCGACAGCAGTCAGAACACAAATACATTTGTAAGAATCATAAATCAAAGTCAGCCCGGATGTCTCTGCACAAATTTTAAAGTTAATATTTATTCACATATAAATTGTAGACTATCCTAACCAAAGCCCCTAAATGCACTAACCCTAACTTTAAACTCAAAGTGTCCTAAGTAAAGAATGAAGACTAACCTAACCTCAACGCCTATATCTTACTAAAAAAAAATAAGGTCAAACAAGGGAGATTGTCTAGTGCTGTCCTTACGAAAAAAAAGATGTATTTGCACTAATATATTTCAAAAACTATTTTTCTCCAGATAAAACAAAGCACATATTTACGATCTGTAATTCTTAGTACGAATTCTTTAAATTATACAGAAACATGATTCCAGGTATCTAGTCACCTACATTAATACCAATTTTAAATACTGGTAGAAAGCTATTTTCAGAAGTTTAATTTAATTCTACATGTAGAAATATATTACAGATGTTTAAACTATTCCGACATTGTACAAACAATAACGAACCAGATGTCGCCAAGTTTATCACAAATTGACACAGTGCTAGCACATCAGAGAGGTTTAGGTTCACGCGTGCAGCAAGCGTTCATTAAACAGGCACAAATGATGGACTGAACAAATGTAAATGATGGACTGAACAAACGTTAATGATGGACTAAAGAAATGTAAATGATCGACTGAACAAATGTAAATGATGGACTAAACAAACGTAAATGATGTACTGAACAAATGTAAATGATGGACTAAACAAACGTAAATGATGGACTGAACAAATGTAAATGATGGACTAAACAAACGTAAATAATGGACTAAACAAATGTAAAAGATGGACTAAACAAATGTAAATGATGGACTGAACAAATGTAAATGATGGACTGAACAAATGTAAATGGTGGACTAAACAAACGTAAATAATGGACTAAACAAATGTAAATGATGGACTGAACAAATGTAAATGATGGACTGAACAAATGTAAATGATGGACTAAACAAACGTAAATGATGGACTGAACAAACGTAAATAATGGACTTAACAAATGTAAATGATGGACTAAACAAATGTAAATGATGGACTAAACAAAAGTAAATGATGGACTGAACAAACGTAAATGATGGACTAAACTAACGTAAATGATGGACTTAACCAGCATAAATGGTGAACTATCTCTCTCGATGTCCCCTAAGCAATAGTCACTTTTAAATTAAGCAGTTAAATAAATTTGTCAAAATCAAAATATTGTATCTATAATCACATCAGAAGCGATATTAGCTGCTGGATGCACTGAGATCTTATATCAAAGTGACCCCAAATGTAGTAATTAGCCCCCTGCCTCCCCACTACACGCACACAATACTAATTCATATTTTTTATAGTGAAGGAAATGGAAACAGAGAAAGAGAAAAGGAGACACAGAGAGAAAGAGAGAAACAGTGAGAGACATAGAGAGAAAGAGAGAAACAGTGAGAGACATAGAGAGAAAGAGAGAAACAGTGAGAGACACAGAGAGAAAGAGAGAAACAGTGAGAGGCATAGAGAGAAAGAGAGAAACAGTGAGAGACACAGAGAGAAAGAGAGAAACAGTGAGAGACATAGAGAGAAAGAGAGAAACAGTGAGAGACACAGAGAGAAAGAGAGAAACAGTGAGAGACATAGAGAGCAAGAGAGAAACAGTGAGAGGCATAGAGAGAAAGAGAGAAACAGTGAGAGGCATAGAGAGAAAGAGAGAAACAGTGAGAGACACAGAGAGAAACAGTGAGAGACATAGAGAGAAAGAGAGAAACAGTGAGAGACATAGAGAGCAAGAGAGAAACAGTGAGAGGCATAGAGAGAAAGAGAGAAACAGTGAGAGGCATAGAGAGAAAGAGAGAAACAGTGAGAGACACAGAGAGTAAGAGAGAAACAGTGAGAGACATAGAGAGAAAGAGAGAAACAGTGAGAGACACAGAGAGAAAGAGAGAAACAGTGAGAGACATAGAGAGCAAGAGAGAAACAGTGAGAGGCATAGAGAGAAAGAGAGAAACAGTGAGAGGCATAGAGAGAAAGAGAGAAACAGTGAGAGACATAGAGAGAAAGAGAGAAACAGTGAGAGACACAGAGAGAAAGAGAGAAACAGTGAGAGACATAGAGAGAAAGAGAGAAACAGTGAGACACATAGAGAAACAGTGAGAGACATAATAAAATACTCTGAAAGACACAAAAATAAAGGCACATTCCTCGTCCCATATGCTAGGACAAATTTGTACAAATACTCCTTCTTCCCTAGTGCTATTAGAGCATGGAATGGGTTGCCTGAGCTAGCCAGAAAAACCAGTGACTTGGCAGAATTTAAGTCATTGGTTAATATGCATGACTAAATGCATGACGCGTAGGACGTAATCATCTTCTTTTTTGAAGTAACGTCTGTATTATATAAGATAAGATAAGATAAGAGAAATAAACAACTAAAGCGACAGAGTATAAAGGGGGGGGGGGAGAACAGAGATGAAGACAGAGAGAGAAACAAGACAAAAAAATATGTTTTAAAGAAGTTTAAACTTCTTTCAATTAGTTTGGATTAGTCATGTAATTAAACTTGTAATAGATCTAGACTAACAATAATAAATCTGTGAAATGAGACATATGTTTACCAATCGTTTTTGTTTAGCGCAATGTCATGCTTTTAGCTTTCTCAGTACGCTATGATCCAACTGCTTGACTGGACCAGTTGGGAAAGGGGTGGAGGGAGAAAGGAGTATCTGTGTATGTTACCGTGATCGCTTTTCGAATGCATTTATTTTTTTTTTAAATTGAAAGACCCGAATTCGAACTCGAGGGCTCGAGCCTCCTCAAGCCAACACAATAACCACTGTGCCAGCAACACACTAACCACTGTGCCAGCAAAGAGCTTATGAAAATAGATTTATAGTTATCCGTTGTTAGCTTTAAACTTTAAGGCGGCGACCTATTTCGCTCTACAAAGTATAATTAAAGGGGACTAATTCAACTGATATCACCACATTTGTCAAGTACGATTTCTTTCAAATATTAGATACCAAACAAAATAATTAATTACCAATAGTTAATTCCCTAATTGTGTGTTTGTTTTTAATTGAGTCTTATTTAGTCAGGTAAAAGAAATAACTGCAAAAGTTCAGCTTGATCCGAGATTGGGTGCGGGAGAAATGAGGTGAACACACTTTTGACCAGACAGATTTTGATATAAGATTTGTGAGAAGAGAACCACGCTGAGCAACATTTAATGTACCTGCTAAAATTTTAAATGGTAGTTATAAAAAAAAGCATTTACAAAAACAAAAATTGCACAAGAGGACTAACCTAAACCATCAAAATCATAGAGAGATACTCGGAGAATAGAATAGTTACGTGCGAATGTTGTCCAGGTAGGAGAAATGTGTTACAGTTTGTTAGTGTGTGACAGAAGGAAAGAGGGAGAGAGCTAGAGAGAGAGAGAGAGAGAGAGAGACGAGAGGCAGGAGTAAACGAAAAAAGAGAGGGAAAAGAAAAAGTATACGACAAACTGGGGCTTGCGAAAGAACTAGTCTTGGAGGAGTCTCAGAGTTTGTGTGGTGCAGGAGTGGGTAATCGATGATTACAAGATAGCAGAAGACGTTGGTTCGCTTGAAACATTGTGTGTGTATCTTCATGCGAGGTGAACAATTGTAAGCTACAAAAAACAAAAAAAGTCTCTATATTATAGCATCTCTATAGTGTAAGCTGATGTATTATCTACTAGCACTGTTGAACAGGTGTCTGAAAACGAATGGTGATAGCAATTTACATCTACAATAGACTAACACAGGGGAGATGGAATAGAAAGGAAAGGAGAACAGAGAGAGAAAAGAAAAGAGAAAGGAAAAAATATATATATATATAGAGAGAGAGAGACAGAGAGATAGATAGATAGATAGATAGATAGATAGATAGATAGACAGACAGACAGATAGATAGATAGATAGATAGATAGATAGATAGATAGATAGACAGACAGACAGACAGACAGACAGATAGATAGATAGACAGACAGACAGACAGACAGACAGACAGACAGACAGACAGACAGACAGACAGACAGACAGACAGACAGATAGATAGATAGATAGATAGATAGATAGATAGATAGATAGATAGATAGATAGATAGATAGATAGATAGATAGATAGATAGATGTTCAAATACATGCTAAAAGAGAAGATGGTGTTAGATATAATTTTATATTTCGTAAGAAAATGTCTGAACTTAGTTGACAATCATTCTTGAGCGTGTTGAATGTGATGTAGAAACCTGACCCAGTACAGAGGCTGGAAGTCCTGACTCGTGTAATCCTAAACACCCAAGTTAAAAAAAAATGGTTTGTGTCTTCGGCTTGTCAACATTATATATTAATAACGAGTCCACCTTATTGACCATGTTTCTAAGTGACGACTTTAGTAGTAAGACCAGAAGATGCCGAGCAACCAGCTAGGCTCGGTATTGATTGGTCTCGGCGAAAGACAAATAAAATTACTAGCAGACTTCATCATAAGGCCTTACATACAGACACGGATTTTATGTCACACATAGAATATGTGATAAGAAGGAATTGTTTTGTGGGTCGATCAGAGAATATTGCACAAACACCAACAGTGATGTTATTTTCTATGTTTTTAAATTCACGAATATAATCAGAAAAGAATATCAGTGATATTTGTTATGTGTGTCTACATGAAGTACTTGGTAACATACAAACTGCCTTTTTACAAAGCTTATATTATATCAACTCACTCTGTCTGTCTATCTGTCTGTCTGGTAAAAAGTGTGTACACATTATTTCGCCCACACCCATTTGTCTCTACAGATAAGCTACATCAGTTAAATTGTACATATCTCTACAGATAGGCTATATCAGTTAAATTGTACATGTCTCTACAGATAGACTACATCAGTTAAATTGTACATGTCTCTACAGATAGGCTATATCAGTTAAATTGTACAAGTGTCTACATTACTATCAACGACAAGATCAGTATGTTGAGCCTTTCATTTCTGGCTGCAATACTATATGTTAAAAAACGAAATGACAGATGAAGATAAGTTTACGGATGTGGCCATTGTGGTTCCTGCTTGATTTATTCCATTTTTTTCAGAAAAAAAAAGTTAGCCCTCTTTCTAATTTAAATGTGACTTTACACAACAACGACAGACTGCAGATTAAAGTTATAACCCGTTCCTTTTGATTTTGTCTTCCATTGGCCCATCAGAAACGACAAACATTCGGAGGAAAAATAAAGAAAGTAGATATTGGTCTAGATCTGAATTCAGAATATACTCCAGCTTTAGCTGTGGATCTAGATCTAAGTATCTTAATTATGTACTGTCAAAAACAGATATAGAATATAGAATTTACGGGCCAAAAGTATGTGTGTGTGTCGGGAAAGTCAAAGGGATACAAGAATTTACGGGCCAAAAGTATGTGTGTGTGTCGAGAAAGTCAAAGTGATACAAGAATTTACGGGCCAAAAGTATGTGTGTGTGTCGGGAAAGTCAAAGTGATACAAGAATTTACGGGCCAAAAGTATGTGTGTGTGTCGGGAAAGTCAAAGTGATACAAGAATTTACGGGCCAAAAGTATGTGTGTGTGTCGGGAAAGTCAAAGTGATACAAGAATTTACGGGCCAAAAGTATGTGTGTGTGTCGGGAAAGTCAAAGTGATACAAGAATTTACGGGCCAAAAGTATGTGTGTGTGTCGGGAAAGTCAAAGTGATACAAGAATTTACGGGCCAAAAGTATGAGTGTGTGTCGGGAAAGTCAAAGTGATACAAGAATTTACGGGCCAAAAGTATGAGTGTGTTGGGAAAGTCAAAGAGCCAATGTCAGAGTACATTACAATGCGCATGGTGAAAAAAGGGGTGTTCCTTTTGGAGAGAAAGAGAGAAGGAAATAGAAAGAAAGAGAGCGGGCGGTTTCAATTCGATGCAATAGAAACTAGCATTCACGGGATAAAAGGGGGATTGGGGGATTGTTAAAATGCGACCCGTTAATTGGGGGTTAAGAAAAATGAGGGGGTGTTCCATTCAAAATATTAAAAAAATGATATAGCCTGTGAACAAATCAACGGCGCAGCCTTGTGTATAACGCTAGTAAAAATATAAACTCACGAGCTCATGCTATCTAGCTTTCAGTTCTAATTGCACCAGCAATTATCCTACTACGGGATGACAATGCTCCCTATTGCTCTCATTCCATCCCTTACCGTTACGATCATTATCCAATCTCTTGTATCGACTATCCTTAACTATCAGCAATGAGTGGAGACCACCTCACCTAACCGGTTCAGCCGCTCCTAAACCTCTCGAGTTCGAACCCCAGCGAGGGCTGACATTTTTGCTTCTAGTTTTTTTTTATTTTAAGACATCCATGGGTCCATCCAACTCTAATGGGTACCTGACAGACGTCGGGAAAGTAAAGGCCTAAACGTTATATCAAGCTTATAAATGTATATTGACTTTAAAACTTTAGCCCGTATTTTCAGCTAGACTAGAGTCTGTGTACCGGTGGCTTGGACTGTTTTGAGGGAACCGTTGGGGGGGGGGGGGGGGGGGCATCAAAATATTCTTACTACACCTTACTACGCCACTGTGTTTAACGTGTAGCCCTAATGCTACACGTAGCCAAGGATTCCAGCACAAATTGACTGTGGAACTACGATGTAATATTTATCCTATCTACAATGCTTTATCTTCTTATCTTTTATGATACAGACGTTGCTTCAAAAAGAAGATGATTACGTCCTACGCGTCGTGCATTTAGTCATGCATATTAACCAATGACCTAAATTCTGCCACGTCACTGGTTTTCCTGGCTAGCTCAGGCAACCCATTCCATGCTCTACTAGCATTAGAGAAGAAGGAGCATTTGTACAAGTTTGTCGTAGCATATGGAACGAGAAATGTGCCTTCATCTTTGTGTCTTTCAGAGTATTTTATTAAATTTTGTTTTTGTATTTGAGGATTATGGTTCAGTGTTTCATGTATAATTGCTACTTTACTTTTGAGTCTTCTATCCTCAAGGATTTCTAAATTTATTAATTTTACTAAAGGTGTTACTCTAGTCAAATGTGAATATTCGTTTGTTATGAATCTCACTGCACTATTTTGTGTCTGTCCCAATTTCTTAATGTTTTCTTGAGTTGAGGGGTCCCAATCAGATGATGTATATTCTATTTAATTATTGGCCTAACCAAGGTTAAAGAACATTTTAGTTTTATGTTCTTATTTGATTTATAGAAATTACTTTTAATAAACCCTTATGCTTTGTTTTGATAGTTTCATCAATATGTGGATTCCGTGACAGTTTTTCATTTATTATAACACCTAGGTATTTTGCGTTTTTTAGTTTGTGTTACTGGTTTACCATGAATAAGATAAGTGGAATTAATTTGTTTTAGTTTTTTTGTTACTCTTAATAACTAACATTTTTCTGGGTGGAAAGACATGCTCCAATTTGATTCCCATTTCTGTAATTCTTGTAATTCTCTTTATAAAATTTCTGTATCTTGTGTTGTTTTTACTGTTCTATATATTATGCTATCGTCTGCAAATAATCTGACTTTTGCTCCTGACTAATGCAATTTGGTAAATCATTTATGTAAATTAAAAATAGTAGTGGACCTAAGACTGTTCCTTGAGGTACACCTGAGTTTACTGTTATTGGTGTTGATTTAGAGCCATTTATTATAACAGTTTGTTCTCCCCCTATCAGAAAATCTTGACTCCTCTGATGCAATTATAAGCAAGGGACTACGTGAACACGGCCATGGAAGAGTTATTGCTTCCCTGTTCGCAAGAGTTTCAAGCTGTTACATACCAGGAGGTGAGGGCTGATACAGCTACTTAAAAACTGATTGATTTGTATCTTAAACAACTATGCATCGATACGGGCAGAGTTATTTTATTCCACAATGATACACTTATTAATAACACATGTGCTTTAGAGGGGGGGAGAGAGATTTTACTCTAATATAGCTAAATAGTTAATCTATAAATAAAATTGTATTATATGTATCTAGTGGAATTATCATTGAAACGAATTGGTATGAATTAAGATAAAGCATTTTAATAACTTCACACTCTTTTATAAACCGGTATAGTATTAAAATCAGAACATGATTTTAGCAATTTAAGCTATTATCCTGAAGGGTGAGATTCTCTATTTAAAATGAACTGGCATGAATTAAATGAGACAGAAAACAGATTTCGCCCCAAAATTACTAATTGCAAGTTTGGCATTCATAATTTTCTGAAAAACATGCAACTTTGGCCTATCTGTTTATTGTAATTGATAGAGGTATGTTTGCGTAAGCTTTGACAGCAAGCAAAGTTTGAAATATGTTACAAGTGGTTTATGCGTTTGTGAGTGTCGTTACAAAATACCGACGGACATCATTTGCTTTTGACTATTATGTGTCTCCATTTGAAAAGATAGGACACATATTATTTTATAAAATAATATAAAACGTTAAGAAATTTTCGTCAAAATTAAATGAATGCCTCAAGGTCGTGACCTATTTTTAATATTTTAGAAAGTTTTTTTTCCCGCTAAAACGTGGAGGGTTTTGTTTGTGTTGTTGTTGTTGTTTTTTTCCGCTAAAATGTGGAGGGTTTTGTTTGTTTGTTTGTATTAGTTTTATGGACGGATATCCGTCGGTGAAGATTCATACAAGGCGAATCCTATTAAGATTTTTTTTTAAAGTGGCATTCTCCCTAGAAAATCAAAGAGACAGAATCTATACATGGCGATCGTAATGGGTTCTAACGCTGAAAGACTTAATATCGATAGACATTGCCTACATTGACACACTCCACATGTTCTCAAACGCAGACAAAATTGGCTAATGTGTATTTTTTTTAGACAGACTTTTATTATTAATATTAACACACTTTCATCGTCAATATTTAAACCTAGATCTAGATTTAAATTTATTATAGATTCTAATCTAAAAATGTTTCATAGACCTTGACTAGAATCTACATCAAGTCAATACATGTGGTTGGCTTCACAAACTCAACGGTCGTTAGATTGTCTTCCTCTTTCTCATTGTTACGTTGAGGCGTTCAGATGACTAGACCATTTTTTGAGATGAACTGCGCAGTGGTTTCCAAATCAGGAAGCTCTCCATAGAGTTTTCTTTCTATTGTGGTGTTTTTGGTGCCAGTGTCTTGTTCGGGTCTCTTGGTAGAGAGTGCAGTCCAAAAGTACATGGTCAGCATTCTCTGGTGACACTCCACATGGGCAGATTTCACTGGTTCCAATTTTGAGCTTCCGGTACATATGTTGTCTCATTGTGTTGTATCCGGTCCTGAGTCGAAAGATTAGACATTGGTCGGGATAGCTTTTAATAGGGGTCGTTAGATGAGACGATTATGCCAATATGGAAGAGAAACAGACCCCACACACACACACACACATTGAGTTACCTAAGGACCAGGTCTATTGCACTGGCTGTTTTTTATAGACTGACACCTGATACAGAGAATGAAATGGGGGAAGCAGAAGAATATCTTCATCCTAATCCAAATCTCCCGGAGGACGACGTTGGTAGCAGCGGACAGGGTATGAACCCGGGACCTTGGAGACGACCAAACGACAGTCCAGCGCGCATAACCCGCAATACCAGCCAGACATTCAAATATTTGTCAAACCGTAGAAAAGTAGTGGGAAGCGTGGTCTAGAGACTAAGTACACTTTAACTTGGCTTGTCTTGACTACCTTTAAAGGGGGCTCGAGGTTCGACACCCGACTCGGGCAGAGATGTGTTTACTGAGCGCCCTAAAGGCAGCACGGAAAACCTACTCCTAAATACCCCTCCCCTCCACTGATTCACAGATGAGATTGGACTATATGGCTCTGAGCATGCTATAAGCATAAAAGTAGCGCTATATAAACGCGAAAATTAAAAGTATGAGTATGAAGATCAATTCAAATTATATTTTTAAAAAAAAACGTACAAACACAGCTATAATTTTTTTTTGTGATATATAACTTATAGCTGTGTTTGTTTGGGTAGGTTTTTTTAGTATAATTTGAATTGATCTTCATACTCATACTTCATTCATGTGTGAAGATATGAGAGAGAGAGAGAGAGAAGGGAATAGAAAAATACGTGAAGAAGCTACGTACGTTATTTAAAATGGTTAAAAGTCCTGCAAAATCATTAATGGAGCCGGGCCGTCAAAAGCAGTCTACTTACAATTGAAATGATGAAGTAAAGTAAGCTTATACTATAGTTGATTGTATACACATGCATGTAGTCTAGAAGGAGTTACAAAATAGTACAAAGTGAAGTTATAGAGGTAAATTTATTTAGGGGTCAATAGGATAAAATTGAACACATTAATAAGACAGTTGAAATTTAAAAGTGTGGCATTAGTATTTATTTCAACAAAACAAAAGATTTCGGAAAAAAAATAAAAAATTAAACAATTAAATTCAGGAAAATAACTTACCAAGCTGAATGTACTACAATCATAAAAATCATAGGCACCACCAAATCGTCTGATCCAATGGACCATCTTCTCCCAAAAACAACCACTCCCGGCATTGTAGAATTAGTAATTAGCCTGGCCTATGGCTGTAATCCTAGGTTATTTGTTTGAAAACGCATTGAATATAATTATACTCATAATAATAATGCACAATCTCCAATCAACCAATTGCCATGTGAAAAACAAATGTACAATTTCAAAGGTCTAGTAGGCCTAATGAAGTAGAAGTGAACACTAGACTGATTTTATTATTCCATAACCATACTAATGACAAAGAAAGCTATATTAAAAATCTACTGGCCTCTAAATACTAAATCCTAGATCTACGATATAAAGATTTTATTTCTGAAAAGAAGATCTAGCTACAACAACGTATCCTATTATCCTTATCCAATACAAATAAATCAATGGTATTGAGTTTCTTTGATCTAGATCTATAGACACACGAAAAAGCCAGATTGTGATGAGAATTCCAAATAGGATTAAGAGAGTAGAGCTTATCTTATCTTATAAAATACAGACGTTACTTCAAAAACGTAGATGATTATACGTCCTGCTTGTGTCCCTAGGTCAATCTAGGTCAATCATACCATGCATGTAAATTGATGACTTTAACTGCCAAGTCATTGGTTTTCCTGGCTGATTCAGGCAACCAATACCATGCTCTAATACCATTATGGAAGGAGTATTTGTACAAATGTGTCCTAGTATATGGAACAAGAAATGTGCCTTTATCTTTGAGCCTTTCTGAGTATTTTATTAGGTTTTGTTTTTGTATTTGAAGATTATATGTTTAAGTATTTTATGCATAATTGCTACTTTACTTTTTAATCTTCTGTCCTAAAGGGTCTCTAAATTTAATGATTTTACTATAGGTATTAGCCTCCTCTACTCAAATGTGAATATTCGTTTGTAAGGACTCTTACTGGTATCTGTTCTAGTTTTTTAATGGTTTCTTGAGTTGAGAGGCGTCCCAAACGGAGGGTGCATATTTTATGTTCTTATTTCATTTGTAATTTTTAAACATTTCTTTTATAAACCCTAGACCGTAATGCTTCGATTGATTACTAATTTCATCAATATTGCTTAAAGGCAATATAAGCACAATATGAACTATGATCATTCAAACCTCCTACGGCTCCTAGGCCTGCATCATTACGTAGAATAGATATATCTAATTCTAGCAGGGGGGGGGGGGGCAGAGTCACCCTTACTCATTGCTGTACTATACTTATGATAATATAAGTCTGAATTATGTTATCTAGATCTATAATCTAAACTTATACTATATTTATATTAGTATGTTATTATAGATATCACAATATGAATATTTGTTTAACATATAATCTAGAATCTAGTATGGCGCGTAGGACGTAATCATCTTCTTTTTTTTAATTTAAGTTACGTCTGCATTATATAAGATAAGATAGTAGATCTAGATTTAGATCGATCTACTCATCTAGTCTATATATTATTATATACTCTCTACTATAGACTATAGTGAGTAGTCGTCACTAGTCTCTTGAATATGATCAATATCTTTCATCTCTAGATCTAGTAATTAACTCGAACTAGAAATCTACCTCAGTAACATTATAATCTACATTTAAATACACAAACACACTAGCACAATGTTTTTTTCATTAGCGTAAATTCCACATTGTTTACGATTAATCCAGGAAATAGCGATTGTCTGCTAGCTTACACAACACTGTCTTCTACTGTGGTTCGGAATAGTACGGATATTATGTGTTTCCCCGATTAAAATGCTTCGATTGGTTCCTCGAATAGGCAACGAATCGTTTATCCTCGGTCATTGGCTACTAAATATAGTCTACCCAACATAGGGCCTAGGCCTTTGCCAATGCTACTAGCTCGCTCTAAATTTAAGCTATATAGGCTAGTGTATCAGCGCCATCTTTAAAAGTGGAGAGCTCCTTTAGACAAGAGAAACATTTATTTCAACAAATCAGAAAGTCTCAAACAAATTGATTCATCCAATGAAAAGTAATCTAAATACGAACAGGAAATTCAAAATTGTTTACACTTGTTGAAAAATGGATGAGGTTACTGTGGAGGTAAGTTTCTATATTATATATTTTTATGTATGTAGACGAATTAATCTGGAATCTTTACCTAGAATCAGGAATGTAAGAATCTCAGTCTAGTCTAGTTCTAGAGTCTAACTCTATATGAACTATATCTCATCTGTCTAGATTCTTTACCTTTGCTTTTAGACACTTGACTTTAGTCAGTAATTTAGACTGTTTAGTTTTTTTTTAGTCACTTCTTTAATTTTAATTAACTTTAATGTTAGAAAGTCTAAGAAAGAAGCAGTTCACCAGTTGCTAGACTAACTTAGACTAACCCTAACTAACTCTAGTGACTAGTCTAAGTCTAAAAAGTAACTAACCTTAACTACTAAGTAAGTAAGTTACTATTAGTTACTAAGTTTAATTAATGACAATTGACATGTCCCATGACATGAGTGGTATGACTATGAGTTGCCGCCAGTGGTATTACTTTTACTAGTATTACTTTACTATTACTTTAGTATTAGATGTACCAGCACTTGCAGAAGTCTTCAATGACTAGATTTAGATCTAGATCTCTATATTGACTATATTCTAGATGATAGATCTAGATCTAATTGACTTCATCAACATGATTTGTCACATTTTGTGGTGTTGGACTAACACTAAACCCCAAGTTACGGATTCAATTGTCGACAGTCTTTTTCTCGGCACTAGACTAGTGACTATCGGTATTAAAAAGTCGTCCATTCCACTTGAAGCCTCTGTATTTTGCCTTGAATGTCAGATCTAGATCTATAATACTATATTATAATAAAATATTGTCTAAGTATAGATCTACTAGAAATCTATCATCTAAGACTAAATCTAGATGATCTCTAGAATACTCTAGATCTATTCTATTGAAAATCTATTCAATTCTATTCTAGACTAAGAGATTCTCACGTCAAATCTAGGTCTAGAACAAAATCATTTGAAAATGAGGAAATTTTAAATAGGATCACAATGATTGATTTATAATGAATGATTGAATGACAAAGTTGGGCCCTATATCTAGATTCTAAAAATATTCTATAGATCTAGATAAGTAGTAGAGATTTAAAGTTAGATTAGATAAAGATCTAGATAGAATCTAGATATTTTAATAATATAAACAGAAAAAATAACCTCTAGTCCTAGTCACACCCAGTGATTTTTTAACTTTAGTCAGTCTAGAGTCTAGATCATTAGTTAGATCTAGATTCTTGTTACCATTAGTCATGTAGATCTAGAACTGAACACATACAGTACACATAAAATCATAAAGTGTTACTCAGTTACTGTGAGATCTAAATCTAGGTGTTAGAGCAGTGTTACACAACAAAATTCAACCTGCAGACCATTTTAACTAGTCTAGTACTTTTAATTAAGGCGGAAAACATATTTTCCATTAAAAATGCATTTTTAGAGTTCATAGTTCATTATCTCTATATATAGGCCACCTGTAGCATATTTAGTTATACTGAGGGATAGATCTATGTTTGTGTAATCTTTCTTAGCAAAACTTTATAGAAATTCATTTTTTATAAAGATTGTATGCATTTTGGGAATTTCACCAAGTTTTATTTATGGATTTATGTGATCCCGTTTGAAAAGGTAAGAAACATTTTATTTTTATAATTATATGGAAAAAAAATGCTTACTAACGATAAAAAATGTTTGTTGTAAATGATAAAGAAAAAAAAACTGACATAGAAAGATTTGTTTGCCTTAGCATTAAAAATAAATAGCCTCGATGCCATTCAGTTCACCCATATTGCTAATTAATATTGCCATATTGTTCGTCGTCAGATCACTTGTGCAAATATTTATTTACTAGCAAAATACCCGCGCTTTGCAGCGGGAGGATTATTGCATTAACATTTCAAATTTGCTTTAATTAATAGGCCTACATGTAACAACAAAACATTCTCATTTGTGCCAGGAGTGTTACCGCAGGGAATGTAGCACATGTATTTTTGGAATAACCGGAACAACGCAGTTTTTGTGTGGCTTTTTGCAATGTTAGTCCGATAAGTAAAAATAATGTGTCATATGTACTGCCTTAAATATTTTATGCCAGTTCCTCCTGGAGCATCAAGAAAAAACACTGTGCCAGTGCCCGAGACAACGCTCCTCATGACTTGCTCGTAAACTCTCTTTTGGTCACCATTCAGCAAAGGCTCGTTGTTTGAGACTACATTGGCCAACTCCGAGGTGTCGTAAGAGGTTTCCCTCAAGTACTCGGGATTCGACGTAACCTCTGCCAGTTCTCTCGAAGGTGAAGGCAGCCCGTAATGATCGACAGAGAGACCTCCGATAGCAATGACGTAGTTCTCAAGCAACTGAGGACACTTGTTGTAGATCATAGGCAACCACTGTTGGACTTCTGTTCCTCCATGATCTCTTTCAGTCTGTCCCCTAACATCTTCTGCCATGCTGTCTCTATGTTTTTCCCAGAGATTTAAGGGGTTCTCCATTTGGCAGAAGACCAGCATTACAGCGAACAGTTCACGGATCTTTTGAGGTGAGCGAGACAGAGCAGCTTCCTGGAGAGTCTCGTCCCAGTTGACATCGTCCTGTAACAAACCAAGTGCCCTGCAGGCCGACTTGTAGGTTGGATGGACAACACCGTCAACTGTTCTGAGAGATTCGAAAGAGGTGGGACCTATGATTTTGTAGAGCAGCAATCAAAGGTGGTAACATTCAGAGTTGTTCGGGTGCACAGTGTAGACCCTTCCAAGCACATTATCTTTCTTCACCCCCGAATGTCCTGGCACAGCCTTCCCCTGCTTCCTCCGACGAAACATGTTTCTTGTCCACACATAATAAGATGGAACTTCGTGATAATAAAGCTCCTTTGCAAAGTCATCATGGTTGCAAAGATCAAAGAAGGCTAACAGAGTCGTCTGTGGTGGATTGTGTACTTTTTCTGCAACATTGCCCTCTGTGAAATAAATTCTCTGTCCGTTCTCGAGATGCACTGCAAGATGAACGACCGGAGGGTAGCGTTCGTGAATGGAAAAGCAGAAAATGCGCCACGCTGCTTCAGAGCTGCTGATGTAACGACCAGCTTCGTACCGAGAGACCTCGTCATCTGGATTTTGTATTGCAAAGACTGCCTGGTCACTTCCCTTGTTGACATACTTGCAGATGTATTTGATCGACTTGACTGAATGGCCGTGCAATGTGTAGCACAGAGCGGACGTTGTCGACCGTTACGCGTACGATTGGGAAACGAAACCTGCTGCACTTTTGTAAGTAAGCTGTAGGGAATGCGCCTGCCAAATTTCACCCTTGTACCTACACGGGAAGTTGCAGAATTAGTGATGAGTCAGGGCTTTGCCTTTTATTAGTATAGATTTCCACTTAAATATTTCAAATCTTAATTACTAAACACATAATTTTAATTTAAGAAATCAAAATGCATTTATTTTAGTTTTTAAAAATTATATTATACGTTGTTTTTTTTTAAAAAAACAAACCGCATGTTCGTCGTCGGAAATGGATGTGATGCGCTTTTTAAAAAAACTTGATTTTCTGTCATTCACGCTGAATCGTCAAGAGAGACGCATCTCAAAATTGCGATCTAAAGAAACTAAAAAACATTGTTGTTTTTGGTTTGTTTTTTTATATAGGTTTAACTACTTGGGCAATTATTTTAATTAAATATGAGTAGGTCGTTGATGTGAGATTGTTAGGTAACATCGCGGTCATCGGCAATAGCGCACGACGCATGTTTCCAGTGTTGGCTTAGTGAAGTTAGTGGATCGTAAACACTCACATTTTCTAATCTATCTAGACTAATTAGATTTTTATGAAATAATTTTTCAATCACGGTAATCTAGTGGTTCTAGATCTAATACTTGCATAGATTAAGACATCATGATCAACATACTGTGTGTTTTTATCTTGATCTAGAACTTTTTAGCTTACCGTGCTTACCAGCGCTCGATAGAAAGCATGTTTTGTTTAAACTTAACTAGAATACTATCTAGATCTATACCAGAAAGATAAAATGTGATTTAAAAAAGAAAAATCGATGTTATACAGTTATAGCTCTAGATCTAGTAATACCCCTATGCCTATATGTAGCACATAGATAGATCTATAGCTATAGATGTAGACATCGGTAATGATTTTTCCCACTCTATCAAGGCGGTACGTGTACAGAAAACACTTATGTTTAAGAAGTGAGAAGTCATTGACTATTTAAAAGTTTAGATCTATGCTTACTTATAATATTTTCTAAATCTATATCTATCTGATTATAAAATGTTTTTAATTTTAATTGATCTAGATTTGATAGTCTAGATCTAGATTGTAACATCCAGATCTAGAATATTTACAATACATAAGTATACTGATTTATAAATATATAATCATGGGCTAATGTATAATCACATTACATGATACTATTTGTGGGAGGTGCGGTAGAGAGGCTAAGTACGCTTGAACTTGGCTTGGCTACCTATGAAGGGGCTCGAGGTTCAACACCTGACTCGAGCTAAGTTGTGTTTACTGAGCGCCTAAAGGCAGCAAGGAAAAACCTTCTCCTAGATACCCCCTACCCCTCCACAACTGAGATTGGACCATAGCGCTCTGAGCCCGCTATAAGCATGAAAGTAGTGCTATATAAAAGCTACAATACATACATATATTTTTTTTTTTTTTTAATGTATGTAAAATGTTTTTGATACCTTACTAGATACTTGTTATTAATTATAGGTCTATACTTAGATCTAGATCCAGGGATCTTAGAGTTGGAGCGTATTTAGATCTAGACCGCTCTTTTCCTAGTCCTTAATAGAACATTTAATTTCTTTTAGCTGTCGATCCTTCCTTAAAATCACAATGTCATCTGCTTCAACTCGTCGTCATAAGTTAAAGATAGAAAATCCAGAAAAGTATGCTGAAATTTTGGCAAAACATAGAGAGGCAGTCAAGAAGAACAGAGACAAAAAAAAAGAGGAAGTGGGAAGAAGGTACCCATACCCAGACTGAAATAGATGAATTCTACGATAAAAAAGAAAAGAACAAGTAATACTCGTAAACTAAATGTTTTTATTTCTGTCTTTGTAAGCTTCAGATACTTAGTGCATATAGTGTCATAGTTCATACACTGTCATGTTTATCTTATTTTTAAAAATATAATCCAACAGCTTAATTTCTACTTTTCTTTTGTATTTGTAGACAGTATAAAAGGGAGTATTACTTGAAAACAAAGGCACAGAGGTCTCGTCAAACACGAAACAGTGCTGGTGCCAATCCAAACACTCCTAGTTCTGAGAACAAAAAAAAAAAGACCCAAGGATATGTCACCTAATGAGTTAAGGAAATATAAAACAAACCAGAGAAGAGCCCAGCGAGCAGCTTTGAGCTATCAAAAAAAACCTGCTATAAGGTAAGCGTTGGATTTCTAGTAGTTGTTTATATTTTATTTTTAAAAGAAAATTATTGTGTTCAAATTATTCTTATTTGTGTGTTTGCAGGCTTAAAGATAGACAAAGGATGAGGAAAAAAGCGTGAGGCAGCTAAGCTTGATAAGAGTCCTGCTGGGTGATCAGATAGATTTGGATGTCTTAGACAATCAACTCATGATCTGAATCATGAAGTAATTTTTTTTCATAGTGAATTTTTTGTTCTTTTCAAGGGTCACAGCATTCTAAAGAATGTTTTTTTATTTGTTTTTTAATTCTGAGCAAAAACCAAGAAACTTGTTAAATGCTTGTCTGCTGATAATAATTGAAGTTTTTTTTTTGTTTTGTTTTTTTTTTCAATTCTTCTATAAATATGCTTTACTTTGTGACACATTTTTTGGTTAATTTTATTGTGAAATTCATGGATTACTGGATAAACCTTCTTTGTGTGATGGATTTTTTCAATTACAGTAAGTGTATTTGCCCTAAAGAAATTCTGTTAAATAATTGTCTGCTGCTTCTGATTTTTTTTTTAATTCCTCTATTCTTGGGCATAAAAATTGTTATATTATATGTCAATAATATTTAGTTTGAAATTGGTCCAAAAAATGGTCCTAAAAGTAGAATGTTGAGAGCTCAATCTGTTTTGTTTTTTTCTTATTTTGATTTATTAGATCTAGATTCTACTCTAGATAATATCTCTAGATTATATTTGATCTAGTTGGTACTTTGATAAAAATTTCTGACAATACACTAATTAAGCCTAAGATCTACGTTGTTTAAAAAAAGCTTGAAAAAATATTTCCAACTGCACCACACAAACTTAGTCCTTGTAAGACTAGTGGAAGTGGAGATATTCATGTCTTTATGAAGTTTCAATCGTTTCAAGTGAGCATATACTTAATAAATAAAAATAAAAATTTTATGGAGATCTTCCTATTCTGGAAACCAATGCCAAATTTGTCTTATGTGTAGGATTGGTTATCTGAACCTTCCTATCAGATATCAATAATGACAATGATCAAAACAACATTTATTGTAAATTTTAAAAGCACATTATGAAATTTTTGAAGTATTTCATTCAATGCTGTTATCATTGTTAAAATGAATATTTAACAGAGAAAGCCTCTAACGACTCGCAACAATGCCAACGTTAGCAAATTACCCATGTCCAGCACTAAGCTGCCCATGTCGAGTGGTCGGTTGAAAAGGGCCAGAAGTCCTGATGTTTGTGAGGTAAAAAATTATTTTGCTGTTATCATTTAAAGCCATTAAACAATTAGTTTTAAAGTGTGTGTGTATTTCAAAATAACCCTTTTTTTTTTTTTTTTTTTTTTTTTTTTTTTTTTTTTTTTTTCAGCCTGTGGGGAAAAAAACTAAAGTGGACCATTCTTCAAATGACTCACTACTAAATTCTAGTAAAAGGTCTGTCTCTTCTTCGTCTTTAACAAAGGCACCATCATCTGCTTTGAAATCAAATATGAAGAAGACTGGATCATCAACTAACCTTATGAAAAAACCAGCAGCAGGACCGGTAACTAGTCGCAATATTCAGACAGTGGCAGCAGCTAGAAATGCTCGTTCGCAGATAAAACCCATTGCTAATACAGTTGCAAGACCAAGTAAATAAGCTCAATTTTCAAACTTCTGTTAAAATTGAATGTTTTACTTAAGTTTTTCATTTCAATGTTAATTGTTGTGTCAATTCATTTAATTTAGATGATTCCTTTTTTCAGAACCTACTCCTTCCTCAAGCTTTTCAAGACCTGCTCAGAACCTTGACTCCTCAGTTGTATCTACTGGTATGTTAACCACACAACTATTTCCAATATGAGCTGTGTATGTCAGTCTTCAGTCCATAAATTCAGTCCAATATTTGTATAGTTTGTTTATTTCTACTCAATGCTTTCACTCAGAGATTACATTGTAAACCTTTTTCATTTGTGAGCACTAAGTTAATTTAAAAAAATATTGGTTTGGCTGCTACCAAGCATAAAATGTTTTCTCAGTAAATAAGAAATAACAGTGGTCTATTCCAAGACCATTCATTATAGTAGGCCTCAACCCTGACCTTTTACTTCACAACCTGTGGGCACGAGCTATTGGTCCCCACTGCCCACAGGTCATAATGTTGCAGGTCAGTGTTCAGGCCTTTTATGACGATTGGTATCGGCTATTTCCATTAACTAGCTTAATTCCCTACAAGTTTGGCCCTTCATTTTGTCTTTTTTCCTTTATATATTTCTTCCTTAAACAAAAATTTTCAGGAATGCCAAAGAAACGTCCAGCTTGGGATCTCAAAGGTCGTCTTCAAGATATGGAAACATTTGTTCAAAAGCAGGCTTTGGATAGTTCTTCTCTTCAAGTAAATATGCTTACCTTAAAAAAATAATTTGATTTATTAAGAACAACATTCCATCCTCTACTCCCTGGTAATAAGATAATTACATTTTGATAAATAATCTCTTAAAACTTTGTCAAATTATACCATATATAATGCACAGGAAAATATTTATAGAAATAAATTTTATTATCATGTTTATATTAAGAACAAGATGTCCGAATACTTGGGCCGTATTGCCCTTCTAGAGTCCACTAATCAGAAGCTGAGCGGTGATGTCGAAGAAAAGGAAGTGGCCACTAAGCATGCTGGACAAAGCATTCAAGAACTTAGGAACAAATTAAGGTAAATGTGTAAGAGTTTATTGTGTATAAATGTAAAGCTGCACGATTTGCATTTATATTTAGAATATGTTTGAAATTCTAATTAACTCCAAATGTTTTCCTGCTTTCCGCAAAAATTCATCCTCCTGGTCTCTGCAACACACTTTTTTTTCACAGTAAGAAGAGTGTAAATAAAGTTGGGACAGGATAATATTGAAGAATTTTCCTTCATTCTAATCCTAGACAAAAAAAAAATGCAGGCCGAGAAGGAGGCAGCACTATAATGCTTTTTTTTTTCTGCCTTTTTCCTTTTTTGACATGCAAAATTTGACAACAAAAATATGTGCAACAGACTATTCTGACATCATAAGAAAGTTGAGAGCAATTAAGTTTTCTGGGAAGTATTGAAATATCTTTTTTTTTTTTTTTTTAAATTAATCTTCTTGCAAGTGTCATATGGGAAAACAGATTACATTTTTAAAAGTTCTTTTTAGAAGATAAAAGCAAGCCTTCTAATTAAATTTTTAAAGTATTGGTAACATATCTTTATAAAAACAGAATTTTATTTATTTTTCACCTTATTATTTTGCATTTAGTAAGATCATATCAAATGCCAATGCACTTTTTTCACAATGCTTTCTTTTAAATAAAGTTGATATGTAACATATAATAGCAGGACTAGGGTACAACAGTTATTGGAAGAAAAAGGTTAAGAAAATGTAAAACATTGATAAGCTCTCTGGATGACTTGAACCACAAGCCTCTGACCCAGTATTAATTCAAGCAGCGATCCAGGTACTAGGCTAACATTTGACTAGACCATCCAGATCTGCCCTAAAGAAAATAAATTTTCATATCAGTAATTTGCCTGTATATTCTCCCAGGGTCATGTGGTTGTGCGACCTGCTTAGAGTCAGCCCACTTTTTTTTTTCACATTCCCTTACACAGATAATTATATATTAGGTTCAAAGCATAATGGAGCCTGAGACTTCTTCTATTATATGTTACATGTCATGTTTATTCATCATTTGTTCCAGCACTGGAGCCTAAGAGCTTCATACTCCAATTTGTTTTTAAAAAATTTTCGAGACTTTTTTTGTTCTTATTCAATGGTTATTAAATATTTGTCTTTTATTTCAGTGCACTAGTCAGACTTTTTTTCTTCTTATTCATTGATTACTAAATATTTCTCTTTTATTTCATTGCATTAGTCAGATTTTTTTTTTCAGTGCAAAAGTACGATTTTTTGTTCTCTTATGATGACTAAATATGTCTTTATTTCAGTGTACTAGAGCAACAACATCAAGAAAGCAAAAGGAAACTACTGAATGATATTGAGGACCTTGAGTTTCAAAAGCAGACTTTGGAGAGACACAAGATTACCCTGGAGGGTGACCTTGCTGCTTCTTTGAAAGAAATTTCTCAGTTGAAGATGACTGTGTCTGAGCTGACGTCGTCACAGGCAACTTTAAGAGCAGAGCTGGAATGCACAAAGGTATCAAATGTTCTTTCCCAACTCTCTTAGTGTTTTGTCAAATTGCTGGTACAAACAATATTTTGGTCAATTGACATGTCTATTCTTCTTCTTGAAACTGTCAGGTAGAGTGAGCCTTCGGCTCTTGGAACTCTAAGCCAGCAAAAGTGAACAAGAGCTCCCTTTCACTGCCTGAATGAGAACAGTGTACACTGTTCTGTCTGGCAGGGTGTCAGACTCAGGCCAGAGACCGTGTGCACCAGGACCCCCTGCCATTTTCCCTTTCTATACCAGGCTAAACGTGCAGGACATGCCATTTATGTAACGGCCCCTTTAGGAACGGCACCTGGATTGTGACAAGGTTGTGGGAGCTTTTTTACAACTCCGCACAGTGCAATGAGTATGCTCTCACGCCCCCTTAGGCCCACCTGGGCGCCACTATGAGGCAGGGTAGCATGCATGTCTAATCTTACTCGGCCACTAGGACATTCTGATGGAATAATCAGTTCCCTGGTGAGATGAAGAGCTAATGTTAAATAAAGGAAATGAAAGATGAAAAATTGTTAGGAACAAATATGTTTGCTCACCTGTACATTATTACAAAGCTCAACAAGTTGGCATGAAATATCCTTTTGTTGGTGTATAAATAATTGATAAATAATAAGAGATATCTATATTTAGATCGCATAATAAACATACTTAATGACAAGGCTAGGCTCTCTGCTGTCCTCTGAACTTGGAAGCGTACTTCACAACACATTGGTCCATCACTGAGTTGCCTCACTCTAGACTCCATCAACATGTTCATATCTTGATTCCAACACAGGCTCTCTAGAAATAAACAAAGGATAAATTGTAACCATGAGACACTTGTAGAAATAAAATTAAGCCATTGTCTTCAAATCTGAAGATTAGTAACGAGTGCAAAGTTTTATGTGATTATGCTGATTCAATTGATACCTGCATAAATGTTCTTTTTGCCTGAGAATAATAGCAACATATCCTAAACTGGTTTAACATCCACTTCTACAGCACCAACCAAGACATACAATAGACACAATGGTAAAGATCATGAATCCTTTTGGACACAGTAAAGATTCTTTTTAAAAATATTAATGTAAGGAAGGATGCCCCCAGCAATATTAACATCAATTTAAGCGTTTAAAATACAGCACTTAAAAATGCATTCAATTCAGTTTTAAAAGGTGTTAACATTGGACTTTCGATGGCTAACTGATATTTTAAGTACATCTTCAGTTTTTGCTAAGCACTTCAGGTTTGGTTATAGCTGCTTCCACATATTCAAAACTTGCCATTAGGTTCATTATACCATTCTGTCCTCTCTAATACGGACTTGATATCTGGTTGTACTTTAAGGTACAACTTACCAGCGCACACAAAAACATTGCTGAGCGAGACAACATCATTCTTGAGAAGATAAACATCATAAGAATGAGAGATGAGAGCATACAAGATTACCAGATGAGGGAAAGGTGTCATGAGACAGAGAGAAGGAAACTACACAACACAATTCAAGAACTTAAAGTAGGTCACTTTCAATAAAGTAAAATAACATTTGGTCAACTTTTAATACAACTTTTTTTTTTTTTTTTTTGCAGTAAATTGAATTAATTGTTTAGAACCTATTTTCATAAGAGCTTCCTTGCACAGTGATTACTGTACTGGCTTGAGGAGGCCTTACCCTTCGAGCTTATATTCGCTCACATTTTTATATATATTTAAAAAGCAATCACCCAGATTTTTCCTTTCTTTCGCCCCATCTACCCCTATCCAACTAGACCATACAAATTATTGGATCATAGGGAATTGAGAAAGCTAAAAGCATGAAATTACGCTAAACAAAAACAATTGAAAAAAAATATTTCTAATCGCACAGAAGTATTTAGTCTAAATCTATTACAAATTTAATTACATGACTGGTACAAATTAATTGATACAACTACAGATAATTTAAGCTCTTTTTTTTTTTAAAGTATTTGTTCCATTTTGCTTGTTTGTAATATTACTTGTGATAAAAATTGTTATTAATTAAATATTTCAATAATAAGTAATAAGCAAAATGTTCTTCCAGGGAAACATTCGTGTATTTTGTCGTGTGAGACCTTTGCTTGTAGAAGAACAGCTTGGCAATAATGGAATCATTAACCATATTAATTTTCCTGACATGGACTCTAAAATTATTGAGTTGGACAAATTGGCAGATGTTTCAGTTAATGAGGTCAGTTTCTAAATCCATTGTGTACATTTTTATTTTTTTTAAATATTTTTTCTTTTACATTTTGAAAATGCAGTTGACTTCTAAAGCTATTATCAAACTATTCTAAACAAAATTATTTCCATATTAATTTTTTTTTCAGAGTATGCTTAGTTCAAAGACTGCAAGGGGGGTTAGTAAATATGAATTTACATTTGATAAAGTTTTCAAACCTGAATCTTCACAATCTGAGGTGTTTGAGGAAATTTCTCAGTTAGTTCAGGTATCAAATATTAGTTTCATATTTCTAGTAGCTTAGAAACATTGAAAATAAAATGTCATATATTAGACTTTTTTTTCACTTGTCATATTCAATACAGGCAAAACCATTGTCTTCTGGGATTTTTTTTTTTTTTTTTAGTATTCACAGTAGCTTTTCTTTTGGTTTCAAATGTTTATCCCGCGACCTTTGCAAGAGCTCTTCAGCTTTCTATTTCATAAATTGTTTTCTGACAGATGTTTAACTCAATGCTGGTTAAGCCTGAGATGTTTATAAAGCGTTTATGATGACTTCCGTTACACAATCCCTTTAAGTTTGCCAAAAAAAGATAGCCATTGGTATACAGTCATCCCCTAAATTAAATAAGTGACCTGCAGCTGTCAAACAGTTAGCAGTGTATCTTGTATTATCAAACTGGCATTTACCAGAACATCTGTTGTGTAGTTCATAGTGCCATCGTATACCCATTACGACGCACAGAGACATCTGGTGAAAGTATTCCTGAAGCATTAATAAAATATTACAATAATAATTTAACTCTCAGCTCAAGATTCTTACTGCAGAATACTTGTTCATTTATCACAAATTTTGTCAAGTGAATTTGTTTAATAAATCTCAATTGATGTTTTTGTGATCATGATGGCAGCACTTACTTTTCAATCCACTACTTCAATAGTATTCATTTAACATTGTTTTTGTTTTTCTTACTAAATTTCAGAGTGCCCTGGATGGTTACAATGTTTGTATTTTTGCCTATGGTCAGACTGGGTCTGGTAAAACATTTACCATGGAGGGATCTTTAGATACGGAAAGTCAATTAGGCATGATTCCTAGGGCCGTGAAACAAATCTTTAAGACTTCCTCTGACCTGTCTTCTAAAGGATGGCAGGTATGTCATTGCTGCACTTAAGTATTTAATTTTAAAATAGAGAAACTTTGTTTTAGGGAAGTTTTTTTTTTTTTTTGGTTCTTACAGTATGTGATGCAAGCCTCGATGCTGGAGATCTACAATGAAACTATCAGAGATTTGCTTGGGAAAGCCAGAGACGAGAAACTGGAAATTAAAATGATTAAAGGAGACAATGATGTGCATGTCCCAAACTTGACTATTTTTGAGGTCAAAAATGAGGATCAAGTAAGCTTAATGTTCAGTATGACTGTGTAACTTGGTTATTAATGTTATTATTATAACTCAATATTTGGAACAGAAATGCTTCCAATATATACTTAGTAAACTTTGCTATAAGCAGCTGTATTTTGAAACATTTAACATTAAATTTAGCTACTGGAAAGGGTAGGAAGGACTAGCTCTTATTATATATACATCAATACATGCAAGAGTGGAATATTGTATTTACTATCATTTTATCTTGGCCCCCACATCATCTAAGGTAGATTCTTGCTCTTGGTGTGTTTAACTACTCAAACTTGAATTATTTTATGTATGTATGCATTAAACTAATGATCATTAATATACATATAACTCCAATTTACTAAAGAACATTTAATAATCTAAATCTATACTGGAAGTTGATCACCAAAATATAGCAATTAATGCAAATGTAATGGTATACAATAAAGTTGATTTATTAGAATCTTAACACCGTATTTTTGAAGTATATAACCCACTGGTTATACAAGTTTTTACAGACTATATGAGTGAAAATATGGTACTCACAATTAACTAGTAATATAAAACACTAAAAAGTTCATAGGCAGTATTAATTACTAAAATATAATAACAAAACTAATATATATATATATATATATATATATATATATATATATATAACAACAAGAACAATATTCCTTCATACAATGCACAGCAGAATAACATAACTGATCCCTCAAATGTATCTGCTGTCATCTGTTTGGTCTATTGTCTGTCACTCATCTGTTCAAATCTAACTACAGCCATCTATCGTCACTTACACTGACGCTATCACTGACCCTCATCCTAACCTATCACTATAGACCTAGGCTTTCACTCTACCGACTATGCTACTCGATCAGCTGTCTCTCTAAAGAACAGACAATTAGACTTTGCTATTTCCCAATAATGATGCTAAAACAATGCAATGCTAATTATCAATAAATCAACTACTTTCTAACATAAAACCAATAACAAATAATCTTCTCTTGCCCTGTGCCCCATAAGAATAACTGTATACATCTTACAGCATCTCTGGTTAACAACCCACACCTGTTGGAGCTAACATTATGAGCAAGCCTGTGATTTACTCCCAGTCACCGTGTGTCCAGCTCACCCAAAACTTCTAGTGTATGGCACATGCCCCTGACAGTGGATGTTGCAAACCACCTCTGCGTACAACCACTGCATGCCAAATCTGCCATAAAAGTCTTCTAAATATACCAACTACAACTAGGCGCTTTATAATCGTCAGTGTTAACCCAGACCTGCAATTATCAAGTTGCCCTAGGTGTCACTATTCTTTAGTCTTATGTCAAGTCCATCAGTACATGGTGAGAACACCTTCTGAACTAAATTTACCTCACACACACACATACAACATTGTAATATTGGGCTTTTGGTTGAGTTCTTATGTAATCAGTCAGCATAGTCCTATGAATTACCTTTTTTTTTTTGTAGTCTATTAAACAGTTAACTGTTGAGAATGAATGTTGTATATTTTTTTAGGGAGTATCTCTTTTTTATTTTCTGTTAAAACCTAACCAACTTTTTATGTTTCTTTCTTTTGTGTTGTACGCTTGAAAGAGTTTTGCTTTTTAGCATAAAGTTTCTAGGTTCAATTGATAACAGAATTAGGTTTAATTCTTTAAGGTTCTAGGTTTACTTAGAAAGGCTTCAGAAAACAGGGCTGTGGCAGAAACCAAGTGCAATGAACGTTCTTCAAGGAGTCACTCTGTCTTTCAACTTCGACTAACAGGCACAAACAACATCACTGGGGAGTCCTGCAAAGGTAAAGTTTCTCTTTGTGTCATTAGATCTGATAGGAATATAAGATTGAATTCAAAATTTCAGTAATGCCAACTTGTCATTATGTTGTAGGAATGTTGAACTTGGTAGACTTGGCTGGAAGTGAAAAAGTGAAAGATTCTGGGTCAGAAGGCCTGAGGTTGAATGAAGCCAACAAAATTAATAGCAGTTTGAGTCACTTACAATCTGTCTTCTTGGCTTTGACTAAAAAGGTAAGATGTCTTCCTATTGATACATAACCTGAATCAAATATGACCAGAATTATAATTACATTGACTGGATTTTTTAATATTTTTTTTGGTTTCATTTATGTATCATTTTTGTCTCATTTATTTTGTTAATTTAAATGCCTATAGTAAACTATATCTTTATTTTACTCTGCTTTTTATTGCCATTTTTTATTGTCATTAACGTTACTTGTATTGAACTATTATAATCGGAGGTCCTTACTTTTTCTTGTGTTAGGACAAACACATCCCATACAGGAACTCGAAGTTGACTCACCTACTACAGAACTCACTGGGAGGAAACAGTAAGACTTTGATGTTTGTCAATGTCTCACCTAAAGAGGAATGTTTCAGTGAATCTCTGACCTCACTCAGATTTGCAACCACTGTAAGAATATTTATATATACATATACATTATTGTTAGTTATCACATTTGTGAGATATGATGGCTTAGTGGTTATAGCTCATAATTATGATACCATGGATTCCAAGTTTCAGTCCTGATTTAGACCTTACCTTTGACTGGATTACATTTTCTTAAGTCCTTTCATAATAACCTTTTATATCTGTTAGTAAGTTACTTACTAAGTCTGATTTACTTTTCACTGCTTCATTTCACCCTCATTAACCATGGTTGTTAAACTCTTTCCTACCTCTGCTTATTATTGTACTTGTAAATTTATGTACCTGTATAAGCACATCATATAATGCATAGATTTATGTACCTGTATAAGCACATCATATAATGCATAGACTCAATAACTGGCGACACAAAAAAATCTGTGCAAGAAGTCCCCAGTTTTCATGCAATTCGATTTTACCAGGGAATATTTTGATAGAATAAATACTTCTTACACAACCTTTCTTTGCTTTGCTTGATAAATAAGATTCCATTTCTAAAAATTTCAATTTTTGATCTTTATGTAAAATGTTTGTAAAATATTTTACATGTTTGGATGTTCCTTCATAGTTGAAGATAGTTTACTTCCTAGTCCAAACCTCCCGCAGGACGACAGAAGATGGGATTGGGCAGGGTTTGAACCTGGGACCATCGATAAATCCAAATGACAGTCCAGCGCACAAACCGCATGACCAGGCAGCCATCCTTTATCTTTGAATATGTTGGGCAAAAATTATTTATTAGTTTTAATTCTGTACATAAAAAATAAAGCAAATTACTTCCACTTTTGATACTGTTGTTGAAAGTTTTATTTCGTATAAGATTTATACAGCAGGTCATAGGTCAAATAAAGATTGTCTAATGAGTACCTTTTATTTTCATTTTAAGGTGAACCAGTGCAATATTGGAACTGCCCAGAAGAAGAAATAATTGACTTGACCACTGTTAGACTCATGACAAGCAATAGAGTATAGGTACTTGATTTGTATTCACCCATTAGTTGACTTTCTCCGGGCAACATTACTTTTTAGTCACCTGATTTCATCTACAGCATTGACTTAGTGGCATTAAAATGACCGTCTTTCTCTAGTTTGTACAATTTCACATGGACTTCATCTCCAGCTCTGGCCATTTGTAAATAAGTAAATGTAAGGGATTATTTAATAATAATATTAATATGATGTACATTTTTTTTGTTATATTCATCTGATGATACTGGACCACATTTTCAAAATGCTTTAGTTTTATCATTTATAGGTCAATCTTTTTAAGAATAGTTTTTAAAAATGTTTCTTGGTTATATAATGCACCTAGTTCCATCTCTCAGTGTAATTGTTTTAAAGTTTTGTGCCTTAATGTCATTGTTGTTGTTTATTTTTCATCCTCTTCACACGTCTGTACAGTTCATTTCAAAGATATATTTTTTAAACCATTTTAATCTCTTCATTAAATCAGTAGCCAATCGGACACACTTTTTTTTTGTTTGTTTCTTTCTTATTTTGTCACTGGTAACAATTTTGCAACTGTTAATTAAAAAATAGAAAGTGTATGCCATGATTATACTAGACTAGCCATACACCTCTGCAGTTTTTATTCTAGATCTATGCTATATGCACTGGCTAAGAATATATGTGATTAATAGAACTATAGGCCATTCATAAATCTAAACATCATTGTATGTTTAAAGTGCTTAACAAATTTTGTTTAATGTGATCTCCTTTGAGGAAATGTTTGTTGTGTTACCACTCTACTATTGGACTATCAATACTACATGGCCCACTGGAAGACCATGTGCAAAGGACAATGTTTATTTGAATCTATGTCTGCTGTTATTTGAGCGGGAAAATTTTAAGTTGGCGTAGGACTGGGAAATAAAGTGAAGTAACTTACAATTTAAACCCAACACTATCAAATAAAGGTGAGAAGTTGTTCTTCCTATCACCTGGTGAAATATGTAGGTCACAACTTCATCAATACTAATGTCTTGACAAATGTATAACATGTCAATGTGGAATGCTATTTTATGGTAGTTATGGGTAGTATCAAGCTTATATTAAGTAATCTGAGAAATTTTTAATACAAATTTTTCCAGTAAATCTCCAACAAAGAATCTGATTTAGCCAACATTTTTTTTTTCATTGTAGAATAAATAATGCAAGGTTAAACTTTTCAACACTCAAGTGACTTTGCTCTGCATCATAGATAATTTTAGGCCTGCTTACAAACAGAGCATATGGGGAAGTATTGAGTTTAGTTTAAAATTTTGTGCAAAATAGCTCAAAGGTGTATTGTTCATTTTCTTCCTTAACCAATTCAACATTCTATTTTACTCCCCCCCGCCCCCATGTTTTTCTCCCAACCATCATCACTCTCACTAAAAAAAAATCCCCCTACCAATGAGATGATGAAAAGACATTTATTGTGCATCTTGATATATAAATATATAGATCTATATACAGTTTGGAACAATCACTTGAACCTATCCTACCACCACGGCAATAGGTAATTTATCTTTATCACTTTCAGCCAGGTAACTCTCTTCGTCGACTGACACCTTGAACACTCTGAAGTTCGCCCCATGGGCGCCGCTGAAGTCCAGTGCGTTAGAATGAAATAGCTGGGCTCTGGCGGATACAAAGTAGAGTCTGTTCTCATCACTGTATCTTGACCCAAGGGCAATACCGTCTGGCCACTGGATTGTCTCCCAGTTTTGAATGATCGGGACCTGAGTTACTGCCCTTACTTCCCCTTCAGTAACACCTTGATCTATTAAGTCTTTTTCAGCATTCCACCTGATTTAACAAGCAAAATTATTTTAAAAAGTGGGAAAATCACTGCAATATATCTCAATATTATTTACCACTAAGTAATAAACTAATTTGTGAATGTTTTGATTGATTCACGTAGTGTTTTTAGCTGTGGATAACTACACACACACACACACACTTGAACTGAGTCCAAGAATGAGAAGTTGGACAAAAACACATAATGACGGACGTGGTGAGCTATAATATAACCTTTGTTATAAAAGAGCAAGAAATGTTGGTATAGTTTGTCTAATTCTAATGAATTTGTTTGCAAGAACATTTCAGTCCCAGGCAATTTCAATTCCACTTCTTAGCTGGCTAATTCTTCATTGGGAAAAAAAAAACTTGGAGACGGTTCTTGAAAACGGTTCTAACGATTTTCCTACAAATTTGTCAGTCACTAGTTAATCGGCCACACTGGAAAAACTCTTTATTTTGAACAAACATGCGTCAGCGGGTATTTCCGCTTGTCGTCATTTAAAAACTTAAACTTTCAGAAACATTTTGCGCGCCGTCTTCGAAGTCTGAATCTATAAGCCTATCAGTAGAATTGTTTACATTCGCTTAACCGGGGTCTTCTTCGTGGGTCGGGGTAAAGTGTTCCGTTTCTTTAAAACCAGTTAGTAAGAGTAAAATAATCGCTCTTACAGGAAATGATTAGCGTCATAAAGGAGGAATGGTCATATTAAAAAAAAAATTCTATCTTACTTGTTTTAAAGCTTGTTGTGCAATTATTCTTAGGTCACTAGCATCATAATGTCTGTGAGAGGTGGGGAGGGGTGATATTGTCAGAAAAGAAAAAAAATGATAGAAAACATAATCGATAGTGCAAGTACGTTATAAAGTATTGCAAAAAAAACGTTTAAAAAAAAATGATAGCTGTTCTTATGAGCGTTTTCTTTTACATGTAATGAATAAAAAAAAAAGAGGGTGAGTAAGCATTTGTCCATTTTGTGTTCACTGGAATCTGATGTATCGTAGGTCACAATAATAATGATGACAATCTCTTCGATTTCAAAGATTACCGGTGAGTACAGTGTTTCGCATGACTACGCAAACCCAGTTGCGCCCATTTATATAAAGCCGTTGTCCGCCGGCGGTCTACTTAGGTTATCTTTTCATCTTTTTCACCTGTCTTTGATAAGGGCTTTTTTGGGTCTCGGATGTGTGTCCCGCGGCAGCCTTGTGAGAGCTCTCCAACGTCATGTGCTCTTAGCTACTTTCCTCCATGCCAGTGAGGGCGAGATTCTTCTAGTGCTATAAGAAAAAGTACTACGAGTAGAGGAAGCTATTAGTTCGTAGAATGCCAGTAGGTCGACTTCCACAGGACATCCTGTATGGCGATCTAATAGAAGGCAGGAGAGCCGCTGGTCGCCCACTTTTACGTTATACGGATGTATGCAAACGCGACATGAAGCTCTTCAAAATCGACACTGGCAACTGGGAAGAGGTGGCACTGGACATATCCACATGGAGAGAGAGCATAAAGGAAGGGTCAAAGATTGCAGATGTCATACACAACAGAAGCAGAAAGAAGGGTGAAAATGCAACGGCGCCTGGTGATTATATATGCCCAACCTGCGATCGCAGCTGTGTATCAAGGATTGGCCTCTTTAGTCACACAAGAAGTTGCAGAGGGAAAAGATCGTCTCTCGAGACGTAAAATGCCACAGAGCTATTAGAGCATGGAAAACCAGTGACTTAGCAGAATTTAGGTCATTGGTTAATATGCATGACGCGTAGGGCGTAATCATCATCTTTTTTAAATAACTGTCTGTACTGTATATAACTAATAGGACTAAATGATGATTTTTCAAAAGGTTTAGATAATAGTAAACAAATAAATGCTATCTTACTAGATTTTTCCAAGGCTTTTGACAAAGTTCACCACCATAGTTTGCTTAAAAAATTAAAATATTTCGGCATTAACGGTCCACTGCATCAGTGGATTAAAGATTTTCTGATAGGGAGAGAACAAACTGTAATAATAAATGGCTCTAAATCAACACCAATAACAGTAAACTCAGGTGTACCTCAAGGAACAGTCTTGGGTCCACTACTATTTTTAATTTACATAAATGATTTATCAAATTGCATTAGTTCAGGAACAAAAGTCAGATTATTTGCAGACGATTGCATAATATTCATTGGCCTCCTTCAGTCGTAGGACGACTATGGTTCATCTCAGAGCACACTTCCTCATGTGGCTGTGGAGACCTATTTAAGCTTGCCAACAAGATCGCCTTTGGGATGCGGTCGTCTCCAATGAGGTACCAATGCACGAACCAGCGCAGCTGTTGAATGGTAGACTAATTGATTGCTTCTCTACTCAGTGTTGAATGGTAGACTAATTGATTGCTTCTCTACTCAGTGTTGAATGGTAGACTAATTGATTGCTTCTCTACTCAGTGTTGAATGGTAGACTAATTGATTGCTTCTCTACTCAGTGTTGAATGGTAGACTAATTGATTGCTTCTCTACTCAGTGTTGAATGGTAGACTAATTGATTGCTTCTCTACTCAGTGTTGAATGGTTACAGATAGATAGAGAGATAGATAGATAGACAGACAGATAGATAGATAGACAGACTTACAGATAGATAGATAGACAGAATGAAATGTCTTCGATAGAGCCCCCAGGCTCACAATATGTATTGATTACAATCTTTATTTTTTTAGTGTTAGATAGATAGATAGACAGACTTACAGATAGATAGATAGACAGACAGATAGATAGATAGACAGACTTAAAGAGAGAGACAGATAGACAGACTTACAGATAGATAGAGAGATAGATAGATAGACAGACTTACAGATAGATAGATAGATAGACTTACAGATAGATAGATAGATAGAATGAAATGTCTTCGATAGAGCCCCCAGGCTCACAATATGTATTGATTACAATCTTTATTTTTTTAGTGTTAGATAGATAGATAGACAGACTTACAGATAGATAGATAGACAGACAGATAGATAGATAGACAGACTTACAGAGAGAGAGAGAGATAGACAGACTTACAGATAAATAGAGAGATAGATAGATAGACAGACTTACAGATAGATAGATAGATAGAATGAAATGTCTTCGATAGAGCCCCCAGGCTCACAATATGTATTGATTACAATCTTTATTTTTTTAGTGTTAGATAGATAAATAGACAGACTTACAGATAGATAGATAGACAGACAGATAGATAGATAGACAGACTTACAGAGAGAGAGAGAGATAGACAGACTTACAGATCAATAGAGAGATAGATAGATAGGCAGACTTACAGATAGATAGATAGACAGACAGATAGATAGATAGACAGACTTACAGAGAGAGATAGATAGACAGACTTACAGATAGATAGAGAGATAGATAGATAGACAGACTTACAGATAGATAGACAGACTTACAGATAGATAGATAGATAGATAGATAGAATGAAATGTCTTCGATAGAGCCCCCAGGCTCACAATATGTATTGATTACAATCTTTATTTTTTTAGTGTTAGATAGATAGATAGACAGACTTACAGATAGATAGATAGACAGACAGATAGATAGATAGACAGACTTACAGAGAGAGATAGATAGACAGACTTACAGATAGATAGAGAGATAGATAGATAGACAGACTTACAGATAGATAGATAGATAGATAGACAGACTTACAGATAGATAGATAGATAGAATGAAATGTCTTCGATAGAGCCCCCAGGCTCACAATATGTATTGATTACAATCTTTATTTTTTTAGTGTTAGATAGATAGATAGACAGACTTACAGATAGATAGATAGACAGACAGATAGATAGATAGACAGACTTACAGAGAGAGAGAGAGATAGACAGACTTACAGATAAATAGAGAGATAGATAGATAGACAGACTTACAGATAGATAGATAGATAGAATGAAATGTCTTCGATAGAGCCCCCAGGCTCACAATATGTATTGATTACAATCTTTATTTTTTTAGTGTTAGATAGATAAATAGACAGACTTACAGATAGATAGATAGACAGACAGATAGATAGATAGACAGACTTACAGAGAGAGAGAGAGATAGACAGACTTACAGATCAATAGAGAGATAGATAGATAGGCAGACTTACAGATAGATAGACAGACAGATAGATAGATAGACAGACTTACAGAGAGAGATAGATAGACAGACTTACAGATAGATAGAGAGATAGATAGATAGACAGACTTACAGATAGATAGACAGACTTACAGATAGATAGATAGATAGATAGAATGAAATGTCTTCGATAGAGCCCCCAGGCTCACAATATGTATTGATTACAATCTTTATTTTTTTAGTGTTAGATAGATAGATAGACAGACTTACAGATAGATAGATAGACAGACAGATAGATAGATAGACAGACTTACAGAGAGAGAGAGATAGACAGACTTACAGATAAATAGAGCGATAGATAGATAGACAGACTTACAGATAGATAGATAGATAGATAGATAGATAGACAGACTTACAGATAGATAGATAGACAGATAGATAGATAGACAGACTTACAGAGAGAGAGAGATAGACAGACTTACAGATAGATAGAGAGATAGATAGATAGACAGACTTACAGATAGATAGATAGATAGATAGACAGACTTACAGATAGATAGATAGATAGATAGATAGATAGATAGATAGATAGACAGACTTACGGATAGATAGATAGACAGATAGATAGATAGAGAGATAGATAGACAGAAAGAGATAGATAGATAGATAGATAGATAGACAGACTTACAGATAGATAGATAGACAAATAGATAGATAGATAGATAGGTAGATAGATAGATAGAATGAAATGTCATTGATAGAGCCCCCAGGCTCACAATATGTATTGATTACAATCTTTATTTTTTTTAGTGTTAGATAGATAGATAGACAGACTTACAGAAAGATAGATAGATAGATAGACAGATAGATAGACATACTTACAGAGAGAGATAGATAGACAGACTTACAGATAGATAGAGAGATAGATAGATAGACAGACTTACAGATAGATAGATAGATAGATAGATAGATAGATAGATAGATAGATAGACAGACTTACAGAGAGAGAGAGAGAGATAGACAGACTTACAGATAAATAGAGAGATAGATAGATAGACAGACTTACAGATAGATAGATAGATAGACAGACTTACAGACAGATAGATAGACAGACAGATAGATAGATAGTCAGACTTACAGAGAGAGATAGATAGACAGACTTACAGATAGATAGAGAGATAGATAGATAGACAGACTTACAGATAGATAGAGAGATAGATAGATAGATAGATAGACAGACTTACAGATAGATAGATAGATAGATAGACAGACTTACGGATAGATAGATAGACAGACAGATAGATAGATAGAGAGATAGATAGACAGAAAGATAGAGATAGATAGATAGATAGATAGATAGATAGATAGATAGATAGATAGATAGACAGACTTACAGATAGATAGATAGACAAATAGATAGATAGATAGATAGATAGATAGGTAGATAGATAGATAGAATGAAATGTCATTGATAGAGCCCCCAGGCTCACAATATGTATTGATTACAATCTTTATTTTTTTAGTGTTAGATAGATAGATAGACAGACTTACAGATAGATAGATAGACAGACTTACAGATATATAGATAGATAGATAGACAGATAGAGACAGATAGATAGATAGACAGACTTACAGAGAGATAGATAGATAGACAGACTTACAGATAGATAGAGAGATAGATAGATAGATAGAGAGATAGATAGATAGACAGACTTACAGATAGATAGATAGATAGATAGAATGAAATGTCTTCGATAGAGCCCCCAGGCTCACAATATGTATTGATTACAATCTTTATTTTTTTAGTGTTAGATAGATAGATAGACAGACTTACAGATAGATAGATAGATATATAGATAGAATGAAATGTCTTCGATAGAGCCCCCAGGCTCACAATATGTATTGATTACAATCTTTATTTTTTTAGTGTTAGATAGATAGATAGACAGACTTACAGATAGATAGATAGAATGAAATGTCTTCGATATAGCCCCCAGGCTCACAATATGTATTGATTACAATCTTTATTTTTTTAGTGTTAGATAGATAGATAGACAGACTTACAGATAGATAGATAGAATGAAATGTCTTCGATAGAGCCCCCAGGCTCACAATATGTATTGATTACAATCTTTATTTTTTAGTGTTAGATAGATAGATAGACAGACTTACAGATAGATAGATAGATAGATAGATAGATAGACAGACAGATAGATAGATAGACAGACTTACAGAGAGAGAGATAGATAGACAGACTTACAGATAGATAGATAGATAGATAGACAGACTTACATATAGATAGATAGATAGATAGATAGATAGATAGATAGATAGACAGACTTACGGATAGATAGATAGACAGACAGATAGATATATAGAGAGATAGATAGACAGACAGATAGAGATAGATAGATAGATAGATAGACAGACTTACAGATAGATAGACAGACTTACAGATAGATAGATAGATAGATAGATAGATAGATAGATAGATAGATAGATAGATAGATAGATAGATAGATAGATAAGTAGATAGATAGATAGAATGAAATGTCATCGATGGAGCCCCCAGGCTCACAATATGTATTGATTACAATCTTTATTTTTTTTAGTGTTAGATAGATAGATAAACAGACTTACAGAAAGATAGATAGATAGATAGACAGATAGATAGACAGATAGATAGATAGACTTACAGAGAGAGAGATAGACAGACTTACAGGTAGATAGATAGATAGATAGATAGAATGAAATGTCTTCGGTAGACCCCCCAGGCTCACAATATGTATTGATTACAATCTTTATTTTTTTAGTGTTAGATAGATAGGTAAAAAGACTTACAGATAGATAGATAGATAGACAGATAGAGACAGATAGATAGATAGACAGACTTACAGAGAGATAGATAGATAGACAGACTTACAGATAGATAGAGAGATAGATAGATAGACAGACTTACAGATAGATAGATAGATAGATAGATAGATAGATAGAATGAAATGTCTTCGATAGAGCCCCCAGGCTCACAATATGTATTGATTACAATCTTTATTTTTTTTGTGTTAGATAGATAGATAGACAGAATTACAGATAGATAGAGAGATAGATAGATAGATAGACAGATAGATAGATATACAGACAGATAGATAGATAGACTTACAGAGAGATAGATAGACAGACTTACAGATAGATAGAGAGATAGATAGACAGATAGATAGATAGACAGACAGATAGATAGAGAGATAGATAGACAGACTTACAGATAGATAGATAGATAGACAGATAGATAGATAGATAGATAGATAGATAGTATCGTATAGTAAAGTATAGTGAAGACTAACGTTCGTTAAGCAAAGCTTTATAATTTTTTAATTATCCTCAAAACGTCGCCTACCGTAACGTACTACACTAGTACTTAGCGATGTGTAACAAGTATGTTTGTAGACAACAAAAAAATGCAAAAATTTAAAAGCAAAACAATGACTACGATTTTTTACTTTAAGCCTGATTTAAATTTAACTATTTATTCGCAAATAGGCGTTAGCGGTATTATGTATCCCAGGGCAACCTTTTGAGTTGGAAGAGCCAAAAATTACAATTTACTAAATTTCAAAGTTTTTAAAGAGCTACAAAGTTTTTTCTTGCCAGCTATAAATAGTACTCGGATAAATAAAGTTCTTTGATGAATAAAAACGAATCTATTTATTCATAAGAAAAAAATCTACTTATTTATATATGATTAGTGTTTTTCACAACAAATTAGATAATATATATATATATATATATATATATATATATATATGGGATTATTAGATAATTACTTATCATGAATGTAAATAAATTAAAAGAATTAAACATTTACATACAACACCAACTTGTACTTTAATAACAAAACAATTGAGCTAACAAATTCAATGGGAGCGATGGCTTTGGTTTTAGAAAGTTGGATACATTTGGCTCATAGCTTGTTGTTTTCAGTTTTAAACACGACTCTAAATTTTCAATTGTTAGTTGGCTATTCATGCAAGAGAACGCTTGCTTGCATGAATATGTCGATCCGAATATAGTAAGTACTCCAATTGCTAACATTTTCACTTCACTGTAGCAATCTGGAAAACAATTCCATGCGTCGAAAAAAAGATCCTCATCTCGAGGCATTTCTTTGAAAGCTGTCCACTTTTGCTGTGTTACGTACATACAATTCTGGACCTCCAACTCTTCCAACTTGCTTTTCAAATCTGTAAATTATCCACTCCAGAAAGCTTTACTTTTAAAAGTACAGTATCAATTCCAAATGGCTCAATATGGATTTCGTTATTATTTGTGTTGAGGGTATTTACTATGAATGCTAGAATGGTTTTGATGGTTTTGAAATGCTCAAATCTCGCAGCAAAGTCATCTGTATTTTTTTTTTAAATAACTGTGCTGAAGTAATTCCTGTCAACAGTTGCACTACTGGTTGTATCGCGAGATTGCTTTAGAAAGTGAACATGACGTCATTTGTCGCTACGATTAAGTAACGTAAAGTTTCCCTTTCAGACCTTGCGATCTTTAGGGCAGATGATGTAGAGGTCATCTCTTTCTGTGGACCACGGTTAACGAGGGCAGAGGATGTAGAGGTCATCTGTTTCTGTGGACCACGGTTAACGAGGGCAGAGGATGTAGAGGTCATCTGTTTCTGTGAACCACGGTTAACGAGGGCAGAGGATGTAGAGGTCATCTCTTTCTGTGGACCACGGTTAACGAGGGCAGAGGATGTAGAGGTCATCTGTTTCTGTGAACCACGGTTAACGAGGGCAGAGGATGTAGAGGTCATCTGTTTCTGTGAACCACGGTTAACGAGGGCAGAGGATGTAGAGGTCATCTGTTTCTGTGAACCACGGTTAACGAGGGCAGATGATGTAGAGGTCATCTCTTTCTGTGAACCACGGTTAACGAGGGCAGATGATGTAGAGGTCATCTGTTTCTGTGAACCATGGTTAACGAGGACAGAGGATGTAGAGGTCATCTGTTTCTGTGAACCACGGTTAACGAGGGCAGAGGATGTAAAGGTCATCTGTTTCTGTGAACCACGGTTAACGAGGGTGTCAGCACAACGACCAACCACATTTACTTTCCCCAACTAATGTCAGATAATTATTAAAGCTGGGTGGATTTAGAAGCGCTAAAAAATATCCAGAGATTAAAAATCCCAGTCTTCACCACGATTCTAACTCGGGACCCCGGTTCGGAAGCAAAGCTCTTTACTGCTCAGCCACCGCTCTTATCCTCTGCCAAAACATCGGCTGGGCTTTCATTTTCTTGTAGTTTTAGATTCATCTCATTTACTTTTGCTGATATATCCATCATAAAGTAACATTTTAGCAACCATTTGTCGTTCAGGGTGATTAATACCATTCCCATTTAGGAATGTATTTATGTCATTCAAGCACAATGCTGGAAGTTTCAACAACATACCTGTAGAAAGCCATCGCAATTTATTGGGAAGATTAAGGTCGGGATACTGAGTCTCCATTTCGTTTCAGAATTCTTTCAACTGACGATGGTAGAGTGACCAGCACTTCTTGCTGGAGTAGGCAGTGAAACGTAAGACGTACGCGGAGACTCGCAGATTCTCTTTTATTTATTTTTTTTGGTCATACTTCTGGCTCCATCAGCTGCTATTGAAACGAGTTTATTTAAATCGATCTTATTGTCTTCAAGGCATTTTTGCACGGCATTCGATAAATCTTCTCCCTATTTTGTCACGAGAGCTCTAGCAATCCTTGGGAAGACATGCATCTGACAGAAAGCCAACTTGTGCCGCTGTCTTTTTTGTCGCAAGACTCATGTATATCATTGATAAGGCAGAAGAAAGTTGAGTTCTTCGAACTGCAAGTATGTTACATTTGAAGACATGGGAAGGGGTGCGGTAAAAAGCAAGTGCATGTGGCTGAGAGATTGAATAGGTGACTAATTTTAGAAAATCGATTCAATTTTTTATCAATAAAATAAATAATATTTGAGTATGGAACTAAAGAGCTGCAGCTTAACATCCAAAGAGCCGCATGTAGCTCGCGAGCCGCAGGTTGCCGACCCCTGATGTATCCTATTTTTCTGGATTTGAAAAAAAAAAAAAAAAAAAAGCAATAGCCACTCTTAATTTATATTAGAAAAAAAAGTTCCTAATCTTGGACACTATGTCAATGACATTGATCTTTGAAAAGAAACCGAGAAATTGTGATTTGAATCTTTAGGAATGGGATCCTTTCTATATTAAGTATGGAGCACCTTCTACATGTTTGGAACTCGTGAAGTACAATCAGGACCACTGCTTTCTCATACGATCTTCGCAGTTCTTTATCTTCAGTTATTTTTATGTATTATTCTTTGACAGCACATTTGCTTCACTAGTCAACAGCATATTTGTTTCACTAGACAGGGCACATTTGTTTCACTAGACAGGGCACATTTGTTTCACTAGTCAACAGCATATTTGTTTCACTAGACAGGGCACATTTGTTTCACTAGTCAACAGCATATTTGTTTCACTAGACAGGGCACATTTGTTTCACTAGTCAACAGCATATTTGTTTCACTAGACAGGGCACATTCGTTTCACTAGTCAACAATGCATTTGTTTCACTAGTCAACAATGCATTTGTTTCACTAGTCAACAGTACATTTGTTTGACTAGTCAATAGTACACTTGTTTAACTAGTCAACAGCACATTTATTTCACTAGCAAACAATGCACTTGTTGCACTAGGCAGCGGTATACTTGTTTCACTAGTAAAATAGTACACTTGTTTGACTAGTAAAGAGTATGCCTACACTTGACTCACTCCAAATTGTCAGCCCTCGCTCTAGCGGCCCGGTGAAGAAGAGAAGAAGGATTACAAATACTACAATATTGCGCACATAGCAGCACTTCAAAGATAAACATATTCGAGATATAAAAGCGGGTGGGGAGGCGGGGCAGAAGTTCACTATGGAGTTGCGTTGTGACTATTTTTATTGTGGGTAAAATGAACATTCATTATTTTTGCGGTAAATATCTTGAGTGACATTGCGTTCATCTGACAGATACTCCTCACCTATCCCTTAGTCTGTTGGACAACGGGGGCACCATGCAAGATCTGCTGACTGTCCTCATTCATTCCTCTCTGTCTTTTGCCTTGGATAGAATCTCCCTCAAGGGCTGGCCCATCCATTCTTTTGTCTTCCCACCTGTGTGCCTCTTCTTCTTTTTTCCTGGTAGTAATCCCTGAAGGAATGTCTTTGCGAGCCCCGATGACCTTGTTATGTGACGACAGAACTTTACTTTGCGTTTTTTTACACTAACTCTACAGGCTGGAAAAATTTTGTAAAGGTTTCAACAGTGTTTTTTTCCCCATTGCTTGTAAAGTACGTCGGGGTTCGAAGTGCAATCCAACTGTTTGAATCTTCTGCCCACACCGAAGACTCCACAATTTCTTTAATGTAATGGCGTACCCGGTACCATTACAGGGTTAGCTGCCTGGTCGTGTGGTACGCACTCTGACTTTCATCACAATAGCCCGGACTTAAACATCTGCTGGCTACCACCCCTTCCGTCCTGCATGAGGCCTGGACTTGGATGTAATTATCTTCCTTTCTAAAAGAATCTCTAAAGCTCATAAAACAAAACATCTCCCAAGGCCAAAAAAAAAAAAAAAGTTCGGTACTGTCCAATTAGTTTCTACTTACTTATAAACAGCATCTTTTGATAATGCTCCATAATACAAACTCCTTTTACCAAAGACCATGGCGTCAGAGTTGGAGACCTTGTCTCCCACATATCGAACGTAGCTACTAAAGTCAGAATCATTTGTCCGTAAAACCCAAGTCGGTATCTGCCAAAGCTTCTTGGAGCCCAGTGCCGAGTAGTAGACGTAGTTAAAGCTGGGTGACATGGCGATGCCGTTGATGCCGTATGGCCATGAGTAGTTCACGCCAATGATGTTAATGTTGCTGAGGATAAAAATGACAAACTGAAATGTCTTCTACCTCGTGTTTTTATCTTATCTTATAAAATACAGACGTTACTTCAGAATAAGAAGATGATTACGTCCCTACCGTGTCCCTATGTCAATCTAGCCATGCGTGTTTAGCTTTTTTTTTCTGGCTGATATCTTCTTTTTTGAAGTAACGTCTGTATAATATAAGATAAGATAAGACTACTGGCATCCCATTCCATGCTTTAAGAGTACTAAGGAAGAAGGATCATTTGTACAAATTTTCCCAAAATTGTGTATCTGTGTCTTTCTGAGTATTTTATTAGGTATTGGTTCTGTTTTTTTCTATCAAATGCATTACATCTTTTTACAAATTATAGACATTCCTTCAAAAGAGAAGATTATTACGTCGAACGCGTATCGATGTGCTAGGAATATAGTAGTTCGTGTTAAATAAATACTTAAACTCTCCTAAGCGGTAATCCTAGCTAATTCTGGCAACCCATTCCATGCACTAATAGCAATAGGAAAGAAGGAGCACGTGTACAAATTTGTCCTAGAATATGGAATAAGATATGCACCTTCTATCTTTCTGAGTAGGCCCCTTCCCCTATTTATTATTTATTTTCTATTTAATAACGTGAACGACATAACCCATTTATGATTTATTTTCTATTTAATAACGTGAACGACATGACTCATTTATGATTTATTTTCTATTTCATAGCGTGAACGACATGACTCATTTATGATTTATTTTCTATTTAATAACGTGAACGACATGACCTATATAAATTGTGAAAGTAAAAATTAAATTTTAAAATGTTCTTGACACTTTCTTTTTTATTCCCACACAGGCGAATCTTTCTTTTTTTAATTGCATGTCTGTTTTCTCTATTTGATATTATCTCGGAAACAAAGGTGAGTGCTACTATATCAGAGGCTACCATGGCAAGGTAATTTCAAGTTAGAACATACATTAAAATAGGCCTGCTCCCAGGGGCGTAGCTAGGAAATTTCCAACGTTTGGGGGCCCGGGGGGCTTGGCCTTGACCTCTTTGGAGGCCCCTGCATTTTGCATAACATTTAATTTTTTTATGTAAGAAACACTCATTCGGGGGGCCATCTCAACTGGGGGCGGGTTGATTTTCAAATTCTCCCCCCACTCTAGCTACGCCACTGCCTGCTCTGCATTTGTATATCCTTCAAATTTTGAGAAATAATAAATTTTAATCTTATTCATAAAATAATATTAGCCAGAAACAAGAAAATTACAATAACATATAATGCTTTATGACAGGTTAAATACACCAGAAACTAGAATATACGTAAAGGAACGTTTTTTATTCCATATGCTGGGACGAATTCTTACAAGTGCTTCTTTCCAATTACCATTTGAGCATGGAACTGGTTGCCCAAATCAGTCAGAAAAAACAGCAACCTAGAAGAGTTAATCTCAATTAACTAGAGTGACACATAAAGACGTGTCACTGAGTCCACCAAACTCTTATGGCCTGACCTTAGTTGACGAAAGTAAAGGTAGTTGGTCGTTTTGCTGGCCACATGACACCATGCTCATTAACCGTTGGCCAAAAAAAACAGTTGACCATAGCGTCATCTGCCATATAGATCGCAAGGTCTGAAAGGGGAACTATCAATGTTGAAATACCCGAAGACTTAATCTGTACAGGATAAAGATTTTCTTGTCCTCTAACCAAATTTAAATTATTTTTTATAGGCCTACTTTTAACTATTATAATGGTCGCTACAGGGTGGTTTCTAGAAAAGCGGACATTTTGTCAATTAGCTGTTTATATCGTTCTATCGTCTCGATGGTCCCTGCCCGATGCCATCCCCCGACGTCCTGCGGAGTTTGGGCTATGAAGTAGATTATCTTCAACTCTGAAGGAACATCTAAAACATGTCAAACATTTCACAAACAAATTATATCGTATTGTTTCTACACTCTTGTTGTACCAAATGTCTCACCTATCGTTATCAAATCTCATGGAACTGTGTTTGTAGCTCCAAGTCTCATTACTTGTTAAATCAAACACAACCAGCTGTTCACCTAATTATAAATAGCAATGAAATAGATAAGTAGGGCTTAATATAGACTTTAATCTGGAAACACAATTTTTTTATTTTTAAATCTTACTTTATCTTAAAACCTACAATATAGTAAAATAAACAATCATATTTTAATTGTCATAAAATAACCCTAAAGAGGAAAAAAATACAATATGGGGATGGAACCCACAACATTCACGTAGTGACATAACGCTTTATCATCTTATTTAGCTATATACCCAGTCATGCTACTTATGTGCGAAATTTTTTATTGAAATAAATTATTTAATTGTTATACTACATCTAGTGCTTTTCGACCAAATATAGCCTACGCCTCTGTGTAAAGATTAGATCAAGTATGATCTAGTCGTGACTTAAGTCCCACTTATTGTGTCAGAAGTATGATCTAGTCATGACTTCAGACCCACCTATGGTGTCAGAAGTATGATCTAGTCGTGACTTCAGACCCACCTATGGGGTCAGAAGTATGATCTAGTCGTGACTTCAGACCCACCTATGGTGTCAGAAGTGTGATCTAGTCGTGACTTCAGACCCACCTATGGTGTCAGAAATATACACATATTTAGCTCCTTCCGTTTGTTCAGGGTCAACGTAGTCCAGGACCAAATCATTAAGAAAGCTGGACGTGTGGGGTACGACACTGTCCGGCAGCTCGTGGCTTCTGACCATATCTCCTCGTAAAGTTGTGTACACGACCAACTTGGGTGGGCACAAGTTGGACGGGTGGTCAGTTGTCACCCCAACACGACCTACGTCGATCACATAAAGCAGGTTCTTCCTGCAATGAGAAGAAATCTTAAGATATACATGTGTAACAAGAAATAAGCTCGAGTATGAAGTCTATGGGGATTAAGAACCACAAATCGTGCTTTTAAACGACTGTTAGTCTTTTTTTGGTGAGCTGAAAAATGGTCGACGTAACATAGGCGCTTTAAAGACCAGTTTAGGCATCAACTTGCTTGAACTGAAATAGAAGAGAGCATCTGGTTGCATGCGTTTTCAGAACGAGACAGCTAATGCTAAACGACTGCACATCATTTATCAAAATATCACATGTTAAATTTACAATATTACTTCAATTAAACAAAGATAATAATTGACTTTCTAGTGCGAAGATAAAAAACGAACTTTTGTTTCCTACGAAGTTGGGGTTAAAATTGATACATTTGCGCTGTAGTAAGTCTTCGGGACTTTGTTTTAGTTGTCCTGAGCCCTTAAGTACCATACTTGTGAAGAACAATATGAATTCAGAATATATGAAGACAGCGTGACTTTTCAAATGACCCGAAACTTTTCGCTTTCACCGATGAGAAACTGTTGTACTTTATGTACTGTCTGTCTTGTGTCTTTCTTAATGCCTTTCTTGGCAATGTACTCCATTAATGAAAATATATCTCAATCTGGGCTCAGTCATACTCAACTTACCAAAGGGGACCCGCCGAACCAGGGCCCACATGTGCGTTGCTACTCCAATAATCTAGGTAAATAAGGTTTACAAACACATCCATTAGTCAGTTATCAATACTGTTACATATAGATCTAGTAGGTATTGTAGGAACGGTTCCTGGTCACTTCATCCTTGGTCACCTCATCCCCGGTCATTTCATCCCCGGTCACTTCATCCCCCAGTCACTTCATCCCCGGTCATAATTAACCATATTTCATAAATTTATTTACATGAAAAAAAACTGTGACATTAAATAAAAATAGAATATAATGTCATAAAAATATATAAAAAAATTAACATCTATAGGTATAGAGCTAATGTAAAAATTGTTTTTGTGTGTTCATTGAAATCCATAAGACAGGCTATTGATAAGAGGTACAGAAGACGATCCATTTATTCCTATTGGTGTAAATCGTTTGTAATTTCTTAACCAGTGTTTCTTGAAGCCACGTTTATAAGAATAAATAAAACGTTACATCAGAGTTTGAAATGGCACTCTCCTAGTCAAGAAACTACGATGGACAAATAAAGTGAAAGATGGCTATCAAGAGATAAGTTATCAGCAGCATGGTGATGAAATGACCCGTCACCGTGGTAACGATGTCTATAAAAGCAAGCCTAGGTTTTACAGTAGTACATATATACATATCATGGGCGTAGCCAGTATTTTTTTCGTGGGGGGGATTTTTTTCGCCCCCCCCCCCGACAAAAAATATATATGTTTGTATGGATGGATGTGTGTGTGTTTACATAATTAATCTCTATTACATTCTGACCCTTCATACTTTTGGAAGACGTTTATTGTGCCCTTCAATAGGTTCTTCCTGGAGTTAGTGAAAAAATTGTAGACTCCTCGCCCTTGCCAGCAAGGGGTCTGGGTAAGCGCTGAGAGCTCCCCCAGCGCGGGGCGAAGCCCCGCCGCAAATCACTATTTCTTGTATTAAAAGCCAACGAAATGCATATTCTGGGGTACATACAGTGCATTACTTTGCTATTCAAAAGTTTTATTTCAAAAACCTTATGTGCTATTCTTACTGACTTAGACCCTCCCGCGCCGTTCGGCGAATTAGCTGGCAAGCTGTTTCCACAAAGATCTGTCACTGGCAATGTCTGAAGCCACTTCCCACCTGCTGTGAGGACCTCCATGAAAGTGTGGCGCCAAGTTGTACTAGGATGTTATCGCAACTCTTATTATGCGTAATTCATTTTGTCTGAGATCATGTCCCGCAAACCTCATGCGACGCTCTGTCACAACCTTACTAAGGAGTCGACTCCCACTTCGGCGAAGAATTTCCTTGATTTAGACCCGATCTCTATAACTGACTCCTAAAATCCGTCTTAGCCATATTTGTAGAGCCACATGTAGTGCTTTTTAATTTCGGCAGATGACACTTTATTAATGGGGCCCAGCCACTGGTAGACATGTGTAAATTCTCTTGACTACGACCTTGGAATAAGGTGACTATTTTGCTTTAGATGTTATATCGAAAAGGGAAGTTTTATCGTCGAAATCATCTGTTGGGGGGTTTTAAACTAAAATACATCTGGAATTTTTTGTTTGTTTTTTTAAATTCAAAATCACATTTAGCTACGGTCATAGAATTTGGTGACTGTAGTTTGCTTTAAAAATAATATTGAAGAGAGAGGCTTTCAACCTTAAAATGCTCTGTAGGGGGATTTTAAACTCAAAACTATCTTGAGGGGGTTATAAACTTTTTAAAAATCCATCTGGAGGAGAGGGGTTAAAACTCAAAACCCCCCATTGGCTTGGCCACGCTCAAAGAATTATAGTGTGTAATTTGCTTTTTTTTATATTGAAAACGTTTTTTTTTTTTACATTAAACCCCTCTGAAGGGAAATTTAAACTCAAAAGACTAAAGGGTTGGCTACGCTCATAGCATTTTGATTGCGAATTTTTTTTATTTTATTTTGAAGATTTATTTTTTACCTTCAAACCCCGCTGGTGGGGGGTTTAAACTAAAAAACCAATTGGCTACGCTCATACAATTTTGAGTGTGTAATATGCTTTTTATATTGAAGAGGGGTTTATCGTAAACTTTGGAGAGGGATTTAAAATCAAAATCTTCCTTAGATGTGCTCTTGGAATTTTTGGATTGTCGTTTGCATTTTTTTTTGTTTTATGCAAAACCACCTGGTAGGGGGTTTTAAACTGAAAACCCCCGGGTAGGGAGTTTTAAACTTAAAGCCCCCTGGTAGGGAGTTTTAAACTTAAAACCCCCTGGTAGAGGTTTTCAAACACAAAAGCCCAGGTAGGGGTTTTCAAACGCAAAACCCCCTGGTATGGGGTTTTGAACTCAAAACCCCTGGTAGGGGGTTTTAAACTCAAAACCCCTGGTAGGGGGTTTTAAACTCAAAACCCCCTTGGCTGAGCTAGGTCAAGTGATGGTTAAAAATTTAAATTTCACCTCAAATAAACAAAATTAAAGCAAAATATATATCACTAAACTTCGACCCCCCCCCCGTAGGGGGGGGATTTCATTTCCGGGGGTTGAACCCCAACCCCCCCCCCCCTGGCTACGCCCATGATATATATACAGTATCAATCCTTATCTGGTTAGTATCTCAGACACGACAAGCGCTAAAAGGCTTAATCTACTCTGGAACTTGTGAGCCATGGAAAAAAAAAATGACGTCATGCATTCATTTGCTCTGGAAATGGATTTAACTCAAACGATTACAAAATAGACACCTCAAGCTAAACCCATCTTTTCACTTCGCATTAACATGCACTTATTCCATCTATTTGATTGAGGATTTTTCTAATTCGCCTTGACATAACAGGATAGTGGTTGGCACTATGACTACACTAAAAGTTACCTGGGGTCCACTGCCATGCTCATGGGCAGCTGTAGGGCTTTACAATCTCCGAGTTTGTTGGCCTCAAAGTTGGAAATGGCTCTAGAAGATTGTTTGGTGAGATTATGTTCAAACCTGCAGGGACGCCTATCATCATTTGAAAGAAAACTGTGGTTAACCATCGTACTTTTGAAAATAATTAATTCTATTTTTAATTACATTCTTTCTGTTACATTTTATTAGAGTTGGCCTAGAAGTAGACGTAACATAGTGAATAGCAACAAGATATGGCTGACAGGGGACAATCAAAATGGGTCTCCTTGCGACGAAGACTTTTGAGTTTCCAAGTGCAATATGCTCTTTACATTTTTCACGCATCGAGAAAGCATTTTTTAATAAAAAGAAAATATTGTGTTTTTTTGTGTGTGTCTGGCGGAACATGGGGCGGGGTGTCTAGATTCGCCTTTAATATGTGTGTGATATTAGTCGTAGGTGCACACTTATGTCTTCCACCTTCTCTTCTTTTTATATTAATATTATGAAATGGTTAAATACATTATCTCTGGCTAACTGCTAATAAGGTTTCGGCATTTTTTTTTTACAAAACTTATATCAATTCACTCTGTCTGGTAAAAAGTTTGTACACGTTATTTCTCCGACACCCTACGTAGGATCAAGCTGAAATTGTGCAAAATTATTTCTTCAACCTGACAACACAAGAATATAAAAAAGATAACCAAAAAGTTAAATAGGCCTACCTATTGGTAATTTTTCTTTGATAAGCCTATCTCGAACAAGTGAAAGAAATTGTACTTGGCCGAAGTGGTGTAAATGCTTTTAAAAAGCAATTACGCTAAAATTCACCCAGATATTCCTTTCTTTCTCCCCCCCCCCCATTTTCCCAACTAGTCCAGATAAGTGCTAGGATCTTAGCGTATTGAGAAAGCTAATAGCATGAAATAGTGCTAAACAAAAACAATTGGTAAAAATAATATTAATCGCACAGATGTATTGTTGTTGGTCTAGCTCTAGATCTATTTAAAATGTAATTAAATGACTGATCCAAACTAATTGATACAGTTACTTTTCGTGTATAAGCTTTGCTTTAAAAAAAATAATTTAAAATGTTTTTCTTGTTTAAATGTTAAAATGCTTGACTGACCTTTAGCTGCTTTGAGCCGAGGTACGGTGACAAAGACGTCGCCCGAGAAGCCGTCGTATTGCACTCCAGAGATATGGCAAAACTGAGGGTCATAATCCCCACTGGCTGTGTATTGATCCTTCATGCCCGGGTTATCCCAAACCCAGTCTAACTTCACCGCTTCGAAGATCACCTCAGAATTGACCACACCAAGCAGCACGACCCCGACCAAATAGAGATGACTGTATCTGTACATTTTACAAACGTTGGGCTCGAAGGTTAGCTTTAAAAGTGAGACTTCGTCAGAATCCTAATTGTGAGACCTCGTCAGAATCCTAATAGTGAGACCTCGTCAGAATCCTAATAGTGAGACTTCATCAGAGCCCTAATTGTGAGACTTCAGAATCCTAATAGTGTGACTTCGTCAGAATCCTAATTGTGAGAATTCGTCAGAATCCTAATAGTGAGACTTTGTCAGAGCCCTAATAGTGAGACTTCGTCAGAGCCCTAATAGTGAGACTTCGTCGGAGTCTGACTTTGAACTAGAACTAGATGTTTTGTTGATTAGCTGGAACAATCGTTGAAAAATTGTCCTTATATTAAATTTAAAAAGTAAACCCATGATTCAGGACTTTTCTTATCAATGACGAGAAGAAGGCATGTGTCAGGAACAGGTGAATAAGTAACACACCTGTGTTTAGTGCACAGTATGAACGTGCAAGTTGTTGTTGATGTTGTTTTAATCGTGAATACGCACCAGGATCATCTTAACTTACAAATTACAGACTTTCTCTACATTCATGCGATATTCTAATTAATTTAAAATGTATTCATTTATTCTTATTAGCTGAGCCTGGAATTTATTTTATTCAAAATTCTCCAGTCTTTTTTATTTTTCCTATAAAGTAAATTATTACCAGGCCTAGCTGAGTGACTAGATATCAAAGCAGTAGCGTACCTCCCAATTCACCGTTCGGCGCGGGAGGATCTAAGTCTAATTACGTAAGCTGAGCTCTGAATGTATTCTATTTAAAATTGAGTAATAATAATAAGGCTTGTCTTCGAGTCCGAAGATTAATGAAGATTGCAATATTCCCCGTGTCTACGCAGCCCCAGCTGTGACCTACATATTTTGCCACATCCAAGACAAGCATATCCATTCCAATGTCCGCCGGTGGTCGATTGAGATTTTCTTTTCGCCGCTCTGTCCTCGGGCGGATTTTTATTTGGTCTCAGCCCATATTGAATTATAACTCACCATCTCATATTATTAATGTCATATTAGTGTTTTAGGACATTACTAGCTACTAAATAGTTAACTACGAACATAAACGTATCAAATCAAGCCTATATGCACCAAGGGTAGTGAGTAGTGGTCCGTTAGGCATGATTATATATTCATTAAATACTATTGTCTAGATTCGAATTCTTTCTTTCGAAAAAAATTAGAACATAATGAATTCAATTCGACGAATTGTTATATTTATAAGATGAACACACACACCTACAGTGGCGTAGCATACATGGCGCGAAGGGGCTCAATGAACCCGGGCCCACAGCCATTAGGGGCCCACTGCGCTTGGGCCCATGACTCTTGACTTGTTGAGAACTTAGGGGTGACACCTAAGTGAAAAAATAAATTCAATTTTGTAAAAACCGATTAAAAAAATAGAATATAAAAAAAGCTTCCTCAAAATATCCTGAACGTTGTATCATAATTTATGTTAACTTCAAAACCAGTGTTTGAAGCTTCAATGTAAGGATTTGCTTTCTATTAAGTTTTGTAAATTGTAATGGTGGCTAGGCCTAATCGTTCGTTCGAGGTGACAATCGTTTCCATGTCGTCCCATTCTTTTTTTCCTTGTCTGTTCATAAAACCATTGGTAGTAGTACAGGAATGGAGGGGGGATGGGGAGAGTTAGGTTAAGAAACAGGGATAGTCTTGATTGTCACTAAATAAAATTTCGATACAGCTGCAAATTATTCAATTTTTTCAAAGCTCAATATGTTTTTATTTTGTTTTGTATTTAAAATATGTATATCATCATTTTATTACTATAGAACCCTATGCTCAAATCTTTGCGTTCAGGCTGATCTGTCAGCTGGCAAAATAATTAACTATGATTAATTTTCGATCTTCGCTCTTTGTAATGAACATGAAAATCTGATCTTGTTTTGACCACTCGCTAATGCGACTATGACTTTATAATTGATGAATTTCATCGGGTATATTACAATGAACAGTGTGTTTGATCATGAGCTATATACAACTTCTCAATAACTTTGACTGCTCAATAGTATTATATGCTCGTATATCTGCGACTATGAATTTATAATTGATGAACTGCAGCGGGTATATTAGTTTGAACAGTGTCAATGATCAGGACCTATATACAACTTCTCAGTAACCTGACCTCTCAACGTGGATGCGTTAACCTGTTTGTCGTGTGTGTTATTGTAAGTGAAAGTATAATCTGGTCTGAATCTGAATAGGTTTGTGCTATTGCAATGAATGAGGAAGCCGACTTGGGGAGCAGGTTTGTAACAAGATCTAGAAGTTAGACGATAACTAAATGGATCATGGAATAGTGCCATTCTCTGACCAATGCTTAGTATTTAGTTGAAACTTGGTTCATTGCTCTTAAAGAAATTTCAACGCCATATATTTATACAAAAACATCAGAAAATTGCTATGAATATTCAAATTTGACAGGATTCAAAACGAGATAGTAGATCTATTGGGCAATGCAGTTCTCACTTTGCTACTAAAAGGCCAGAGAAATGTTCAGTAAATAAATATTCGATCTATTTACTGTTAAATAATGGACGTAGAACTAGTTTGTATCAATGTTTCAAAGCGTGACACTTAGAAGTGTTTTAGGAATGTCAATGTGGACTCATAAAACATTTCTTTATAGATTTGAAACTCCGTTAACTCGTTTCATTCTGTTAGAAACTGTACAAACATTGAAACTTTTAATTCGTGTTGGAGTTCCACAAGAGTCAATCGTAATAAGATTATTAAAAAGCTACTCTGCTTGCATTGGAATGTCTTTTGGTCAAAAGTACCAATACATTCAGATTTCTCAATTGTTTTGTCATACATTGTATTCGTCTTATTGGGTAATGGGGCCCACCAATATATTCTTGAACCCGGGCCCAAGGGTATCATGCTACGCCCCTGAAGACCTATGTGTATTATATCTAGACTGGAAAACGGAAACAAATTCTAATCCGCAATTGATCAACTCACAGACCTATATATACAGACTGTTATGTGTTATTCACAGAACTATATATTCGTGCAAATTCATGAAATAAAGCTAGATCGAAATAATTCAAGTCTATTGATACCGGTTATCTTATGCTCATTTAAATAGATTGATTACCTAGATCTTTTTAGATTATGTATCTAAACATTATGAGACGAAAGTGTTCGTATTTTTCGATGTTCAATTACTAGATCTAGATCTATATGTTACATAGGTTAGGGTTGAACAAAACAACTTTACTTCTCTTAATTAACTACTTCACAAAACAACGCCGTGTTTCAACTTTTTAAAAATTTTACATTTTTCTGTAGTGTTAAAATATCTCTATGTCCAGTATAGATATAATTTATATAGGTCTGTGGATGAGCATCTGTTTCTTTTTAATCTTATAAATTAAAGAAGTTCTTTCAAAAGAGAAGATAATTACGCGGATATTTGTCTCAATCTAGTTGTGCATGTTAATATTGCTAATTGAATAGTTAATCTCTGCCACATCATTGAATTTCCTGGCTCTAATGTTTCCATGTGATAATGTTGCTTATTTCTAAAGTTCTTATTCCAATGCACCACACAAAGTTGTACCCCAGTCTTTTAAAATAATGTAGTTTGGGCTACTTTGGCAGTTTTACATAATCTATATAGCTAGAAAATCATATTCACTATTTCTCTATTCCCAAAATCTTCAAAGAACGTAGTCTGTAGACAGCCAGCGCACCTCGCAATGAAGAACGAGATGACCATATTCAAGCTAAGCTATTTAAGCTAAGTTCTACATATTTAACAGTTCACATTTTGTCTCTGAATTTTCTATTTAATCTTCAAGCTCTAATTGTATTCACATACCTTAAACATTGAGACAGTGTAGGCCTATAATGCAATGATAATTCAGAAAATCGTTTCGAGAAAGGTTACAGTTCCAGCAACTGTACCAGTCATTGCTGGTACTCGATCAGTACAGAGATTTAAGATTAATAAAAAAAATATAATAATTGCTGATTTTTTAAACATGGCTTACTTTATCAAATATGTTGGACCCTCTGTATATTTCATGGAGTGACTTTAGCCGATGCTGTTGAGATGCTCATCAATTCCTCTTATAAAAAGATGTAACTGGGCAACATCACAAATGTCAGCTAATGACAAGAAAGAATGGGGGAGGGAGATTGGACAAGGTCCTTCTGTTGCTCAAAGACATCAATACCTCCTTTCATTGTCTGCCTGGAATGAGCGATTTTAATTTTCTTTCTTTCAATACTTGTATCACCAACAGATTCTCAAATATCAGAAGACAAGTTGAAACAGTTCCTTCTCAGTCACAGAAGGTTTTCTACTTTTGAGCCAAGACCAAAAGGCTATTTCGTAGGATGCGTCAAACAATGCTAAACATTCACAATTTTTTTTTATTCTTTCTGTAACTTCTAGTTTTTGTCTATTTCAAATAGTGTCTGCAAAGATTATATCTCCTGTTATCCGATCAAATGTTATCTTAAGTAATGCATATTGGTTGTCAACAAGAACTCGCAATGAATACGAATTTTTAATCCCACAATTCAGTAAACTGACGCTTGGCATCGTTGTTTAGCTGTTCTTTTGTTCATGTTCTTGCTAAAAGAAAATAGCGAAAGCCATTATGTTCTGGACTTTGGGCCTATTAGTATTAAAACAGTGTGGGTCGATTTGGGTGTCATGCTAGCTAATGGGTTAAATCCCTGCTGTCCATTTTTTTTGTTTTTTTTTTTTTGTTTCGAGAGATTAGTCATTATTAATTTGTACGAGCGGACATAGGAATCATTTTGTATTATTGGTCTAGACATGGTTAAGTAGCATTTTAGCTTTATATTTATTTTTAATTTGTAAAAATTTATTTCGATTATTAACATATTACATTCTGCTTAATAGCAAATCCGGTACCATGTTATAATATGTATATTTTGAAACATTATTTTGGAGATAATGAAATAATGTGTCATTTAGACGTTATGGGATGAATAAAAAAAAGTTCAAAAACTCTTTCAGATACTCAGATATTTATTTTCCCATATTTATAATTTGACTTCGTTTACAATTCAATCTTTAGTAACTTTAAGCCACAGGTCTTCTATCAAAGCCTGTTACTCTACATTATGATTTGTGGACGGGATCAAACAGTGCACAGAGTGAATCTCCAGCGTCTGTCCTCGTAATAGTTGTTGTGTTCACTCATGGCCTCTTTGATCCCTTGACCCTCTGGCACGAAGAGGGTCAGCTTGCCGTCCCAGTCGTTGACGTAATCGGTGGTGTAGCAGTCGGATGGCACCCTCTTGGACACTGTGCAGCACTGGAACCTGTATCGTCTGTCCTCGTAATGGTTGTCATGGTAGCTCTCAATGCCGGTGATGACGCTGTCCCCTGGACAGGTGAAGGTCACGGGGTTGTCAAACGTGTTGACGTAATCTAGAAAGAACAAACAAATGAGCAAGGGAAACAAATGAGCAAGGAAAACAAATGAGCAAGGGAAACAAATGAGCAAGGGAAACAAATGAACAAGGAAAATAAATGAGCAAGGAAAACAAATGAGCAAGGGAAATAAATGAGCAAAGGAAACAAATGAGCAAGGGAAACAAATGAGCGAAGAAAACAAATGAGCCAGGGAAATAAATGAGCAAGGGAAACAAATGAGCAAGGAAAACAAATGAGCAAGGGAAACAAATGAGCAAGGAAAACAAATGAGCAAGGAAAACAAATGAGCATGGAAAACTAATGTGTACATAACTACTCAACTCAATCAGAATGTCAAATCCTTGCCTTTGTAATGGTTTGAAATAAAGACTGCTCTGTAGAGTGTAGAGCCCTTTTTAAGCTAAGTTCCCCGTTCAGACTTTGTGATACTTCGTCAATGCATCATCAGCATAGCTCACCTGTTTCGTCAGTCGAAGTTTAACGAGGGTGTCGTATGGCCAGCACAACGACCATCCTCCTTAACTTTCCCCAACAATGTTGAGGTACCCAATAGGTGGACTCAGGAGCGTACTAGAAAGTTAGCAATACAAGTCTTCACCGAGACGCCCCAAGCAATGCGACCATCGACCCCCACGACCCTTCGCATTTGAAATGTATTAATCATAATATAACTCTAACATTAATTATCATGTTGTTAATTCGAACTAATGTTTAAAACTTAGGGGATAAAATTATGTCTTTGAAAACAATTGCCAACTGCAGGCTAAGCTAGGGTGAGGAAGAGAAAATGTGAATATTCCCCGGGCCCCCACTTCAGGGGCCCCCAAATGAGTGTTTCTTACATTAAATGTTACGAAAAATGCAGGGGCTCCCAAAAAAGTCAAGCCCCACGGTCACCCAAATGATGGCAAATTTCTAGGCACGCCACTGGCCAACCGGTTTCATGTTCTGCTGCCTGACAAGTTTTTTTTGCACATCAATTTTGGGCCAAAAGTAAATGTACTTTCTCAGAGTCCCCACAAAGACTATAATAAACTCATAATTCCTTATTAAAAGATATCCTTAAAAGTGGCTTTGTTGTCTTCCGCTATAAACGCCAGTGCACGTAATCAGGTACTGCTACAACAGTGTGTCGATAACGTATTAAGTTTAGACTGCTTCACATTTAGCGATAGATATGGAAGAAAAAAAGTAAAGCTTCTATATTTCTTACTTATTTCTTTCCTACCACAAGTTTATAATCGTCTTAAAATCATGCTTATACATACAAAGTAACCTACACAATTTTAAATAATATTAAGAATGTAGCTTATTTTTTCCAGGAGGGCGAGGTGGCTGAGTGGTTAAGCGCTTAGCTTCCGAACCTGGCGTCCTGAGTCCGAATCTAGGTGAAGACTGGAATTTTGAAATTTCGGGACTTTTAGAGCGCCCTTAGTTCACCCAAGTAAATGGAAAAGTAAAGGTGGTTGGTCTTTGTGCTGGCCACATGGCACCCTCTCTTTAACCGTTGGCCAAAGAGACAGGTGACCTCAACATCATCGCAAGGTCTTTATAAGTTACAGAGGTGCCCCCCAGAAGTGCTGTATAGATAAACTCAGGCTCCATTTTGCACTCACTGGCACAGAGGAAAGCAGCTAAAAGAAAGAGAGTTGGGGAGCCCCTCGCGATGGTCGCGCTACAAATAATTGAGGCCAAAAGAATACCCTTTGTCAAAGACTGTGTTATAACAAAGTCGAAAACAATGTCCACTAAGTATGGTTTTAATACACTGAATTGGTTCCGCAAGGTTGTTAACGCCGGAAGTGGTAATGGTCTTAAGCCCATCATTACCTACAAAGTGCTTCCAATGGCATGCGTCTCAAATAGCCTCTGACAACCGGTCCAACTCCTGGCCTTCACGTGTGGCTCAGTTACTGAGCCTGGCGGAACCGTTACCACAGACAGGAGAAGGGGCAAAGGCGAGCAACTGGCGCCTAAACCAGTAAGCTTCGGGCAGAAGGGGCTCGTTAGCCTTGGTTGGCTACCCATCTAGGAGAAGGAAAACTCTGAATCCAAACCTCCGCTGCCCTGCGGCTATACCCAAACATGGGAAAGGCTTCGGGAGACAACCCTGAGGAAAAATCAGGAGCTGGTGACCCTTAGGCAGACTGTGGCACACCGTTCTACAGCCTGGCAGATCCTGCGGCGCTACTGATCCCAAAATGTACTGGATACTCCGTTCCTTTGGTCACATCAGCTGCGCGGAGATGGGGGAACTGCTGTGTGGGCGACATCGTTCCGACCATAAACAATGCCCAGGCTTTCATCTCACTTATTCAAAGCCCTAACCCTAAAAAACTGGAGAGGACACTCCAGCTTCGCCTTAGGCGTCGGCCAAACACGGGAAGTGGCGGTCACCGGTTATAAGCTCGAATGCTCAATTGACGTAGAGCAGGGCGCCAGGGGCCACTTTCGTCGGTGGGAGGGATCCTAGGATTCCAATGGACAGCTACCGCCCGCCTCAAGCTGGGCAGCCCCCAGCCAATAAGGTGCTGTCCCGTCATGCCTGTCTTCCTCGTTTGGGTACACGAGGATAGGACAAAATCTGAAAAGCAGGCACAAAGCCAATGTACCAGTCGACATGAAGAAAAAAAAGAGGAGCTCCACTCTTAAACTGGGCACATGGAATGTGCGTACTCTACAAACTGGACTTAATGAAAACCTACCAGACATAGAAGATGTCAGAAAATCTGCAATAATAAACGACGAACTGTCCAGGCTCAAAGTAGACATTGCCGCCCTTCAGGAGACTCGTTTAGCTGACTCTGGATCAATCAAAGAAAAAGACTACTCCTTCTTCTGGCAATGCAAAGCCGAAAGTGAAGTAAGGGAACATGGCGTTGGTTTTGCAGTTAAAAACACACTGCTGAACACAGTAGAGCTGAAGTGCAACGGTTCAGAAAGACTCCTATCACTACGCCTGAACACATCTATTGGACATGTGACTTTGATATGTGCCTACGCTCCTACTCTGAGTTCCACACCAGAGGCCAAAGATATGTTTTATGACAACCTTTCGTCTGCTCTTAGCGAGATCCCAACCACGGAACAGGTTATCATCCTCGGCGACCTCAATGCACGCGTTGGATCTGACAACTCTGCATGGGACAGTTGTATTGGGCGTTTTGGTGTCGGAAAAGTAAATGAAAACGGACAAAGGCTCCTCGAGGTTTGCTCACTACACTCCCTCTGCGTCACTAATACCTATTTCAAGACTAAACCGCAGCACAGAGTATCTTGGCGGCACCCTCGCTCCAAACACTGGCACCAACTAGACCTAATCATGGTAAGACAAAAGTGCTTAAAATTTGTCAAGCTTACCAGGTCCTACCACAGTGCAGACTGCGACACAGATCACTCCTTGGTATGTTGTAAGATCAATCTCCTCCCCAAAAAAATCCACCATACCAAGCAGATTGGAAGACCCCAATCGGATGTAAGCAAGATGTGTCAACCTGATCTCCAGATACAGTTTGCGGAATCTTTTGAACGCGAGTATAAAAATATCTCTGAGAATACAGCAACTGAAAAATGGGAACACCTCAAGTCCACCATACAAAAGACTTCCCTGGAAATCTTTGGAAGAAAAATTACAAAACAAAATGATTGGTTCGACTCTAAAGCAGTTATTTTAGCACCTGTCATCAGAGCAAAGAGAGATGCACTCGCTACTTACAAGGCAAAACCTACCCAACACAACCTGCTAAACCTGAAAGAAGCTAGAGCCAATGCACAGAGGACAGCAAGGATCTGTGCCAATGAATACTGGGTAGAGCTCAGTGAGAGTATTCAGCTCGCAGCCCAAGTGGGCAACATAAGAGGGATGTACGAAGGAATCAACAAGGCTCTCGGACCCTCCCAAAACAAGACAGCACCTCTGAAATCAACCACTGGGGAAATTATCACAGACAAGTGCCAACAAATGCACAGATGGGTGGAACATTACTCCGAGCTCTACGCCACAACAAGCTCAGTCTCTGACTCAGCCCTTAAAGCCATCATACAACTACCCACAATGAACGAGCTAGATGAAACACCCACCCTTTCAGAGCTCAACAAAGCCATAGACAACATTGCTACCCGCAAAGCACCCGGATGCGATGGTATCCCCCCAGATCTTCTAAAACAATGCAAAACTACTCTAATCCAACCTCTACACGAACTGCTTTGTAAATGTTGGCAAGAAGGTGCTGTGCCACAAGACCTGCGGGATGCTAAAATCATTACACTGTATAATAACAAAGGTGACAGAAGCGACTGCAACAATTACAGGGGAATCTCCCTCTTAAGTATTGTAGGCAAAGTCTTTGCTCGAGTGATACTTCCCAGGCTACAAAAACTCGCTGATCGGGTCTACCCAGAATCACAATGCGGCTTCCGCTCAGGGAGATCCACGATTGACATGATTTTCTCCATCCGCCAACTCCAGGAAAAGTGCAGAGAACAAAGGATGCCTTTATACATTGCGTTTATTGACCTGACAAAGGCCTTCGATCTAGTTAGCAGAGATGGCCTCTTTAAAATTTTACAGTTAATAGGCTGCCCACCCAAGCTACTAAATGTAATCATAACTTTCCACCAAAATATGATGGGCACAGTGCAATTCAACGGTGCCAGCTCTGAAAGTTTCAGTATAAACAGCGGAGTTAAACAAGGATGTGTCCTGGCCCCAACCCTCTTTGGAATACTATTTTCACTGCTAATCCACAACGCGTTTGACAAATCCACTGAAGGCATCTATCTCCATTCCAGATTTGATGGCAAACTCCTAAATATTGCCAGACTGAGGGCCAAAACTAAAATCAGAGCCACCCTCGTAAGAGATATGCTATTCGCGGATGACGCAGCGGTAGTGGCACACACACAAGAGGAACTTCAGTCACTAATGTCCCGCTTCTCTCAGGCCTGTAAAGAATATGGCTTGACTATTAGCACGAAGAAAACAAATGTTATGGGACCACCTACTACAGCACCACCCTCCATCCTCATTGACGATAACAAGCTGGACGCCGTAAACGAATTCTGCTATCTGGGATCCACAATTACAGATGACCTGTCCCTAGAAGAGGAGATGAAAAAACGCATAGGGAAGGCTGCCTCGACATTCGCTAGACTCAGACTAAGAGTTTGGGATAACCATAAGCTAACCACGGTGACCAAAATGGAAGTCTACAAGGCATGCGTTATGAGTACACTGCTATATGGCAGTGAATCATGGACCACCTACGCAAAGCAAGAGAGAAAACTAAACTCATTCCATTTGAGATGTCTCCGTAGGATCTTGAATGTCACATGGAAAGAAAAAGTGTGCAATACTGAGATCCTTGCGCGATCAGGTATTCCCAGCATTTTTACAGCCCTCAGACAACGCCGTTTGCGCTGGCTTGGACATGTTCGCCGGATGGAGGACAAGCGCATCCCGAAAGTCATCCTCTATGGTCAACTCGCGACTGGCACAAAAAAAACTGGTCGCCCCCATCTCCGTTACATAGATGTAATAAAACGCGACCTCAAATCAGTGAACATCAATACTGACAATTGGGAAGACATAGCTCTAGACCGCAACAGGTGGAGAGAGACAGTGACAAAGAAAGCTATGGACAGTGAAAGTACATGGGTCTCAGCCCAGGAAGAAAAACGCACAAACCGAAAAACGGCCAGCTCCTCTACCACCGAAGCAAAAGCCAAGGGGACCCTAACTTGCGCTATCTGTGGACGGGAGTGTCTCTCCAAAATAGGGCTCCACAGCCACATGAGGAAGTGTGCTCTGAGATGAACCATAGTCGTCCTACGACTGAAGGAGGCCAATGATGAATACACTGAATGACAACACACATTTCGTGAACGCATTTTTACGGACGAGTTACAATCACATGTAAACATAAGAACGACAACCAATACGGTATATAATTTTCTCAACATTCACCCCCCAGTTCAAATTATGCTTAGTATTATTTACAATTGTGAGCTGGCGCTCCTAGATCTAATTTTTGACCTAATTTTATCTAATTTATATTATTTATATAGGCCAGGGCTAGGATGTTTGTAATTTAGTGTCCTTTTTAATTTTTATAGTTCAGTGCTGAGTATTTTGTAGTTTCCGCTATTTATAATTTTCTGCTAGTTATAGTCTTTTTCTGTTATTTGTGTTTTACTCGTAGAGGAAAAGTAGTTTTTAAAATAGTTAATTAGCTTTGAGCTGTGGATGTTATTTTCTTTTTTTTTTGTCCCTAGTTAGTTCTACTTATTTTTGTCTTTGGCATTAGCGTTGGATTGGTTGTTATTTTTAAATATTAGTTTATGTGCAGGTCTGTAAACGGTATAGAGCCCCCATATGAGTTTAGAATAGAAATAACTTTTTATCTTCCTTTTTGTATTTTTGTAGATTTAAATTTTAAGATTCTCTTTTTAATGCTGTTTAATTTGGTATATAATGTTGTGTAGTCCGTGTCTTTAGTAATTTGCTAGATTTTATTGTTGTGTACGGCTAGGTACAAATTAGGGAAATCGGTAGTCCAGTTTAGTTTTAGATAATTAGCGTGACGTCATGCTCTCTGATACGTTCGCGCTGACCAGTTATAGCTAGCTCCGGAACCACGTTGAGCTCTCTTTTGTCTTGACCAGTGCTGACAGTGGTGCCTGTAGAAAGTTATTTTTGTGTAGTGTAATTTCAGCTGGGACCGCCTGCTATAATTCCTGCCTTACTGCCTGCCTTACTGCATTACAGCCTTATGGCCTAACTGCCTTACGGCCTAACTGTCTGCCGCAGTTATTACTGCCTTAAGGCCTGTCTGCCGCAGTTATTACTGCCTTACGGCCTAACTGTCTGCTGTAGTTCTGCTTTACTGCTGCTAGTAGCTTACTGTTTAGTGTTGGGGTAATTTAGGTTATTTGGTGGTCGGTTTAATTAGTAATAGTTAGTTTAGTTAGTAATAGTTGTAGATTTAGCATCATAGATCCAGAGGCGGCAGAGGGTTTTGGTTAGTGGAGTTGTTAAGTTCAGTGTAAGAAGGGTTGATTAATTATTTAGTAGTGCGTATATATAGTTTTTGTTTATTTCTAAGTTTATTTTCGTATTCACCTATATTTTTATTGCTTTGTAAGTTGGTTGTAAATAAAGTGTATATAAGTTTGCTTTATAATTGTAGTTGGTTATTTTATCTTTAGTTAGCTAGTTTAGTTTAGTTTAGTTTAATTGTGCTGTCAGGTTGCTTAGGCGACTCTAGCCCCTTGGTCGCAGACCGAGATGCACAGATTGGGCCCACCCAGTAGAGCTACCACCTGCCTACTGTAAAAAAATGAATAAATGTTGAGCAGCAGCAGATAACCAAAAAGGGCCTCACTCAGTAGCGCCACCCTGACCTGCTCACACAATGAAAGAATTAAGGCAGGTAAAAGCATTGTCTGCACATAAGTGATTAGATAACTTACCACTTTTGACACAATCTTTGGTGTATCCGACTGTGCGACAGAAGAGTTCCCAGCGCCTGTCTTCATAATGGTTGTCGTTGATACTTGACACAAAAGATAAAATTTGCCCGGTCGGACAGTTGAAATTGAAAGGCTTGTCCCAGTCGTTAACGTAGGCAGCGGACTTAACTTGAGTCACCACCAGCAAGAGTCCCAGGCTGACTAGGATGACCATTCTGAGCAGTTTGAAATCTTTGAAATGTTCTGAAGAAATAGGTTATTATTGATTAGGTTCGCTTTACGCGTTTTGGATGTTCCTTCGGAATGAAAGATTATTACATCCTTGCCCAAACTTTCTGAAGGACGGCGGGTAATGGCGATGGGCAAGTTCGAACCCGGGACCATAGACCACACCACACAACCAGATCTGTTGACATAATCAGAAATATAATTTATTCTTCTTCTGTTGATCAATAAGCTCGTTCGTGTAATCAGGACCTAGAACATAGGTTTGTGTGCTGACCTAACCACGACCATTTTACTTCCAAAGAAGTTGAGCCGAAGCTCTTGAAACTCTGGGCCTGTATGCCTGGTTTTACGAAGCGCTGTATCGGAAAGACATCCAAGCTAATGTCCGTATTTAACACTGCTACTTCCAATGGGTCGGACACAAAGACTAGAATATCTAGCTAAAGGCCAAACACAACGGAACCCCCCCACACACACACACACACTATTGTCCTATAATTGACCAAGCTAACCTTGCAGGACTCGCAATTGATGAAATGGTCATCTGAGTAACGGCGCCTTATTTTGACAAAGTCGTGGCAGTTCTCTTACAACTCTGCACTGTGCAATGGGAATGCTCCCACACTCCTTTAGACACTTCTACAAGAGTCTTTAACTCATTGTTACTACCCATTTAGCCTAATCGCTTCCTCGCGTTAAGAAATGGTTGGATACCTGGGGACCTGACCGGGACCTGACTATAGACATGTTCCGTTCACTTGATCACATCAGAGTAGATGTTTGTAACATTTCAGAAACACTGTATTGGGTGACCTAATGTTACCTCAGACCTAACTGGTATGATTGTAATGGCGACAAAAGTTTGGTGGTAAACGTCAAAATAATGAGTTTTATTTTTACTTTTGGAAAACAATGTGACATAATAGCAATATGAGATGAGAACAACAAACAATAGCATAAAATACATTGGAAATAGCAAAGTCTGTAAGACGTTTACTTATAACTCTACTGATAATTATAGTGCAACTTGACATGTAAATGATTTAATATACACTAGACCGAATTTTTACTAGACAGAAATTTAACTCAACATGTCTTATGGGAAGCGTGGTCGAGAGGCTTAAGTACTAAGCTATGATGGGTGCTCGAGGTTCGTATCCGACTCGGGCAGAGTTGTGTTTACTGAGCGCCTAAAGGCAGCACAGAAAACCTTCTCCTAGATACCCCTTCCACCCACTGGTCCACAAATTGGACCATAGCACTCTGAGCATGCTATACGCATGAAAGTAGCGCTGTATAAGAGCTATGGTTTAGTTTGTACAAGACAGAAATTGAACCTAATTTGTATAGACTATAACCTGTAACAGACAGAAGTTTTTACTTTACATGTTAGTACTACAGCTTGGACTAGACAGCAAATGCAACTTACCAAAGTCTGGTGAAGAGAAAGCTGTTTTCTCCCAGCAGACATTGCGTATTTATAGGAATCCATCACTTGACGATATTATTCAGAACACCATCATTTTTAGAATTACTCCAGACAAACAAATGTTTATTGACAAGAGTAATCCAAAGAGCACACAACTCCATCACGTTGGGTAAACAGTTTTAATAGCTTCTTAATTTTTCTCCTATTAAAAAAATACGCTATTAAGATTAGAGGCGTAAACTGAAAAAAAAAAGGAAACTACTAACAACCTTGTGTAATAATAATTAAGATTGCATACTGGGGAGACCTTTGCAATCCACGCGGGGGAAAAATACGCCACTGATGAAATTATTAGAAAAAAAATTCTTAACTGCGTGGGCGTTAAAGAACTATCGAAGACTTAGTTACTTTACGGCTCTGTTGCTTACCTTTCAAAAATGAATAGCAAATAAGAATTTAGTTTATTCTGTTAATGTTAATCGATCACTTATCGTTCTGGCTCATGATTAAGGCAACGACTCTCGTGTCAATTTATGGAGTATCACAGCTGAATTCGTTACAAAGACTGAAGAATTAAAACAAATGCTTGAGTTCTACTTTTCAAATGTTCTCTCATTGTTCTTTCTTCACCGCTTATTGGCTTGCATTGATTTGCCTTGCAAACTCTTCATGGTGGGTGAACAGTGAACACTCATCGGAGGAATATCTCGAAAACGGCTCTAACGATTTTCCTATAAATTTGACAGTTGATGTTTGGGGGAAAAACTACCTAATTGGCCACACAGGGAGAACTCTGGTTTGACTAAGATTACCAGACCGGCAAAAGGAAGCATTGAGCTAAATTGTGAAAATAACCTGCTTTCACGCTGTTTGTTTACAGTAATGGTAAAAAGTAAGCAAACCTTTTTATATCTAATGGTTTAAGCAGACAAACCCATCTATTGAAGTGTGTTTTTAAAGATCTTTCGTGAACCAGACCTAAATCAGGTATTTTAAAAAAATACTTTTTGTAAATCCTAGGCTATAGGCCTGTGGTTTTTATTTCACAAAGCTTTTAGAAAAATGTACTAAGCTAAGGTAGACACAGGTCAAATCCTGTTAATGTTGCTGGTTGTTTATTATAGTTCAAGAACTTTATACTTTGAATAACAACTATATGATGAAGTTAAAAAAAAAACAGAATAAACAGATTAAGATAAAACTGTCTCGTTAAAAAATATAAACTATTTATGATAGGAAAAGATGCATTTGAAGAATGGGCAGGAACCACTTAGCGTTTTGGATTAGGATGACATGACTTATGTAGCTATCAATATAGTTACACACAAACCATCCAGAATAATTACGTGGCACGCTCTACATCAGTGGTCTTCAACGGGGGGGGATATTGCCCCCTAGGGGGCGTTTTCGAGATTTTGGGGGGCGCGGATGGCCAAATGGGCGGTAGGGGGGCGCTGGGCACAAAATGGGGCGGTAAGGGGGTGCTGGGCATAAAGGCGGAAAAAAGAAACTAAAGGTGCTCTAAAACAAAAAAAAATTAAAAATTCTTCAACATTAAAGCTGGGAAACTAAATATAGACAAATTAGAGTTAACTTGCTTCTAATTTAAGAACAGAAACAGCGTTAGAAATTGAAATCCCATTTTCTATTTTTAAATTCTTACTCTTTTGCCATAATTCGAGTGTATTTATTGTCCTTGGATCTTGAGCGTATAAACGTTTAAGATTTGAGAAACAAAGTAGGTAATACGCCTTTTAGATTCGAGTTTATTTCATCAACATATGTTAATATATTGATATGTAAATGTTAATTGCAAAAAAAACATTAAAGGTAACATTTCAAAGAATATTTCAACTTTTTAAAAACAAAAAAAAACATTGCTAAAATATCGTTACGAAAACTCACTGTTATGTCATGTAATATTTCCTTGAGATTTAGTGAATTGCCACTAGAAAAAAAGGAAGTTCTAATTTGATGGCATTTTAAGATGAGGTTATGAAACCAAGTCCGCTTCACGAACATATAGCGATTTCCAAAAATAATTTAAGAATATTCATGAACAATTATAAAAATCTACAATTATAACAATATTAAAAACAAAAAACGGCAAAGCAGGATATGTTTTAATGGCTTCTTGGAAAAATGCATAGCTTTTTTTTAAATACTTGTGATATTGTTGAAAAATTGATTAAAACTAAGTTTATTTTAAAACATATGTAACACAAAAAGACTTTTTTTCTGTTAGAGATGAAATATTATTTCAAAATTGTCTAGTTATGTAGCTTATGAGGACATAAAGGAAACCATCAGTGTTTGGACGCTACAATGACTTCATAAGTAATATAGAATAAAGAACAAATCTATTCACCTTGAGAGTTATGATACACAAGAAAAGTTTAGCCCGCAATTTCATTTCTATTTTAATCTAAATATAAAACTGTAAATAAAATACAAACCCATGCCGAAAATAAGCGCATCTTTCAACAGTTTTGTGAAACAAATGAGGAAAAAGGTGTAAGACTTGTTGTAAACTGAAGTTCGCTGGATCTCGAAAGGGGTTTGTTAATTGTTATGGCTCGTTTTTTTAACTCTTAAATAATTTTTGTTTTTGAGAAACGGGAAGAGTCAACGGTTGGCGGTGACTTAAAGAAGGCTAAACAAATGTTTGACATGGAAGGGCATCTAACACTAATGAATGAAACGAACCTCGGACTGCTAGGAAAGAGATTAACTTTTATTGATAATATCATTTTCTCTTTTATCGAGATATTAAATCTATTTTACAGAGTTTTAGAATCTCACATAACCTGTTTGTTGACAAAGGAATTACTGCCCAAGGACACCGATATCTATGCAATTCACATAACAATGCTCTATGAAGAAATTATGATTCGCTTCTAAAATTTAAAACATATATATTTAAATGACAATTATTAAACATCTGTTACTGATGTTTAAATTGAGTTGCATGTAAAAATAGATTTTCAAAACTATGTCTTCAGTAAAAAGAATGTAAACATAGGAGGCACACAGTGGCGTAGCTAGGGGTCCCCATTCAAAAGGGGGGGGGGGCCAAATTAGTGCTTTTTTAATTAATTAAATTAAATATTACGCAAAATGCAGCGGCCCCCAAAGATGTCAAGCCCCCTGGCCCCCAAACGATGGATATTCCTAGGTACGCCCCTAGAGGTACAACAGAGATGTGGCTGCATTTAAATGTTTCAGTAAAATTAAAAAACTGTGGTCCAAATTGGCTTATGTTTTAGCTTTTCAGTAAACATACATTGTTAACATAGATTCAGTGCTTAACAAACTTAATGAATAAGCAAAGAAAAAGAGTGGATGTAGCCACTAGAGGAGACCTTCGCCTTGTTTTGGCTAATTTAAAGCTTGAAATTTCTAATATTATCAGACTGCAGGAGGCACAAGGTTCCCATTGAATTGATTTTTTTTTGTAGTGAATTCAGCAATAATAATATTTATATTAAAAAATAAAACTAAATTTACAATTAATCCAAAAAAACAGTAGGTCCTAATATTCAAAAATTTAAAGGGAGACTATTCTTAGGATTTGAAAGAAAGTCTTTACAATTAATTTTTGTGTGTAATCACTGAAAATTATTTGACATAATTTTTTGTATAATGATAATATTGGCTGTTTTTGCCTTTCATTCCAAAGATTACGGCTGAGTCCAGTGTTTCACCTAACTACGCAAACCCAACTGCGACCTACATATTTTCCCGAATTTTATGCAGACAAAGCCGTTGTATGCTGGTGTTCTATTTAAGTTTTCTTTCCGTCTTTTGCGCCTGTCTTCAATAATGGCTTTTCTTTGAGTCTCAAATGTTTGTCTCGCTGTTTTTGTAAGACCTCTCCAACTGTCTCTCTCAGAGGCTATCTGCTTCAGAGAATGCTGCCAGGTACTTTTCTCTATGCCAGTGAGAGCGTAATGGCGCCTGAATAAATCTTTATAGCGCTCACGGGGGAGGGGGGCACCTCTGTAACTCATTCTTCTTAAAGCTCGTCAGTCATAGGCCAAGGAGTTCACAACAATCGCCTTTGGCATGCGGTCGTCTCCCAAGCGGGATAAGTGTTATTGGCAGCATACAAATTAATAAATAGATGATATTTTGTTCAAATTGGCCTTCTCACGCTTCTTTATAAGTGTTTTTCTTAGAGGGGGGCGTTGGCGGATTTTTTAAAGAAAAAAATCGAAAAGGGGGCGGTAGGCCAAAATAGGTTGAAGTCCACTGCTCTACATAAATCAAACACTAATAAAGCTAAAACCAGAACTTTCACTGAAGCTGACAGAAGCAGTGACCATGAAATGGTCTTAAAGGCTGTGAAAACTGTCTGTCTGGTACAAATGTTCTACACGTGATCTTATCCCACTTCCAACATTTCACAATTATTCACTGTCGATAACAACACATGAGTCAATAGAAAAATTAACCAATGTATATGTAGAAAATGGACCAATCTTGCAGCACTGAGAGATATCGCAGTAATTGTGCGGCACTTTCCCCTTATACACTTTTTTAAAACTTTTTTTTTTTGTTGTTGTCTTCTAGTGAATGAACTTATATACTAATGGCCTGCAAACAATTGTATGTCCTTGCTATGAACTGAGCAGGCGTGTGTTCAAGTTTATATACGTATGCATAAAATGTGACTTACTTCGGGTCATGTTGTTTTTTTAAACATTTGTTCTCTTTTATTATCTTCCAACTTTAAACTTTTCTTTTAACCAAAAGTCCATCGCTCTCTCTCTCTCTCTCTCTCTCTCTCTCTCTCTCTCTCTCTCTTTCGCTATATGTATGAATGCAGATGCCGTCCCTACCCCAAATTAAACAAGATCTTTTAAAAAAGTTGATAATTTAAATTTCCACAGACCTATTACGTAGTCTATGGAGCTACCATTTGACATATATCCTGCATGACAGATGAGGACGACAAAGGGTAGTGAATGACCTCGGGAACATAGGGTCAAGACTCTGAAGGGCATTGAATCATACGTTATTTTTGTTGCTTTTTTTTTTTGGTCATCCTAACCTTATCTTCTTATGTTATAAATTACAGACATTGTTTTTAAAAAGATAATAATTACGTCATACGCTTATCAATGAGTCCATTCTCTAATATGGCACTAGAAAAGAAGGATATCGAGCACTTGTACGAAATTGTACTAGCATATGGAATAAGAAGTGTACCTTATATCTTTGTGTCTTTCTGAGTATTTTATTAGTTTGTGTTTTTGTATTTGTAAATAATGGTTCACTGTTTATCATTTATGTAAAAAAAAATAGGTACTCAGTGATGGATTGCCTAACTTTAAACTACTAATAAACTAATAATAAACGTTAAAATACAAGAAAGTAAAATTTTCCCCCACATTGAAAGAGGTGCCGGTACCGGTGCGTACCATCACAAAAAAGCACTTATTTAATTTACTTCTATTCCTTTTAGTCTTCTGTCCTGAAGAGTTTCTAAATTTAGTGATTTCACTAATGGTGTTACTCTAATCCAGCGGTTCTCAACCTTTTATGCTCGGCGACCCCTTTTTACAATCCCCCACTCTGCCGCGACCCCACACACACACACATACAGCAATAGACAATAACAATTCATATTTTCGATGGTCTTAGGCGACCCCTGGCAAATCGTTAATCGACCCCCAAAGGGGTCGCGACCCACAGGTTGCTCTAATCAAACGTGATCTCACATCTCTATTTTTGTCAATTCTGTTTTTTTTTTTTCTTCAGTTGGGGTCCCAAACACGGTACAACAGTGCATATTCTAAAATTAGCCTAACCAAGAAGAGCATGAGTCGCAGTGACAATAATTTTTTATTGATTTAGAGCCAGAAAAATACTAAAAATTGTTAGCATTAGACAGGCCTGATTCAAGAGAAGGCAAGGGGGGGGGGGGGCTACAGCCCCGGGACAAGAAAGGAGCTTCCACAAAATAGAAAAATATATCAGAATTTTGACGTGTCAGAAACTTTAAAGTATTTTTCTCTCATTTTTAACGTTAACACTTTATATAAAGCTTACTCTAATGGTAATAATGTCGGGATTAATAAGTGTTCGCTTGTAGTTGTAGCAAGCTCGAAATAAGTAAGTACAGGTACAGATCTGGAATTACAACAGTCTGCCAATGGCCACGACCGTCACAAACTCAAACATATACACTTTTTTTTAAACTAAAATATGCATAATAAATATTTTTTTAAAAAGGGAAAATATGAGAATAAATTTCAAACGAAAGTAGGCCTACTGTAGCTATTTCTTTCTTCTAAAATATAGCACGTTTTTATAGATATAAATATTTTTATTATAAGTGGATCTTTATTAAAACTTTCCAAACAGTGTAGAGTACAACACTAAAATCTTTTCCCTGGGCCTCTACATGCTTCAATCCGGCCCTGTCATTAGATCTATTTTTTTGTTGTTTGTGTTACTTTTTATTTTCTTGCTGCACTACATTTGACCTATTTGATATATAGTTAAGTGATCTGTGACAACATGTATTTACCTTTTCTTGTGCCACATCGGCTTTATCGTTTCTAAACTAAAATTATAAGTATATGATTATATACAGATTCTATATGAGAACTTAAGTATCGTCACATACAAAGTTTGTTAATCAAAATACTTATTATTAAACGTTTATGCATAGTTATGATCGTTCAAATTACGTTTTACTTAAATATATATTACTTTGTTTTTTTTAATGTACAATTAATTTATTACAATTTAGACATATCTGGCAATGTCAATTGTCACAAGACTTCAACTTCCGTGGGTCTTGTGAGCTTAGTTTCTTACGTTCACTAAGTCTAAGTAGTCTATTGGTGTTCTTCATCTCTTTTATAATTGAAAAATGGCTGGAATGAGCGATTCAGAAGTCCAAGGGCAGGTGAGCTGTATTTTATTCTCTGCTATTTAACTTTGCTCTTCAGGATATTGATGTAGTTTCACATCCAAACTATCGATTCAGACCAATGCTGCATGCAAACTCGACTCAACTTTAATCATCAATGACTTCTCAACCATCAAGTCACTCATTCCTCAAAACTCATCTCAAAGTCAATGACAATACACATTGAAAATCATGAATAATTCTGAATATTGTCATAATAAATGTCTAAAATGATAAATATTAAAAAGCAGCAGAGAGAAGGCTAGATTTAGATCTAGATCTATGTACGAGTTGTGGAGTTTATGTGTAGAACTAGCAGATCTAGATCTATCTGTTGGTAGCATTTTAATTTTTTGCTTGTTTGGGCAAATATTTTGTCAATTTTGAGTGGCAAATCTAGATCTAAGATCCAGATCTAGTCAATAAAATGAAAAACCAATACTTGATAATCTAATCTACAATTGAGATTCTGATAGTATTGTTAAAAACAGCTTGAGCTTGAAAGTCTTACTACACGGAATATATCTCTGGTATGACAGGTAGAAGGTCAAAGGAATTAGATAGATCTTGACTCTAAAGTAGTATTTATTAAATTGAAAAAAATGTAGCTGAGTGCGCTACCAGTATTTGTTCAAGTCATTCTGAGCAGTGCCTTTACTATGTGGCTTTATGCATTGTGTACAATGTCCTTATTTATATGTTAGATTTTAGAAAGAGTGACCTTGGTTATTTGATGTTTAACTACCAACGCTTTAGTTTTATATTCATATTGGCACTTGCAATATTATAGGCGAGGCAGAAATGGCATCATTTTCTCCCAAGTCCATATACAATCTGTGTCAAAGTTGCATTGGACATGATTGGTCTTGGTCTAATACTATGTGGTAGTGTGGTAGATACAAATCCAATTTGCTTACTCAAAAAAAAAAACACTGGTGACAGGTGAAAATATCCCATGCCATTTCAAGTTCTCAGTGTGGTATCTTTCTCTATAATGCTCTCTCTATATTTTAAAAAATTTTTTATATAGTTCTTTTTTCTTTTTTTTTTTTTTACAGATTGCCCATATGATTGCTTTCATTGATCAGGAAGCATCTGAAAAAGTTGAAGAGATTGATGCAAAGGTCAGTATCTAAGAAGTCCTCTTTGCCTTTCCTAGACCTGATAACTTGAAAGTGATGTATACAAATTGTTTGACTATCTTGGATAGCAATTAAGTACCTCATTTTGCCTCTTAATTTTATTTTCTAATAGGCTGAGGAGGAATTTAACTTAGAGAAAGGCCGTTTGGTTCAAACAGCAAGAGCCAAAATTATGGACCACTATGACAAGAAAATTAAACAAGTGGAGTTGCAAAAAAAAATGTAAGCTTTACTTGCTTAAGCAAGAATCTTACAAACACTTTTTTTTTAAGAGCCTCTATATAAGTAACTTCACACGTAGGGTGCATTGGATAGTCTTTTGTTTACTTCTTAAAATGATTTTCTACCATGAATGGCCTTTGATGGTAATTTCATATTATGCTCATTAGTTTAGTAGAAAATAAGATAATAATTGTCTACCTTGAAATAATGTCAAAAGGTAATAGGCATATTTGCGTTAATGAAAATAGACCAAATTATATTTATTATTATATATTTTTCACTAATTAAAACAAAACCTTTTCATTTTACAGCCAGCAGTCAAATCTACTGAATAGCTCTCGTCTACAAATTCTGAAGAGAAAAGAGGAATTATTGAATGTAAATTTTTTGTTATATTTAAAAAAAACAATTCTATATTGTAGTATAATTAATTTGTAACTATAACATTATTACTTGTTGTTAAATTGCTCTTTTATTTAATCTTGCTTTCAGGAAGAAACATGTACATTTTCTGTTGTTTTTTTTTATTTTTATTTTTTTCATTCGCTCATAAAGTAATAAAACTAATGCGAAGTTGAGTAGCTCAGTGCATATTAAAGCAACTATTTTATAGATAAAAAATGAGTTACAGCATTGTTCTCTTATAAATAACTCAGCATGTCAACATTTTTTCTAGTGCATGTCACTAAAGTCAGGCACTACATTCACTGTACTATCTGTCAGAATGTCACAAAAACTTGTTACATTTTCTACAAAGAGCAGAATTATCTTGTTTTACACATCTCTAATTATTATGATAATTTTCCTTTCAAGGATCTTCTTGATGATGCCAGAAAAACTGCATATAAAATGGCATCAGAGGATCCTTCTAGGTATAGAGATACCATGATCAAGCTAACTATGCAGGTAATGTAGCAAAGATAGCTATGAAATAACACAACCTCTTGGGATCCTATTGAATGTTGAGCTTCAAAGTAAACATGCACAAAGAGCCTATTTAAGACACACAGTCAAAGCTGTTTAATAACACTTCAAAATGTCATTAACCCTTTCACCACTAAGCAGTTGTCAAACTATCTACCCCATTTCAAAGAGAAGGGATATAACTCTGTATCAGTTATTTTAAAAAAAATCAATTTTATGACTAAATTTACAGAAAAAAACAACAATGAAACCTAACAAAAACCTTCTTTTTATAATAGAAAAAATAGACCTAGGGTTAAGCATCATGGTTAAAGCTTTTCCTTCTAAATTTTTAGTGTTTGCTATCTGGTAGTTATTTATGGTACACTCTGTATTTTCTTATTGTTAGGCTTTAGTCCAGCTGTTGGAGCCTAAAGTCACAGTTCAAGTGAGACAACAGGACCTAGACCTTATGAGAGTGAGTTTTTTTTTAAAATTTATTTTACTAGATCACTTTGATGTGGATAATACGGGAAAAAATGTTATTAATTTCTTATATATTGTTTGATTACTGTTTCTTTTATTTCTTTAGAAAATTGTCCCAGAAGTGCAAGACCAGTATAAAAAGTTCACACAGAAGCTAGAAGTCAAATTAACTATAGATGAACAAAATTTCCTTCCAGCAGATCTGTGAGTTGATTATTATTTGGTTTTTTTGTTTTGGTAATTCATTTATTTAGTTATGCCTGGTTTCCATCTAAAGTTTTTTGTTTTTTTTCTTCAGAATAAAATCAATTCTGAATTGCAAATAGATCAAATCTGATTAGCTCTTTATTTATATCTTCATCTACTTTTGATAGTAAATAAGTAGTAGCCAAATTAAAACACATATTGTTCAAATATATATCTACAAAAAAATGGAAACTAAGATAGCATTGACAATAAAATCTAGGTTAATGTGAATGTTAAATCTATAACTTAACAATCTACTCTTCAAGCATTGTCATGTACTAGCCCAGGGGAGCTCATAACCATTAATCCTAATAAATGACCATATAATGTCAACTTTTAATATCACAGTCAGTACAATGGATTCCAGGGCAAATAGGCATTGTGGGAAATGAAGGTGGATAAACATGCTAAAGCCGGGGTAATTCATGGTGCAACTGGACATACCAGTTAATCAGTATACTGTCTGGTCATTGTTACCATTAATCACAAGAAAAGGGGCTTGTGTTCACCAGGAAGCACAGGCTGAGCCATTTACAAGAAATGACCACACCAAACAAACTGTACACTAACAATTTCCTCCCCAACAAAGATCTACTACCTATCATATATCAACTTGGAATAGGACATGCACCTTTAAAACAGAATAAACCCCATACTGTAGGCACTGTGCACACACCCTTATGAGACTGTCGATCACACCCTCTTAGAATGCCCAAATTTGATTCACCTTAGGCAGAACCTATTAGCCCAACATAACTCTGGCAGTGCACAACAGCTGGAAAAAAGCTTACAGCTCAGCATTAATAAACTAGCTTTGCTGGCCAGGAGAAATTAATCTAAATGCTTCAATGGTTGAGAATTTTATTATATATTATTTTTTTTTGCCTAAGCTCTTTCGCATTCCTTATATATATATATACTGTAAATGCTATGTTTTAGATTTTTTTTCTATTTTGCTTTTTTTTTTCCCCCTTAGAATTGGTGGAGTTATCCTGTCTGCTCATGGCGATAAAATCAAAATTAACAACACACTTAATGAAAGGTTAAAGTTGGTTTCCTCAAAGGTGAGACCTTTTGCTTTCTATTTTAATGCAGTGGGCACATGAAGGCTTGACCATTTTTTTATTAATTAAAATTTATCTCATTAAATTAATAAATGAAACTAAATAGTTAATTCTAGATCGTGAAATCTAATGATAACTAACTTGTAAATATTTGTATTCTTGTATATCCTTACTCTTTTGAAAATATAAAAAAAAAACTTTTGTAAAGTTTGTGTCTTAAACAATACTGAGTCTTTTCTTTGCTGAAATAAGTTTTTAACCAATAATTTGTTGACATTTATTTCTCAAAGAGAATTTTTTTTATGCCTTGCTGTTTTTATTTGTACCACTGAGCCCTAATTCCAAATCATTCATTACTTCTTTGTTTTAACTTCAGATGCAACCTGAGCTCAGAGAGACTTTATTTGGACCAAATCCCAACAGAAAGTTCCGTGATTAACTGCCATGATAGTTTAGAAGTAAATCTATCTCATCTCTCTGTACATTTGGAACATTTTATTTTAAACCAGAGTGTAAACCATTGTGGTCTCTATAACAGTCATGTGAGAACCTTGTCAAATTTATAGACATTCCTTTTGATTATGTGCTTATGAAATGGGTTTCATAATTACCTTTTTTTTCTTAGGTCACCTGGAAAATATGCTGCTTCATGTATGAAGAAAATCTTTTTTTTTAAACTCGATATGATGTTAGTTGTATGATTTAAGAATTATTTTTTTTTAGCTCTACATTTCTTTGTATATATTTCCTTCGGTAGCCATGGTTCATTATTTATGTATGAATGTTGATAAAATATTATTTATATGCTTCTTTTTTTTAACTGCTCTTAACTTTTGCACTACAAGAATGTTGTAGACAGCTGGGTAACTTATACCTTGGAAGATGGGGTTAAAGACACTGACATGTATTTCATAGCTCTATTATACTTAGTTGTACCTTCCTTTCCTTTGTCCAACGTCTAGTTAGTTCATTGTTGTATATTGATATGTATCGACCCAGTGGTGTGTACCTGCAGCTGGACCTGGTCCACTCAGTCCACCACCTCATCATTAATGGCTGTGATCCATTTAAATACCAAGACAAAAACCTTTGTAGTCTTCTATATTCAAGTGGTGTTTTAGTCTAAGGGTATTTATCTTGTTGCATGTGCTGTGTCCTCTTAGTTCTTAGTATTCTTTTTTTTTTGGGTCTCTGTGTCTCACATGTTGATTGATGTAGCCTGTTTAAAAGATCACATTTATTTCTGTGCTATTACAAGGACAAAAGGGAGTTTTTAATTTAAAATATGTCCATTCCTGTTCGTTTGTCAGTCAACATGTGAGATAAGTGTGTCGAATTTGATTGGAAATGGTTGTTGTGAGTGATGCTGTCTGTGATACGGTATGATGGTTCTGTTGTGTAGATTGATCTTGTGTGGGTCACTCAGTAGTTTAATGCATAAGTTTGTGTGTATGTGTTAACAATGAACAGTGCTGTGTGCTACCATTGGATACACATCTATTGGAAAGAAATCAACTTGAATCAAAATAATTACTTCTTATAGAATGAATGGTTTCTTGTATTATTATTTTTTTTGTCACTTCATAACATTTCATATCAGTGTGTCCTGTTCAGGTTCAAGGTCTATGTATTTGTACATTGTAACCAAGATGTCTTATCCCAAAGTATTAGTTTTAGTCTGTTTAGTTTCTGATGTGGCTGGTCGTATTGTTAATAGTAGAATCGATCAAATCTTCCAGTTGGTGTAGACACTATAGAAATAAAATTTTGTATAAAATACCAGACACTTGTTTGTTTTAAATTCATTTCAAGAACTTTTTTTCTTTAAAACTCAAGTTATATGGCTGTACATGCCCCAATTCAGTTTGCGCAAGGCAGACCCTATAATAGGGAAGTGCACAGGATTAAGTCAAGACAGACCCTATTATCTCAACAACGCAGTATAGTATTGCAGAAAAACTGAGAACAGCTCGTTACTTCTCCATGGCACTGACTGTGACAAAGCCCACAGGTTAGCACAAGTCTGGCTAAAAGGAGATTGTTCAATGTGGCAGTTTGTAATTAAGAAAATGTAGGAACATAAACAACTGATATGGTTACATGTATTTAGATGTCTAAATATAGATTTCTTTAGTTTCTCACGCTTATCTTTCCTAGCTTGTAATATGACATTGAATGGATTATTTATTGCTTACCAAAACTGATCTATTACTATTACTTTTACCAAAAAAAAAAACAAACTTCTGTAAACCAAACTATTTCGAGTTTCAGTACATGTTGTTAATATGATTAAAAATGTTACTTACATTGAATTATACACTTTGAGAGCATTTTTTCACGTGAATTATACAATGCTATTGTTTTTTCAAGTCAGGTTTTAATGATCCTGGATCAAAAGTTCGTAACATAGACATTGTTCTTTTCTTTTTCAGAGCCTTTTTTAATACTTAGGTGTCACTCCCTGTTGGGTGTCACCCGATGCTAAATACGCCTAGCGAAGCTACTGTCAAAAACTATAAATAGAGTCTACCAAAGTACACCAGTAACTACACCATACCTTCATACAGAATGTATATTACAAAAAAAGGGGTAAATGTTTGCACATACTCAATTTATTACAATTCATATGTTTAATTAAAAAGAAATGAACCCTCCCAACACCAAATGATTATTAGCTTCACATGCGCTTTAAAACATGTTCAACTTTTTCGTTCATTTATGTTATTAAAAAAAGTTCCTCTTTCAGACCTTGTGGTCAATAGGGTAGATAATGTAGAGGTCATCTGTTTCTGTGGTCCACGGTTAATGAGGGTGTCATGTGACCAGAACAACGACCAACTGTCATCGTTTTACCCAATTAATGTCAGGTACCTGTAAGGGCTGGCTGGACTCACAGGTGCCTTAAAGATCCAGATATTAAAAATCTCAGGTTTCGAACCCGGATCCTTGGTTCCAGTAGCAAAGTACTTTACCACCCAGCCACCTCTCCATATATATATACTATAGTTACATATTCTTTTGAGATATGACAAAGCCATTTGTATCTAGGCTATGTATAAAGGTCTAAATGTAATGAACAATTAATTACTTTTTCACAGCTGCTATAATTAGTAAAAATACTTTATAACATTTTACAATATTACTATGTATAAAATGTGTAGCCTACATTTATGAATAAAAAAAATATGATTGCATATTTAATAACGAAGGGTTTGTTTTCAGAATACCAAATATAACCGTTTCCACCTGCTACAGAGTAATGCTGAACGTAGACATTCAAAGCGCTATCGCTTTAGCGAAACGTATTCTATATTCAAAATAACACAGAGGGAATGACTTTTCCTCTTTTGGGGAGCCATTTTTGTACATAAAAAAAGTTTATCAAATTTACATTATTTTTAAAAAATAAAAATAAAAAGATTTAAAAAACGGTTACCACTTCCAGAGACTTTCAATTATTATGCATATAACACCTTGCCCAGGGGCGGACTGGCTATACGGACATTTGGGCAAATGCCCGATGGGCCGGTAGGGCCACCGAAATGGCCTGATCGAAGTCACTATGGCACATATCAAGCTGTTAAAGGTTTTATAATATTCTTATCATGTTATTATTATCATTTGTATAACAGGCCATCTGAGCGTCGTGTTTAAACAAATCTTTCACAGACATTACAGTGTAATACTATTTTAATCGAACACATTTTCCGGAAATAAAATGTAGAATGTAGACAGTGCTACTAGTAGGCTTCATCATTTTAGGACCTACATAATTGCTGATTTAAAAAGACGCTATATTGCTTATTAAGATATAGAGTGCACTGTATGCATGCATATCGATACATTATCAAACTTAACAATGACCGATACACCTAGAAATGGATGCCCATCACATGATAGAAAATTTGTGGGCCGAATTTTATAGAAATGCCCGGGCCAACTTTGACACCCAGTCTATCCTTGACCTTGCCTACTAAAAACAGGTTCCTTTATAAATGCAGTTAACATTGATTATTATATATTTGAATTTTCTGTCTATAAATGACCGGATGTTTCGGCGATCAAAGAAAAATTAGAATTTTATTTTACTCCTTGATGGGGAACAGAATAGAACAGACATGTCTCTGATCGACATGTTCCTGAAAGTTATCAAAGAACCTTTTAGAATTTAAACAAAGTTGTTTTTCGAATATATTTATGCCAACTTTCATCTCCTCCCACACCCTTAAAAAACAACAACATTACGTTGGATTTCCAGGAAGAGCAGTAGAAGTAGCAGGGCCGGCCTTTGATAATTGGAGGCCCTAGACGAAGTGACATTGTTGCTCCAAATGAAATTAAAAACAGCGAAAAAATTCAATTACGACATTTATTTAATTATTCTATTTTTATTTTATTTTTGGTCATGTGCGAGGCTTCCACCAACTGGAGGGACTAGGCGGCTGCCTAGTTTGCTTATGCTTAAAGCCGGCCCTGGAAGTAGGCTATCTACGATCACAGCGCGACAACTTAAACCTAAGTCACTTTGAGTAACGCAAACTATACTACAGCTGTCTGCAACGTTCACGGTACGAAATAAAGGTGACTTATCTCCCCTCGATTTGATATACCAATTACGATCCATACGAACTCTAGCATTATTCTCTGCATTGTCTCTGTTATCTTACCAAAAGTTTTGTTTCCTCTTACAAATAAGAGCTCGGACACATGCACAGGACAGCGGCGCATCAGGTACAAGTGAAAGAAGGCAAGCGAATGTCGCTAAAAAGAAGGCTCGCTCCAAAACCTATCGCATTAAACATATACAATTGGTATACATATAAAATGGCAAAGAATTATATAGGCAGAGGAAAAGACCAGTATGTATAGGTACATGATGGCAATTAAAGCGAGAAGAACAGGCCGTCCTAGCCCAGTTCAGAGTCGGTCATTGCCCGATTGGCGTGTACTTTGAGCGATTCAGAGAGAATTATGACAAAGGACGCCGCCATTGCAGAGAGGGCTAAGAAACAATAGACCACATTTTGTCAGAATGTCGCGTCTTGCACGAGAAGGAACAAAGGTAAGAAAGAACTGGTCCATGTTCAGATTCGACTTATTCCAGTAGAACGGGGACAAAGAGACCTGAAAACACACTGCGCAATTTCTTTCACGTGCTTTAAGGGAATAAGTCTCGTCAGTCATGAAAGGAGTTTCAGATAATGTGTAGCTTATTCTCATTGAGTAAAGAATTAGTGTGCAGCACATATACTTTTGAACTAGGTCATACTAAAAAGTATATATATATATATATGTATATATATATATATATATATAAATCGTACATCCTAGTAGAGGTCTATTGTAGGACTGCACGGAATGGAAGCGGGAAAGGGTTAAACTTGGCAGAATTGTGACGACCAGACATCCACCCAATTTGATGGGTTAGTATGCCAGCATCGAAGGGCCGAGGTATTTTATGTTAAACAAAAAAGTTGTTTTTTTTCTACATTGACTCTTACAGTTTACTCCGAATCAGTTCAATTATAATGAAATAAAGTTGTTAATGTGCTCTACAATCTACAATTCTGAATAGTTCAGTGATATTAAAGTTGGGAACTCATCCAATTGTTTCTTCAGTCTTTCGCTTTGTAATTGGTGCTCTGAGCGTGCAGACGATTGGGTGGAGCCTTGCTTTCTTCCGGAAGATGATTCCGACTTTTGAGGGTCGGTGCAAACAGAAACTTGACGTTTGCGAGAATTATTCCCCTTTGCCTTGACAGAATGTCTCGCAGAAGGCTTGTCAACTTTACACGTTTTCCTTGCCACTTTGTCACTGACTTTTACGCCAGTTGGTAAGATCAGGGATGTGTCACTCAACTTGCGGTTAGTTTTATCAGGTAGTTGCGGAGAGTCGTTAGCCTGGCTGTTTGTAATGGGCTGGTCATTTTCAGACTTTTCACTAAGTGAAGATTCAAGGTCATCTGCACTATCATTAACATGTTGATCACTCGATCCATTAAGAACCAAATCAGTTGAATGGCATGTCATCTTGTTTCTACCTTGGAGAATATTAGGAAGAAATAAATGAATGTGTGTCGTACGTCCGCTCCTTGGGTTAGTTTCAACTTCACACATTATGGAGTTCGCGGTCCTACTATCTTCGGGGTTTTGGTTTAAAACATTTGATGGTTTACTAGATCTATCACTGACATGGTCAGGCGGCAACTTGTTATATGTGCTGGCCTCGATCTCAGACCTGGAGTTGAGCGCCTTGCTTTGCGCTATCCCCTCTTTGATGTTCCCATGCCTTTCTGTGCGCAGTGGTTCCAGATTTAGTACGTTGCATCTGGCGGGCTTTGGATCGGATCGATGTCTTTGTTGATTTTTTAGATCAATACTGATAGGAAGAATTATCCGCTTTATATCTTCGCTATTAGTCAGACTTGGGTGCCGGTCACGTGGTGAACTATCGTCTGCGCCTTCACTTGGCTGACTGACTTTCGGGGAGTAAAATCGCGGGTACTCTATTTCGTCGGACATGTTGACTTTTTGCAGAAGCTCGGACGCTGCCACTAGACATTTAAACGTCGGGGACTGACTCCTGGGGTGGTAGCCATGCTTGGACGGTGACAGCGTTTTTACGACATGCTTGACTTCCGAGGATTTCGAGCCTGATTTTAAAGGAGGCATTTTCGAACTTGCCGACGGACTAGTGACGTTTGAGAGAAGCATTGCGTTGGGGTGGGATTCATGAGATGACATAGTGTCAGAGGTAAGATGTTTAACACTCAGAAAAGTTTCTTTCGGTAACTGTGGACATTCTCGCCCTTTCTTGTGGAGGTAGCCATTTTGAAAAGATAAGTGCCGAGTGTTTTCCCCGCCATGTTCGTTTATTCCGTTGGACTTAGGGACGTAATTTCTTCCAGGCCGGAATGTGTGTCCGGCGTGAATACGTACGTTGACGTCATTTAAAGTCCGCCAACATGTTCGTCCACTTCCTAATGACCTAACGGCCAGGGAAGGTGACGATTGTAGGATTTCAGAGATCTGGTCGACAGGAACAACCAGGGAATAGCTGTAGCCTGTGTAAAGAGCGTGCCGCAAACTGTCCGAATGCTTGCCTCGAGCCTGCCAGTCAGTGGACAAACGAACTTGTCTTAGTCCGTTGGAACTGCCTCGGTTCCAATTCACGAATTCTTCGTCAGCGTTAGTCGTGGCGCGCGTGATGGGTAGCATTTTGGTACAGCGTGATGAAGTACTGACATTGTCATCGTCTATGGAAACCAGACTTGGACACAGGGGCACTCTAGACAAAGTAAATTTATGGGACCTTTTGCTGTCCGTGGGCCAACTGTCAATGTTCTGAATCGCATTAGTATCAGGTGACTTTATGCTAGTGACTGGTACCCAATGAATGTATCGTGACAAATTTTTCTTTTTGACTTTGTTTCCTCTGAAAAAAAAAAGAACACATTAGTCAATTTAGATAGAAAATTTGTATGAGGTACATCTAAATGTGAATGGAAACTACGACCGACTTAACATCTTTCACTATTATTATTGGCCTCCTTCAGTCGTAGAACGACTATGGTTCACCTCCTCATGTGGCTGTGGAGCCCTATTTTGGAGAGACACTCCCGTCCACAAAGATCGCAGGTTAAGGTGGCTTTTGCTTCGGTGGTATAGGAGCTGGCCATTGTACGTTTTTCTTCCAGGGCTGAGGCTCGTCTTCTTTCAGTGTTCATAGCTTTCTTGGTCACTGTCTCTCTCCAGCTGGTGCGGTGTAGAGCTATCTCTTCCCAATGAGCAGTATTGATGTTCACTGATTTGAGGTCCCGTATTATTAGATCTTTGTAACGAAGGTGGGGGCGACCAGTTTTTCTTTCATTATATATATATATATGTTGAGCTGACATAAAGTTTCATTGACATATATGGGCTATACTCTAAGAATATTCGTTTTCAGCTATACCCATAAGCTTACTTATAATAGAATGATTCAGACAATGACAGTATGCGTGATTTAAAAGAGCTTGTCTGTACAACTTGGATGAAACAAAATATATATTCATCCTTTCCACACTTACTGAGCCTTGCTTGTTAAAATATTTGTCTTTTGTGATCGCGACTATGTTTAATGAGACGCGTGTATACAAAATTAAGTCTTCTTCACACGCCACGTGGTATCAATGTCAAATTATGATAGTTTTGGCAAATTTAGTCTTTCGCTTCAACAGCTTCTTTCCAAAAACAATAAAGTTGACATTGAATCAATTGATTTAGTAGAAGACTTTAAGAGTGCTGTGACTCATATGTTTAATGTTGATAGTAATGACACTAGACATGAACTTAAATATTTGGCACTGCTTTTGATTGACAGCGATGCCTTTCAAATTTGGAAAGAGAATGTTTTTCGGACATTCCAACTATGGCATCGATTGTTAAAACAATGTTGGTTATTCCTGTCAGAAGTACTGAGAGTGAAATGGTATTTTCAGTGTGTGCAGTGACAATGGACGATCTTAAAAACCCAGAAATTTTATAAATGCTGACATTTCTCAAATTCAACATGCAGCCCTGATTGTTAAACTGACTTTCAGCTACTTAAGGAACCATTATCTCTGTTCAACGTCAGGTCATTAGTCGTCACATTTACAGCTTCGATGTTTTGTCAACTTTGACAGCAGCAATGTTCTTTTAATGTTTGAAGTTGCAATAGCCAGTACGTTGTACCAGAGGCGTAGTGAGCAATACGTGCGCCCGGGGCAAGGTACTTTTTGGCGCCCCCTTTCCTATTTACCATGAACATACATAAGCGCCTCTCTGTGAGTGGTGGCGCCCGGGGCATGGTTTCCCCCCTTGCTTCCCTCCTCACTATGCCTCTGCGTTGCACATTATTTTGTGTTTGATCTACACTTATGTAAACTTTCAAGTTCCATTGTTTTTATAGTTTTTAACTAATAATTTAAATCGAACCTTATTACATGAACTTTATTTTGCTATCACCAAAGTTCATAAGCGAACAGAACTCGGGCTTTGGATATCGAACCGAACCGAACCTGAACAAGATGGTTCGATTTCCATCTCTAGTATTTATACTGCATTCCTACTAGAAATGTTTTTACCTATTGAATGCATCTGTTTTAAGGATCTCTAGATCTAAACCATAGACATATATACTACTCACTTATATATATAAACATTTAAAAGACAATATCTTATTCGTCTCTATAGTATAGTCAGCTATTCTCAAAGGAGAGTGTGGCGGAATAAATCGCTCCGCCTGCCTACAAACAGTGGTTCTCTTGACCCTTCTGTATGAATGGTTAACTCTTTCTCTCCTAAGTGACGATACCAGCGTTGATTCCACCAGAATGTGCTACATAATTACGGAGAGAAAGAGTTAATATACAGAAAGCAGCTAAGACTTCTTGAACACTTGCACTAAATGTCTGCGCTCTATCATGGCTATACGTTGCCAAGTCCGCATTACAAATATCGATGTTAGTGCGGATGCCCGTCCGCTATAGTCCGACAGCTACGCTGGGCAAGGCATGTATCCCGTAAGGCGGACGACCGTATGCCAAAAGGCAGTGCTTTTGGGTGAGCTGAAAGGTAGTCGGCGCATCAGAGATCTCCCCCCCCCCCCCCCACCAAAAAAAAAAACGCATTAAAGATCAGCTTAGACGGCAGCTTGCTTTAACTGACATAGAAGATAGCAGCAGGCGGCTTCCAAACGAGACAGCGAGGCCGCATGATACACAATAGAGACCAAAAGTAAATCTACTGCCGAGGACAGATGTAGACGGCGAAATGAGAACCTAAATAGACCACCCAGGTCCGGTTTCAAGATGGGCAGGCGAGGTACTGTCCCAGGGCCTCCAAAAAAAAAAAAAGGGGCCCCAGACTAGAGATTTAAAAACTATCCAAGTTTCTATGGGGCAGAAACTATTTTTCCTTAAAATATTTTCTTGCATTTTTACCTACAATATAACTTCAGGTTGTTAGGAAGAGTCCACTTAAAGCGTGCTCGTAATAGATTTATATAAGTGCAGCTCCGATCTACTACATTGCGTCAATCCAGCGCCTTACCATCCACCAATTTTTTCTTTACAAAAAGAAGGAAAATGAGATTAAAATTAAAAGTGCTCAAATGTCTTTATTTGAAGTGTGCATGCTTCTAGATACAATTCTAATTAATGAGTGAATTTTTTATGAACGTTTTCGAAAAACTGTTGGGGCCTACACAAAAATCCTGTCCCGAGGCCTCCATTTACTTACATCCGGCCCTGCGACCACGGCAGACAAGTGTTATGTCTGCACTGAATGTGGCAAAATATGTAGATAGCAGGCTTCGCAGCTAGGATTTTGTAACAACGTGAAACACTGCACTCATCAAAAATCTTCTGACTCGAAGAAAAGCTTTATTATTAAACTACTATTATTATAGGCTACTTTTAAAAGCGATATTTTTTCTTTTCTTTCTTAGTACATGATTTGATATTAGGCTAACTGTAGCAATGACTATGCACAGACATGACTTTCCTTATAAAAAAATACAAAGAATAATTTATTAACAAAGACACATTCATAAGTCGTACTCTCAAGCCTATAAATCATTCGACTACTAAAAAAAGTGATGAACAGTTTTATATAAAAAAACAAATAGACAGGCCAGTGCGTATTGTGAACAAACCGATATCAGGTATCAATCATAGACATAAATAAATATAGACTGGAAAAAGGAAGTAACTTTAGGTAACTTGAAAACATGTATATCTATTGTATTCGGATTTCTGAATTATGAGATTAAACAAAACTATTGTAATACTTATATAGGTTATGGCTGAAATAGATATGAATACTTAACTTTTATACTGCTCATAAATGCATTATAATAATGTACACAAAATTGCAAGTCACAAATTTTCGTTTCATAGAACTCTTTTATCGGCCAGTCTATATTTATGTCTATGGTATCAATATATCGACATCAGCATGCTTTTAAGATCGAATTCTTGCAAGGATTATTGACACTGATGCATTTATTTCTTAATATGTTTACCAGACCAACGCCAGCTTTATTTACTCATTTGTAAAAATAACTCTCTCCTATAGCCTATAACTCTCTCCTACTCTCTCATATGGCCTATAACTCTCTCCTACTCTCTCCAATAGCCTATAACTCTCTCCTACTCTCTCCTATAGCCTATAACTCTCTCCTACTCTCTCCTATAGCCTATAACTCTCTCCTACTCTCTCCTATAGCCTATAACTCTCTCCTACTCTCTCATATAGCCTATAACTCTCTCCTACTCTCTCATATAGCCTATAACTCTCTCCTACAGCCTATAACTCTCTACTCTAGCCTTTAACTCTCTCCTACTCTCTCCTACAGCCTATAACTCTCTCCTATAGCCTATAACTCTCTCCTACAGCCTATAACTCTCTCCTACAGCCTATAACTCTCTCCTACAGCCTATAACTCTCTACTCTAGCCTTTAACTCTCTCCTATAGCCTATAACTCTCTCCTACTCTCTCCTATAGCCTATAACTCTCTCCTACTCTCTCCTATAGCCTATAACTCTCTCCTACTCTCTCCTATAGCCTATAACTCTCTCCTACAGCCTATAACTCTCTACTCTAGCCTTTAACTCTTTCCTACTCTCTCCTACAGCCTATAACTCTCTCCTATAGCCTATAACTCTCTCCTACAGCCTATAACTCTCTCCTACAGCCTATAACTCTCTCCTACAGCCTATAACTCTCTACTCTAGCCTTTAACTCTCTCCTACTCTCTCCTACAGCCTATAACTCTCTCCTATAGCCTATAACTCTCTCCTACTCTCTCCTATAGCCTATAACTCTCTCCTACTCTCTCCTATAGCCTATAACTCTCTCCTACTCTCTCCTATAGCCTATAACTCTCTCCTACAGCCTATAACTCTCTACTCTAGCCTTTAACTCTCTCCTACTCTCTCCTACAGCCTATAACTCTCTCCTATAGCCTATAACTCTCTCCTACAGCCTATAACTCTCTCCTACAGCCTATAACTCTCTCTCCTACAGCCTATAACTCTCTACTCTAGCCTTTAACTCTCTCCTACTCTCTCCTACAGCCTATAACTCTCTCCTATAGCCTATAACTCTCTCCTACTCTATCCTATAGCCTATAACTCTCTCCTACTCTCTCCTATAGCCTATAACTCTCTCCTACTCTCTCCTATAGCCTATAACTCTCTCCTACTCTCTCCTATAGCCTATAACTCTCTCCTACTCTCTCCTATAGCCTATAACTCTCTCCTACTCTCTCATATAGCCTATAACTCTCTTCAATAGCCTATAACTCTCTCCTATAGCCTATAACTCTCTTCTACTCTCTCCTATAGCCTATAACTCTCTTCTACTCTCCTATACCCTATAACTCTCTTCTACTTTCTCCTATAGCCTACAACTCTCTCCTACTCTCTCATATAGCCTATAACTCTCTCCTACTCTCTCATATAGCCTATAACTCTCTTCTACTCTCTCCTCTAGTCTATAACTCTCTCCTACTCTCTCATATAGCCTATAACTCTCTCCTATAGCCTATAACTCTCTCCTTTAGCATATAACTCTCTTCTACTCTCCTATACCCTATAACTCTCTCCTACTCTCTCCTATAGCCTATAACTCTCTCCTATAGCCACTGTGACAATAGTTATGTCGAATAAACCAAAGTTTATTAAGGAAAAAAACAACTACTGTACCCATTGTTAGTACTGTTAATTCATTGTTTTAAGCCTACATGTTTTGGATGGTCCTTCAGATTTGAACATTATTACATCCTTACCCAAACCTCCCGCAGGACGGTGAGGGATGTCCTCGGGCAGGTTCGAACCCGGGATCACTGAGACATTTGAATGACAGTTCAGAGCTCATATAATATATTATGTACCTTCATGGTTAAATAAAAATTCCTCTGAACTCATTAAATAGTTAATTTAATTAGTAATAAATTATTACATAGTGCAATATATAGTGGTTGAACAAACACCTCTATGTGATATATACACCAAATCTGTTGAAGTATGTGAATAAAAAGTCAGAATTTCCATTAGAAATAATGAAATATTAATTGTGATACAATAAAAAAGTAGTATTTTTATTTATAACATATATATATATATATATATATAAATAAAATATATTGAACAATCACTTACTATCATGGTTAAATAATATTTATTAACGCACACAAATAATATTATTTTTATATCACCCAGAAAAGATGTTAACTCCCTTTGGTACTGATTAAAAAGTAGTTGGCGCTCCAGGCAGCAGACGATAGTACACTTGGAGAAGGAGGGTATGACGGGAAGGGGGAATGGAAATGTACTCATATATTCGCAAGGATGAAAAAACAGGAGTGGTTGTTCCCCTTCTCTTTTGTAGTTGTTGCTATCCTCGTTTTCCCGCAGCCGAGTTCTGGTCGCAGTGCATCGATTCATTGATTGCGGTACACATCAAAGCATGGTACTCACTTTCAACGGTCATAAAATCAAATGTAAAGCCGTTTGATTACAAGCACGTTTTGCTGAGCGCTGGACCTGGGGACACCGGAAGTGTTCCAACGACTTCCTTTAGAGGTGTAACATCCTTGACTAGTATTTGATTGTATTCAGAGAGACAACCAGAGAAAGGAGAGGTATTGAAAGATGTAGATCTACATTATTTGATACACACTAGCACCGTTGTTTTATACTTTTTTAAAATTCTAAATAAGCTTGATCTGACAGAAAATCAGCGAGTGAAATTGACTTAGGTAGAATCTACTTCTAGGACCGTCGCTTTGCACATTGGCATCAGGTTTTATTACGCCTTGAGGGGTTACATTTAATGCATATGACAGTGGGGATTGACTTTTTTCGACCCAGGGGCAACTACCACTTCTCAAGGGGCTTATAATCGTTAAAAAAATGGAACCGAGCTTTTACGGCTTTATCGTAGACAAAAGGCAAGAATAGCACAGTATTATGGACTCGATATTGTCCGCTGGCCGTAGTTTTGGCATCATTGGTTTGTAACATTACAGACAAAACGTAACTCCTAGACTAATGTCTAACAGAATACGCTACTTGTTTCGAAATGTTATGTAATAAAAACACATTCATATTTTCATCAGTGTCATTAGATAAATGAGCCAGCCGATTTATCCAGAGAAAGCATAGACTTATGTAGGCCAACTAGATGTGTTCAAATCTTAAAATAAAAGGAACCACTAGATCAGCGTTTCTCAAACTATACCCCCCCCCCCACCCCAAAAAAGGGAAGCAGCGAAGTCATGATGTCAGAGGGACGTCCAAAACTAACCCAAAGTCACAAGATAAAGTAAAACAGCATGTTTCAAAGTCACAAGATAAAGTAAAACAGCATTTTTCAAAGTCACAAGATAAAGTAAAACAGCATGTTTCAAAGTCACAAGATAAAGTAAAACAGCATTTTTCAAAGTCACAATATAAAGTACAACAGCATGTTTCAAAGTCACAAGATAAAGTAAAACAGCATTTTTCAAAGTCACAAGATAAAGTACAACAGCATGTTTCAAAGTCACAAGATAAAGTACAACAGCATGTTTCAAAGTCACAAGATAAAGTACAACAGCATGTTTCAAAGTCACAAGATAAAGTACAACAGCATGTTTCAAAGTCACAAGATAAAGTACAACAGCATGTTTCAAAGTCACAAGATAAAGTACAACAGCATGTTTCAAAGTCACAAGATAAAGTACAACAGCATGTTTCAAAGTCACAAGATAAAGTACAACAGTATGTTTCAAAGTACCCAGCGATGTTAAATTTGTGTTTAAAAGCATTCCGTAATATTAGCCTACATGACTCAAAGAAAACTAATAAATCTTCAGAGATATATAAGAAATATAGATGGAAAAAACTAATTCTTAAAAAATTACAAAGCTTATACGAGGTGTAATTGTATCAATTAGTTTGTATCCGAACCCGACATGTCATTAATTTGTAATAGATCTAGACTTCTACACCAATACCAATAAATTTGTGTGATTAGAAATATTTGTTTTTACCACTTGTTTTTGTTTAGCGCTATTTCATGCGTTTAAAGCTTTCTCACTACGCTGTCATTCTATCACTAGTCTGGACCAGTTGGGAAAATAGGGGGCGGGGGAGAGAAAGAAAGGAAGATCTGGGTGAATTTTTACAGTATTCGCTTTTTAAAAGCATTTATAAAAAATTAGGGGAGGCACGACCTGACTTGGAACTCATGGCTTAAACCTCCTTAAGCCGACATACTGACCACTCTGCTCCTGAGGTGCTATGAAAATAGAAGGTTGTATAGTTATCTATTGTTTGTTACAAACTTACTTTAAAGCGGCGACCTATAAAGGGGACTAATTCAGCTTATAACACCCCTTCAGTCAAGTACAATTTCTTTCCCTTTATCGAGATAAAAAAAATAAAAAATTACCGATTAACTAATTGGTTACTTTTTAAAATTGATTCTTGTGTTGTCAAGTACAAGAAATGATCGTGCAAAGTTTCAGCTAGATCCGAGATTGGGTGTCGTAGAAGCAAACCAGACAGACAGACAGACAGACAGAGTGAGTTGATAAAATCTTTGTAAAAAAAGATCACTGTAAAATTAAACGATCATACAAGAAGTAACTTAGTTACTTAAATGTGTACAGTACAAATAAAGCCACGCACCGTCTAATTGAAGTTGAAGTCAAATAAACTGTAACAATATTAGTACGTACGATGTCTCACTTGAGTGTCACAAAAGTGTCTACTGACCGACACCTCTGACCATACAAAAGTATCAGCTGACGCTTCTGACTAAACAATTAGATCTGCTTCGGTGTTAAGGTCAAGCTGTGTATGCTTTTCAGTCAAATAAAAAAAAAACTTCTTAAATCACAGTGACACCATTCCAGGGCTGTTTAAACATTTGTATGTTTGTGGAAGTCACCCAACCCCCTCGGCTCCTCATCCCTCCCACACCGTACATAATGAATCCTATTTGTTTTAGAAGTTTTCTTATCGACTACAATGTACATGAGTTGATTAAACTCCATTGATTTATAGAACCACCAAGATACGAGCTTAGCGTAGGTTCCGTAGACTGGCTGGTTTACTAACACCTTAACACTAAGGAATACTCTTATTGACTTAAGCGACTGTAATCTACAAGACTTCAATAATCTTCTAAATCTTACAAATAAGATAAAAGAGACAATAGAGACAAAAATAAAAGGAATACAAGTATTTATCTCTTATGTGTGTGCGTGTGTGAAACGTTCAGAAATAGTCATTTATCAATGCATAGAAATTATTTAAAACAAGATTACAAAGACAGTTTGTGTGGAAACACAAACTTAAAATCGGCCCCCGAAGTGGTCCACCCAGGCAGGCTTCAATATTTTCAGAAAGAACATCCGAATAAAATTATATCAAAGACAAATGAAAGATAAGAATTGAGAAAGAAGGTTAACAGATCTTGTGTAGTGCCCCAACGGTCCCGCAGATCAAAGGATAGGTGAAAGTGAATGTAAAGTTAGATGTGAACCTGGACCTTGTGGTCTATAGGGCAGATGATGTAAAGTTCATCTGTTTTTGTGGCCTACGGTTAACGAGGGTGTCATGTAGCCAGCACAACGACCAACCGCCTTTACTTTTCCCCAACTAATGTCAGGTACCCATTAGAGATGAGTGGACTCAGAGGCGCTCAAAGATTCCAAAGTTGAAAATCCCAGTCTTCACCAGGATTCGAATCCGCTTTACCGCTCAGCCACCGTGCCTTCCCTGGCCTACCTGATGTCTTATAATTAATATAATTGTTTTGAAAATGCATAATTGTTTACTTACTTTACTAAAAAATGGAGAATGAAGTTTACAAGATTACTATTTGTTTTAAATTAGGTGTAACTTATAATGCATACTAATTAGCTTTTTCTCTTTAAAAAACTGCTTGCATAACTGATTTTAAAAATTAGATTTTTCGCTTTCAGAAAAAGAAAGTAGCCGTTGATTCAGAACTTTGAATGGTCTAAAATATTGTGATGTCGGATTTTCAATATCTTTTCTAGTTTACGAGATCTAAACGGGACGGACGGACAGACGGACAGACATTTCGCACAAAACTAATAGCGTGTTTTCCCCTTTCGGGGGCCGCTAAAAAAGAGTTTAGTTATTTTGATTAAAATCTAGAAGGAAAGAAGATGCTGTTTGGGTCAATGTCAGAGTGTTTTAGGATTCATTTAAATGCTACGTTAGCTCATTATCATAAAAAAAAAATGCAAACAAATTATAGGCAGTGGCGAATTTCAATGTCGGATTTGGCCCTGGGTGAGGTAAAGGTAAGGTTCCCTTTTCAGACCTTGCGATATATGGGGCAGCTGATGTAAAGGTCATCTGTTTCTGTGGCCCACGGTTAACAAGGGTGTCATGTGGCCAGCACAACGACCAACCGCCTTTACTAAGGTAAGGCACGCATTAGAGCTGGGTGGACACAGGAGCACCACCCTAAAATTCCCTTATTCAAAATCCTTCTCTTCACCAAGATTCGAACCCAGGACCCCAGGTTCGGAAGCCAAGCGCTTTACCACTCAGCCATCGCGCCTCCTGGATTTGGCCCGGGTGCTTCTTAACTCTTTTATCTCCACCAGCAGCTCGATACAAGTAATTCATCACTGATATGTAATAGAGATAGAGAACTTTTAAAGTTCGGGTTCGGTTCGGTTCAGTCAGATTTAAGTTCGAGTTCGGCTCGGTTCGACGTTATGAAATTATGTAATAGCAAAATTAAGTTATAAGGTTTAATGCAATTTTTTAGTTAAAACACTTTCATTTGAATTTTTACATAAAACAAATACCCTTAAGCCCTTACCCTTTCCCTTAAGTCGGTAAGTGGTTTAATTCCGGGCGTGACTCGGCGCTAAGCGTATTCTAACCTTTTTTACTTAGTAAAAAGAGATCATTTTTTCAATCTGTGACTCCCAGTGACCGACCTCCACCTGCACTAATCAACCGTGAACATGTTTCTTTTCGGGACGAAAAGACTAAGGTGCGCACTAGTGAACGTAAACAGGAAGACACTAGAATGGAGAGAAGAACAGTGCATCAGGGTTTGTGAAGAGTCTGAATGTTTGGAAAACTAAGAAGCCAGCCTTTGGTATAGTTAGTAGCAAGACTCTGAGGAAGCTGAAGGATGTTATGTGTTTGCCCTAGTGAATAAACACAACTATTTATTTCCTGTTAATCTGTGTTGAATTGCATGCCTTTACGTTGAGTGCCTAACCTAGAGTTACAACAATATTATATTATTACTATATTTTTACTTAATAAACTTTAAAATAAATTTCATACGTGAACAACTCAATATAGCCTAACTGTTATTACAATATTCACATATTTAACGAGATAGAGATGCAATTTTAATGAAATATACTCATATTTACACAAAATCTAGGTCACCATAAAACAACGTCTTTACTCTATCATGTCTCAAGATTGTCTGCCGTTTCACATTTGCATTGTGCTAATTCCATCATCCTCAATGCATAAACACCAATCAATCGCTTAACCTCTTCTTACCGCCACCAGGAAACACACACACACAGACACTCTATGACAGCCCTTTTTGTCAGGAAGTTGCGTCTCCCCATCCCCCAATTCAAGGTACTCGCCATCTCCACCCACGGGGGAGGACCCAAAGTTTGAGAAACACACACAGACACTCTATGACAGCCCTTTTTGTCAGGAAGTTGCGTCTCCCCATCCCCCAGTTCAAGGTACTCGCCATCTCCACCCACGGGGGAGGACCCATAGTTTGAGAAACACACACAGACACTCTATGACAGCCCTTTTTGTCAGGAAGTTGCGTCTCCCCATCCCCCAATTCAAGGTACTCGCCATCTCCACCCACGGGGGAGGACCCAAAGTTTGAGAAACACACACAGACACTCTATGACAGCCCTTTTTGTCAGGAAGTTGCGTCTCCCCATCCCCCAATTCAAGGTACTCGCCATCTCCACCCACGGGGGAGGACCCAAAGTTTGAGAAACACACACAGACACTCTATGACAGCCCTTTTTGTCAGGAAGTTGCGTCTCCCCATCCCCCAGTTCAAGGTACTCGCCATCTCCACCCACGGGGGAGGACCCATAGTTTGAGAAACACACACAGACACTCTATGACAGCCCTTTTTGTCAGGAAGTTGCGTCTCCCTATCCCCCAATTCAAGGTACTCGCCATCTCCACCCACGGGGGAGGACCCAAAGTTTGAGAAACACACACAGACACTCTATGACAGCCCTTTTTGTCAGGAAGTTGCGTCTCCCCATCCCCCAGTTCAAGGTACTCGCCATCTCCACCCACGGGGGAGGACCCATAGTTTGAGAAACACACACAGACACTCTATGACAGCCCTTTTTGTCAGGAAGTTGCGTCTCCCTATCCCCCAATTCAAGGTACTCGCCATCTCCACCCACGGGGGAGGACCCAAAGTTTGAGAAACACACACAGACACTCTATGACAGCCCTTTTTGTCAGGAAGTTGCGTCTCCCTATCCCCCAGTTCAAGGTACTCGCCATCTCCACCCACGGGGGAGGACCCATAGTTTGAGAAACACACACAGACACTCTATGACAGCCCTTTTTGTCAGGAAGTTGCGTCTCCCCATCCCCCAATTCAAGGTACTCGCCATCTCCACCCACGGGGGAGGACCCAAAGTTTGAGAAACACACACAGACACTCTATGACAGCCCTTTTTGTCAGGAAGTTGCGTCTCCCCATCCCCCAGTTCAAGGTACTCGCCATCTCCACCCACGGGGGAGGACCCAAAGTTTGAGAAACACACACAGACACTCTATGACAGCCCTTTTTGTCAGGAAGTTGCGTCTCCCCATCCCCCAATTCAAGGTACTCGCCATCTCCCCCCACGGGGGAGGACCCAAAGTTTGAGAAACACACACAGACACTCTATGACAGCCCTTTTTGTCAGGAAGTTGCGTCTCCCCATCCCCCAATTCAAGGTACTCGCCATCTCCACCCACGGGGGAGGACCCAAAGTTTGAGAAACACACACAGACACTCTATGACAGCCCTTTTTGTCAGGAAGTTGCGTCTCCCCATCCCCCAATTCAAGGTACTCGCCATCTCCACCCACGGGGGAGGACCCAAAGTTTGAGAAACACACACAGACACTCTATGACAGCCCTTTTTGTCAGGAAGTTGCGTCTCCCCATCCCCCAATTCAAGGTACTCGCCATCTCCACCCACGGGGGAGGACCCAAAGTTTGAGAAACACACACAGACACTCTATGACAGCCCTTTTTGTCAGGAAGTTGCGTCTCCCCATCCCCCAATTCAAGGTACTCGCCATCTCCACCCACGGGGGAGGACCCAAAGTTTGAGAAACACACACAGACACTCTATGACAGCCCTTTTTGTCAGGAAGTTGCGTCTCCCCATCCCCCAGTTCAAGGTACTCGCCATCTCCACCCACGGGGGAGGACCCATAGTTTGAGAAACACACACAGACACTCTATGACAGCCCTTTTTGTCAGGAAGTTGCGTCTCCCTATCCCCCAATTCAAGGTACTCGCCATCTCCACCCACGGGGGAGGACCCAAAGTTTGAGAAACACACACAGACACTCTATGACAGCCCTTTTTGTCAGGAAGTTGCGTCTCCCCATCCCCCAGTTCAAGGTACTCGCCATCTCCACCCACGGGGGAGGACCCATAGTTTGAGAAACACACACAGACACTCTATGACAGCCCTTTTTGTCAGGAAGTTGCGTCTCCCTATCCCCCAATTCAAGGTACTCGCCATCTCCACCCACGGGGGAGGACCCAAAGTTTGAGAAACACACACAGACACTCTATGACAGCCCTTTTTGTCAGGAAGTTGCGTCTCCCTATCCCCCAGTTCAAGGTACTCGCCATCTCCACCCACGGGGGAGGACCCATAGTTTGAGAAACACACACAGACACTCTATGACAGCCCTTTTTGTCAGGAAGTTGCGTCTCCCCATCCCCCAATTCAAGGTACTCGCCATCTCCACCCACGGGGGAGGACCCAAAGTTTGAGAAACACACACAGACACTCTATGACAGCCCTTTTTGTCAGGAAGTTGCGTCTCCCCATCCCCCAGTTCAAGGTACTCGCCATCTCCACCCACGGGGGAGGACCCAAAGTTTGAGAAACACACACAGACACTCTATGACAGCCCTTTTTGTCAGGAAGTTGCGTCTCCCCATCCCCCAATTCAAGGTACTCGCCATCTCCCCCCACGGGGGAGGACCCAAAGTTTGAGAAACACACACAGACACTCTATGACAGCCCTTTTTGTCAGGAAGTTGCGTCTCCCCATCCCCCAATTCAAGGTACTCGCCATCTCCACCCACGGGGGAGGACCCAAAGTTTGAGAAACACACACAGACACTCTATGACAGCCCTTTTTGTCAGGAAGTTGCGTCTCCCCATCCCCCAATTCAAGGTACTCGCCATCTCCACCCACGGGGGAGGACCCAAAGTTTGAGAAACACACACAGACACTCTATGACAGCCCTTTTTGTCAGGAAGTTGCGTCTCCCCATCCCCCAATTCAAGGTACTCGCCATCTCCACCCACGGGGGAGGACCCAAAGTTTGAGAAACACACACAGACACTCTATGACAGCCCTTTTTGTCAGGAAGTTGCGTCTCCCCATCCCCCAGTTCAAGGTACTCGCCATCTCCACCCACGGGGGAGGACCCATAGTTTGAGAAACACACACAGACACTCTATGACAGCCCTTTTTGTCAGGAAGTTGCGTCTCCCTATCCCCCAATTCAAGGTACTCGCCATCTCCACCCACGGGGGAGGACCCAAAGTTTGAGAAACACACACAGACACTCTATGACAGCCCTTTTTGTCAGGAAGTTGCGTCTCCCCATCCCCCAGTTCAAGGTACTCGCCATCTCCACCCACGGGGGAGGACCCAAAGTTTGAGAAACACACACAGACACTCTATGACAGCCCTTTTTGTCAGGAAGTTGCGTCTCCCCATCCCCCAATTCAAGGTACTCGCCATCTCCACCCACGGGGGAGGAACCAAAGTTTGAGAAACACTGCATTAAAAAAACTGATGATCAATAGTGCAAAACAGAGTTATAGTAAGAATATTCAGGGGCGTAGCTAGGAATCTTTCTTCATTTGGGGGCCCGTTTGAGAAACGCTGCATTACAAATACTGATGATCAATAATGCAAAACAGAATAATAGTAAAAATATTCAGGGGCGTAGCTAGGAATCTTTCTTCATTTGGGGGCCTTGGAGGGGCATTTTGCGTAATATTAAATATTTATTGTAAAAAACACTGATTTGGGGCTCCCCTCAAGTGGGGGACCGGGGGGATTTTCCATTTCTCCCCCCCCCCTCCATCCTTGCTACGCCACTGATATATTCCAATATGGAATACTTCATAATTTTGTAAAAAATAAATCACTAAATAGAAGATAAAATTTATTTTAAACTAGAACACAAATGAACTTATTTATATCTACACTCTTTAATCGGTAGTTAAAACTATTCTACTCTCAACTAACAGCCGTCTCAAATAAAAGTGACAATATTTTAATGTTGACTTTCTACTTACTAGGAACTAGAGTCTAGATCTAGATCTAATTAGAGGGCGCCTATTCGACTCAAAACCAATATTGCAAACAGCCCGCGAAAATTCAAGGCCAGGGGAGAGTCGGCGCGTACGAGAAAATCCATGGGAATCCAAGCTAGTCGCTTTTTTTTTTCTTTTTAAAGTTTTCAAAATACCCTCCCTCCCAAGTCTTCAAAGTATAATGGAATCATTAGAGTTTAAATTAAATATTTAAGTTTTTTTTTTATTTTATTAAACCAAAAATATAAAAAAAAGGGATGTACAAATTGCAAAATTAGTTCGGTTAAGATAGGGAGGGTTCGTTCGGTTCGGTTCGTACCGAGCAGTTTCAAAGTTCCGGTTCGGTTCGGTCATGAGTGAGGTTCGAGTTTGGTTCGTTCGGTTCGGGTTCGGTTCGTTTCCCATCTCTAATATGTAACAGTCAGTGATCCCAGGAACAAGGTAGACGCAAAATGGTAATTATAAAAAAAAATGTGTCCAGAGAAATGTTAGCCAATACTGAAAGTCTTAAAGTGATGGAACGGATGGCCAAGGGGGGGGGGGACCAAAGCGATTAGTTGTTAACAAATCGTAATAGCTTAAATAGATAATTTTAACTCAAGGACTGTGTTAGACCTTAATTATACCGAGACAATGAATTTTTCAGACAGCTATAAACTGCAGGCAATTCTTACCTGCGATTATCAACAACGCTTCAAGTTATGGCCCTTGCGTTTATTTCTTTTCTGTTGGGTTTGGGGGAAACTCTATTTGCATACGGAACGAACTAAAGCAAGTCTTTGCAAATTTACAGCCGCGAACGTTTTTATATGGATTATAACAGGTCATTATTATTAGGGAATAAAAGCAGTACGTAATCGTCAGAGATGACACGCAATACATACACGCTTGGTGTTTTTTTTTCTTACCAGAAGAACTTCAGAATGTTTTAGGAGGTTTGTAAAAAAAACACTCTATTGGCAGGTTATATTTAACAGATAGAAATATTCAATAGAAATATTCAATATTTAAATTGAATCTCATACATCCAACAAGCGAAATAATTTTTGATGATTGTCTAAAAGCAGGTGCGGACTGGCTATATGGGCATTCGGGTAAATGTCCGAAGGACCGGTACACAAATGGGCCGTTAGAACCAAAGTTAACATCTTCTTTTTTTTAAATAACTCAGTATTTTAAAAGATAATGGCCGCACGGATGCCACTATGGTACGTATTAAATTGTTACAGCTTTTATTTAGTTTCTTACAAAACGAGCCTCTCTGAGAGAAGTATTTAAAAAAAAATATTTTTCAGACTCTTCTAGGGCCAATGAATTTAATCTAGCTCATTTTCCAAAATTATGTAATAGTCTACATTCGTAGCGTAGACAGAGCTACTAAAAGGCTTCATCCTTTTAGGGCCTACACACATTGCGATTATAAAAGCAACATAATGCCTATATTTCCTATAACGATATAGTGTTCACTTTATGCATGTGTACAGCTATCGATACATTATCGAACTTAACAATGATTTTGAAGATAGGTATACCTAGAATTGGATGTCCATCATATAGATCTAGATTTAATATAAAATTTATGGACCGGATGGTATAGAAATGCACGGGCCAATTCTGACACCCAGTCCGCCCCTGTCTTAAAGACACCCTTCACAAAAATCGCTGATGATGACGGCTTTTCTTGTCCTGCTCTGGAAACTTTTAAATATCTTGGTACTGTCTTAGACAATAAATTAAATGTTACTGCAAATACTGAAGGCAAAAAGGTGCAACAAAGATTACGATTACTAAGAAAAGTGTCCTCCTTTAATGTTAGCGAAAAGGCCTTGGCAATGTTTTACCTTGCTCACATCTGCCGTATTTTAAGTTTCAATATTACAGCCAAATATAGAAATCTGAACATTAAAAAATAAAAATAAACTTCATAAAATCCAAAATGCTGCTAGTAAGGTCATTGATAAAAACAAACAAGCCCCACTGAGGCAACTGTTTGAGAAACATTCATAAGAAAACTAAAAACATTTTAGAAATAAAATATCGTCTGGGCCAGGATTTTGTGATTTTACCATAACAAAGGAGATAGAAGGCACCGATTACAGACCGACACAAAAACTCATTTGTTTCCATGACAATCAAATCATTAAATACATTTCAACTATCTGATACAAACATTTTACATGTAACTTTTGAGTGAATCTGGTTTGAATGTATAATTTGTTTTCTATAGTTATTTATACATTGTTTGGTGTAATGCAAACATTTTAAGACAAAGCTCCTTAAGGATAATAAAGAGTATTCTTATCATTAAGAATAACGCATGCACTTACAATCAAATTAGATATATTTCTATGTTCAAAACCAATTGGGGATTCCAAGTTTCGGACTCCGTTGATTGTAAGGTCATAGATGCACCACCATTTTACAAATAGTTTTGCATCTAATTTTGAAAATAAAGGCACTTTTAATCCTCTGAAACATCAATATAAAATTACATCTTTTGAAAATTAAATGACAAAATTTTAAAATGAAAAACAGACGACAACGTTTTATTATTAATCAAAACACACACACCCACACCCACACGCACACACACACACAAACAAACAAACATAACGACAATTCTATTTAGTAATACACATACTTAGACACTATAAAAATGATTTTAAAAAACACTGGTATATAAACCCCAGATTGCAAAACACTGGTATTATAAACCACGAAACACTGGTATTATAAACCACGAAACACTGGTATTATAAACCACGAAACACTGGTATTATAAACCACGAAACACTGGTATTATAAACCACGAAACACTGGTATTATAAACCACGAAACACTGGTATTATAAACCACGAAACACTGGTATTATAAACCACGAAACACTGGTATTATAAACCACGAAACACTGGTATTATAAACCACGAAACACTGGTATATAAACCACGAAACACTGGTATTATAAACCACGAAACACTGGTATATAAACCACGAAACACTGGTATATAAACCACGAAACACTGGTATATAAACCACGAAACACTGGTATATAAACCACGAAACACTGGTATATAAACCACGAAACACTGGTATATAAACCACGAAACACTGGTATATAAACCACGAAACACTGGTATATAAACCACGAAACACTGGTATATAAAACACGAAACACTGGTATATAAACCACGAAACACTGGTATATAAAACACGAAACACTGGTTTGTAAACCACAGATTGTTAAACACTGGTATATAAACCGCAGTATTTGAAACACTGGTATATAAACCACAGATTACGAAACACTAGTATAAAATCCACAGACTGCGAAACACTGGTTTATAAACCACAGATTGCGAAACACTGGTATATAAACCACAAAATGCGAAGCACTGGTATATAAACAAGAGATTGCGAAACAGACACACAGGCACACAGACCACAGATTCACAGATTTAGAGACACTGGTCTAAACTTAATTGTTTACACTGCATGGAACGGACCGAGTTTTAATTTCACTTAAATGTTAAATCGAAGCCTATCGCACAACAACGAACAACCTTGATGCAAATGTATTTAAATGCTGCAGTGTTTGGAGTGCAAACATTTCAATGTTTCTTTAAATCTGAGACACACAATGAAATAAAAACATCAATAATACAATCCCTGGTTCGTTCAATTATTTATGATTTTTTTTTTTTTTTAGACTGGCCTAGTCATAATAGATCAACTTCTTTCTTAGAGAAGAGGATCCTAGCTATGAAACTAAGATGCTACAGAAAGATCCTAGCTATAAAACTAAGATGCTACAGAAAGACCCTAGCTATGAAACTAAGATGCTACAGAAAGATCCTAGCTATGAAACTAAGATGCTACAGAAAGATCCTAGCTATAAAACTAAGATGCTACAGAAAGACCCTAGCTATGAAACTAAGATGCTACAGAAAGATCCTAGCTATGAAACTAAGATGCTACAGAAAGATCCTAGCTATGAAACTAAGATGCTACAAAAAGATCCTAGGGATCACTTACAAAGAACGCATCACAAATGAAGAGATTAGAAACAGAATTAATACAGCAATTGGGCCATATGATGACCTGCTAACCACTTTCAAAAAACGCATACTTAAACACTATGGCCACATCACAAGGTCCTCAGGGCTCGCAAAGACCTTCCTTCAGGGAACAGTACCAGGAAAAAGAAGAAGAGCCTGACAGAGAAAGCGATGGGAAGACAACATGGACTGGCCTGTCATTGAATCAAAGTTTATCGAAGACAAAAGACTGAGAGGAATTAAGAAGACATTCAACAGATCTTGCGTGGTGCCCCAACGGTTTAACAGACTAAGGGAAGTTGAAATTGAAGGTGTGACCTCCTTAGATTCGTCCACTATTTTAATTTAATTTAATAATAATAATAATAATAATAATTAGTTTCTCTCTAACGAAGCTCAACCCCGGCAGCCAGAAAATGAATATTGGTTCGTTCATAACGTAATAATAATTTTTATGTTACGCGCGGAAATTTGTTTTACAGTTGTGCATTACACAGCCAAATAAAAACGAAAGTATTGAATCCATTTACAGTAAAACTGTTCCTCGCAAGAGACGTGTAGTGAGACGTCAAATCACCACAACTTCTTTTGAACCAAATTATAAACAAGTTTATAGACCGGTTAAGAAATGATTTGGGTTCCACATCTAATTCGTCTAAATTGTAAAATGTACTTTATTCAGTCAAAGGAGAGTCTACTTACTATTTGAAAGAATCAAAAGACTTTGTCTGACAGACGTACACCAGACGTTAACTTCATTAACAATCATCTCAGCTTTTCATTCAGACAAAATGTTTGAGCTTCAGTGAGTGCATTCAAGCGTACAGTTATGTCACGTGATTATAAGAGCATTAACGAAAAATGCTACTTTGTAAAACTCCCTTCGCTAATCTGTTCAAATAATCGATTTACAGAGACAGTCTATTAAAAAAAATGTTCATTGAAAATTAAAATAGAAAATATTACTTGTTGTGTTAGTCGTATTAGAGCTACTAAAAAAACGGGCACATATAAATTTAAATTCGGTAATAAAAAGAAAACAAACCTAAAAAAGAAAATGAATCTGTGACATGATTGTTCATTTCCCTGCTGTTCACGTAGTCAGAGGATATAGTGGCTGAGTGGTACAGGGCTAGGCTTCTGAACCTAAGGGTTAAGGGTTTGGATAACACTGAGGACGGGAATTTTTTGGACGCCCAACTCTTAACGGTAACTGAATTTAGTTGGGGAAAGTAAAGGCGGTTGGTCGTTGTGCTGGCCGCTTGACACCCTGCTCGTTAACCTTTGGCCCTATTAAAAAAATGACATTTACATAGACTTCAAGGTATTAAAGAGGTTTTTTTTTCTTTCCTTAAAATCACCATTGGAACACAGTAAAACCGTACAAACTAGACTTTGCTTTACACCAGAAACTTGAATACTTTCCATTAGAACGAAATGTGAACACCTAGGAATAGAATATTGAATAATGATAAACATCTAAATTATGTAAGACCTTCGACCTATATGTATCGTATGTAAGCATTTAGAGTCTAGGTTACTATAAGAAGACAAAGAAATTTTGCTGTAGACCAGAAACTTTAATAATTTCAATTAGAACAAAATGAAATAGTATTGAATAATGATAAACATCTAGACTATGTAAGACCTGAGAATTTTTTTTAAAAAACATTTACCATAGAACACCGTAATCACAAAATAAAGCGTGTACACATGTATCAACACACACAGAGTCCTGCCTACACCACAATGTAACATATACGGGATCAAAGAATAACTCAGCCTGTCGATGACATGTCTCAATAAAAACAATCACACTTCTGACTGTATTCAAGTAGGGCTAACTCTTTAGGTCTCTAGTGCCAGGGGGAAATAATTGTTACAACTAGCGCCATAAGCCTATGAATACTGGAGCTTGTTTAAGGGTTCAGCTAAAGTCACGTATTAGATAGGCCTTTTGACATTTGTGTTGGCATGTGGTTGTGGCATGTGGTGTTCGACCACAAGCTAATCCTGAACAGGATTTAAGTCAAAGGAAGCACTGGACAAGAGGTTTTTGTGGAGGTCCCAACATTCTTTTGAAGACCTAAATTTAATTGATCTAAAAAATTTAAATGGTAGGGTAAACACATTATATAACTACAGTATGTGTATAATCAATCTCGATTTGCTTACAAAGCTTATATCAACTCACTCTGTCTGTCTGGGAAAAAGTTTGTACACGTTATTTCTCCCAGGCACATTCTCGGATCAAGTTGAAACTTTGCACAATTATTCATTTGCATAGACAAGACACTAATTATTGGATCCGCCAGTGAGTAATAGTAATAATAGTAAAAGAATGTCTATGACAAGGTTTAAAATGGTCAGATCTGTTTGTATCACTGTATGTATTGAATCACTACTACACTACTGACCAACAGTGGGATGGCTGAGATGAATTGAATGCGATCACGAGTGAGGGGTTATAGTGAATGAATCATCTCGAAGGTTAAATGACTATTCCATTAACAAAATCATTTCATCAGTTACAAACTAGGTCCATTGTACATTTTTTAAATAACATTTATTTTTAAAAATATTTTCAAAATTAGATCTATTAGCAGTGGCGAACCGTGGGTTGGGGAGCCACCTCGGGTGACAGAGCGAAGGGGGCGCCAACATGAGCATTAACATTACATAAATTATCATATATTTCAGTTGCTGCAGATTGCTAGTTCTTGCCTTCGTTAAAATTTATATATTAGTTTTGTATTGTCAAGTGGTAACTGTTTTCATGTAAATTTAGATTGCATACACTATTTTGATTCCGGCCCGGACTCCTGGCACCCTATGTACGCCACTGCTTATAAGACATGATTGATAACAAAAAATCGCCTAAAGTTAGAAAAGATTTATGATTTCAATATTACTGTGGGCCTGGCTGATCTACACTGTGGTACAATAGCTCACCAAGCAAGACAGGATTATTATATCGTCAAATGTTATGCAATTTATGGACTGTCGGTACTACTATCAGATACACATTTCGTACAGTCAGATATAAACTTCGTACTGTCAGATATAAACTTCGTACTGTCAGAAATAAACTTCGTACTGTCAGATACAAACTTCGTACTGTCAGATATAAACTTCGTACTGTCAGTTACAAACTTCGTACTGTCAGATTTAAACTTCGTACTGTCAGATACAAACTTCGTACTGTCAGATACAGACTTCGTACTGTCAGAAATAAACTTTGTACTGTCAGATACAAACTTCTTACTGTCAGATACAAACTTCGTACTGTCAGATATAAACTTCGTACTGTCAGTTACAAACTTCGTACTGTCAGATTTAAACTTCGTACTGTCAGATACAAACTTCGTACTGTCAGATACAGACTTCGTACTGTCAGATACAGACTTCGTACTGTCAGAAATAAACTTTGTACTGTCAGATACAAACTTCTTACTGTCAGATACAAACTTCGTACTGTCAGATATAAACTTCGTACTGTCAGTTACAAACTTCGTACTGTCAGATTTAAACTTCGTACTGTCAGATACAAACTTCGTACTGTCAGATACAGACTTCGTACTGTCAGAAATAAACTTCGTACTGTCAGATACAAACTTCTTACTGTCAGATACAAACTTCATACTGTCATAAATAAACTTCGTACTGCCAGAAATAAACTTCTTACGGTTAGATACAAACTTCGTACTGTCAGATACAAACTTCGTACTGTCAGAAATAAACTTCGTACTGTTAGATACAAACTTCGTACTGTCAGATACAAATTTCGTACTGTCAGATACAAACTTCGTACTGTCAGATACAAACTTCGTACTGTCAGATACAAACTTCGTACTGTCAGATACAAACTTCGTACTGTCAGATACAAACTTCGTACTGTCAGATACAAACTTCGTACTGTCAGATACAAACTTCGTACTGTCAGATACAAACATCGTACTGTCAGATACAAACTTCGTACTGTCAGATACAAACATCGTACTGTCAGATACAAACTTTGTAAGTCTCATCTCCCATCCTTTTTTCTCCATTTAATCGCACTAACACATAATTATTCTTTTTTATTTAGTTTATATCAACTCACTTTATCTGCCTGTCTGTTTGTCTGTCAGATAAAATGTTTCCACGTGTTATTTCTACCACACCCATTCTCAGATTTTTTGAAATATTGCACAATTATTCATTGGCGTATACAAGATATGAATCAAATTTTAAAAATAACCGATTTGTCAACTAATTACTGATTATTAATTATTTTGTTTCATTTCAAATAGTAAAATTAATCCTTCAGTATTCACAGAGATGGTTACATATGTCGGGTTTTGTCCCCATAAATAATTGTACACGTTATTTTTCCCATAACATTCTCGGATTAATTTGAACCTTGAAACAATTAAATGTATTGTACATCACAAAACATGAATCAATTCAAACATTGACGTTAGGCAATTAAATATTTTGTTTGATATAAAAAAGGAAAATAACTTATACATTCTTGAGTGATATGGTTGTAGATGCGGAGTTCTTTCCTTTAGATAAGCTTTTTTTTTTTAAAAGGATTCTTTTTATTTTTGCTTGTTTGCAATTAAAAATAGTTCTATTTGTCACTAAGCGAAGTGATTTAATCAATCATGAATGAAGATATGGTGTGTGTATCTGTTTGGGCATGTGTTCTTTCCTTTCATTTTTAGAGGAAAACTGGCACCTAGATGTATTCAGAAGCTGCAGACGTCAGTTTCATAGTTTACTAGTTTAGGACCACCTTGACTCTTTATTGTATCGAAACTCTGCTTTCAGAAAGAGCTTTACTTTAATTAGCTGTATTCGAAAATGTATATACTCGCTGTCTCGATAATCTAAGCTCTAAATATGCCCACCAAGGAAACGTGAACAGAACTTGTACTTTAAGGAGATTACACAAGTCTACAGCGGCTTGAACTGTCATTACAAGTCAAGTCATAAACTACTTGAGATCGACCAAGTTTTTATTGCATGACAGAATGCATACACACACATCTACTACCGTATAAATATTTATAGAAGTATTTATGTAAATCTAAATCTCAGTGTACACGCGGGGGACTTCGTTCCGTATAGACATATAAAATATAAGATATGAACTTTTAGGTTGACACAACAGAAAACTGACCCGTGAGTTTAGATTAGTAATCGGTAGTGAATACAACTATCGCTAAATAGTTTTATATGTTTACTGAGATTCGCAAAAAGTTTCAAAGTCTTGTTTGACTTATTTTAAATTAGGTGTTTGACAAGTGGGCTGATAATTAGATCAAAGCTATTATGGCCCCTGTTTCAATAATACAATGTAACAGATAACTCCACATGTGCGCAAGTTATACGCCAGTTAGGACAATCACACGAAATATCACGAAGCAAGGGAGATAAGCGGTAAGCACGAACGTGTTTACGTCCCTTCTACAAAGGTTAATCTCGATATTTTTGCGCTAGAAAAGATATCATTAACAGCGTCAATAGAGTGCCCCCTTCGCTCAAACGGGTTCAATCTTACGTATTAAATGGACCGATATAATTCGACTATGGATATTATTAATTATCTCAATGATAAACCTTTAAATTCGAGATCTTTGGGCCCCTCTGAGTCCATCCAGCTCTAATAAGTATCTGACATTAGTTGGGGAAAAGTAAAGGCGGTTGGTCGTTGTGCTGGCAACATAACGCCCTCGTTAACCTTAACCCACAGAAACATCATCTGCCATATAGACCACAAGGTCTGGAAGGGAAATTTTTTTTTTACAATGATAAACTAAATCTGAACTTGGTAAAAAAATGTTTGTTTGTAAAATGTTTTACATGTTTCGGATGTTCCTTCAGAGTTGAAGATAATTACTTCCTAGTCCAAACCTCCCGCAGGACGACGGGGGATGGGAGCGGACAGGGTTTGAACCCTGGACCATTAATAAATCTGAACGACAGTCCAGCGCGCAAACCGCACGACCAGGCAGCCATCCTAGACTTTTATATGCTCACCTGAACTTTTATAATTTCAATAATTTTGACTACGAAGTAGCCTATAATATAAAATCGGCTTCCATACTATATAATACATAACCTATACACAATATGTGGAACATCAAAAATTTGTGAAGGTTTAGGTAGGCACTGATAATCAGTTTACACTTGCTGTACAGTACAATACGACTACTCTCATTTTGCTAAATTAAAAGAGGCGGCCTAAGGAAGTGGCGAGTGGGGCAACCACTCCAGGCCACGCGACTTGGAGGGACCCACGATTTAAGAGAATATTTTGTCACAATTAACCCATCGTACCCATTTGTGGCCCTTATCTGACACTGGCCTAGAGCCCCGCGCGTACTGCTACGCTGCGAATGCTAAGCGTGTAATTTAAAACGTCATCATTGATATTGTTTAAAGTTTCAATGAACCTCTTTATTAAAGTATTATGTTTCTGCCATCAACAGAGTATTTCCCCTTTCTTTCCCCTACCACACATCGGATATAATTTATTAGGACCTATATCAAAAATCAAAGTTTGGACTTAATAATACAGGCGATGTCTTCGATTCCGAAGATTATGAGTGAGTGTAGTGTATCACATGACTACACTACGCAAACCCAGTTGATGGCTGCCTGGTCGTGCGGTTTGCGAGCTGGACTGTCGTTCAGATTTATCGATGGTCCCGGGTTCAAACTCTACCCCCACCCATCCCCCGTCGTCCTGCGGGAAAGTTGGACTAGGAGATAATTATCTTCAACTCTGAAGGAACATCCGAAACATGTAAAACAAACAAACAAACAAAAATATGTAGGTCGCAGCGTAGTCACGTGAAATACTGCACTCCTTCGGACTTACAAGCATTATTATTATTATAATTATTATTATTATGTTAGAAACGAACGAGTATTCATTCTCTGGCACTGCCAGGATCGAGTTTCGTTAAAGAGAAACAAAATTCAATGTAGTTTCTATCAGTGACCACTGAGGAATTTTCTGGTGATGTGGCAGGTCTGCAGCAGTACCGCCCTCTGACAGGCAACGAGAATGTTCCTTGGAATGTTAAGGGCCTTGAAGGTATTATTATTATTATCATCATTATTAAGTAAGAAATGACCGTGGAATAAAATTGTGCTACTCTCGACGTCTCTATTTTATTCATCTCCAGATTGAAAAGCGTTCGATGGCAAATATTGGCTTCTTTGGGTAAATAGTCTCTAACGCTAATCCGACCATGTCACTAAAAAAAAAGATAAAAGAAAAAGATACCTTACATTGTTTGTCTGGTCTGACCATCAAACTCAGAGCGAGCAGAACATTGTCTCTTTGGTGTGAGGTCTGACAACCTATCCATGGTTAAGATCTTAAGGTGACCAGGTCCAGCCAAGTTCTCGTTTTTTTTTTATAAGCTCATGTGTGTCAAGTATATCATGGTAGCACAAGGTAGACCGCTTCTCACCCTTCACAAGTGTTTGGTTTCTTCAAGCAAGGGGCGCAAAGCCGGAAGGGGGTGGGGTAAGGTGGAGTGTACCATAATTAAGGTGCTACCCAGTCATTGGGAGTTCCTGATAGTCTCGACTGTTACATATTTGCCAACTTTAATATATGTCTGAAAGAGGGAAGGAGGGGGTCTGTATACATATACAATGTAACAATTGTTTCGTTCGGTCGGTCATAACCCTCTGTTTATTGTTACTGACATAGTTCGATCTGTTAGTGTGTGTGTGTGTGTGTGTCTTCTCCCACTCTCACTGAGTGCCCTCCCCTTAACCCTATACTTAACCCATGACAATAAAATAAATAGTTTTAAATTTCCACAACTTTTCTCTACCTGCAATTTGAAACTGTAGTACACTTCCTCAAACCTGGGCATTTATTATTTATATCACTGTGTTTTTTTTTTTTTTCAAGTACATACAGCTCAAATAACATAGAAGTTGGTCGTAACCATCGACATATAGGTGGTTGGCCATGAACATACATATATGAATGGTTTGGACATATTCACATCCACATAGATAGTTTACCGAAAAAAAAAAACAATAAATATATAAGTGGTTAGTCGTAATCAATAACATAGTTGGTTGGCGTCAACTATAAATATATAGGTTACCTTTTACCTTTACCTACCTTTACCTATCCTTTAGTCTGTTGGACCGTTGGGGCACCAAGCAAGATTTGTCGACCGTCTTTCTCCAATCCTCCCTTTTTTTCTGCCTTGTTTAGAACCTCTCTCAATGGCAGGCCCGTCCATTCTTTAATGTTGTCCTCCCATCGCTTTTTCTTTCTGCCTCTTCTTCTTTTCCTGGCACTGTTCCCTGAAGGAAGGTCTTTGCGAGCCCCGTAATCTTGTAATGTGGCCAAAGGTTTTAAGTTTTCGTCTTTTTACAATAGTTAGCAGGTCGTCATGGGCTCCGATCGCTACAGTAACCCTGTCTCTGATTTCTTGGTTTGTGATGCGGTCTTAAAATGCGATGCCTAGGATCCTTCTGTAGCATCTCAATTCCATTGCTAGGATCCTCCTCTCAAGCTCTGCATTCAACGTCCACGACTCGCAAGCATATAAAAATGTGGCCATGACCAGAGAGTGCATCAGTCTGATTTTGGTGCAGAGGGCTAAGGCTAAGCCCTTATCTTTCCATATTATTTTAAGTTTTAAAAGGGCTGCTGTGGACTGTGCTATTCGGGCCAATAGCTCGGGTTTTGTTCCCTCATCTGAGACAATAGCTCCGAGGTATTTGAAGCTGTTAACACTAGTTAACTTTTCACCTCCAACACTGATGCCTGATGGCTATTGGTCATAATTTGAGTTTTTTCTGCATTTATTTGCATGCCATATGCTGCGAAAGTCTTGTCAATGCGCATTACCAGGTCAGCTAGTTCTTCTTCTGTCCCTGCTAGGCCGTCAATGTCATCTGCGAAGCGCAAGTTAGTAATTCTTCTTCCTCCAATGCTAACAGTACCTTCATAGCCCTCGAGGGCATCTTCCATTATCCTTTCAAGGAAGATATTGAAGAGTGTTGGTGACAGTAGGCAGTCTTGTCTTACTCCAACTGTGGTTTTGAACCAGTCCCCAATATTATTGTTGAAGTACACCGCACTGGTGGCATCCTTGTAGAGGTTCTGGATAACTTTGATTATGTTTTTATTAATGTTGTACTTTTCCATTGTCGCCCAGAGTGCTCCGTGCCATACTCGATCGAAAGCTTTCTTGAAACCAATAAAGACATGGAAAAGATTCTCTTGATGTTGGAGATATTTCTCACAAAGTATTCTGAGGTTTAGGATTTGTTCTGTTGTGCTGCGACCTTGTCTAAAACCTGCTTGTTCTTCTGATATGATGTTGTCTGCTATCGGTATTAGCCGGTTTAATATGATTTTTAACAGTACTTTGCTGAGATGACTTATGAGGCTGATGGTGCGATAGTTTTGACAGAGTTGTAAGTTGCCGTTCTTTGGAAGGGTTATTATGAGTGATTGGGTCCAGGGTTTGGGCCATTCTCCTGATTGCCAGATCTTGTTGCAAATCATATAGAGTGCGTTTATCATAGTTTCTCCTCCCGCCTGAAGTAGTTCACCAGAAATGTTGTCAACTCCGGCCGATTTTCCCTTTTTCAGGGCTTTTACTGCTGCTGCTACTTCCGAGCGAAGAATCGGATAGTCGTCAAATATATAGGTAGTTGGTCTAAAAGAAGCTATCATAGCTAAGGGAGCTAACAGAGTAAAAACAAAATCCAGATAAAGAAGAAGATTAAGTCATTTAGGAAAGGCGTTATAAAGTACATATTTACTCACATAATAAATTGTAATTATTGACGCTACGCAAAATATTAAGATGAAAAGGGGAGATCAACAAATGATGCTCGGCTGTAGCTTAATAAAAACAAAATACGTTAACCTAACTGGGACGAGGTCTCCAAACTAAGATATTGAAAATGTTATAGTTCACTTCAGTAAATGTTCCTAACAGTATATCTGATATGTAAATGTTTATAATTGGGACATCTTAATTATCTGAAACTTATCATAGCAAGAGTACTAAATATTTTCTAACAGAAATGTTTCGGTGAAATAATCTGAAAGCACGGGTCTACATCACATTTGACATAATCTCAAATATGAAAGTAGTTTTATGAACGTTTAAGTTTTTATAAAGATTAATGATGTAGACACTGTAGTCTTGCAAAATGATGTTATATAGTACAAAGACACAGTAGTCTTGCTAAATGATGTCATGTGGTACAAAGACACTGTAGTCTTGCAAAATGATGTTATATAGTACAAAGACACAGTAGTCTTGCAAAATGATGTCATATAGTACAAAGACACAGTAGTCTTGCTAAATGCTGTCATATAGTACAAAGACACAGTAGTCTTGCTAAATGATGTCATGTGGTACAAAGACACTGTAGTCTTGCTAAATGATGTCATATAGTACAAAGACACAGTAGTCTTGCAAAATGATGTCATATAGTACAACGACACAGTAGTCTTGCTAAATGATGTCATGTAGTACAAAGACACAGTAGTCTTGCTAAATGATGTCATATAGTACAAAGACACAGTAGTCTTGCTAAATGATGTCATGTGGTACAAAGACACTGTAGTCTTGCTAAATGATGTCATGTGGTACAAAGACACCGTAGTCTTGCTAAATGATGTCATGTGGTACAAAGACACTGTAGGCTTGCTAAATGATGTCATGTAGTGCAAAAACACTGTAGTCTTGCTAAATGATGTCATATGGCACAAAGACACTGTAGCCTTGGTCAGAAAAAAGAATTTGAAAAGCCTTAAATGCTGTATATAGTCACAAATGTGAATTTAATTTATAGCATATATAAATTATATTAGTGACAGATTTTTCTTTTAATTATTGTAATTTCTTAAGTAGAATTCAAAAAGAAAAAGTATTTGTTTGTCCGATGGGCGGAAAGCGATTGCATGTATCGCCCCTCCCACCTGGTACAACCCTTTTTCATTTTATATTTACTAATGATAAAATTTGAGATTAGAGTGTGTGTGCGACATAATATAAAAATGGGTACGAATAAATCAAAAAGGCTTTCAGACCCTCCCAAAACAAGACAGCACCTCTTAGATCAACTACTGGGGAAATTGTCACAGACAAGTGCTAACAAATGCACAGATGGGTTGAACATAACTATTACTCTGAGCTCTACGCCACTACAAGCCCAGTCTCTGACTCAGCCCTTAAGGCCATCATACAATTACCCACAATGAACGAGCTAGACGAAACACCCCCTCTGTTAGAGCTCAACAAAGCCATAGACAACATTGCTGCCCGCAAAGCACCCGGATGCGATGGTATTCCCCCAGATCTTCTAAAACAATGCAAAACTACTCTAATCCAACCTCTACACGAACTGCTTTGCAAATGTTGGCAAGAAGGTGCTATGCCACAAGACCTGCGGGATGTTAAAATCGTTACAGTATATAAGAACAAAGGTGACAGAAGCGACTGCAACAATTACAGGGGGATCTCCCTCCTACGTATTGTAGGCAAAGTCTTTGCTCGAGTGATACTTCCCAGGCTACAAAAACTCGCTGATCGGGCTATCCAGAATCACACTGCGGCTTTCGCTCAGGGAGATCCACGATTGACATGATTTTCTCCATCCGCCAACACCAGGAAAAGTGCAGATAACAAAGGATGCTTTTGTATATTGCGTTCATTGACCTGACAAAGGCCTTCGATCTAGTCAGCAGAGAAAGCTTCTTCAAAATTTTAAAGATAAAAATAATATCTTTGGAATACTGTTTTCACTGCTAATCCACAACGCGTTTGACAAATCCTCTGAAGGCATCTATCTCCATTCCAGATTTGATTGCAAATTCCTAAATATTGCCAGACTGAGGGCCAAAACTAAATTCAGAACCACCCTAGTAAGAGATATGTTATTCGCGGATGAGGAACTTAAGTCACTAATGTCCCGCTTCTCTCATGCCTGTAAAGAATATGGCTTGACTATTAGCACGAAAAAAACAAATGTTATGTGACCACTTGCTACAGCACCACTCTCCATCCTCATAGACGATAACAAGCTGGACGCCGTAAACGAATTCTGCTATCTGGGATCCACAATTAAAGATGACCTGTCTCTAGAAGAGGAGATAAAAAAAACGCATAGGGAAGGCCCGACCTTCGCTAGACTCAGGCCAAGAGTTTGAAAAAACCATAAGCTAACTACGGTGACCAAAATGGAAGTCTACAAGGCATGCGTTATGAGTACACTGCTGTATGACAGTGAATCATGGACCACCTACACAAAGCAAGAGAGAAAACTGAACTCATTCCATTTGAGATGTCGCCGTAGGATCTTGAAAGTCACATGGAAAAAAAAAGTGTGCAATACTGAGATCCTTGCGCGATCAGGTATTCCCAGCATCTTTACAGCCCGCAGACAACGCCGTTTGCTCTGGCTTGGACATGTTCGCCGGATGGAGGACCAGCGCATCGAGAAAGTCATCCTTTATGGACAACTCGTGACTGGCACAAGAAAAAACTGGTCGCCCCCACCTCCGTTACATAGATGTAATAAAACGTGACCTCAAATCAGTGAACATCAATACTGACCATTGGGAAGACATAGCTCTAGATCGCACCAGATGGAGAGAGAGAGACAGTGACCAAGAAAGCTATGGACAGTGAAAGAACATGGGTCTCAGCTCTGGAGGAAAAACGTACAATACGAAAAATGTCCAGCTCCTCTACCACCGAAGCAAAAGCCACCTTAACCTGCGATATTTGTGGACGGGAGTGTCACTCCAAAATAGGGCTCCACAACCACATGAGAAAGTGGCTCTGAGATGAACCATAGTCGTTCTACGACTGAAAGAGGCCATGTTTAGATCGATAGGATCTAGATCTAATTTTTAAAACAACACTTTGCACAGATAGTTTTTTACTTTGACAAATGAAAATACAAAATGTTTTTTGTTTGATTTACATGTTTCGGATGTTCCTACAGAGTTGAAGATAGTTTACTTCCTAGTCCAAATCTACCGCAGGACGACGGGGGATGGGAGCGGGCAGGGTTAGAACCCTGGACCATCGATAAATCCAAAATGAGTCCAGCGCGCAAACCGCACGATCAGGCAGGTATCCATATAGTCTATTGATTTCATTTTTAATTAAATTAACCTTCAAATTTGTGTTTCAAAAGTATTTTCCCATAGATTCGTTCCTTATATCTGCGAACTTAGACGTCCTGTCGTACTTTATAATCCCATTAATTTAACAAATTGGGTAAACCCGTTATATCCTATTCAACTCGCGCTCCTTTCGTTTGTAATAGATACAAATGTATTGGCTTAACGGATAAACCCTTTTTCGCAAAACTTGAAAGGATCATTAGCTAAGTTTAACATGCATCTAAATCCAATCCCCTAGATTGATATTATACAAACTAAGACCCGTAGGCCGCGGGCTAGTATTATATATTAAATAGGTTAGGTTTGAAAAAATATTATACTTAAACTTCTTTACAAAACATGTTTCAGCTTATTTAAAAAAAAATTCACGACATTTTTGTATAGTGTTAGAGATTTTAATGTCTAATGTTGGTAAAATATATAAGTGTGGTGCTTTGCTTATCAACACTACATATTGTCACTACACCGGTAGGCCTACACAAAATAATTGAAATTCTATGCCAGCTGATTTAAGGGGGATGCACAATGAAATTTCCATTTTTTTAATTTACAGTTAAAAAAAAAAAGCTTTATGCATGACTTGATAGAACATATAGAGACATGAGTAATCATACACATTTTATGAGTGTAGCCTTTTGGGTTGCTATGGAAATGGCGGCCATCTTGAAAATAAACAATGTTTACAAAAATCTTAAATATTTTAAAGTACTCAAATTTTTTTTTATTTCTTGATTGCACCTGATAGATATTTGAATCCCATAGGTAAATGGCTAATTTTTTTTTGGAAATTATTGCTGGTTTAATTTTTATTTTTTTCGACCCCATTCTTCACCGGAGGTCACATAATTTATCTTTTTTTATGAAAATTATTATACATATTGAAAATTTTTGCAGCCTATTACCTATGATATACTATCAATAAACTACATGTGAAAAATTATTAGTCTAACTTATACAGAACTAAAGATTTTGAGAAAAACGCATTTAAAGTTTCTAAAATGATATAAAATATTTATTGTAACCATAAAAATGAAAAAAAAGGGAATATTTACATAATATAACACAATAGATAATAAAAAAACAAAAAAAACTATTCATTAAAATGGCCTGATTGATAGGTTGGATCTTTTAGAACCTCTGCCCGGTGCTCATGCTCAAATCTTTGTTTTTTCAAGTTTTTTCTCCTGGACACTAATGCGATCGATCTTTTTTTTTAACAAGCTGTAGTTTGACATTTCGCTTTTTCTCACTAGAAGAAATGTTCTTTAGTGTCCAGGGAACGCCTAATACGTCAAAAACTGATTTGATGCCAACAGGTCCATTATTGAAGGATAAAACAGCAAGGTATGTCACAGCCCTTACAGTTTTTATTGTTGCGAATTCTGTTTTGGGGCATCTTTGCCAAATGAGGGAATGAAAAGATTCATTGGCGTTTTGTGTTCCCATTCTTGAACATCTTTTGAACAGATCTGTGTCTTTTAGTCTTTTCATTATAGGAAATAACAGTTTTCCTATTTCTGATGTGATGGTCTGATTATGTTTTTTGTATGGCTGTTTTAGTGCCTCTGATCTCTTAAAGTGACACCAAGATGTAGTGCCATTAGGACACAACCTGTGGTTATTATCTAGGTCTGAGCTCATCATATGAAAAAATGAGCCCATAACAGCCAGCTTCATTTTTTTAATGTCAGGAGCATTTTGGCGCAGAGCTTTGGAATAGTAATTTGTAATTTTTTCAATTTTTGGCTTTGTAAGCCTATAATTTAGTTCTTTTTTGTTAGACATTTTTAAATTGTTCAAAGCATTAAACATTCTTTTTGAGATGTGGTTAATGCAGTCCGCTTCTAAGATTTCTACGTCATATCCTGAGTTGGTAATGGCAGATGAATGCGATTTACTATCGCCATCACACAGCATCGTGCCATAAACAAGTTTTCTGGATGCCACAGAGCGCGAAAAAATTTATTTTGGATGCTGCTGCGGCCTCCATTGCATTAGCTGAGCCACTGAAGTTTTTTTGACACATATGCTTAGAGGCATCAAAATTTAGTTCTGCAGAGTTTGAATCACAAACACAGCAATAATTTGATAGGACTTCGGTGTCGATGACGAGTCCAGTATCAAAATCAATAACTGTGCCAATTCCTGAAAGAGATGAGTGGCCCCTTTTATGCCAAGTCCCATTGAAAGAAACTGTAATAACAGGACAACCTGTTGAACTTATTCTATCACCTGTAGTTAGAGGTTGTGAAATGTTTCTTCCATGCACAACAGCAGATGCCCTAATCATACATTCTTCACCAGCTTCAATTATAGCAGTGTTGACTATGTTAGTTAGATTGTTATAGGTATTTCTGTGCATGCAGGGCATACTCATAAGTCCACAAAACCTATCAAATTTAGAATGCGAGATTCCAGATTCTTTTAATGCAGCGACAGTGCGGACATTAATATCCAGATGAACATTATTACTTTTTTTTTGAGGTCCAGTCGGACCACAAATATATTTCACAATTTAGGTATTTGATTTTAATCAAATGAGCCTTGCCTTTTGATTGTGTGATGCACATGGTTAATTTTTTGTGGAAGCAATGTGGACAGCACAACAAGGAGACCATTGTGGTCAATTCCATTGAATTCATCATGAGGTATATGAAATCTTCAGGCAGCCTCTGATTGGTGTTATCAGCGTTAGTAACTGCAGTTAGGGATAGTTTTCGTTCAGCTGCACTTGCAGGTTGTGTTGTTGCTGCTTCAGGCAGCCTCTTATTGGTGTTATCAGCGTTAGTAACTGCAGTTAGGGATAGTTTTCGTTCAGCTGCACTTGCAGGTTGTGTTGTTGCTGCTTCAGGCAGCCTCTTATTGGTGTTATCAGCGTTAGTAACTGCAGTTGGGGATATTTTTCGTTCAGCTGCACTTGCAGGTTGTGTTGTTGCTGCTTCAGGCAGCCTCTTATTGGTGTTATCAGCGTTAGTAACTGCAGTTAGGGATAGTTTTTGTTCAGCTGCACTTGCAGGTTGTGTTGTTGCTGCTTCAGGCAGCCTCTTATTGGTGTTATCAGCGTTAGTAACTGCAGTTAGGGATATTTTTCGTTCAGCTGCACTTGCAGGTTGTGTTGTTGCTGCTTCAGGAAGCCTCTTATTGGTGTTATCAGCGTTAGTAACTGCAGTTAGGGATAGTTTTTGTTCAGCTGCACTTGCAGGTTGTGTTGTTGCTGCTTCAGGCAGCCTCTTATTGGTATTATCAGCGTTAGTAACTGCAGTTAGGGATAGTTTTCGTTCAGCTGCACTTGCAGGTTGTGTTGTTGCTGCTTCAGATCCAGCTGTATCGAAAACAGAGCTGCAAACAAATAAAAAAAATTAGAGGTCTTTAAAAAAAAATTCAATAGTATGAAAGTACACGTCACATCTATTTATGTACAACATGAAGATTAGTTTAAATTTTATAATGCATTTTAGGAATCATATATTGTATTAATCATCAAAAGTAAAAAATGTAAAGAGACATGCTACATGTAGATCTATATATGTACTAGATCTTAAAAAAAAAGACCAAGTTGAAGTCCTACAACTACATGATAATCTAGATTTAGATCTAGTCAATCTAGAATATCTAGTTCTAATGTGATCTATGCCAGATCTAAAAAGGGATAGATCTCTATGTTTGCAATCACTTTCATGATATTTATTTAATGTCTAAAGATCTAGATGTGATTCATTGATATGATAAACACGTTGTCGAATTCAAAGATTGATGAAGCAAAGGTTTCATTATCATTATTTTATCATTTATGTGTAAGCACACGCTGGTCTAGTAAATATAAAAAAAGAAAAAAAAACTCTAGATCTAGACTTACCTTTGTAATTGTGCATTTGTCTTTGAAGCATGTCTTCCTCTGGGCTTACAGTAACGTTTTTTCTTTCCAAACATATAACCTTTTGTTGGCATTCTGAGTTTCAATAATGAATCGAGTGTTGATGTGATGGAAGCTACCAAATGTTTACAGAAAAATGACCGGTTCACGTCATGTGCGCATGCGTGCAAATTTTGTTGTCAACGAAACTTTTTCAGTGCGCATGCGTCTATATACAGTTACCAATGTAGCTTTGATAGTGCGCATGCGTAAATATGAAAGTAGACCTTTGTATTGATACCATCTGTTAGGGATAAGAGCGTACATTAGCTTATCAACTTTAGCTTACAAAATGTTGATTTTTCACCAAAACATCAAAATTTTGCTTATACATCTACTTTTAAAATACAAAATTGATGTATAAAGCGCAGTTTTTTTTAGTATTCTGATAGGGAATTCGTATTCTAGACATTTAAAACCATTAAAATCAATTAATTTTAAAATATCGATATTTTTGTCTGTGCAACGGTTGGCTTACGCTGGTTTAAAGGTGTGTTAGTTGAGTAGCTTGCACATAGTTACCGATATTTTTTTGTCAAATATTGAATTGACGTTGACAATGTCAAACTCTATTCTCACATGATTTCTGGGTTAAGTTAAAAGTTAAAAACGAACTCTCAAGGAAACTAATTATTTCATCTTTTAACACTGAATATTTTCGGATATACGTAGGCCAAGAAATATATCATAGAGTGTAAATAGAAGAAAGTGTTGATTAATAGGCTAAGTCTTAAGTGTCATTTCCATTATATACGTGAGTATTCTATGGTCAATTATTACTACCAAATTTTTAAAATTCATTAATATAAGTCACACTAATGCGCCTGTATCATTTCGCCTCTCAATCTTTCCTTTGCTATATTTTTGTTCTTTTATCACTTTTCTTTCATGAAAATATATTTTTTTCTTTCTCTTTCTCTGGTTCCTTCTATCTATCTCATTCTCTTTCTCTGGTTCCTTCTATCTATCTCATTCTCTACAAAGCTTATAACAACTCACTCTTTCTCTGTCCGTCTGTCTGGTCAAAGTGTGAACACGTTATTTCTCCCACACCCATTCTCGAATTATTCATTGACATTTACAAGACATGAATCTCAAAAACGTAACCAATTAGACAATTAGTTACTGGTAATTCATTTTTTTTTTGTATAAGACCAACAAGGGAAACTAATACTTCAGTATTCACATATATGAGTAAATTGGTTGGGTTTAGCGATCTTGCTCCCTCACGCATTCTCCAATCACGTTGATACTTTTAAAAAGTATTTATTGTACCTAACAAAACATGAATCAATAAGCAAAAAATAACCAATTGATCAATTAATTATTAATTAATTATCTCTAACTAGGGAAAAAAATTGTAATTGACTGGACTAAAGTGTCGATATAAGCTGATACAGTCCACTTTATAGGTCGCTTTCCAAAAATAGAAACGAACAATGTAAAACTATAGAATCTTCTCTAGACATAAGTATCTCACTAGCAGATTTGTGAGCATGTTGATACGAGGGCGAAGAGCTTGAATTCAGGTCATTGTCAGGTTTAGGATTTATTTGTGTTGGTAACTAGCTGTACACATATAAGGTCCCGGGGTTCAACCTGACAAGAACATCATTCACACACAGCCGTACATAGAGTAAACAACTATGTGGATAGTTTAAATAACAAAAAAATATGAATTTAATTGTTTGATACTGATATATGTGTGTGTATGTGTGTATGTGTGTATGTGTGTATATGTAGAATGAGAGTGATAAAATGATGAATAGATAAGAGATATAAAAATTATATATAGATCGATACTAATCAATAGTTCACAGAAGCACCTTGCTACTGCTACCAATTGACGTCACAATACTGCCAACATTGGCAATAATAAAGTTAGAGCTCAGCTGATCCCAACTGATATTTTAAAAACCAGTTACGGTAAAAATTCACCCAAATATCCCTTTCTTTCAATTTCCCAAAGTGGGATAAGTGATAGGTCCACAAGTATTGAGTTTTAATTCTGAAAGTGTCCTATATACTTCTTAGCGATATCTACTATTGATTTAGGGTCTTGAAATAGTCAATATCACTGGAATTCTGTTAAAGTGAAAAGATATTTAAAGTCAGATAATTTTAAAGTTATTATTTGAGTACTATTAATATTACTTTTGATTTATATATTCAAAACATTTCGTTAGAAATGAAGATTATTGCAGTATCGCGGAAACCTCCTTTTCAGCTTGGTAGATTTCAAACATGAGCATCTTCCACCAGGGCCGGATTTGGGGTACGGTATAATGGCCAACTGCTCAGGGGAAACCAAAAAAAAAAAAAAAAAAGGGGCATGACAGTATAAGAAAAAAAATATTTTTTCGACGGATCAGGTTTTTCTTCAAAGGTTTCTTTTTCTTTATTTGTTTTTTTTTTAATTTACCGACAATACATACATTCTTATAGTTGGCAACGCTTTCGTGGTTAAGACTAAGAATGAGACTAAGACTGCTTTGTTGATCATTATGGGAATTAGTTGTGATAACAAGGTTTATTTTTCTCATAAAAAGGCAACACAACATAAACATTCAAATAAATAGAACAGACACAACATAAAGAGCTTATTCAGCAACTTACACATCAGATAGAATTTAGCCCTTGTTATATAAAGGGAGAGCGATCCTTAAAGGATTACGGCACGACATTGCCTAAATTGTGCCGATGTGCCTAAACTCAAACTCAAAATTAAAAATCATAGTGTAACATGATGTCGCAGTTATCTATGTAACTGTATAGTAGAATTATTTCTCTATTTGATAGTGCGGCGTTGTTCACTATATTGATGACGTCATTACACTATTTCTTGTGTAGACTAGGAGAAGGAAATTTTATTGCTTGTCACAACTTCTAGTGACGTAAAGTTAGTGTGTGTGTGTGATTTGCGTCATTTATCGTCAAGTTCAGTCTCTCCATCTTGTGCTGTATAGAGGCAAGACATGTTTTGAGAGCTCTTGAATTTCTCCTTGGTTATTGTTACTGGATAGCCTTAACGTTTGCCTTGGACATTTTCTTGTTGGATTATCTTGACCCCTGTTTAGGGTGAGTTTTATTTTTATGGTATAGTTTTTTCTATTTGAATCCGTTCGTATTTGTAAGTCTATATTTAGACTAGATCTAGATGATTAGGAGAATCTTTTTCTTTTATCTTCTATAGGGTTTTAGTGACAAGTCTAGGTTTTTGGTCGTAGACTCAGTCAAGACTCTATTTCAAGTTTTTGGCGTCAAGTCTAAGTAGTGATCTTAGCTTGGTGTCAAATCTACGTGTAAGACTCAGTGTCAAGTCTTGGTGTCAAGACTTGTTTATCCAGTCTCATTTTTCTTATTGAGAGTACAACTCTAGGTCTACAGTCTACAGGACTGATGTCTTCACCTCACTAATGTCAATTAGTCGTTTGGTGTTCAAGTTGACTTTTTCATGAGTCTGAGGTTCAAGATTCCAGATTGCGGGTTGCCTTGGTCAGACCTGATGTTGCAGTGTGAATTGTGAACTCTTTGGAATTATCGTCAGTGAACAATATTGGATTACAGACTATATCTATGTGAATTCCCAGTTGTTGCGTTGAAGGAATGTTTGAACAACTTATGATGAATATGTTGAGGTAATGATATTATTCAAATAATTAATCATTGATATATCACAAAGAAAATAACTATATCATATTGGAGTAGAGATATTATATATATATTTATGGATATTGATATTGCTGTTATCATTCATCATACATCAGTTCATTTGTAAATATATCACTTTAATAAATATTTATTGTTATTTAACATTACACACTGAGTTTATTAATTTAGTACAACTATATGTGTGTGGTGTGCTTGTCAGGCTGAACTTGGACCAAAATATTATAAGTTCAGAAAAGAATAACAATAACACACATTGAATTAAAACTATGATAGATACAATAAAACACAAGAACCTGACAAGTATTTTGGGGGCTCGTCTAAAAAGTTAATCTCAGTCATAATTTGTAAATTATTTGCTAAGTTTATTGTTTAGATTTGTGTACTTGTAAAAGTATATTTTCAGATTCTAGACACCTGTTTGTGTCACAGTACCATGTGATTGTACCTTATTACTCAAGAAAAGCACTGTATTAATTTTTTTGTGTGAGACTTTAATGGTACCATTATATCGCCATTGCTAACATTGTATCTTATATATAATATTTTTTAAATTTATACTAATAAGATATAATTTTGTTACATGCCAAACTGATTGGTGTCGGACTTAAATTGGAGCTGTGATCTGTTTGTTGGGATTCTCAAGTTGTCCTGGTGTACCTGGCTGTACCTTGTCATCACTACTCTATCTTCCTGGTGCTGAGGCAGATTCTATCTTCGCAGGAGAAAGCACAGCTAAGTGTATTTTTTTTTGGTTGCTAATAATATGTCTGTGCTCTGGTTGATTTTTCTGATTTGACCTTTGGAACTTATATTGTTTGGAAATTCTGAGGATGGAGACTAGGTTTTCTATAAATTCACAATTTATAGCAGATGGGAAGGCGTTGGGTTTTTCAGGAGTTGACTTACAGAATTATGTGAAGGAACAGAAGGAGGAATATGTCAAGGCAGAACAGCTTAAGAAGGAGGAGGAACGGGCAAGATTGGATAGGGAGGAACGGCTTAAGAAGGAGGAGGAACAGCTTAAGAAGGAGGAGGAACAGCTTAAGAAGGAGGAGGAACGGGCAAGATTGGATAGGGAGGAACGGCTTAAGAAGGAGGAGGAACGGCTTAAGAAGGAGGAGGAACGGGCAAGATTGGATAGGGAGGAACGGCTTAAGGAGGAGGAACGGGCAAGATTGGATAGGGAGGAACGGTTTAAGAAGGAGGAGCATGAACGATGGAAAGAAAGAGAAGCAGTGGAAGCTAAAAAGAGGCAGGATGAATTGGAATTGGCTAGACTTCAGGAGAAAATTGGTGTCAAATCTGAAAACAAAGAAGGAGAAGCTAAGATCCAGGATAAACAAAGGCATATAATTGATAAGTTGGACAAGAGTTTTCAGAATATGAAGGAAGATGAGGATTTGATTGGCTTTTTGACTTTATTTGAGGCGGTAGCAACAAGATGTTGTATTGATAAGAAAAGTTGGGCTATGTTGTTATCTTACAAATTGACTTCAAAACTCAAGAATTTCATGCTACAAGATGATTTGTTTAAAAGGGAAAATTATGATGAAGTGAAGGTTTTGTTAATGAGGCAGGCTGATATAAATGGAGAATCGTGTAGGAAGAAATTTCACCAAATCAGACCTAAGGAAAATGATTTCAGGGGATATGTAGCAGAATTGAGAAGGGCACTAGACAATTGGATGAAGATGGCAGAAGTAAAGGAGACCATAGAAGGCATGAAGAATATGATTGTGACAGACAGATTGTTAGAGAGTGTTTCAGGTGAAGTATATCGTCAACTTATCTTAAATAAAAGTGATAATGTAGAAGACATGTTAAAAGTAATTGAAAGCTTTAAGACTGCAAGTTCAACCAAATCATTATGTAAAGAGGAAAATGTGTATGTAGTGGGAGCTGCTGAAGCTACAAGTCAGAACTATGTTAGTGACGGGAAAGTCATAACTTGTTTTAAGTGCGGAAAAGTAGGTCACAGGTCAACGGAATGTTATGTGGGTGGAGCTAGAGTAAAACCAAGGCAGATGTTATATTATAAGGATGGACCAAGACATGTGTCAGGCACAAGGAATGTGTCATATGGAACTTACAGGAGGCAGTTTGATACTAGAGGAAGGAGAATGGATGTAGGAAACTGGAGAGGAGCCTACAATAATGTGAACCATGGTGGAGGAAATAACAGAAGGAATTATTCAAGTGTTGATTATTCTAAGGAGAAAAACACAGACAAGCCAAGGAAAATTAAACAGACAGGTCCACAGAGATGACTAAATTGTTCACGTAAAATTCAAAGTTGTTGTCATTCTAATTTGGCTGATGAAATAGAATATTTTACTCCATGTAGAAAAGAAACTATGTCTATTGTTGATCAGAAATTGAGGAAAAAGTCTGTAGGTAAATTACGTTTTGAAGAAGGATTATTAAATAATAAAATAGTGTCTATATTGCGTGATTCAGGATCTAGTGTGATTGGGGTAAGAAATTCGTTAATTGAATCCACAGACAAAATTCCAGGTAGCTACAAATTAAAATTGATTGATGGTACTATTAAGGAATATCCACTGGCATGTGTTGACATCAATTCAGACTATATCACAGGGAAATATATTGTAGCTTGTTTTGATAATCCAGTAGCTGATTTAATCATAGGGAATGTACAAGATGAACAACATTGTGAACATAGTGGTGCTGCTGTTACGAGAGCAATGAAACAAAAAGAGAATGAGGCCGATATTATGAAACATTCAGAAGTTATTCAGGATTGTTATAAGTTGTTTGGATCATGTGAGGATTTCTTGAGAGAACAAGTGAGTGATCCTACATTACAAGAATTATGGAACAGGCAGAAGGAGAAGAGTGTGGATAATAAGAAAAATGGAGGTGTTCGATTCAAGGTATTCGATAGATTATTGTATCGTGTATTCAAAAGTCAAGTAGGTCAGGAAGAGAAACAACTCGTGGTTCCATTGTCAAAAAGGGAAGTAATTTTAAAAACAGCACATGAAAGTATATTTGCTGGTCATTTGTCAGTGAGAAAGACTAAGGGAAGAATATACCAATATTTCTTTTGGCAAGGAGTTGATAAAGATGTTAGAGATTTGATTAAGAGTTGTGATATTTGTCAACGGTGTAGAATGCCAAGAAGATGTGACAGAGTTGAACTTGGAAATATGAATATAGTAACAACACCATTTTACAAAGTGGCAATAGATATTGTTGGTCCGTTGGAGGTTACCGAGAACAAGAACAGATTTATTTTAACACTTGTTGACATTGCTACGAGATGGCCAGAGGCAATACCTTTAAGAAATATTACTACAGAAACTGTAATTGAGGCATTAAACACAATTTTCAGTAGAATTGGTATACCGCATGAGGTACTAAGTGATAACGGAAGTCAGTTCACTGCGGATTTATACAAAGAAGTTTGTAACTTCTACAATATTAAAATAGTGCACTCAACTATTTTTCACCCTTCGTCAAATGGGATGAATGAACGTTTCAATTCTTCATTGAAAAGTTTTCTAAGGAAAGTGACACAAGAGAGTCCAAAGGATTGGGATAGAAAGGTTAGCGCTGCACTTTTTGCCTATAGAGAGGTCCCAAATGAAACTACAGGAATATCGCCATTTCAAATGGTATATGGAAGACAGATGAGAGGACCATTGGCCATTCTGAAACAAGTATTTGTAAACAAAGAGGAGGAAGATGAATACAGGAATGTTTACTCATACTTAATGGATTTGAAGAAGAGGTTATTTCATGTAACATCAATTGCCAACCGAAATAGTGAGGTTCAAAAGCAAAAGTACAAAATTCAGTATGATAGATACTCTACAATGCGCAAGATTGATGAAGGTGATTGTGTATTAATACTTAAACCTCAAAGAGAAAACAAATTATCTGTTTATTGGCAAGGACCATTTCAAGTTATACGGAAGGTATCAAGATTCAATTTTCTAGTGAAAAAGGGAGATAAGTTGAAACTTTACCATATCAATAGGTTGATGAAATACCATAGCAGAGGTAAAGACAATACAAGTGAAACTGTTACTAATATTGAAAATGAGAACAATATTTTGTCTGCTAATATGGTGTCTGTTGTGGATGATGAGGAGGAATTTGATGAAGACTTGACAAATGAAGATATTTTACCAAGCATTCCGACATTAGAAATCAACAATAACAATCAGACGAATGAAGACATTTTATCTCAAGTGAAGATTAACCCAGATTTAAACCATAATCAGAGATGTGAAATTATGAAGGTGCTGGATGAATTCAAGGATATGATATCTGACATTCCAGGTAAAGCAGATGTGGAAGAATTTAAAATTAAGTTGCTGGACACTAAGCCTATAGCATTAAAGCCATATACTGTACCAATAAATATGAAGGAGAAATTAAAAGAGGAAATTGATAGTATGTTAAAGTTGGGTATCATAGGACCCACAGATTCACCGTATGCCGCTCCTGTTGTGGTTGTTAAGAAACGTGATGGTACACTACGTCCATGCATTGATTACCGCAAGTTAAACAAGGTTACACAAATACCAGCTGAATTAATACCAGATCAAGAAGAGTTATTTAATAAACTCTACAGGGCTAAGTATTTTACGTTAGTTGATTTAACTAAAGGGTATTGGCAAATTCCTATAAGTGAAGAATGTAAGGAGTATACAGCTTTTAGGGTTCTGGGGGAACACTACATGTTTCATTTCTTACCATTTGGTTTAAGTGGTGCTCCTAACCATTTCAATAGAGTTTTAAAGAGTATTTTAAGAGATATTGAGAATGTATTGTTTTATTTTGATGACATCTGTATATTTAGCGAAAGTTGGGAGACTCATGTTAGAAATGTACACAATGTGTTCGGTGTATTGAAAAGTCATGGATTTACTGTAAAACCATCTAAATTAGAGGTTGGCTTTACTAACATTAAATTTCTGGGACATAATGTAGGTCGGGGAGAAGTGAAACCAGACAGTAGAAATGTTCAGAAGATTCTGGAGTTTAAACCACCCAGTACTAAGAAGGAAGTACGATCATTAATTGGGTTGGTTAACTATTACTCTAAATTTATACCTTGTTATTCAGACTTGGTATTTCCATTCACAGAGTTATTGAAGAAAGGGAAATCTGTGAGAATTGATTGGAGTAACGGGTGTGTTGTGGCACTGAAAAGAATACAAACTTATTTGTGTGATTATCCTATTCTGAGATTGCCTGATCCTTCTCTTTCATTCTTTTTGCAGACGGATGCATCAGATAAAGGCATTTCAGGTATACTTAGTCAGATGAGAGATGGTGTGTTACATCCAGTGAAGTTTGTCAGTCGCAAGTTGTTGCCACGTGAACAGAAATACTCTATCCTTGAGCGGGAAGGACTGGCCATTGTATGGTCGATCAAGAAGCTAGATCGTTATTTGGCAGGAGTGAAGTTTCATCTCCAGACCGATAACAAAGCCTTGTCATTCATAACTAATAGTAGTTATAGTAACAAAAGAATAACTAGATGGTGTTTGGCGCTGCAGGATTATGTTTTTGATTCTGTCCATTTGAAGGGAGAATTAAATGTTTTTGCTGATGTTTGTTCAAGACTTATATAATTTTTTTTTTTTTGGTTCATTTGAGCAATCATGTACTTAAGTTATATTAATTTTGATATTGATCAATTTTGATAATGTAACTATGTAACATGCAAACAGTTGTAACTTTAACTGTAAATATTTGAGACAAACATTATTTTGTCTATTGAAGTGTATAATGAAGATTTTTTATTATTGAGGTAATCATTGATGATTATTGGTTGTTGAGGATTTATCAGTTGTTTTTCTCAGTGAGATCTTGAAGTCTCTTCTTGTAATTCTTGGAAGCATATTTGCAGTTTTGATCTTTGTTATATCGATCTTGGTGAAGTTGATTTTCTGGAGAATTTTCTTGCAGTTTTTTATAACTGGAATTTTTTTTCAAAATTGCCAGTTCGTTGAGGAGGGGGAATGTCGCAGTTATCTATGTAACTGTATAGTAGAATTATTTCTCTATTTGATAGTGCGGCGTTGTTCACTATATTGATGACGTCATTACACTATTTCTTGTGTAGACTAGGAGAAGGAAATTTTATTGCTTGTCACAACTTCTAGTGACGTAAAGTTAGTGTGTGTGTGTGATTTGCGTCATTTATCGTCAAGTTCAGTCTCTCCATCTTGTGCTGTATAGAGGCAAGACATGTTTTGAGAGCTCTTGAATTTCTCCTTGGTTATTGTTACTGGATAGCCTTAACGTTTGCCTTGGACATTTTCTTGTTGGATTATCTTGACCCCTGTTTAGGGTGAGTTTTATTTTTATGGTATAGTTTTTCTATTTGAATCCGTTCGTATTTGTAAGTCTATATTTAGACTAGATCTAGATGATTAGGAGAATCTTTTTCTTTTATCTTCTATAGGGTTTTAGTGACAAGTCTAGGTTTTTGGTCGTAGACTCAGTCAAGACTCTATTTCAAGTTTTTGGCGTCAAGTCTAAGTAGTGATCTTAGCTTGGTGTCAAATCTACGTGTAAGACTCAGTGTCAAGTCTTGGTGTCAAGACTTGTTTATCCAGTCTCATTTTTCTTATTGAGAGTACAACTCTAGGTCTACAGTCTACAGGACTGAGGTCTTCACCTCACTAATGTCAATTAGTCGTTTGGTGTTCAAGTTGACTTTTTCATGAGTCTGAGGTTCAAGATTCCAGATTGCGGGTTGCCTTGGTCAGACCTGATGTTGCAGTGTGAATTGTGAACTCTTTGGAATTATCGTCAGTGAACAATATTGGATTACAGACTATATCTATGTGAATTCCCAGTTGTTGCGTTGAAGGAATGTTTGAACAACTTATGATGAATATGTTGAGGTAATGATATTATTCAAATAATTAATCATTGATATATCACAAAGAAAATAACTATATCATATTGGAGTAGAGATATTATATATATATTTATGGATATTGATATTGCTGTTATCATTCATCATACATCAGTTCATTTGTAAATATATCACTTTAATAAATATTTATTGTTATTTAACATTACACACTGAGTTTATTAATTTAGTACAACTATATGTGTGTGGTGTGCTTGTCAGGCTGAACTTGGACCAAAATATTATAAGTTCAGAAAAGAATAACAATAACACACATTGAATTAAAACTATGATAGATACAATAAAACACAAGAACCTGACACATGACTATATCTCCGTACCCTGTGGTATCATGTCGTCAGTCGGACTAACAAGACAAGAATACAGGCAACATGTTCGAAACGTACATACGTCTTTCCATTTTGTATTGTAGGAGACATAGTTGTCCTTGTTGATAATTCGTAGTTCATAGTTGTCCTTGTTGATAGTTCGTAGTTCATAGTTGTCCTTGTTGATAGTTCGTAGTTCATAGTTGTCCTTGTTGATAGTTCGTAGTACATAGTTGTCCTTGTTGATAGTTTGTAGTTCATAGTTGTCCTTGTTGATAGTTCGTAGTTCATAGTTGTCCTTGTTGATAGTTCGTAGTTCATAGTTGTCCTTGTTGATAGTTCGTAGTTCATAGTTGTCCTTGTTGATAGTTCGTAGTTCATAGTTGTCCTTGTTGATAGTTCGTAGTACATAGTTGTCCTTGTTGATAGTTTGTAGTTCATAGTTGTCCTTGTTGATAGTTCGTAGTTCATAGTTGTCCTTGTTGATAGTTCGTAGTTCATAGTTGTCCTTGTTGATAGTTCGTAGTTCATATTGTCCTTGTTGATAGTTCGTAGTTCATAGTTGTCCTTGTTGATAGTTCGTAGTTCATAGTTGTTATTGTTGATAGTTCGTAGTTCATAGTTTCTGATATTCATCTTGGAAAAGTTGAAACCTGTCTTTATACCTGCCTGGGTGGAACACTTCGGTGTGTGTGTGGGGGGGGGGGGTCAAATTTGAGTTTGTTTCCTTATTAACTATATTTATAACCTTCTTTATTTCTTTTGTTTTTCTATTTATACAGTTCTGCTTTAGACATGCAAGAAATGGTTAACAATGTGTAGGCCTGAGAAAGTAGAGACAGGATTAGTTCAGCGATTGGACCACACAATGACCTGCTCACTACTTTAAAAAAAAACAAAAAAAAAACTAAAACTGTATGGACATATCACAAGGTCCTCAGGGCGCGCAAAAAAAATTTCTTCATGCAACTTTACCAGGAAAAAGAAAAATAGGCAGACAGAGAAAACGATGGGAATAGACGGGACTGTCATTGTAATAGATTCTATCAAAGACAAAAGAGTGAGAGGAATGGAGAAAGATGGTTAACAGATCTTGTGTGGTGCCCCAACGTTCTAAAAGGCTAAAGAATAAGTGAAGACGGAATAATTATGAACTATTAAACCTTGTTTTCTATTTGTACCTAATCTAATCATCGATCATGTAATTGGTGTAAAATCTATCAAGTATCATAAAGCTGATATAAAAAAAACACTAATTATGTATACGCTACGTATAGCTAGTCTTAATGTACAAACGTTAAGCGACACAGAGCGACGAGAATCCTTGGTGGCTAAACTTAATGAACTGAGAGTAGATCTAGCTTGTCTTCAGGAAACAATGTTAGAAGGTGAAGGACGCTTTACAGTACAAAACTATATATTTTTTTATTATAAAGGAGAAGAAAAACCAAGTGGAAAATCTGGGGTGGGGTTTGTTATCGAAAAAAAACTGTTGGATAAAATAGTGTACAGAGAAGGATCAACACGCACTGAAAGAATCTATCATGTGATTCTGACAATAAATGATGAAATAAATATCCATGTGATCAATGTATATGCACCACACCAAGGTAAAAAATTACAACAAAAAAAGGACTTTGAAAAAAAAATTATGTCTCGTATTCCAGACGCAGAAACAGTATTATTAATAGGAGATTTCAACGCTCATGTAGGACAAGACCGTTCGAAATGGCAAAATATTATAGGAACTTATGGATTCGGAGAATCGAATAGTAATGGCAGAAGTCTACTGAAATTTTGTACATCTTATACTCTAGCAATAACAAATACTTTGTTGATATACCAATGGAAGAGAGACATACATTTGAAAACAGCAATGGAAAGTCTCAATTAGATTTATGCATAATTCGACAAAGAGACTTACAATTTATTTCAGAGTGTCGTCCACTTAGTCATAACATCAAACACTTGAATCATAGATTGTTGTTTGTTGTACTTGAAGGAGATACATTAATAACACAACTACTAAACACTGAGAAAGCAAACGGACTATCCGAAAACAAAAAGTTGTTAAAAGAGGCGGAAGCTCAAATATTTGAACTGGACATTAAGGAAACATCAAAAACTTTTAAAAAAGCATGGAAATTATTCAAACACCATGTCAACAATAATCTAAGAAAAACTATCGAAAACAATGAAAAGCACATTATGACGTTAATCTCTCGAAGAAATTTTTTTTTCCATATGTGGAAAACTGAATGTGATTATGATTCAAAAGATAAATACGATAAGCGCTTTTTAAAATTTTCCGAAACACATTTTCCTGAAGATGCATCTATGCTAAATGTAAGCACTAACAATGACTCAATATTCCATGATAACTTTACAACTAAGATGAGCTTTGAGGCGTCAGATAATTTTCTTGAACTCTCACAAAACTTGATTAAAGAAACTATTAAATATGTAATTATCAAAACAGGCACTAACTTTGGTCTATCAAGTTTAGATCTTGACATATTCTTTACAACTAAAAAATGTATAAATTTACTGCAGATATGCTGGGAACAAGGCATTATTCCAATAGAAATTTTATATGCCAAAGTTTTTATTGGTCACGTTAAACCTGTGTCGACTGCTATGTATGTAATATCTAATGTAATATCTAAAGATAACAACAAAAACCTATGGTCATACATTAAGTCTAAGAAAATGGAAACAACAGGCATAGCGCCATTAAAAGATGAACATAACATAATACATAATGATAATGAAACTAAAGCAAACATCCTAAACAAATACTTTGCATCAGCATTCTCAGCCCCAGGAGACAAAGACATATTTCTTAATTTGAACCAAGTAGACAACATAGAAGATTTAGTAGTACAAGAGAATGGAATTAAAAAACTATTAGCCAACACCAAACCAAATAAAGCGTCTGGACCTGATGGTATTCCAGCTAGATTACTCAAAGAACTAAGCAATGAGCTAGCCCCAGTGTTCAAAATACTCTTTCAGGCATCGCTTAACCAGGGCAGAGTACCAAAGGACTGGAAAGAAGCTAATGTCACCCCCCTATTTAAAAAAGGAGAAAAATCTGATCCAGGAAACTACAGACCAGTATCACTTACCAGCATCACATGTAAAATACTAAAACACATAATATGTAGCAATATCATAAACCACTTAGACAAACAAAATGTCCTCACACCATACCAACATGGCTTTAGGAAATATAGATCATGTGAAACACAACTAATAGGACTAATTGATGATTTTTCAAAAGGTTTAGATAATAGTGAACAAATAGATGCTATCTTACTAGATTTTTCTAAGGCTTTTGACAAAGTTCACCACCATAGTTTGCTTAAAAAATTAAAATATTTTGGCATTAATGGTCCACTGCATCAGTGGATTAAAGATTTTCTGATAGGGAGAGAACAAACTGTAATAATAAATGGCTCTAAATCAACACCAATAACAGTAAACTCAGGTGTACCTCAAGGAACAGTCTTGGGTCCACTACTATTTTTAATTTACATAAATGATTTACCAAATTGCATTACTTCAGGAACAAAAGTCAGATTATTTGCAGACGATTGCATAATATATAGAACAATAAAAATAACACAAGACACAGATATTTTACAAAGAGAATTAGATGAATTACAGAAATGGGAATCAAATTGGAGCATGTCTTTCCACCCAGAAAAATGTCAATTGTTAAGAGTAACAAAAAAGCTAAAACAAATTAATTCCACTTATCTTATTCATGGTAAACCAGTAACACAGACTAAAAACGCAAAATACCTAGGTGTTATATTAAATGAAAAACTTTCATGGAATCCACATAGTGATGAAACTATAAAAAAATCCAACAAAGCATTAGGATTTATTAAAAGAAATTTCTATAAATCAAATAAGAACAAAAAAATAAAATGTTATTTAACCTTGGTTAGGCCAATAATAGAATATGCATCCTCCGTTTGGGACCCCTCAACTCAAGAAAACATTAAGAAACTGGAACAGACACAAAATAGAGCAGTGAGATTCATAACAAATGAATATTCACATTTGACTAGAGTAACACCTAAAGTAGAATCACTAAATTTAGAAAGCCTTCAAGACAGAAGACTCAAAAGTAAAGTAGCAATTATACATAAAACACTGAACCATAATCTTCAAATACAAAAGCAAAATTTAATAAAATACTCTGAAAGACACAAAGATAAAGGCACATTCCTCATCCCATATGCTAGGACAAATTTGTACAAATACTCCTTCTTTCCTAGTGCTATTAGAGCATGGAATGGGTTGCCTGAGCTAGCCAAGAAAACCAGTGACTTGGCAGAATTTAAGTCATTGGTTAATATGAATGACTAAATGCATGACGCGTAGGACGTAATCATCTTCTTTTTTGAAAAAACGTCTGTATTATATAAGATAAGACACCTTAGTCTATGTATCATTATTGAAAAGCTGCTTTCTAAGTACATTGAACACATTTTCTGAGCATGAGATAACTGGATTCTGCATTTTACCTGCTGATTGCATATAAACATAGAGTTGAAGCTAGGTGCTGAAACAAATGATACATACATATATTAAACATAAATGAATAACAGCACCAGGGACCAAGTTTTTAAGAGAGAAAATATGAATTAAAATGCTACGAAAATAAGGGCATGCGCCGAGGGTGGGGGAGGGGCTAGCTGGGGCTTGTGACCTTTGACCACTGGGGTGGTAATTTGCATACGGGCGAAATGACTCTGGATCAGAAGAATGTTTTTTTGGACATTCCGATGGTCTAGAGGTTAGTTTCGCTTGGTGCGTTATCGCTAGGCGGTGGTGTCGAATCCGGAGTCACAGGTTCGAGCCTCGGTCGGCGCATGCCCTTATTTTCGTAGCATTTTAATTCATATTTTCTCTCTTAAAAACTTGGTCCCTGGTGCTGTTATTCATTTATGTTTAATATATGATTGCATATATCTGGATTCTGCATTTCACCAGCTGATTGCCTAAAACTGGATTCTGCATTTCACCAGCTGATTGCCTATATCCTATATTCTGCATTTCCCCAGCTGATTGCCTATATCTGGATTCTGCATTTCACCAGCTGATTGCCTATATCTGGATTCTGCATTTCACCAACTGATTGCCTCTTCATAATTCCCAATCTTCTCTTCCTTTACGTCAGACAGTGATTAAGTCTCCATGGAAACAGCTAATTGGCAAATCTAAAAAGTTGTTTGAAAGATACTTTTCCGTTTTTCTTCAAATTGTCTGTGTGTTAATCCATAGGACCGGAAAATATTTACAAGCATTACTATTACATTGAGGACTGTTTTATAGTTAAGAGTCTTGCAGAGAATGCAGACCAATTCATAAGCATCGGAAAAAATGTTTATAAGTACATACATGCTCTGTCATAGATTTAAAAAAAATATATATGCCTCTTAGAGTTGTGCAATAACATAGTCATACTTTCGTTCATATTTTTCGGAGCCTACTAATTTTTTAGGCTGACTATAGATGTCACGGATGAATGTGTGTATGTATGTATAATTTATTTTTACAATCTGCGCGAATGACCGGAAGTGTGTTTTGTTGTCAAACAGAGACCAGCGTGTGTGATATGCAGTAAAGCTGATTAAAGTTTATGTGTTTGATCTAGTGGTTTCATTGTTTTATTTCGTTAACTAGAACTGAACCAGGGACACCTAGACGTAGCGAGACCCTAAGGTAGATTCTATCGAACTATAAGTAGATAGAGTTATATAATAGGAAAGTTGTGATATATTTGGAGGCTCGTTTATCTAGTTACTTGACTTAGTCTTGGAAGACATTTGGCAGAACTGCGGTTCGCCATTGTGAAAAGGTCAAGGACAAAGAAGGCCGTGAAGTCGTGAAGTGTGTGCGCTCACGTGCAACGGCGGGAAAAAAAAAACTAAGTCAATCAGCCGAGACGAAACTAGGTCAAATAGATATCTACAAGTGGCAAAAGTCAGCAATGTCAGAAGTTACAAATGCGGTAACTAGATCTCAATCTGGTGTAATAGAAAACATGGGACAACCGATCCTACATAGTCAGATTGAACAGCCAGAATCAGAATTAACATCCAGTTATGCATTGAAACAAAAGGTTAAGCTTTGTGAATTGGCGGAGCGTCCTACCAGTAAATTTAAAGTGAAAAAATGGACTTCTGATGAGACAAGATAACAAAGAGAAACTACAGCTAGTCGTTCCTGCCGCCGAAAGAAAAATAATTTTGGAGTTAGGTCATGACTCACCTTTTGCGGGTCATATGGGGACAGCACGAACAAGAAAAAGAATTCTGAATAACTTTTACTGGCCAGGAATATTTAAAGATGTGAAAAAATATTGTTCAGCGTGCAGCACTTGTGCCAGTACAAAACCCAGAGATCGTTATACAAAAGCCCCATTACAGGTCACATCTGCAAGATAGACCTTTTCAGAAAGTGGCCGTAGACATTGTGGGTCCCATAAACCCTATGTCTAAAAGAGGATACAGATACATCCTTACAATGGTTGACCTATGCACACGTTGGCCAGAGGCCGTGCCATTAAAGACAATAACTGCAGAAAATGTAACTCATGAATTGTTCAACATTTTCTCTCGCTTAGGATTCCCTGAAGAAATTCTAAGTGACCAAGGCACTCAGTTTACATCCGAGTTAACACATCAATTTCTGAAACAGTTAGAGATTCGTCAAACCTTCACAACGCCTTACAGGCCCCAGAGCAATTCGGTTTGCGAGAGGTGGAACGGGACTTTGAAACGATTATTAGGCAAAGTAGCACTAGACAGACCAGCAGACTGGGACATGTACATCCCAGCAGTTCTCTTTGCTTACCGAGAAGTTCCACAAGAAAGTACAGGATTTTCACCTTTCGAATTATTGTATGGAGCAAACCCGAAAGGTCCACTTAGTTTGCTGAAAGATTTTTTGACAAAAGAAAATATTGATAATGAATCTAGAACAAGCTATCAACATGTCGTCGAGCTCAGAGAGAAAGTGGTAACAACATGTCAACTTGCAAAGCAAGCATTAGAGTCACAGTTAGCACGACGCAGAACCATTGTTAACAGAATTAAAACTCTAAGAAAACTTCTAGGCGGAAGCCTTGTGTATGTACTACTTCCAAGGAAAGACAGTAAACTGATTGTTCAGTGGCAAGGACCATTTCAAGTAGTCAAGAAAATAACTGCAGTAGATTACCAAATCAATATGAGAGGAAAACTGAAAACATTTCACATCAACATGTTAAGAGAGTTTGGTGGACAGTCACAGGAAAGTAATACTAACACTGATGAAGTAGTACGTTCCAGTTGTGTGATAGTTAATGAACCAGAGAAAGACGAAAATGAATTGACTGGATCATTACTTTCTGTATTAGCTTTCAAGCAATCAGAAACTTGGACAAATTGCAAAATTGAAGAGTCACTATCAGTAGAGCAAACGAAGCAAGTGAAAGAAGTACTGGCTAGATATGATGATTTCTTGACGGATGTACCAGGGAGAACTGCAACAATTAAACACGACATCATTCTCAAAGACTCTGAACCAGTGAAACAGAAACCGTATCCAGTACCTTTAGGGTATGTGAAGGAAGTGGAAGAAGAGATTCAATTGATGCTGAAGTTAGATATTATATCACCATCAGAGTCACCATACACGGCACCCAACGTGATTAGATGGTCATATGACTGTGAAGTATCGCTGCAGAAGATCAAGAAGGCATTTGCTGAGGAGCCGATCCTGCGTCTACCTGACTGTCAGAAGGAATTCATACTAGCTACTGATGCATCTGCTGTTGCTATCGGGGGATGCCTAGCACAGGAATCACAGGGCATTCTACATCCCGTTATGTACGTCAGTAGAAAGTTGTCTTCAGCAGAACAACGATACAGCACCGTAGAAAGAAAGTGCTTGGCAGTTGTTTGGGCAGTAACCAAGTTGGCCAGATACCTGTCGGGCAGAACATTCGAACTCCGCACGGATCACGCACCCTTACGCTGTTTAAACACACGTAAGTCGGTGAATTCCAGGGTAACTCAGTTCGAAGTGCAGCATATTCCAGGTAAAGGAAACGTCGTAGCGGACATTCTGTCACCCTTTTCATAGATATAAGCCTACGTGGCTTCTCACAAGCATTTGTTGCTTCATCAAAGACTTTGTGTCTTCAACAATTTAGACTTTGTTGCTTGATGGTAGACTTTCTGTCTACAACTAAGACTTTGTGTCTTCATTTTTTAAGACTGTGTGTCTTCATCTTTTAAGACTGTGTGTCTTCATCTTTCAAGACTGTGTCTTCATCTTCTAAGACTTTGTGTCTTAACTATAGACTGTGTGCCTATTACATTGCAGTCTGTGTGACTACATTAAAGTCTGTGTGACTACATTAAAGTCTGTGTGACTATGTTCAAGTTTGTTTGGATACATAAACGCCTGTGTGGCATATTCAGAGCCTTTGTGGCCTATCGAATTAAAATTTTTGTTGTATTGTGTTTCAATGTTTTATAATAGTGTTTTATGTATCTTTGTAAAAATTGATTATAATTTTTGGAGGAGAGAGATGTCACGGATGAATGTGTGTATGTATGTATAATCTATTTTTACAATCTGCGCGAATGACCGGAAGTGTGTTTTGTTGTCAGACAGAGACCAGCGTGTGTGATATGCAGTAAAGCTGATTAAAGTTTATGTGTTTGATCTAGTGGTTTCATTGTTTTATTTCGTTAACTAGAACTGAACCAGGGACACCTAGACGTATCGAGACCTGAGGTAGATTCTATAGAGTTATAATTATAAATAAAATAGGAAAGTTGTGACAATAGACAACAAATGAACAGTCGTATGTTTGAGTGGATCAATCAACGTTCACTTCAACTGGTTTACTGCTATAGCGATTTTCTAATCAGCAGACGCATTAAGTTTTGAATCATAGAATTAAAATTAATATCACACTTCAGTTTCAAATCGAATTAAGAACTTGAATTTTATTTTTACATTATGATAGAAATTTTTATTTTTAAGCATTTTTACAAAACATGTGGAGGGCTGGATTGAACCTTTCCGATGGCCGTACTTAGCCCGCGGGCCGTAGTTTGCCCATCACTGGATAGGAAGTATAATTTTCAGCTCTGATGAACCTCCTGAACCGAGTCGAATGTACACCAAGTTGGTTGTCAGTAGGCCTACAAAATTAATTTGAACACATTAAAATTGAATGGAATCTGGCACATGTTTGAGGGAGCCAGGAAGGAAGTAAATAATTTTACTAGGAAAAAAAAACAACAAATTTTATCAGAAAAACACATTTTACAGGAAACATTAAAACAAAGGAATGATTATTATTTTTTAAAGTCACTATGCCCAAATAAATAGTCGAATATCGATGTAACATAATGCCGGTGTGGACAGTCTAATGGCACTACGTATATATCAAGAGCTGACACGATTGTATGTCATAGGTGACCTATTTTGTGAGCTTAGCACATGTGCTTCCCCCCTCCGGAAGTGTATACAACTCAAGCATCACTGGCATATAGCACAGAAAATGGCTTCTAAAAAAGCTGGAAAGCACTTTCAAATATCTTTTGACACGGGACACACATTTGAGACCCAAAGAAAAGCTCATGTCGAAGACAGATGCAATTGGCCTTTTTGGAAAGGAGGGTTGCGAACGATTTAGACCACACCACAAGTGACAGGAGGATACACCAAATATAAATAAAAAGCTTTATGATATTATTATTATTATAATGTTAAAAAAACGAACTAATATTCATTCTCTGGCACTGCCAAGTCAAGCTTCGTTGGAGAGAAAACAAATTCATCAAAGTCCCCTTTTTCTTTCTCTGGCACTGACGGATGAACCGGTAGTCTTTCTCTGTTGCCAGGATTATTAAGACTCATTATAATATCCGTCTTCTGTTTGGGCGAGAAGACAAAGAAATTTAAACTGATGCAAAAATAGAGCCGTGAAATATATAATAAATGAACAGACTACTCATTTTTGACAGGAGTAACACCATTTGTGAAAACACTAAACTTGGAGACACTTTATGACAAGAGAATAAAAAAGTAAAGTAGCAATAATAGCTAAACATTAAACCGTAATTTACAAATACAAAAACACAACAACAAAAAAACAACAACATACAACACAAAGATAAAGACAAATGGTTTTCCTTGTTCATTCTGGGGACTTGATGTCCAAATATCTAGGCTACCACTAGCCAAGTACTAGCATATGGAATAAGAAATACGCCTTTTCACATTCTCCTATTCACTTTTTGCTGGTCGTCCAATAACCTTATAGTTAATAGACTCGATATTCACTTTTTGCTGGTCGTCCAATAACCTTATAGTTAACAGACTCGATAACCTCCTGTGGCGAGTAGCCTAAGCAGCCTATTTCAAGAATTAGATCTAGTAAAGAAAGTATTTTAAAAAATCTGACGTGTCAATGCCAGATGCTGATTGGTTATCTCGCAATTTGGTTATAGCGACCTAGAAAAGTAGATTATTATTAATACTTTTATTTTCATTTTGGTAGGCCTATTAATTATTATTACTGCCAAAGAAACAATGAAAAATGGCATATTAGTTAGATACCTAAACTAAGGCTACTAAACCCTTATTAAAAGATATTTTCATGAGGCGGAAAACTATTTAAATAGCCAACTTTTGTATATCCGATGTACAAAATAAAGGAAGCTTTGATAAGCTATGCCTTTTAAAAGGTCTAGAAATATATATTTTTTTTTTAACACTGCGGAATCAAATTTTCAAAGCTCCTCCGTTTGTACAACAATTAATTTTAATACGGAGGAAGCATTAGACTTTTACTCTATGACAGGGACGCAACTTAAAACTTGTTTCAAAACAAATGGACAAAACCCGGATAACCAAGATATTTTAAAATATAGGATAGTTATTATTCAAATAGATCTAGAGTCTAAATATTAAACATAAAAATATAGATCTAGATTGTAGATCTAGATTCTATATTTTTTTCTTTTTAATTAAAATGTTTTTTTAAACATGTACTTTGTTCTGTAAATGTATATCTAATTTTATTCTAGTTCTAGAAACGAAATCATAGATAGTTCTGTTATCTCCTCAATGTTTATCTTTTTAATTTACCAATAATTTAACTTCCCATCGTAGTTATCTCCCTTGTGCATGCTCCAATCCAGAATTTTCGCGACTATTGTTTACTTTAACTACACTCAACAGTTACACTCCGGTGAAAGATTCTTGATAATATTTGTTTCAGAATGGCATACGAACCATTGTTATGTTATAATAAAGGTTGCGGGCAAAAGTTCAAGCTCGAAGAAAACTCTGAAAGTAATCATTAATATTAGTCTATTATAGTTTCTTTATAGTAATAATTATAATAAAATAATACTAATAACTATAAGTCTAATACTCTAATACTAATCTTTTAAACTATAAAGTTTAAATAAAATTAAAGTATTTAAACTTTAAAGTATTATTATTAAAATCTCTTTTCTTATTAGTTTTAGTCTTATAATTAAAATTATTGTAATCATAATCATATTATTTATATTATATGATATACTCATAATATAGATCTAGACTCTAGACATTCTAGATCTAAAATGTCATTATAAATTATAATCTATAAACTTACAAGCAACGAGAATCTTACTTAACTTAGTCTTAGTTCTTGAAAAGTTAAAAATTATTACCAACATTTTTTTTTTACCTTTACCTATCCCTTAGTCTGTTGGACCGTCTTTCTCCATTCCTCCCTTTTTTTGCCTTGTTTAGAACCTCTCTCAATATATATATTAGTAAAACATTAGTTCTAGAATCTAGTGAAAGTGACATGATTATTATTTATATAGGTTCCCGGTCATTTCATCCCCGGTCACTTCATCCCATGATATTTTCATCATCTGATCATTTTTATCTAACAAATTGTAATTTTAAAAATCATGAAATGAGCAATATTTAATGTAGTCATTTTTTATGACAAAATTGTAACACGTTAATGTTTAAAAGGAATTAACGCAAAACTTATACAGGCGACATATCACGAAGATGGGTGAACTCCACCTTTATTAGAAAAAAAAACAACCTTATTTCAAGGTTAAAAATGACGCGCCCATTTTCAAGAAAGAGCGATTGAAAAATAAAATAAAGTGAAACATGGTCGTACTTCCACCACACCTTGGCCTTTGATGATAAGTTATTAGCAGCATGGTCATAATTATTCTAATTGCACTTCTATCTCTCAAAAGATTTCCACTACTTGCACCACAACTTGGCCTTTGATGATAAGTTATCAGCGACATTATCATAATTATTCTAATCGCACTTCTATCTCTCAAATGATCTTTTACTTCTTCCACCAAACCTTGGCCTTCGATCCGGATAATATTATGATATTACACCCCCCACATCCAATAGAAGCGCTATAGCTAAGTACACACCCAGATTTACAATATAATATAAGATTTCTCATTAAGAAAACTTAGTGGAAGAGGAAAGAAGAAAAGAATTCTACATAACCATATTTATATATAAAATATTTAATTGGGGATGAAGCGACCAGGGGATGAAATGACCGGTCACCATATATATATATATATATATATATATATATTATAATATTATATATACTATAAAATTAAAATATTAAGAAGTATATTAACTAATTAGCCTAATTAGGTCTACTGTATTCAGTATTTATAAGAATTTCTTACTAAGTTTCTAGATTATACTATCATTTGTCTATTAAAAAAAATTATATTTCAAGTTACTGACACTCATACTTAGCCTTACTGACACTGTAGTATCTGTACTTATTACTTGTACTCTACTCTAGTCTTACTAGATTCTAGATCATGTAGTATGATGTAGACTAGTTATTGGCTGATCTTCAAATCTAGATCTGAATTTTATTCTTAGTGGTCTATCCAGGTCTAGAATATTTCTAGTATAGATCTAAAAATAAATACTAGATTTGTCTGGCCAATAAACATTTCATGGTGACAATACACTAACAAAACCTACACTGTTAAAAAAAGCTTGAAAAAAGATTTCCACCACTCAAAAGTTATCTTTGTAAAACTTGTAGGAAGTGAAGATTCGTTTTTTAAGGTCAATTTATTGTAGGATCAATCTCATATTACATGACCAAACATGTGAACCCAAGTGCAGTGAAGAAGTTTTATATCTAATATAAAGTAGAATGTTTTCACAGTATTGTATATTGGATATCAATATGTTGGCTAAATTGGTAAACCCATTTTCACACTCTTATTTTCATTTTCGTTGCAAAATAAAAATAAAATGTTTAACGAGCATCACAATGTTTGACATTAATCTAAATTCAATACCTAGATTTATAATCTCTATGTATTTTTTGTTCAAGCTGCATGTACATATCACCCTGGTGGTCCTATTTTCCATGATGCATTGAAAGGCTGGTCCTGTTGTAAGAAACGAGTGTCAGATTTTACAGAATTTTTAAATATAAAAGTAAGTAAATCTTGCTTAGATGGTTCAGAGTGCTATATCATAAATGCTTAGATAGGAATATCAGTGATAACATTTAGTTAGCTCTTATCACACTTCAGAAATAAATTGGAAACAACAGACCAGCTGATTTATAGCCATTTTTTGTTGTTGTTCCACAGGGTTGTACAGTAGGACACCATAGTAATGTTAAACCAGTAGAACCTGAAAAACCTGAAAAACCTCCTGTCTCTGTATGTATAATATTCTTCTTCCTTTTTTTAAATGTATAATTAAGAGAAAAGTTTAGCATATATATATATATATATATGGTAGACTAAACATTGCTCTGTTAACTCTTTCTCCCCTCACTAATGCCTTTATTGTCGATTTGAAACTGCACTTTCTGACGGATCACGCTCCTATCATCGATGCTTTTAAAACTTGTTTGTTTCATTTCCATCAAAACGTTTTGCTTTGCTTTAAATTTAATCTTGTGTAGTTGTCCTTTGTAAAACAACCTGTTTTTGTTTTTTAAATGTGTATTTTATTAGGTATGGTCTGTTTATTATAAAATTATCGCTGGTTGCTAGATCGTAAGCTCAAGATGTTTATTTTATGTGTTTTTACATGTATTATGTTTTGTGAAAATATGGATTTGTAACTGAATTGACCATTTTTCATGACTCCAACTGAAAGTTTCATCCTCTCCTCCACTGCACTATGGTAATTCACTGGGAGCCTTTTTTTTTCCTTGTTAATGTATACATGATCCACTCCACTTATGTTGTACCAAGACACCAAGTGAAAAAAACAGTAAAGTTCCCCTTTCAGACCTTGCAATCTATAGGACATATGATGTTAAGATCATCTATTTCTTACAGCACAACAATGACCAACAGCCTTTACTTTCCACAACTAAAGTCAGGTATTCATTAGAGTTGGGTGTAGTCAGAGGCACCCTAAAAACCCCAAAATTCGAAATTCCAGTCTTCACAGAGATTCTAAACAAAGACCTCCAGGTTCTGAAGCCAAGCGCTTAACCACTCAGCCACTGTTTACCCCCCCCCCCCCCCCCCCCAACCTGACACCAGGAAAACTAACATTCCTAATCATTTTCACATGTGCTTCACCTCCATGTTGTCAGTAAAAAATTATTTAACACTATGTTTAGGAAGCATAAATCTTCAAGTATATATATAAATATATAATATAGCTTTTGAAGTGTTATAGTTTCATGAATACATATACATGAATAGAAATTCATCCTTATCTTCTCTGTTCAAGACTAAAGAGCCAATGTATCAGCTGGAAGTCAAACCACAGCACAAGCCTCCTATACCAGCAGCCAAAGAAAGACCTTCAGCGGAGGAGCCAATGGTGGAGATTAAGAAGACAGTGGGACCCTCGCTTAAAACACAGCTGGACAAACTTAGTTTGAATGATAGCAATGATGACTCTGCTCAAGAGGGTACTTATCCTTTAATTAATTAATATAATTACAACTGTTTATTTGATGCTTGTGTAGTTACTTTTCTTTCATATGTGTTGTTTTTCACAGATGGTGTAATTAAACTAGGAACTGCTTGCAACAACAAAGGGTGTAAAGCAGTAAGTTTATAATTTCTTAAAATATGATGTGATAAACAAAAGGAGAGAGATGACCTCAGACAACTTACTTACTTAGACTTAGGTCCTCCCGCGCCGTTCGGCGCATTGGGCGGCAAGCTGTCTCCATAAAGATCTGTCACTGGCAATGTCTGAAGCCTCCTCCCACCTGGTGTCCACTGTTTTGAGGTCCTCCATGAAGGTGTGTCGCCAAGTAATACGAGGGCGTCCCTGTTTGCGCTTTCCTTGTTTTGGCTTCCATGTTATCGCAACTCTTGGTGTGCGTAATTCATTTTGACGTAGAACATGTCCCGCAAACCTCATGCGACGCTCAGTCACAACCTCACCAAGTGTTCGACTCCCAGTTTGGCATAGGATTTCCTTGTTTGAGACCCGATCTGTGTAGCTGACTCCCAAAATCCGTCTCAGTCATCTCTGTTGAGCCACATTTAGTCTTTTCTCAATTTTGACAGATGACTTCCACGACTCACATGCATATATAGCAGTTGGGATGACGATGGTGTTGAGAAGGTGTATTTTTGTCTCGAGTCCAATGGCTTGGCTAGTCCAAATAGGCTGCAGCCTTTGGAAAATGCTCCCTGCCTTTCCTATTCGGCACTCTACATCATGGTAAGCATCTCCATCATTTGTTATGATGCTGCCAAGGTACGTGAACTTGTCCAGCTCTTCAAGCTTTGAATCGCCAAGTCTGACGGGGACACCCTTTGCCTTATATCCCACTCGCATAATTTTAGTCTTATCCAAGTTTATGCGGAGGCCAATTTTGGGTGCCTCTCTGTCTAGGCTCTCCGTCATTTCTTGGATGCATTTTTTTGTAGCCCCGAGTAGTGCAACATCATCAGCAAAGTCCAATTCCGTCAATCGGAGCTGTTCATGCCATGGAATGCCAAACAGAAAGAGAAAAAAAGTAACCCTATAATAGATGCATTCTCATGCAACAAACTGTGGTAAAGTTTACCGTTCCAAAATTGGCCTGTTTATTCACAGCAGATTCTGCCCTGATTAAAAAATAAACCAACACCTGTAATATCTGGACACATCCATTGTCTTTTGAGACAGAAAGAGATATATTTATAGGATATAACAATATTAATTTAAAAAAACAACAACATTTTAACCACATAATGTAGGATTTTTATATTTTGTGCAAGTATTTTTCAAAGTAAGCAAAATTTTTATGTACACATTTTTTTTTTTTCAGCGATTTGAGGGTGAAAGTAGTAATGAAGAGACATGCATCTTTCATCCTGGGAACCCAATCTTTCATGAAGGGTGAGTTTTTTTTGTTAACATTTTCTATAGAAATTTGTCTCAATCTACCAAACCTTGCTTGGAAATATTTGTCGGACGTCATATAGCTCCTCCTTTGTGGTCAAAGATGGCACATTTATCTTTTCCTGTGAACTCAAAGATAGCTTAAGAGTCCAATCCTCGCTTTAAAATAATGATTTTTACTGTTTTGCATCTGCTTCTACAGTGACACATTGTAACTTATTTGTTATTTAGTTATTTAACTGGTTTATAATTATTCATTTTTGTTGAGTCCCAAATTTACATTTTAAGTACTAGAATGCCATGACAATAATTTAGAAAGACTGACTTTGCATTGATTGCTAATTTGTATCTGACTTTGTTGAGGTGACCATGGAGAGGAGTTAGTGCTTGGTTTAGACAAAACATTCTTGCTATTCAGTGCCTTCACATAGGATGAACTCAACATCACCTTTTAATCTAAGGTTCTCAGGGAACTTAATGTTTTAAAATTTGATACTAGCTCATCATTTCTTTTTGTAACAAGTAACATTCACTACTTTAATGATGTAGGCTAAAGTAATGATCTGTTTTTTTTATGATGACTTTCAGCATGAAATACTGGACTTGTTGCCAAAGGAAGACATCAGATTTTGAGGCATTTTTAAATCAAGAAGGCTGTGAGACTGGATCTCATAATTGGCACAAACCAAAGGTGAGCCAGTGGAACTGAAGAAAAGGCAATGTTGTAGAAGTTGTCCAATCATTTTGCTTTATGCAATACAAGTGTCCATATTTTTGTATGACTGAATGCACACAGATCTTTTATTTGTTCTACATTTACACTAATCTAATTCTGTAAGAATATGTTTGATATCATTCTTAAAGTAGTAACAACAAAACCATTCGTTTTTAGGTTGTTTTTTTTTATTATTGGGGCAAACTTTTCTGATAGTAGGAACTGTAAGTTGTTATGCAGTGGTAATAATTCAATGAGCTAAGAAATACTTGCTAGTCATGATTGAATGACTTTTGTCTCCAGGTGACTGAAGAGAAACAAGTTCGTGTTGACTGGCACCAGACTTCCTCTGTTGTTTGTATTTCTATATTTGCTAAAGTAGCTATTCCAGACAAGACAGTCATCAAAGCCAACCGTGTGAAATGTCAAGTGAGTGCTTTGTATGAAGGTGGTACAAGGTTATACCAGAAGACATTTACACTCAGAGAGGTAAGTAACATCGATAACACCATCTATTTACAACCTAAGGAGAGTCCTGGGTTGATTTAACATATTTTTACATTCAGGTCTTTCCCAAGCCTTTCATCTCCATGCCTGAATTTTAAGTAGTTAACCTGCCTCTGTATCATCTAGCCATCTTATATAGGTTCTGTCTTTAGCTCGCCCACTTTATGGTTTTTACTTTATTCCCTGACATTCTTTGGTTTTTTTTTGTCAAGTTTTTTTTTTTTAATACTTTTGGGCTAACAGTTGACAAATTTATAAAGTCATCTGATATTTTGTCTTGGGGAGGTGGGGTGGGTTAGAGAATCAGTTTTAATCTGCCATTTTTTTTAAATTTAACATAACTAATTGATAATCATTCACAGGCTATTGATCCAAGTTGCAGTATTGTCAAATTACTGGGAACAAAACTTGAAATAGAACTTAAGAAAGCAGAAGCATTTTCCTGGCCCACATTAGAGCTCCCAGAAAAGCCATCTTAATTAAACAAGGCATCTATGGTAGTATTTGTAAATTTGGCGTTCATTAGTTTTGGTGGCATTTAATTGTTGTATGATAGGTGAGGAGTTTTAGTACATGATATTTCAAATCTAATATTTGTTCAATGTAATACTATTGGAGATCTTGACTATTAGTTCTAAAATATATAGCTTTATATTAAAGCACCAAGAGAATGTCTCTTCATTGTTAGAAATGTCATCTCTTTTAAAACTTAGTCAATTGTAAAGTAGTACTTCCAGAAGCAGCCATTAGTTTGAAATCTCATATTTATGCCTTCTTAACTGGTCATTGGGAAAAAAAAGTTTTTTACGCTCTAAGTTTCATCCTTATTCTTGTACCCTGACATTTGTAGAACAAATAAACCTCCCAAATATTCTTGAAAGTCACATAGTTCATTAATGCAGGAGAAACAAAATGTCACTGTGTGAGAAATTTTAAAAGAATGTGATGTCAACATTGTAATCCTTACAACATATTTGATGAGGTTGGAAATTTACTTTTTATTTAGTTTATTATGAAGGCAGAAAAATTTTTAACGGTTGAGATTGTTAATTTATGCAAAACTATCAAATGATTATTATAATCCACTTTGGATTTGTCTGAAATTTCTGTGGAAAATTGTCAATTTATTCATCATTGTATTAAATATTTTGGGTATTAAAAACATTGTAAACTGGTTCAGATGTTAAACTGGTTTTGTTATCAATAAAATAAAGAAGTTTGTCTAAATCATTCATTCAGTGATCGTTGGCTCACATAAATCAGCTTATTTTATGCTCCCACATGTAAACCTTTTTTTTTTTAAAGTTAAACTACCATATAACCACTGTCAACGGTCTATCAAGTATGAAATCAAGTCATTTTGGCAATAAGTTATTTTAAACTTCAAAATCTTCCTAAAGATTATGGGAAATATTTTGCTTAGCTTTATTTTATTATTTTTCAATGTATGTATATATGCTACACAACAGATATTTATTTGAGAACATGTTATATTTAAAAACCAGTATAGACTTCCTTTCTCAAACTTTCCTTACTAAATACATTGATATTCTTTAAACAACACTTTGTATCCATAAAATAAATGTCACACATTTCATTGTTTTCAGTAGATGTTCTGTAATGAAGGTTAAAACGAAAGAAATAAAATAAGTTTTAAAAACAGCTTCCATCAACAATTATGCATTATGTTGTGAAAAATACTAGTATCACATTATTTAGTCGTTGCAATTAATTTTATTAAAAATCTATCATTAAAATAAAATGTATCTTATTCATTAGAATTCATCTTTCACTTATACTAAATCAGTTAAAAAAAAAAAAGCTTAAATAATAAGCAAAGAAGAGGTAGCGAAAAAAGACAAAAAAAAGAAACAAATAGTTTTACCAAAAATGTATCTCTGTCAATAGAAATCAGAGAGGAATGAGGAAGTCTTGCAAAGAGCATCATCACTGTTATTAGCAGTAGATGCCTTTGGCTGGCTTGGACATGTACACCTAATGCCACAGGGCCAACTTCCACATACATATTGTATGGCTGTCAGCCATAAGATCCACTGATATGTGTGTGACTTGAAACATGTTTAATATTGACACCAACAGTTGGGAGAAAAAGCACAGGATAGAACAACATGCATTAAAGAGAGGCCTGGATTGAAATGCTGTAGAAATAGGTAAAAGGCTGAAAATGCAGCGTCCGGTGATCATAAATGCCAAACTCATGGATTTGCCTCCTTAATCACATGAGAAGTTTAAAAGGGAAAAGATCTTCTCTTGAGACTAAAGTGACACAGTATCAAAGATTACTAATGCTCATCACCTACAGTAATTTTTCACTGAATTTTTCCTCAGAATTCTAAGATGCCCCAAAGGGAGCTTGAGCAGCGGCCCATCAGCCAAAATTATTATCTCTGGCCAGTCAAGATTGACTTTCTGCTTACATAATATGTGAATGATAATATAATTAAGAATCACAATGAAAGATTTGTTGAATCATTACCTTTATTAGTTTATTTAGAAGAGGAAAAAAAATGCTGCATAACAATAAAAAAACAAACTCTAGATAAATAATCTCAACAGGTGATAGTGCAACTTGCAACATCATAAACAAAATATTTTTGAGGAAGTTGCAATTTAAGGTGAAACAGTGTCATGTTATTGCTTATTCATAAAGTACATTCAAGTCTGAGTTATGTCATATAAAAACTCTACCCTGCTGAATTATGAAAGTGCATCAAGAAAAGTTTAGCAATGAGCTAGTGAACACCTAAGACTTATAATCTGGAATGGCAGAACATCAAATTGGAATTGACAGCCACTGTCCAGGTTCTGGAATGCAATGACCACTTCCCTGTCTATATCCTGTAGTGAGTCCTCCAGCCCGTTGCAAGCATGCACTTCATGGAGGTCAATAGGTGAGGTTATCTTAACTTGGGTACTACCACCGTAAGCTTCATGAAGACGTAGGATAACAGTGGAACTACAGTCTTCAGCCTGTGTACAAGAACATAAATTGTAGCCAGAACAAGCATAAAGGACTAATAAGGAATACTAAAATAAAAAAAATATAAATTCCAAGTTTAAACCCTTGAAAATAGGGGGGGGGGGGGAAACCTTGGTTTAAATGTGTCTGTGTGTGTAAAGGTATGATTGAAGTGTGGTGCTATTTAAAAAGTCTGTCAAGTCTGAGCATCAGTATTAGGGGAAATAAAACTCATTATTAATAGAACATTGAAAGAATTACTTGGGCCACAGAGATCATTTGAGTGAATACTGTAGATCTACCTACTCCCTGAAGGAAAGATACAAGTGAGTAGGCCAAAACAAAAAAATTAAGAGGTCTATGTTCAGCAAGGCTGATGCTGCAGAAACAACATAGACCCTAAAAATGAAGATGTTTCTAATGGATTCTTATCAAATAAAGTGTCTTTGATAGATGTAACATAATAAAACTCACTAATTTAAAACTTAAGATAAATTATGGCTAATTCTGAAAAGTGCTAAAAGAAAGATAACCTTTGTCAACAAGAACTATAACTAAAACAGTAAGAAAGTACAACATTAACTTCTTGATATATACAACCTAAATATCTTTAAAATTAAATTATAGCTTTTATATAATGCTACTTTCATGCTTATAGCATACTCAGAGCACTATGTTTCGATCTCGTTTGTGGACCGGAAGGGGGTATCTGGGAGAAGGTGTTTCCATGCTGCCTTTCAGGGATCTGCTCGAGTCGAGTGTTGAACCTCAAGCCCCCTTCATAGGTAGCCAAACCAAGGTTTAAGCATACTTAGCCCCTCGACCACGCATCCCATCAAGATCTTGGCTCGCCAAGCAGAATTCACCTTTTTCTTTGATTAATGGGATGCTATGTTTATGGCCTCTTTCAGTTGTAAGATGACTAAGGCTTGTGGAGAACCAAGATGAGTGTCTTGGCATTGGCTATAGTTTGAGCATCGCTCACACTACACAGCAGTTCCCCCTCTCCATGCAGCCATCAGTTCAGAAGGAAATTAGCGATAAAATCTGAGGGCAGCAGCATTGCCTGGTCTGCTAGAGTGTAGCTCTGTGGCACGGTCATATGTGACCAGAATGAAATACAATCCAGAATACTGTAATTGAAATCATAATAAATAAAATAAAAAAATTGTAAGCTCACCATTTTGATGGCTTGAATTATGACTTGCTTGGTATCTAATGTAAACAATCCCTGACTAACAATATTGCTAAGCTGTGCGGATGGAGCACTGATAAGTTGTAAAGGACAGTTGAAACTTATGGCATTTTGAATCACATCTGCTTCTTGGAAATTCCCTGGGAAATAAAAGAATGCATAAATACTTATTTTAATAACTAATGTGAAATTAAAATACTTTATAGAGTGCAGACGTTAATTTATTATTCAAACAGATAGACTTGGTTCACTATTTTTTTAATTTTAATTTGACATCTAAGCCTTTACAGTACAAATGCATGACTGTATAGTCTTTTCTGTTTACATTGAAGTTTTGTTTTATTCAATAAGTTAGATACTAATGTTTTATGTTCATTTTACATCTGTAGCACTACAAAAATGTCAAAATTCAAATTATATAATTTGCTAATAAAAAATCTATTTAATTATGAATTTCTTTGAACAATCATCAAAATCATTTTGAATTTTTCAAGATAGTGCGAAAGATTTAGAAATTTTATTTCATGGACATTTTTGGTAAAAACAAATGCCACACAAAAAAATGAAGATGTCACCTCCTGGAATGTCATCTAATTGTTTCAAATCCTCAGTGAAACATAATTTTAGTAAAAAAAAATATTGAAATTGTTTTTTCACTTTAAAAATAAGCTTGCAAAATGGACTCTTTAATTTTTTGTTTGTGAATTTTATTTAGTTTGAATAAGATACACTTGGGATGTCTTATAAATACAGTTTGGTCCAAAAAGTAGGTGATTAGTATGTGGAAAAATACCACTTTTAGACCTTGCGATTAACAGACAGATGAAATCATCTGTTTTTGTGGCCAACGGTTAACAAGCAGGTGACATGTGGCCAGCACAACGACCAACCACATTTACTTTCCCCAACTAATGTCAGGGACTCAGAGGTGCCCAAAGATCCTTAAATAAAAATCCCAGTCTTCATCAGGATTCGAACCCAGGACCTCAGTTCGGAAGCTAAGTGCTTTACCACTGTGCCTCCAGGAATAAGATTATGTATCAGTAATTAAAAAAAAAATTATCCTTATTTCAACTTTGTTATTAGCGCGATATTATTGCCAAAATACTGTCCACCTAATTTTGCACCACGCTTTAAATTAAAAGAACTATATCCGCTACTGTGCTCGTGAACATTTATAAGTTGAAGAAGCTGAAGATGGAGGTCACAGTTAATCAAATCAAATCTTGTATGGTATTTATGTACCTGCATACCTATACTACAAAAGCAGAGATTAAGTTAATTTAATGTGTGAGTTACTTACCCCAGTGTGGCATGAGTGCATAAGAAAATGTGTGCACTCCCATGTCTGCCTTTGGATCTGGCGATTTTGGAGATCTAAGTCTGGAATGTAATACCAATGTAGGCAACTAATGACATCATCTTCATGATTTATATTCATGACATAACAGAATGATGCCTTTGTAAGCCATTCATCTTAAGTAACAAAGTTAAACACATCTGTTTAAGCAAGTCTGAAATTCTAATAGTATTTTCCTTCTACTTTCACTAAGATATAACACATTTTCTTTTTTAATTGTTGATAAGTTTCAAAGATATGGTACATGGCATTTCATATAATCTTGAATATTGACAATTTTTTATTTCCACTTTTCTCAGCAGCTATTGCCAGGACCTAACATTTCTTGTTTTATTTCATATCTTTCATATTTACTATTTAATTTTAGATTTTAAAAAATATTTTCCTGACTTAATAATAAGAAGCACTTTCTGAACCCCTTTTACTATTAGGAACCATTATGAAAGCAAGGTAATAAGACTAAGCCTGATTAAAAGATTCAATTTTTCTGTATGACTTTTAAAGTTTCAAGGACTTACAATGTGATGGTAAAATATAAATAGTTGACTGTTGCTAGAAAGAAAAGAATTAACTTACAGAGATAACCTAATGATGCCATCTATCACTGAATGACCATACTTGCAGTTGTTTAGAATACTAACACCAAGGCCATACTCTGACAAGTCTACCCACTTGTGACCACAAACCTGTACAACAGATAACATTGAAATGTTTAAGCCATTGTAGTCATTTTTTAAACAATTACCGTATTTTTCGCTGTATAAGACGCTCCGGCATATAAGACGCACCCAATTTTAAAGGAGGAAAATCTAGAAAAAAAAGATTCTGAATCAAATACTGTATTTGCCGTATAAGACGCACCAACTTTTCCCCCCCAGTTTTGGAGAAGAAAAAGTGCGTCTTATACGGCGAAAAATACGGTATATCATTCAATTTTAATAAATTTTATTAATAGATTTATTTCACTAAACACAATCTCAAAACATAAGATCACAGCTAATAATTGTGTGTGCGCTTTAACTCTTTCTCTCTGTAATTATTTACCACATTCTGGTGGAATCAACGCTGGTATTGTCAGTTAGGAGATAAAGAGTTAAGAAACCTAAATCTTCTAACACTGACATGTGGCAATGTCTTCTAAATATGAACAATCGTTAAAAGTATTTATTCCTTATATATCAAATGAGTCACCTCAAACTTTGCAGAGTCCCAGGAAGTATTGTAATGGTTTGGACGCTTCAGGTGCCCACTCTGAATGTCAAACGTTGCCTCATTTGCATGAATCGTTGTTGGGAATTCAACTTTAAGAAACTTGCGATTCTCATGCCAGGTGACCTACACAAACATTTGAATAAAAGGTTAAGGAATTGATGAAATCTAGAAAGTGTTTGTTTTGACACAGCTGCTTTAGATATCGTAATAGCCATTGCTAGCATTAGCGATGTTATTATTATTTGGCATTCAACTTTATCTAGGTTTAAACAAATTGCAAACATTTTCACTAATGCTCTAGCAATGATAAGAATAAAGTTTTGTGCTCACTTACCTCTGTGTTAAACACCAAGTAGGGAGTATCAGCATCCAGGACTATTTCTTGTCTCAGATAACTTTGGTCACTTATCTTTAGACTGGTCTAAAATGAGAAAAGATTGGACATGATCATTTCTAAGAAATTATTACATAAATATTCATGTTGCTATGTTCATGTAATATAACAAAAAAAATTCATACAAACTGGTGACATTGACATGTAATGACACTAACCTCTAAAGAAATCCTGAGTGAACTGGAATGTTCACCTTTTATAACCCTCTGAATAGGAGTCAATAAGGGTTTTCTTAGAAGGAAAAACAAATATTTTGTAAGATTGATTTGGAATTGGGTTTAAAAAATGCTATCAATTTGAAATAGGCAATCTAGATAAATAAAAATTAACTCTTTTATATCTTTTATTTTGAGATTCGGACATTTCAAGCCAAAACCTTCTGAATGACCATAGGAGATAATGGCATGGAGATGACAAGAGATAATGGCACTGAAGATGATAGGAGATAATGGCACTGAAGATGATATTAGATAATGACACTGAAGATGATAGGAGATAATGGCACTGAAGACAACAGGAGATAATGGCACTGAAGACAACAGGAGATAATGGCACTGACGACAACAGGAGATAATGGCACCGAAGATGACAGGAGATAATGGCACTGAAGATGACAGGAGATAATGGCACTGAAGATGACAGAAGATAATGGCACTGAAGATGACAGGAGATAATGGCACTGAAGATGACAGAAGATAATGGCACTGAAGATGACAGGAGATAATGGCACTGAAGATGACATGAGATAATGGCACTGAAGATGACAGGAGATAATGGCACTGAAGATGATAGGAGTGTGACGAGCACATTTGCCGAGGATTATATTCTCAATACTTGACATATCAATGAAATGAAGAAAGAAACATCTCTCTGTATTTTCTTCAAAACTTCTTTAATAACTTCTTCAAACTTTCACATCAAAATTAACTTCTTAATTTCAATTACAACTTGACTTGATACTTCATAAATAAAACTTAAATGTTACATAAAACTTCTCTTAGTATAACTTCAACTTCAACTGCTAAAACTTTACTTAATGGATCCGCTAATAACATATAACTCATTACTGAGAGAGGACCAACGCTCTACAAGAACTACTACTATGCGAGGACCAACGCTCTACAAGATCTACTACTATGCGAGGACCCCGTCTGACTCACTTTCCCTTAATTTATACTTTCTTTGATCGTACATTCCAGAATCCTGGAACCTTCTCCGATAATTATTTTAGTAACTTTGACCTTCTAGAAGCTGACGTGTGCTATTTTTTTCCTTAACCTCTTTCTTCGATTGGACATCTAAAATTAACTTGTTTACGCTGGACACCTGCACTGGTTGACCTCGAGGTTCTAGAAACTGGTCGAAATAGGTCACAGACTCGACTCGTGACATTACCCCCTTGCCTTTTTAGCATTTGTATGCAATATAAAATGCGTAAAATAACAATATAACATATGCCTATAACATTGATAACATTGCATATAAAAGCAAGTAGCATAGTATATGCCTAAAACACTGATATAATTGCTTCTATGGAATGTACAAAACTCATAACTAAAAATAAAAAATGATTCATTATGTTACCATATAAATAAAAAACAAATTCAAATGTTGTACTTATTCAGCATATATAATTAATATATTATATACATCTTAGGTCTATACATTTGTGAATAATCGATATATTAATATGAATATTTCCCAACTTGTGTAACTAAAATATGACAAAAACAACTGAATAATACATCCTATCTCCTTTGCTAATTGTGTTTATAGAGTATCTGAATATTGAAATGTCTTTAAACACATGCAATAAAAATGAATAAATTTTGTGTTTCTGACTTAAAACAAATACACTTAAAACAATAAACAATATATTGTATAGTATCTACATACATCTAGACAAAGTATCAGCAAAAACATTCAATTTTCCCTGGAACAGTCTTTACATCAAACTGATAGTCCATTAACTGCAAACTCCATCGTGTCAGACGACTATTTGACATCTTTTTAGAGTTGAGAAATGCCAGTGGTGCATGATCTGTCTGTAAAGTAAAGGGTGCTCCTAACAGATACTTGCTAAATTTTGAAATAGCCCAGACAATCGCCAGGCACTCTCGCTCAATGGTCGAGTATCTGGTCTCTGCTGAAGATAGTTTTCTGTTTATAAAAAATACAGGATGTAGAATGCCTTCATATTCTTGCATCAGACCATGCTCCTATTGCAGACGAGGAAGCATCTGTAGCAAGATAAAACCGCTTCTTCTTGTCTGGCAATTTCAAAATGGATTCTTGTGCAAAAGCATACTTAATGTTCTTTATGGTCTCTTCCCAATTCTGATGACCATGAAATTGTGTTAGATTGTCCTTTCTTCGTAAGGTTAGTAAGAAGTGTGGTAAGTGATGCGTAATTTGGAATGAAGCATCTGTAAAAATTACAAAGTCCTAAAATACTTCTAACCTGCTTTTTTGTTTGAGGTATTTTAATGTCCAGGATTCGTTTTATAATATTGTCCTGTGTTTTCAGTGAATTGTGTCCAACTTATAACCTAAAAATGTAACTTCTGATTTTGCTAATTCAACTTTGCTTGGTTTTACAGTAAAACCATTGTCTTTCAACTGTTGGAAGATTTCTTTGAGTCCTTTTATATGATCGTCCCATGTATTATGAAACACACATATGTCATCAATATAGGACACTGTGTCTTTTCTTTGTCCGAACATCCTATGAATTGCTCGGTTAAAAGTACTGCTAGCATTTACTAAACCGAATGGCATGTTAATTATATTGAAAAAGGCCAAAGGCTGTAGTAAAAGCAGTGTATTGTTTTGAATCCTGTGTCATAGGTATTTGATAATATCCTCTTGTCAAATCGAGTTCGTAAAATACTTAGCTCCAGAAAACTGTGACATTAAATCCTCTGGATTAGGCATTGGATAAGATTCAAGGCATGTTATTTTATTCAACTGTCGAAAATCCACACACATTCTTGGCGATGATGACTGTGGACGTTTTACTAGCACTATTGGAGCAGCATAAGATGAATTCGAGTGTTCAATAATGCCTTGTTTCTAAAAGATCATTGATTTCTTTCTGAAGGAAATCTCTATAATGAATGGGTAGTGGATATGGACGTGACTTGGTAGGTTTGTCACTTGTCAATTTGATTTCATGATTTATAATGGTTGTTTTACCTGGAACATCTGTAAATATATCAGCATATTCTTGGAGTAGATTCGTTATATCCTTTTTTCTTTGTGATGATAAATTGTCCAGTTGGACCATCTTGCCAGGTTTCAGTCTGTCTAGAAGTTGTAGTTGGTACTACTAATTCATCCATATCCTCCTCATTTTCTTCTGGAATAATCGCTAAGCATGAAATCTGTTTTTCAAGTTCTTCGTCTTCTTCTTCTGTATCAGTAGCTTCATTGTATTTTTGTAACATGTTGATATGAAACACTTTGTTTCTGTTATTGATATATATGTCATAATCTACATCTGTGACTTTTCTTAAAATAGTAAATGGACCTTGCCATTTAATAAAGAACTTATTTTTCTTATCAGGTAATAATAAATTTAACTTTGTCTCCTGGTTCAAAGTACCTAAGTTGTCTATTTACGTTTATTCTTCTATGACTTGCAGCGTTAGCTTTGGCTGTTGCTTCCTTAGCTTTTTCACATGCATTTATTACTGTATTTCTTGTATTGAGAACATGCTGAAATGCAGTTTTCTTAACTGATGCATCATGGTTTGACTTCATTAGTGATTCTTTGAAAGTAGTTATAGGACCTCTTGGATTAGCTCCATATAACATTTCAAAAGGAGAAAATCCTGTAGTATCTTGGATACTTTCTCTATAAGCAAATAATGCAGCTGGTAAAAGGAGATCCCAATTCTGCGGATTATCATTTGCTATTTTTGATATAATTTGTTTTAATGTTTTGTTAAATCGTTCACAAAGCCCGTTGCTTTGAGGATGGTATGGTGTAGTAAACTTCATCTTGATGTTGTACATCTCCATGAATGTCTTAGTTATATCTGCTGTGAACTGACTTCCTCGGTCAGAAAGTATAACTTCAGGCAACCCTGTCCTTGAAAAAATTTCAGATAAAGCTCTGGTAATATCAATTGCAGAAATATTGACTAACGGAATAGCTTCTGGCCATCTAGTACATGTGTCTACTAAAGTTAAAATATATTTGTGATTTCTGCTGGATTCAATTGGCATGGGACCAATTAAGTCTACTGCTACTTTTTGAAATGGTTTCTCAGTCAATTCCATTGTCTGCACTGGCGCTTGTATTTTGTTACCTTTTGGACTTTTCATTTGACAAATATGACAGGTACTAATGTGCTTCTTTACATCTTTAGTAATACCTGGCCAGTAAAAATCCTGAAGTATTCTTTTCTTGGTCTTGGTAACTCCCATATGTCCAGCGAACGGTACATCGTGGCTTGTATTAATAATGGTCTTTCTGTATACTTTTGGAACTACGATTTGCTCAACAGTTTTATTTTTGTATTGACTTTTCTTCATAAGTAATCCTTCTTTAAAATAAGGATCATTATTTTCCCTGCTGATTGATGTTGATTGAGCCTTTTTGAACAATTTAAATAACGTTTCATCATTTTTCTGGTCAACTTTAAATTCTTCAGTATGAAATTTGTCAAGTTCATTTGTCTGTGGATGCAACTGGTCTGCCTGCTTACCATTTCCATTTTCTTGAACAACTTTATCAGAATTTTTGTGTTCAATATGGTTAGTTTCAAGTCTTTCCTTTTCTTTTTGCATTGACCTTGTGACTACTACATTGCATTCTTGACTCATTTTTATTGTATTGTTCCATTCAATAAGATCTTGTGTAGTACAGTCACGCACTCCCTGTATATTACCAACTATGAGATCAACAGGTAGATTTTGAGCTACTAAAGCTTCTACATGTCCACTGAAAAATGGAGTCGTAATATGTATCAAAGCTTCTGGTAATTTACTTACAGTACCGTTGAAAGCAGTGGCTTCGATTTCTTTGCCTGTATATTGATTTGATCTCACAAAATTTGCACGTATAACAACGGAAGTGCTACCTGTGTCTCGTAACACCTGTACTCGTTGAGAACCGACTAATCCAGGATAAAACTTGAAGTCCTTGTGACTTGGTGATAACAGTCATTGTGAGTGATGTGCCTTCGAGTTTTTTGTAAAACCTGCTTCCTATTTCCATATGTTGAATTCTTACATTTAATGGTCTGCTTTGCGAATATGCCTGGTCATTAGATCTGTCACTGATACTATTATGTCTCTTTCTGCAATCCTTTGCTAAATGTCCTTTCATGTGACAAAAACTGCACTCTATGACCTTCACTCTACACTGTGAAGCGAAATGACCTCTAGTATTGCATTATAACATATTAAAGTTTTGTCCGTCTGAAAAGATGGCAATGCTCTGTTGTCTCTTTGAAAAGCAAATAAGTTTTCATCAGTTGCTGATCTGATTTGCTTACTTGGATAAGCAGTTTTATATTGACGTATTATTGTTGTCAGGGTCTGTAGATCTTTAGGATTTCTCTCAATTATGAAGGATCGAATATCTTCTGCATATGCGTGAGTAATGGTATCAATTAATATGTGGTCTCTTAATGCTTCATACGTTCTATCAATATTAGCTAAAGATATCCACCTATCAAACCACATTACCATATCAGAGACAAACAACTGTGGATCATCTTCCTGCCTTGGTCTTTCGTAAAAAAAATTTCTTGCGATAAGCATTCTGCGTAGCTCCAAACTGTCTTAGTAAAGCTTCTTTTATTTCTTTATAAGTACGCTGTTCATGAGATGGTATTTGTGCACATACATCTAATGCTTTTCCCTGTAATAAGATCAAGAGATGGTGTGCATATTGTTCATCCTGGTAAGCCTGAATGCTTTCGCTAACTCCTCAAACCGCATCAAATACGAATCTATATTATCTTTATTTTCTTGAAAAGGTAATATTTTAGATAAAGGTTTATACTTGTCAAAAGCATTGCTAGTAGGTAAGGTCGATTGAACCTCTGTTTTTTCTTTTTTAATTTTAATTCCTCTTCCTGAAGTGAAGTCTGAATTTTTCCACTTCTAATCTTTTTTCTTCTGCCTCTCTGTCCTCTTTACGTTTCCTTTCTTCTGCCTCTCTGTCCTCTTTACGTTTCCTTTCTTCTGCCTCTCTTTCCTCTTTACGTTTCCTTTCTTCTGCCTCTCTTTCCTCTTGTCTTATTTTGTCTTCTCTTAAAATTCTTTGTTTTTCTTCCTCTTTTTCTTCTTGTCTTCTTTTTTCTTCTCTTTCAAGTCTTCTTTCTTCTGCCTCTCTTTCTTCTTTACGTTTTCTTTCTTCTGCTTCTCTTTCTTCTTTACGTTTCCTTTCTTCTTCTTTAATTGTTTTTCACACCATTCCCACTGATGTTCTTGTGGAATACCAATGTCCTTGGCTAATTTGAAATATACTTTGAATAAGTCTGCTTGAGACGCCATAGTATGAAATTAGAGATAGCAGAAATGTAGGTGGACAGGTAAAAGTGAGAGAGGGCTGACCTAGTTAATTATCGATCGGTGTCTCCTCTTGAGGAATGTGTAAGTGGTCAGTGTATGTAAACAAACCAGTGTACTCTAGCTTTAGTAACGTTGCCCTTCACAGCTTAATAGATATAGCTTTCACAGCTTTAGGAAATATAGCTTTTACAGCTTGGTAAATATAGCTTTCACAGCTTGGTAAATGTAGCTTTCACAGCTTAGTAAATATAGCTTTCACAGCTTAGTATATGTAGCTTTCACAGCTTAGTAAATATAGCTTTCACAGCTTAGTATATGTAGCTTTCACAGCTTAGTAAATGTAGCTTTCACCGCTTAGTAAATATAAAATGTAAGGTACTGACCTTAAAACAGATGATCTTTCACGTTTCATTACAAAGTTTCGTTTCAAAGATTGCCGTCTTGTTGAAGTATTCTGCAAGAGGCTTTTCTTATAAGGCTTTATTTGGGCTTTGTCGTTCAGAGAGGCTATAAATCACTCGTTAGAGCTTTATGAAAATTCGTAGAACTTGCTAGAATGTGTCGACTTTCCTCTTTGAAAATGTAATATGTGATGCTTGACTTCGTCGTTGTCTTTATTTATAGATGCCTTTTTTCGTCAGGAGGTACCAATATATGTGACGTATTTATTCTTCGATGTTACCTTTATTGTTTGATGCATGTATTCATCGATGCCTTGCCTTATTTATCGGAGGTGCCAATATATGTGACGTTTTGGGCCGAAGGATTGTATTAATAAGTTGACGAATTCATATGAAATGAAGAAAGAAACATCTCTCTGTATTTTCTTCAAAACTTCTTTAATACTTCTTCAAACTTTCACATCAAAATTAACTTCTTAATTCAATTTACAACTTGACTTGATACTTCATAAATAAAACTTAATGTTACATAAAACTTCTCTAGTATAACTTCAACTTCAACTGCTAAAACTTTACTTAATGGATCCGCTAATAACATATAACTCATTACTGAGAGAGGACCAACGCTCTACAAGAACTACTACTATGCGAGGACCAACGCTCTACAAGATCTACTACTATGCGAGGACCCCGTCTGACTCACTTTCCCTTAATTTATACTTTCTTTGATCGTACATTCCAGAATCCTGGAACCTTCTCCGATAATTATTTTAGTAACTTTGACCTTCTAGAAGCTGACGTGTGCTATTTTTTTTCCCTTAACCTCTTTCTTCGATTGGACATCTAAAATTAACTTGTTTACGCTGGGACACCTGCACTGGTTGACCTCGAGGTTCTAGAAACTGGGTCGAAATAGGTCACAGACTCGACTCGTGACAAGGAGATAATGGCACTGAAGACAACCGGAGATAATGGCACTGAAAATGACAGGAGATAATGGCACTGAAGATGACAGGAGATAATGGCAATGAAGACGACAGGAGATAATGGTACTGAAGACGACAGGAGATAATGGCACTGAAAAAGACAGGAGATAATGGCACTGAAAATGACAGGAGATAATGGCACTGAAGATGACAGGAGATAATGGCACAGAAGATGACATGAGATAATGGATAATGGCAGACAGAGTACAAATTAAGAGTATTTTCATCGCATTATAAGGTGAACTTCACCAGATTGTAAACATAGCTTAAGACATTGTGGAAAGCTGACTGCCTTTAACTAATGCTTCTGTTAGCTAATCATTTTAGCTACTTTTTTTTTTAAGGAAACCTCAGCATTTGTGCTATTATAATAACTATATGTGTAAACAACAGTCAGGTTTATTTTGCATACTTTAATTTGACAATCTCACCTTATAATAATGTTCAAGATACAATTAGTTTTAACATAAGTATGCAAAATTGGAATATGTGATTTAAAATGTCTTTTACAAAAAGTTGGTGATGTTAAAAGTAAGGCTATGGAAGTTTTACTCTAAAAATATTTAGGATAGAAAAAAACAGCATTTTTTTTTCTTCCTCAGCTAATTATGTAAAAACATGAGAATTGTTTTTAAGTAAACAACTGAATGACAAAAACAAACAACTGAATGATTCAATAACCAATGCAACCTTATTTCACTTTATATATTCACAAAGATTCAAACCTGGGACCCCAGGTTTGGAATCCAAGCGCTTAACCAATTAGCCAATAAAAAGCCTTGTTCTACTTGTAAATATAGATCACTTGTCTGATTAGTATGTGCTTCAGACGAGATCTCAATGGACCAAAGTTAAAACTCTGTTGCTATCCCCTGCAGTCCTGCAATGATCTTCATTTCTGAAATAACATCTGAGACATCTGAAGTCTAATCAACAGTCAATAAAAAGTTAAATCTACTATAACATCTGAGACATCTGAAGTCTAATCAACAGTCACTAAAAGTTAAATCTACTATAACATCTGAGACATCAGAAGTCTAATCAACAGTCAATAAAAAGTTAAATCTACTATAACATCTGAGACATCTGAAGTCTAATCACACACAGTCACTAAAAGTTAAATCTACTTCAGATTCCATTTGTTTTCACTTTTGTTTTTAAAGCCAAAATGAAGCTCAACCATTTCTTGATCCTTTACTAAACCATCCTCACATCATTCATGTCTCCAATTCAATGAGACTAACCTGGTTTCTAAATGATAGTCCATCACATCCCATGCATCCCAGTAGAGAGGCACATCATCATACAGTAGGAACTGATTGGCTGGGTGCTGATGGTCAATAGTTTCTTTAGACCACCTGATGGGGCAAAACATTTTATTTTTAGACCAAAACAATAGCCAAACAGTTTTGCACAAGGTTTTATCAAATGGCAACCATTAAAGAATGATTTACCTGCCAGTCTGTTTATTGTAACAAGTTAATGAGGTAACACGACCCAACGGGTCAATGACAGCCTTAACATATTCATTGCTCAAAATGTAATGGTCATCCTGAAGATACAAGAAAATATGCATTTAATATGTCTGTAAAAGAAATGGAATAATTGTGCAAAGCTTCAACTTGATATGAGAACAGGAAGTGGGAGAAATAACGTGTAAAAAGTTTAAACCACCACACAGACAGACAAACTGACTAAGTTGATATAAGAACAGGAAGTGGGAGAAATAACGTGTAAAAAGTTTAAACCACCCACACAGACAGACAAACTGACTAAGTTGATATAAGAACAGGAAGTGAGAAAATAACGTGTAAAAAGTTTAAACCACCACACAGACAGACAAACTGACTAAGTTGATATAAGCCAAATAAAAAAAAACACATCTCAATCAATATTGGATTATTTGCTATGCTTTAATTTATCATAATCTCAATGCATTAATGCCTGAATCAGCCAGGAAAACCAACAACTTCGTCGCAGAGTTTAAGTCACTAATTAACATGCATGACTAGATTAACACATGAAATGCGTGAGACATAATTATCTTCTCTTTTGAAGTAACGACTGTAATCTATAAGATAAGATAATTGGCATGTTAAGGGTCATGTTTTTAATTGAATGCATACGATTTCAGTTTCCAAAGAGTTAACAGCAAAAAGAAAAAAATTAGAAAGATGTACAGTAGTGTTTATGCCAATGGTAAGAGCACATTAAAAATATGAGACATATAGTTAGCCATGTCTATAGTTACTGTACGTTTTAGCAGCAGTAAAAAAACTAAAGAGTGAACATCCAGTCTACATTAATCCCTTTAATAAATTTTTAATAAGAAAACAATGATTGAAAGTCATCCCTTGCCAGCCAGCAGGAAGTTTATTAGTACATTATAAACTTCAATTGTCAAAGTCAATAAAACTATTACCATGACAAGATGAGAATGTATCAATGTATAGAGAGATGATACATTAACACTAAAACCACATAACTCTTACCTCTTTCAGCAGTTGGAGCTTATTGTCTCCCTTAATCTCATCTTTAACAATACATTGACTTAATGGCAAAACACACAAGCCAGGGATTGAAACTTGCACTACATAGAAGAAAGATTAGTCTCAACTTTAAACAAAAAATGTACATATCAAATTTTTAATTACAATTTTGTTGGCACATATTTCAATCTGTAATGTGGAATCCCTGCACAAAGAAGTAGAGGCTAGGTCTAAAAAAGTATTATCATATCAGGGAAGAGATGGTTCAACAATAGCAATTAATATGTATAGCAAATGTTCAATGACATTTGTTCAAATTATCTATTAAAATGTTTTTATACTTGGAAAAAAACTATTGCATAAATTGAATTCATTGTCACTAGGAATTTTTAATATCTTTGATTATTTAATTTTAAGCATTATTCAAGTTATTCAAGAAAGTAGGCATAGTTAAATATATGATTTCTCCAACTTATTTATCAATCACAGGGCAAAGGTCATTAAAATTTGGACTAAAAAGTTGAAAGAAAGTGAAAGCATTACCAAGTTGAACACCATCTGCATAAATGTCTATACTGTTGGCTGAGACTCTCCTCTTTTTCATTATAGGAGAGGTCAGTTTGGCTGGAGGTACATTCATCACTTCCTGCCTGGAGTAAGCTTGGGTGTTGACAACATAGACTTCAACTTGATTGCCAGTTTGAGAATCGTCCTGATGTACATGAGATCAACATGAAGTGAAAATAATATTCAAGAATAACTCAAGCAGTATTCTCTTTGTTTTTGTATCACTAATTACCTCAATGACAAGCCCAAAGTAATCAGTATAAGAACAACAAAAGACTTTCCTTGGTTTGAAGCTGTGAACAATTTTATAAGCTACAAACTATTGCTGTATGAAATAGAGCCCTACCTATACACATACTTATAGATTATAGTAGGCAGGCTCATTAAGCAACTTGAAAACTCACAAAGATTTGATATTCTGTTTTTGGTTGTCAAGTACAAGCCAAAACAAACAAATAATGTCAGTTAAAGGTCATATTACATCAAAGTATCTGAACTTTTGACTTGCAGATTAAAAGTTTTATTGATTGATACTGTAAGAACAAAGATATTTCTTATTGATTTTATATTTTATCATATTTTTTTACAAAATATCAAAACAAACTTTAAAAAATGGACCAATTCAATTTGTTTGATTTACATACAGAATTGCAGTTTATTGACAGTGCATACCATATAACTAGGCAGTGATCCAAACATTGGAAATATGAGAACTAAATTTAAAGGGTCTACGGTGATGGTGATTGCTAGGTCAGGTAATAAAATGAAAATCTTGCTAGTTGTTATCTCAATCCTGACAATATTTAGTTTTGGATCCTGACAATATTTAGTTTTGGTTAAAAATAAATTTAAAAAAATGAACAAAAAAAAATTGGCATCAATTACTTTTACATTTGACTTTATGCAGGCTTTCAAGGCCTTCTTCATAAGACTGGTTGATGTCTTCTCTATGTCTGATAGAAAGCAAAGAATATTGAAGTACATTACATATCAACAATGGAAACATTTCAACTAATAGGAAATAGAGAAAGAATGACATTGAAAAGTAGGCAACTTTAAAATATAAATTATTAAGACTTTTATTGAAATGATCAGAAGCTGTCTCAAGTACGTATGAAAACAAAATACTAAATGTAATCTGAGAAACATTTTTTCTTCAGATTTGTTAAAGTAAAATATTTACACAACAGAATAGTTGATTGAAATGATTTTTTAAAATAAAATTTAAAAAAAAAAAGGGAGAGCTATCCTGGTCTTTTTTATTCTAGCATTACGTGGTTAGAAAACTATCTAATTCATTTATTTCATACAATATAAATCGTAAGTGAACCACAAAACTTTTGATTGAACTAGGGAAGAAGCATGACTAATTACAATATAAACAAACTACACTGACCTTCATAATACTTTATAGCATCAAGAAAAACCTGTTTAAAAAAAATACAGCAAACTTGAATAAATAAATGATATAAATTTTGTACAGAACATCTTCATATATGAGTTTGGCTAAACAATGATATTCATCATCATCATCAAACTCCATTAGAGTGAGGGCTTCAGAGAAATAATGATATTATGATAATGATATGATATTAAAAAAAAAAAAAAAATTGCGACTGATACTAACTTTTACTATATATTTTAACTATTATTCAATTTTAAAATTAGTTGGTGTATTAGGAGAACAAGTGTTAGTTGGCTGACCAGATTTATGGAGCTGCCAGGTAGCACATCATGGAACTGATTTAATAGCAGCAGTTTCCACAGTCTTTCAATCTCTTCTTTGGGATAAGTGAAATCTGGAGTTGTCACCCTTGCCACAGTACACACAGTCTCCAGTTCTTGTAGCAAGATTTCACACTGACGATTGTACTTCTTCACCTGAAGGACACAGTGAGACACACTTAGTGGAACATTGGAACTAGCGTTGGTAAGAATCCAGCTTTAATAGGTCATGGTGCGTCCTACAAACCACAAACAAAAATGTCATGTTGCTAGATTTGTTTAATAGAAAGAAAATGTTGAATTTTTTGTTCCTTTTATAATTGCTCAACTTTCACTTTTTTCTTTACCCAGCGGCATAAAAGGTATAAGTTAACTAACAGTAAGATAAAAATAATAACCGAATGATAAATATAATTATATTTTTGCTACCGAATGGACATAACAAAACATATCTAGATTACTAGCAAAGTGATTAAGTTTTTATCTTTTTAGAAAGAAGGATAACTGATGGCTGACTGTAAAATGGTAATAATGTTGAAAAAGTTGTTTTCTTAATAAAATGAACATAATGTGTAAAAGAAAGATTGGTCTTATGTGTTTGGTTTAGAACTCATTGCCAAGATTTAAGTTGTGGTTTTGCATCACTACTGAATGAATTTATGGATTTCAGTATTGTCCACATCTTAAAGATAAGGAAAGTTTAATTCAATACAACACTATCACCAAAACCTTACCTTGGCCCATGTTGTGTATGTTCCATTATGTAGTTCTAGATAATCCAAACTTTACCTTGGCCCATGTTGTATATTGTAGATAATCCAAACTTTACCTTGGCCCATGTTGTGTATGTTCCATTATGTAGTTCTAGATAATCCAAACTTTACCTTGGCCCATGTTGTATATGTTCCCTTAAGTAGTTTTATAATCCAAACTTTACCTTGGCCCATGTTGTGTATGTTCCATTATGTAGTTCTAGATAATCCAAACTTTACCTTGGCCCATGTTGTGTATGTTCCATTATGTAGTTCTAGATAATCCAAACTTTACCTTGGCCCATGTTGTGTATGTTCCATTATGTAGTTCTAGATAATCCAAACTTTACCTTGGCCCATGTTGTGTATGTTCCATTATGTAGCTCTAGATAATCCAAACTTTACCTTGGCCCATGTTGTGTATGTTCCATTATGTAGTTCTAGATAATCCAAACTTTACCTTGGCCCATGTTGTGTATGTTCCATTATGTAGCTCTAGATAATACAAAATTTACCTTGGCCCATGTTGTGTATGTTCCATTATGTAGTTCTAGATAATCCAAACTTTACCTTGGCCCATGTTGTGTATGTTCCATTATGTAGCTCTAGATAATCCAAACTTTACCTTGGCCCATGTTGTGTATGTTCCATTATGTAGCTCTAGATAATCCAAACTTTACCTTGGCCCATGTTGTGTATGTTCCATTATGTAGTTCTAGATAATCCAAACTTTACCTTGGCCCATGTTGTGTATGTTCCATTATGTAGTTCTAGATAATCCAAACTCTACCTTGGCCCATGTTGTGTATGTTCCATTATGTAGTTCTAGATAATCCAAACTCTACCTTGGCCCATGTTGTGTATGTTCCATTATGTAGTTCTAGATAATCCAAACTTTACCTTGGCCCATGTTGTGTATGTTCCATTATGTAGTTCTAGATAATCCAAACTCTACCTTGGCCCATGTTGTGTATGTTCCATTATGTAGCTCTAGATAATCCAAACTTTACCTTGGCCCATGTTGTGTATGTTCCATTATGTAGCTCTAGATAATCCAAACTCTACCTTGGCCCATGTTGTGTATGTTCCATTATGTAGTTCTAGATAATCCAAACTCTACCTTGGCCCATGTTGTGTATGTTCCATTATGTAGTTCTAGATAATCCAAACTCTACCTTGGCCCATGTTGTGTATGTTCCATTATGTAGCTCTAGATAATCCAAACTTTACCTTGGCCCATGTTGTGTATGTTCCATTATGTAGTTCTAGATAATCCAAACTCTACCTTGGCCCATGTTGTGTATGTTCCATTATGTAGTTCTAGATAATCCAAACTTTACCTTGGCCCATGTTGTGTATGTTCCATTATGTAGTTCTAGATAATCCAAACTCTACCTTGGCCCATGTTGTGTATGTTCCATTATGTAGTTCTAGATAATCCAAACTTTACCTTGGCCCATGTTGTGTATGTTCCATTATGTAGTTCTAGATAATCCAAACTTTACCTTGGCCCATGTTGTGTATGTTCCATTATGTAGCTCTAGATAATCCAAACTCTACCTTGGCCCATGTTGTGTATGTTCCATTATGTAGTTCTAGATAATCCAAACTTTACCTTGGCCCATGTTGTGTATGTTCCATTATGTAGTTCTAGATAATCCAAACTTTACCTTGGCCCATGTTGTGTATGTTCCATTATGTAGCTCTAGATAATCCAAACTTTACCTTGGCCCATGTTGTGTATGTTCCATTATGTAGCTCTAGATAATCCAAACTTTACCTTGGCCCATGTTGTGTATGTTCCATTATGTAGCTCTAGATAATCCAAACTTTACCTTGGCCCATGTTGTGTATGTTCCATTATGTAGCTCTAGATAATCCAAACTTTACCTTGGCCCATGTTGTGTATGTTCCATTATGTAGCTCTAGATAATCCAAACTCTACCTTGGCCCATGTTGTGTATGTTCCATTATGTAGCTCTAGATAAAGTTCTCCCCTCCACTTGCACAGCATGTTCTGGTTTTCTTGTTCAATGGAAGAAAAAAATTCATCTGATCCAGACAGTTTCACCCTGGTTGAGTACAAAATCTACATTTACTTCAATATCATGGCAATGGAACAAAGCTGTTTTATTTTCAATTACAACTGAAAATCAAGAAAGAAAATAGCAGAAGCACTAAGCTAAAAAAATCTAGAAAAAAATGACAGAAAAACAAAAATAAGCAGAGAGGTATGGTAAAAGTCCAAATTAAAATTTGACTGCTTGTTTTATTTTTTTCCTTGTAAAGGGCCTTTTAAAAGATTTTGAAAAAATATGTGTGTGTTCATTTATACTAGAATATACTACAACTCAAATTCTGTTTCGACAGAAGAAAACAAGTATCCTTAGTATTAGCTAGTAATAAAGATGAGAAAGTAATTTGATTAATCTCAGATTTTTAGGCTACAACATGGCAAATCTCTTTTGAGGGCTCAGATTTTCTATACATAAGAAAAGTATTTCACGTGTGTACAGAAACTTTTTCATTACTGGAGAGGGATAAGAAACACAGTTTGTGGACTGTTTAGTGACTCTGATTGGGGGTGTGAATGTGGGTCAGTGACTTTTCCTGGCAGAAAGAAAGGGGAGAGGGAGTGTGGGGGGTGGTGCATTGACTTTCTAGTGTTTCTCAGTGGTTAGTTAGTTTACAATGAAAGTAAAATACCCCTTTCAGTTCTTGTAATCAGTTTCTGTGATAGATGGGTTAACAAGCCTGTCAGCTCAACTATCAACAGCCTTAAGTCAGGTAACTATTAGAAATCCTGGAATTAAAAATCTTAGTCTTCACCCTGACTCAAACATGGGAATTCTAGTTTTGGATGCCAAGCACTTTACAAACTCAGCCCTCATGTTCCCTAGTTCACAACACAAGTTTTTTATACATTTGTTTCACAAAGCTGGGGCAACTCTCAACATCATTAGGATAGAATTAAGTGTGAATACTCCAAGACAACTTACTTAGGCAAGCCATCACAGTCTGAAAGTCTGGCCAGTCTACCCAGCATGTCCTCACTGTGACAAGATACACAGACATGTCAGTGGGAATGAAACATAATACATACATTAAATACAATCAAATAACAATTCTTACAATTAATTTATATATCCAGAAGAAAAGACATGAGCAAGGTTATAATTAATGAAGCCAAATCAGCATTATACATTATATCTGAAAATGTTAATTTCTCATGAACAGACTTTGAAATTTAGAGAAAGTTTTGGTCATTGTGTTCTAAAACTGTATTTCTTTTTTTTTTTTGAATAGATCAATCTTTTACAACAATTAGCATAAAGCACTTCAGTCTTATTTATTTTGACATCTATATTCATTTTACATCTTCAGAACTTATTGTATTCTTTTCTTTTACTAATTACAAGATCTAAAAATTAACTTGAAGTCCTAGACATCCTAGATTAAAAAAAAAAAATTAAATCCGAGTTTAAAGATTGGCTCAGATCTACATCTCTTTGTCTTGAGAATGCAGAAGCAAGTAGTTTACAAATACTTCATTATTTGAATATGTCACACACAAAATCTTTAAAGAGAATTTTATTTTTTCTTTAAATTGACAAAACAAGAAGAATTTCTTAGGTATGTCTCTAGATTACTTTTCTAATTTAACTAGGGGCCTAGGAATTCTTGTCTACTGGAACAAAAACTCAACAAAAGGAAAAAAGGTGAGTAATATTAGCCAAAAGGATCCAAACTTGAGAAAACCCATTTATCAAAATTCCACAGTAGCTCATTTCCAATGAATTTAGTTTTGTTTTTTTTGGTCAACATTGTCAAATTTTATATTTTACAAATTGTATATTTTATAACATTTACTATATTTTTTTGCTGAACCAGATGCTGCCATTACCTTGGCCCATGACCTCCATCACCATATCCAAAAAGAAAAGCTGAACGGTTGGACCTCCCCTTGTCCTTGAAGTTTCTGACTGTTTTTAGCAGCTGTCAATACAGAAAATATAGAATGCAGAGGTATGTAAGTTATAAAAAGTATTTGTATTTCTGGCACAAATAAAAAATAGATATATTAAAGTAAGAAGCTTTTTATTGTTTTTCAATAGCAGACTCTTAAATTAATTTATAAACATTTTTTTTTTAAAAATCACTTTAAGCTAATTAGTCTTAATATTTTCACTTCTTTAATGTAGTGCTAGTATAAACTTCCCGGACTAAATCATTCAGATTTCAGAAACTGCAATAATGTCATTCAAAATTAGCAACTACCTAGAACACACTTATTGAATATAAAATAGTGATTGTACTTCTGGCACAAATAAAAAAATATATATGTAAAAAGTAAGAAACTTTTTAATGTTTTTCCATAGCAGACTTTAAATTAATTTATAAACATTTTTTTTTCTATAAAATTACTTTACTTGAACTTTCCAAATCTTTTGGTATTTAAACTTTTTAGAGACTGCTATACAAAATTTAAATAAAATAGATAAAAACTTGCAATGTTTGTTTGGATAATTTTGTGTCTGTGTGTGTGTATGGGCTCAAAGCAGATTAAAAAAAAAAAAAAAATGAAAACATAAATACTCAGAGTATTTTGATACTGAGAACATTTTTTTTCTGAAGTTGTTAAATTTCAAATACATCTGTATTGAAGAGACTATATCAAGAGAGAAATTGAAATGCCAAGACCCACAGAGTATATTTAAGCCCATTAGAGAAAAAAAAAAGGTGCAAATGATAAAATGTAATATAGATTACCATTAATTTAACAGAATATTAGTATTGATGTTTCTGATGATATATTACAAGTGAAAAAAAGAGGGAAAAAGTGAAATCTGTTTTCATCAAAGTTTTTTTGTGAACTAGAAGTAAGACTGATACATTTCTCAAGAGCTTAAATTAGCAGGTATATATAAAAAAAAAAAGGTCTGCGTGTCAAAGTTAAAACAGACAAGCACCTACCTCTCCCACTCTCCCCCTCATGCAGTAATCATCACCAGGGGGAAAGTGAGCCAGTACACTGCTGCAGTCAATACCCTCCCAATGGAACGTGTGGTGCTGGTGAGAGAACAAGCAGGGGGGGTTGGAAGCCAGCAAGTAAGAGTCATGAATTAAAGTATACCTCAATGACTTTCCCTGTCATGTGGTAGCTGTCACCCGGGGGAAAGTGAGCTAGTATGGTGGAGCCATCGAGTCCTTCCCAGTGAAATGTGTGATGCTGTAAGCATTCAGATAGTGAAGTAAATCAGAACATTTAGACTTGATAAATGGAAAAACAATATTGGTAAGTGTGCACTGTGATGCACAAGTGATTCTTTTGCAAATTTTATAAGAATATTATGGTGTCTATTTTTCTTTTTATCAGGTTGGAATTTGTAAAATGTGTTCCTTCAGAGTTGAAACGATAAGTCCCAACGACAGTCCAGCGCGAAAACCGCACGACCAGGCAGACATATAATGTAATTGGAATCCGGAAACCTCTACCAAACTAACAATCTTCAAATTCTTTAATTTAATGTATTTATGGGTAAAAATATCATAAATGAGGCAATATTTAATTAGTGTTATAAACCATTGTTTAAAATCATAAAAATATTTTACAATATAAGATATTTTATGGAAATGATGCAATTTATAGTACCATACTTCAATAAGCATCTCCTACTTCACATAGTGTCACTGTACTTCCTTTTTACAGATGTCTTACTTTGCAATCCATTTATTAACAATCAAAGAACATCTCATGCTTTAAAGGGGCGGACAATTAGAATGCTTTTTACACTTTTTTATTAATGAACTAATAGATTCGTTTAAAAAATACATTGAATTGCTTCCCTTTAAACAGATTTTTACAAAGAGATTCTTTTTTCCTGTAGAGATTAGTTCTCTTTTGATGCTTAATATTTAAAAAATTGTTTACTGTTATTAGTGTCTTCCATTACGGTACAATAATAAATATAAGTATCACACTACATTATGTAAGTAGTGATACAGAGTTTCTAAAACCAGTGATCTCAATGTTTCAGTTTTTAAAAAATAACTAGATATATATATATATGGTTATTGTTTGCTATTACTTCTGATAACATAATGCAAGAGTACTAATAAGACTTATGTTGTAAGCTTTTATAAGTAGTAATCTGATAGTGAAACAAATTTCCTTCAGGATATACATCTTATTATTATCATTATTTGAATGAAATAACCCTGTATGAGATGCAACAAGTTCAGACTTTAACTTAATTAAACCTTTTGGGCGTTAGGACTGGGAGTAGACAATCTTTACACCTGTGTTATCATGAAGTTCTAAAGAAAATTGATTTAAAATTGTAAGAGGTACTGATTCTTTACAAAACGTGTACCACTTACAGGAAATTTATTAACAAGACTCCAACTTAGCTTCTGAGTGAGGAACCTGCTGACTCCACAGTGACGCATGATTTGTGGGAACTGAGCTGAATAACCAAAGGTGTCTGGAAGCCAAAACTGAATAATTACAAAAGCAAAAATCAGATAACAAAGATAACAAGCAAATTGTGATTTTATTTACAAAGATAAGAAAATTAATGTATGCTTCTTTCAAATAGCAAGCTGAGCAAATAACAAGTTGCCAGAACTAACCTGTTGCTAAACATAACCATTTAAATAAGTGATCAACTTGACTTAGCTGACCAATAGATTTTAAAGACTATAACAATGTCAACTTGACTTAGCTGACCAATAGATTTTAAAGACTGTAACAATGTCAACTTGACTTAGCTGACCAATAGATTTTAAAGACTATAACAATGTCAACTTGACTTAGCTGACCAATAGATTTTAAAGACTGTAACAATGTCAACTTGACTTAACTGACCAATAGATTTTATAGACTATAACAATGTCAACTTGACTTAGCTGACCAATAAATTTTAAAGACTATCACAATAGAAAGCCTAACAACTTGTACTACTTAAAAGTAAATTATAAAACAAAGTAAAATGTTGTGACAACCTCTTTGCAGACCACATCGAATTCTTGCTTGAAAAACTGCTGGCCATAAAGAAATTGACGAATGCAAGCTTCTCCACTAGGGATATTTCCATCCTTAGGACAAATAATGACAAGAAGTGAAAATGTAAATGTAAAATAAAAACAACCAAATTTATTACAATGACTTGTCTGTTAATGAGCTTTTCAAAAAATGTATTGGTGTTGTCATTAGTATTTAGTAAGCAACAAATAAAAACATGAACATAAGTGTCTTTTACAGGAGCAGAAGTCAAAGATTGTTTGTATGTGTTTATAATTGAATAGTAAGTTAAACTCTCTTATTAAAAGTAGAAAATAAACAGAAAACAGTAAAGCTCTTACAATTTATTCAAAGATATTTATAGCAACAAAAAAAAAAATATTTTTAAGCCTTAATAAGTTTCAAGTGATAAAGCATCAAATATCAAAGAAAGAGAGAAAGTGCTTGTGCTTTGACAATGTCTAGGTAAGCTAACAACTACTGGTTTTAAGTTTGTATTTTGAAAGCAAGAATTGACTCTTTACTACAACTCCTACAAACGTCTGCTACTTACCATCTCCACCCAGGTACCACCAACAGGAATAAACTGACCCTTATGCACGTAATGACAAATGTCTTTCCAGATGCTGGGATAATTGTCTTTTACCCAGGAATACTGCTGAGCCTAAAAAAGATTGGACAAGTTGAAACCATAGAAAAGACAACTTTAAAGTTAAAATCTTAAATTAGACAATTTAAGAATTAAAATCATACATAGGAAACCTTAATATCATAGAATGGACAACTTAAAGTTAAAATCTTAGATTGGACAAATTAATCATTAAAATCAGATATGGGAAATTGGAGAAATAGTGAAAGTTTATTTTTAAATGTGCTTTTAATTATTAAGATCTCAACTAGCTATGACATTGATAAAAAGCACATAAACATTTGTGGCTTTTCCCTACAGCAGCTGCCAATACACATGTATTCATATGACATGTAAACATGTATTCATATAGGATGTAAACATGTATCCATATGAGATGTTATTAGATGTCAGAAGTCCTAGTTTGAACATACAGGCTTTTGTGACCTTTCTAAATACACCTAACTTTAATGAATACCTGACACCTGGTGGGTTGAATAAAAGTCATTGTCCTGGTTATACTTTTCAGTTCCAAGGACAGTTAGAGGTCTTATAAAGAAGAGCTTTACATTAGCATACTATATAGATTTTAATACTTCAGTTTTAACAATTTGCCTGACTACGTGATGAGAAGCAGTCATCCATGAATATATAAAATGCTTCAATGATTTTAGAGAGAAAAAAAAAAAAAACTAATGCTCTATTTAAAATTAGACTTTGTGCCTGGTAACCTAATTAAACACCATGTGGTAGACATGTTACCTGAGAACATGTAAATTTAAAGTCTGGATACTTTTCCATCAGACGCAAGGTACACGACCATGACCTTGCACATTTCCTGATAGTTTCAGCATAAGGCCAAAGCCAGGCTAAAAACAGTGGGTGAGATAAAAACAAAATATCATTATTAAACAGATAGTTAAAAAACAAATTCTAAAAAACATTTAAAATATTTGTAAACCACTTTAAACAACTTTTAGCTTCAAAAAATCTATGAACTATTTACAATTTTTTTTCCAAAAAATCAATTTGTTTGAGAGTTAAAAATTGTGAAAACAAAAAGGTTTTTTATCCCAATAAATTTGTGTCTGAGTTAGAATTTTATTTTTAATTGCCATAGATCTTGGTCATCAGAAATTTCCATCTTACATCCCAGAATATCAACAAGAGTAAGAAAATTATTGTTTACTTTCATGATGCCACTGACGATCTATATTTGATGTGCAGTGGGAAAAAAAGCGCAGATCAAAACTTAATTACAAGACCAAGGGAAAACGGGGCTACCTGTGTCAATATGAGCATGACCCATGGCATACACAGTGTGTTGACTTTGTCCATTTCTCTGGCTGAAGAAATGTTGAGCTATTTCTTGAGCTCTGAAATAAAAAACATTTTAAAATTCTTTATGGTCTTAACTGGAATAATCTCCATTTGGCTATTTAAACAAAAATATTATTTGAGTGATTCAGTTAGCTATTTCTATAAACAAAAGAAAACATTGACCAAGTGAAGTCATACAGCGTGTTTAGCATACTTCTGCAACTTACTTTCTAAAAGTACTTTTGTCAGCTACATTCAGATGGTTGATCATGTCATTAACAGTGTATAAAGCTTGATAGCCTCGTTGATCTTCATCAGGCAGTTCCTATGCAAGCATTAAAAAAAAAACAACATAAAACTATAAAATTGCACCCAAACATATGTAAACCAAAAACAAAATAAATATTTTCTGACTTCGTTGCATGTAGGAAGCGTGGTCGAGAGGTAAAGTACGCTTGAACTTGGCTTGGCTACCAAAGATGGGGGCTCAAGGTTGGACATATGACTCAAGCAGAGTTGTATTTACGAAGCACCTAAAGGCAGCATGGAAAGCCTTCTTCCAGATACCCCCTACCCCTCCCACTGGTCCACAAATGAGATTGGACCATAGCGCTCTGAGCATGCTATAAGCATGAAAGTAGCGTTATATAAAAGCTATAATTTAATAATTTAATGTGTCAGTTACCTTGGCGATATCATGAAGTGTCTCCACATCTAGAATGAGGTTGAACACATCTCTATCAAACAAAGCCACTTCAGCCTGGCATAGCGTGAAAGTCTTTAAATCGTCTTCTGGTTTCACCAGTGCACTGTTACCAATGCCAAACAAATGATTGCAAGCCATCTCAATGTAGATTGTTTTACTGAACAGAAAGAAAACGTTAACATTAATACATGAAGCATCTTTGTATTTAGTTGAAGATCTGTTCCTCAAGGACAATTATTCATATGATGTACAGTGTTCATTTTATGTTAACTAGACATCCCAAGAGCACTGTGAAATATTTTTGGCTAGTTGAGGGAACACACTTTGAAAACTAAGTCGTTAGTCATTATATATATAAATATATAGTGATGGGCAAAAGTTCACTAAAAAGTTGCTAACTTTTAGTTTAACTAAAAAAAATTAGTTAAGGCCAAAGTTTAATTTTTAAAAAAAAGTTTAGTTAAAATCCTAGTTTAATTATTTTTTTTTTAGTTACAAACTAAAAAGTTAAATTACAAATTTTACAAACTTTTTAAACATACATACCAATAAATATTTAGATCTATGTAATTTGGAGAATATAAATAATGAATAATAGAGAGGAGAATAAACTAAAGGGTGCACACAGTGCACAGGTCACTAGAAAGCCTTTTGACCTTTACCCTATAATGGTTGCTATTCCCGCCAATTCAAGGTATTTGAAAGGCGAGAAAAATCAACGTGTTCATTATATTTCTAGCAAGTTTCGCTGCTTGATAAATCCTGATAATTTCTTGCTTCTAAAGATCTACATTTTGCTGCTTTTTATTAAACACCAGTGTGTTCCTGTATAGCTGCAGGCAAAGAATTTTGCTTTACTATAGATCTAAAAGAAATGTCGACTCTTTTTATTTTAAAACTTTTTACTAGATAGATCTAGAGTTAGAGTATAGTGACGTCTAGTCTATTAGTATTAATCTATTACTACTATTAGATCTATAGTCATAATAGTCTATATTTAATTATTTTAGTCTCTTAGTCTTAAGTAGAGTCGAACTCTTAGTAGTCTTATTCTATTACTACTATTAGATCTATAGTCATAATAGTCTATATTTAATTATTTTAGTCTCTTAGTCTTAAGTAGAGTCTAACTCTTAGTAGTCTTAGATCTAGATGTAAATTTAAAATTATAAGTCAATAATATATATCTATTAATTGAAATCTATTTAACTTTACTTTATTAGACTAGATCTATTAGTTTAGATATTCTACTATTCTAGAATTAGAGTCTAGATTAGATCTAGATTACTTATTATACTAAGACTTAAGTGTCCTAAGATGCATAGATGATAGATATATAATGGCTATAATACTAATAATAGTCGTCACTTTACTAGATCTAATACTAAATTAACTAAATCTAAACTAGATCTACATCTATGATCTTCTATTATACTTATATCTACTATCTAGATCTATTAGATCTACTAGAGTATATAGATCTAAATACCCATATCTAGTTATAATCATAATTATAATAATCTAAAATCTCTAGATCTAGAGTTACTAAGATATCGACTAGACTAGACTCTATCTAGATTTTAGATCTAGTAGTAGTAGTCGTAACTAGTATTTCTGAGATTATTTTAGATTAAAATATTAATTATTTAATCTAGGTCTAGTAGCTAGGTCTAATTCTAGATCCAGACCCAGATTATATTTCTGATCATTTCGTTTGTAGAAGATATTAGATCCAGAATATTCTAGAATCTAGAGTTAGTTAGAGAGTCAACATGCAGTTTTATCATTACTTCTAAAGGTAACTTATATTAGAACTTGGACAATTACTTCTAATTTCTTTCTATAATAGTATCATTCTAGTGATTCTATTAAGATCTAGGTACCAAGATCTACATCTATCCCATAAAGACATTTAAATCTTTTTTCATTTTCATGTGCACAAATAAATGTTTATTACATTTTGCTAAAGAGATTGGTTGTGCTTTATATTTTTCATGTTTGGCTGTTTCGTCCTTAAAAAAGGTCAAAATAGTTAGTAAAAGTTTAACTAAAGTTTCTTAGTTTAGTTTAACTAATTTTTTTCAATTTGTGATTAACTAAAAGTTTAATTACTTTTTTTTAGTTCAAACTTAGTTTTAGTTTAACTAAAAAAATTTAGTTTAGTTCCCATCACTATATATACAACATGTCACTTAGATTTTCAGTTTGGGATGTTAGGAAATTAGTCCTCCCAGCTTTTATGTGTAGCAACACTTGTTTGTAGCATAAAAAAAGACACTCTTATTATCAGTTGGTCATGTGAAGGGTAAACATGTCACCACTCAATCCACCATGAGAATATTACATTACTTTATTAGCCCTAGATGTAGCACATTGAAAGAGAATTTTTTTTTCATATTTAATTTTTGGTTTCATTATAGACATTTTTTTGGTCCACAGAATTCCTATAGACCAAAAGTGTTTATAAATATTTGACAATCACGTATAAAATATGTTAAAAATTTTCATAACAGTGATGTTTGAAATAAATATGTAGAGATGTTGAAATAAATATGTAGTGATGTTTCAAATAAATATGTTCAAACTTTAATACTTACTGTAACTCAGAAGAATCTAGTTTATGGGAAATTATGTAACTGATTCTGTCATTGTCTGCGCTCAGACCCTATCAAACAAACAAAAAAACACAATAAAATTAAGCATCATTGACATGTTATTAGTATCTTCCAATATCAACTTCAGTACCAATAGATATTTACCTGTTGGGGTTCACCATTCACCCAAACCAAAGCTTCTGTCCCAGAGTTCCAAAGAAGGTGAACTTCCTTTTCCTTCCATGATGCTGGGATGTTGAGTTTAAGTTCAAACCAGTGTGTGCTCCAACTGCAACATAAACATGTACATCAAATAATGACAATATAAAATGATAGAAACAAAATGTTAAATATATTTCTTTAGTGTCTATTGATTTTATGGTTCTATAATGGCCTAATGATGGTGATACCAAAAAAAAAATGATTTCAAGTTTGAATGCTGTTAAATGATAAGATTTTTAAATTGGGGTGTTATGACATCCTTAACTCCACCCAGCTCTAAAGTTTATTTGAAACATATCAGGAAAAGTAAAGGTGTTTTTGTCATTAAGCTGCTTAAATGACAATGACATTATCAGTTTTCAGAGGTGCCTTGGTCTCAATGGCAAACTTATCATTTTAATGAAATTAAAAAAAAAACTATATTTGTATTAGCAAATATAAACATGGGGTAAAATTACACCTTATCAAACAAAAAAAAAGAATCTTTATATTAACATCAACTGTCCCTTTATCTTTTATAATATCAATTTTATCTCAAAGAAACATAATCTGGTTGGTTGATATTGAAATGTAGAAGTCTGAATCAAATAATAATAATAATAAACATATGTTTACACAGGTCCAAAAGACTGGCCAATGTTTGCTGGTTGGAAATTCTCTTCCATAGCTTGTTGGAATGTAATTCTATCAGGTGCTGCATAATGTTTTATAGATGCTAGAGAAGTACGCTCTGTATATAACCTGTAAGTATTGAAACATTTTTACAAATTACAAAACATGGGGTAAAATACATTGTAATACATTTCCATCTTACAATGTATTTATAATTTCAAAAATAATTTCAGAATCAACAAACCAGCAGCAACAAACCAGCAGCAACAAACAAGCAGCAACAAACCAGCAGCAACAAACAAGCAGTTTCAATATGGTATAAGATGTTTTGGTGATGCTATTTTGGCGAGGGACGCTTTTGTGCTAAGGGTTCAAACGAAAATTTAAAATACACATATATTTTTTTTTAATAACCATTTTTTTATACTACACAAATATGCCTAAATATTTATAGAACAACAATCTCATGCCCCCCCCCCCCCCCCTTTCCCCAAACATATGTTTCAACAAAGGTTTTGACTTTTTTATGAATAAATATTACAAACATTAATAAGTGGCAGTCCTAACTGAGGCCATGATATTGATATACACTTCCCACTCTAAATTGTAGAATGACATTAGCTTGATACCCAAACAAGCTTAGAAACATATAATTATAGAAAGATAGACTTAATAAAGAAAAATTATTTTGGGTAGGTATGTTTTGTGGGTGAAGGTGACACTGTAAGTATTGGTGGAACGCACTGGGTGACGCCAGCTGCACAACATCTCTGCAACCACCTCATAATTAGTCCCACTACAGGACTAGGTGTCATATTACCACTTTAGGCCTGTGACCTGACCCTACATCCTCTCACTTTTCTTAAAGAGAGTTCAGGTGTATATAAATAGGTATAGAGCACAGAGGACTGGGGTGTAAGAGATATTAAAGAGGTAAAAGTAATGGCTAGAAGTAAGAGACAAAAGCAATAATGACAGACTTATAGGCATCTACAGATTTATAGACATCTAAGTTAATGCCTTCACCTATTGAGAAAAAAAATTTTTGAAAATAATATTCCTCTAAAAAATAAATATATACTCATGCACAAGCTAAAATTAGAGGCTAATTAAAGAAAAAAACAACAACAACTACATTTACTAATGATGAGACACAGGCATCAATGGACAATAACGGAACCCTTACAATTGTATGATGTTTAGTGACATAATATTACACAGAAATTCGAAATCTAATGGGCAAAAAAGTAGAGTTCTTCCCCCTGCCTCCAAGTATGCTTAAACACAAAGACTTATGTGAAAATTAGATATGTGTCATCCTCTAAAGGCAAATTAAAATAAATGAACATATATATAATATAGATCTAAACCATTTTGAGCCAAAACGACCAAATCATCATCAACACACCATCGCCAAAATATCCTTCTATGGTTTAAATATAACCACATTTTCAAACCCCGGGCAACCTTGTCCTTACTAGAATTCTTGAAACACACATGAAACAGTATGTTACTCTAAACAGGTCCTTGAAATTCAATTTTGTCCATGATCATTTAATGTATTTATTTCATGATTTTGTATGTTGCAGATATAAAAAAAAACAATATTTCATTCTTGATTCCAAAATGAGATTCTTATTATGACTATCTCACCTTCCTCTCAGGTTAACATCTGTAAAATAAATTGTTGAAATAAACTTTTCAGCCCTTTCCAGTGTCGTTCTTTTATGTTTAAATGGTGTGTGATCCATCTGTCAATTATGTAAAACATTTTATAAAATATAATATAAAATAATATATAAATATTTACCAACCTATAATCCCACTAATAAAATTCATGATATTCTCAGTTGGATTGGCCACATAGCTACATATTCAAGCTATCTTATTTTTGTTTTGTCCTTTGGTCACCAGGCTTTTGGGCTTTGCCAGTACATTATTTCTACCGCTTTATTCACAACATTCTTTCAATGTCCTGCCAAATGTGATTCTTGTGTGTATGTCATTGTAGAAAGGTTTTCAAATTGTGTATCTCCTGGTTGGTGGGCACCCTTTATCCAGTTTCATCTTGTATGTCTTAAAACACCAGGGTGGAGGGGCGGCAAGAATAGGGAAGATTCTTGAGTTACCATCAGCACATCAAAAAAAATATGAGGGGGCTCTACAATTCTACATATGATACTTGACCAGGGCCCCAAACTATTAAACCACCTCTGTTGTAAGTCTAAGAAGGATTTTTACTTCCTAAATATTTAGAAGATTGTCGTTTTTATCAGTGTCATGATTGAACTTGCACACTTGAGAGACTGATATTCTTTAGTAATATAATAAAAATAACAATAATACTAAATCTATTATCTTAAAAACACTAGGCATTTTTTAAATTACAGATGTTATAGATCTAGATGTGGGGCTATTATAACCTCAATATCAAGTGAACTATACAATTTTAGATAAATGAACATAACTCATCTACTCTAGTCTATTACATATACTCTGACTCTAAAATCTATACTATATTAGTAGATCTCTATATAATAAAAAAGAGTTAAGACTTAGACTCTAGTCTAGATCCATGCCTACATCTTTCCTAACAATTCTATAGTTTTTATAGATCTAGACTCGAATCTAGATCTATATAGAATCTATATCAATAATATCATAATTATTATATAAATCTTGATTATTTAGATAATGATAATTACTTAGTCTTAGTAAGTTAAATTAAAGTTAAGCCTGGCTTGAACGGCTTGGTCTTGGTCCAAGATTTTGGTTCACAATCTTAGATCTGGAGTCTATAGACCTTTTTAATTGACTAATTGCTGTAGTACTCTAACATCAATACACGTGAAATATAAACGTTATATTGTCTAGATCTAAATATAAACTAGAAAAATCTAGATCTAGAGACAGTCTTGGCTTAGGCTAGATTAGTAGATAGATTAGGACTAGGTGGTTAATCAGGACAAATATTGCCTGCAAAGCCTCTGAACTTTAACCTTTTCGTACTCGGAATAAATTATATAAAATGTCCAATTTATTATTGTCCAAAGTTTCTCAAAATTGTTTTTTGATGTGTTGCCATATCTTATCTTATCTTATATAATACAGACGTTACTTCAAAAAAGAAGATGATTACGTCCTACTTTTCATGCATTTAGTTATGCATATTAACCAATGACTTAAATTCTGCCAAGTCACTGGTTTTTCTGGCTAGCTCAGGCAACCCATTCCATGCTCTAATAGCACTAGGGAAGAAGGAGTATTTGTACAAATTTGTCCTAGCATATGGGACGAGGAATGTGCCTTTATTTTTGTGTCTTTCAGAGTATTTTATTAAATTTTGTTTTTGTATTTGAAGATTATGGTTCAGTGTTTTATGTATAATTGCTACTTTACTTTTGAGTCTTCTGTCCTGAAGGCTTTCTAAATTTAGTGATTTTACTAATGGTGTTACCCTAGTCAAATGTGAATATTCGTTTGTTATGAATCTCACTGCTCTATTTTGTGTTTGTTCCAGTTTCTTAATGTTTTCTTGAGTTGAGGGGTCCCACACGGTGGATGCATATTCTATTATTGGCCTAACCAAGGTTAAATAACATTTTAGTTTTATGTTCTTATTTGATTTATAGAAATTTCTTTTAATAAACCCTAATGCTTTGTTGGATTTTTTTATAGTTTCATCAATATGTGGATTCCATGACAGTTTTTCATTTATTATAACACCTAGGTATTTTGAGTTTTTAGTCTGTGTTACTGGTTTGCCATGAATAAGTCATTGGTTAATATGCATGACTAAATGCATGACGCGTAGGACGTAATCATCTTCTTTTTTGAAGTAACGTCTGTATTATATAAGATAAGATAAGATAAGAATAAGATAAGTGGAATTTATTTGTTTTAGTTTTTTTGTTACTCTTAACAACTGACATTTTTCTGGGTGGAAAGACATGCTCCAGTTTGATTCCCATTTCTGTAATTCATCTAATTCTCTTTGTAAAATATCTGTGTCTTGTTTTGTTTTTATTGTTCTATATATTATGCAATCGTCTGCAAATAATCTGACTTTTGTTCCTGAACTAATGCAATTTGGTAAATCATTTATGTAAATTAAAAATAGTAGTGGACCCAAGACTGTTCCTTGAGGTACACCTGAGTTTACTGTTATTGGTGTTGATTTAGAGCCATTTATTATTACAGTTTGTTCTCTCCCTATCAGAAAATCTTTAATCCACTGATGCAGTGGACCGTTAATGCCGAACTATTTTAATTTTTTAAGCAAACTATGGTGGTGAACTTTGTCAAAAGCCTTGGAAAAATCTAGTAAGATAGCATCTATTTGTTCACTATTATCTAAACCTTTTGAGAAATCATCAATTAGTCCTATTAGTTGTGTTTCACATGATCTATATTTCCTAAAGCCATGTTGGTATGGGGTGAGGACATTATGTTTGTCTAAGTGGTTTATGATGTTGCTACATATTATGTGTTCTAGTATTTTACATGTGATGCTGGTAAGTGATACTGGTCTGTAGTTTCCTGGATCAGATTTTTCTCCTTTTTTAAATAGGGGGGTGACATTAGCTTCTTTCCAGTCCTTTGGTACTCTGCCCTGGTTAAGCGATGCCTGAAAGAGTATTTTGAACACTGGGGCTAGCTCATTGCTTAGTTCTTTGAGTAATCTAGCTGGAATACCATCTCACGTCCGTCTCCCATACGGGATACGTGCCCTACCCAGCGTAACTGCCGAACCATAAGAAGTCCTTCTATACTGTCCATACCGGCGTTCGCAAGGACATCGCTGTTTGTAGTCCATGATGGAGCGTAAGCATCTTTGGTGGAAGCGCTCAAGAAGTCTTAGTTGTTTTCTGTATAATGTCCATGTCTCATAGCCATCTAACATTTAGAGGCACATTCCTCGTTCCATATGCTTGGACAAATTTGTACAAATGCTCCTTCTTCCCTATTGCTATTAGAATATGGAATGGGTTGCCTGAGTTAGCCAGGAAAAACATCTATCTATCTATCTATCTATCTATCTATCTATCTATCTATCTATCTATCTATCTATCTATCTATCTATCTATCTATCTATCTATCTATATAAATGTATATATATATATATATATATATATATATATATATATATATATATATATATACATATGTAACTCATTTTAGTCAACATTGAACTAATATATTAAGACATTTTACAATTATATGCTCATCTGTCACACGTGAATATGAGAAAAGAAATGCAGCCCAAAGGAATAATTTCTAGATTCCAGGCAACACTATCAGCTGCACATCTGCTTGGAATGTTGAATAATGGTTAATAAGCCAATATCTTTTTATTTTAGCTTCCATGAGTTTCTTGTTAGAGCCTACTTTTACGTAATTCCATTTAGGCGTTAGAGTCTTACTTATCTTGTAAAATACAGACGATTCTTCAAAAAAAGAAGATGATTACGTCCTACTCGTGTTCCTATGTCAATCTATATCATGCATGTTATTAAGCAGTGATTAAATTCTGCAAAGTTATCGGTTTTCCTGCCTGACTCAGGCAACCCGTTCCATGCTCTATTAGCACTTGTGAAGAAGGAGCATTTGTACAAATTTGTCCTAGCATATGGAACGAGAAATGTTACTTTGTTATTGTGTCTTTTTGAGTATTTTAATAGCTTTTTTTTTGTATTTGAAGGATAATTGCAACTTTACTTTTAAGTCTTCTATCCTGAAGGGTTTCTAAATTTAATGCTTTTACTAAAGATGTTACTCTAATCAAATGTGAATATTCCTTTTTTATTTTAAATCTCACTGCTCTATTTTGTGTCTGTTCCAGTTTCTTAATGTTTTCTTGAGTCTATTAGATACTGAGATCTCACAGATCGATCAGTCATTCTCTAATTTAGGAATAACTCCGAAGTAAACAAACCAATCGATCACTTAATGATTATAGTGTTCAGGTATAGATTATATGACCAAAGCCCTTTCTATTGTACGCCTATTCCTGCTTTAGTTAAAAGCTCTATATTCAAATATTATGAGACCCTTTCTAACTTGGAGTGATTGCACCAAAAGCAGTCACGCGAAGAACAGATAATTAACTTCTGTTTCTTTTCTCTCACTTGTTTCTTTATTTTTTTATCTTGACGTTTTTTTTTCATTTCTTTGCACACAATGATGAGAAATACTGTTGCTAAGAGCTGTACATTCACCTTGTCAGTCAACTACGACCCATTGCAATTTTCTGCAGCTATTTTTGTTCCATTTGCAGCTTTTTAACATATCGTTTCGTTTCTTTGGCCTTTTCACATTCCTAAAAAACACACACAAAAAAAAAATAACCCTATCTTTCTAGATTTTTTTAAAGTAAAAATTACGCTGGTAAAATTATTGGAGTCTTTTTTTATTTAAATTATTTTACCAGAAGGTTTGCTTCAGCTTTAGCAAAATAATAAATGTAAAAAGCAGGATAGGGTTAGGGGATTAACTACACTTACATTGCTAAATAGTTGGCAAGTCAGGCTAGCTCTGGCAGTAGAGCGTATGACTCAATCATAGGGTCGTGAGTTCGAGCCCCCACTAGGGGTGATTATATATTAAAGCGGTGTAATGGCTGAGTGATAAAGCACTTGGCTTTCGAATCAAGGGGATCTCCCCCAGTTCCGTATTTAGACTTGAAAAGGCCCTTATAAGCTTTTGGGACCCTTTAATAGACCAGATAATATATGTCAGTCTTGCATGTAGGTAAATCCGGCCCTGAGTCTCGAGGACGCCACTTTCTCCTAATGGCTATCTGGTGTAAATTGGGGAAATAAAGGTGGTTGGTTGTTGTGACCACGTGACACCCTTAGATCGCAAGGTATGAATCAGTAAAAAAAAACCATACCATTCAATTAAATAGTGGTAATTAATTAATTTTGTTTATATAGAAAAAAGCAAAATAAATATTCCAGTATTGAGAGATATTGCAGTAATTGTACCGCTCTTTCCCTTATATAAGCTTTTTTGTTTTGAAAAAAATTTTTTTTTTTTTTTTTTTTTTTTAATAAATAAATTTTTCATTTTTTTTAGCAGTTTGAACTAATTATATCTTGCTTTAAAACAATTAAACAAATCTTCTCTCTAATGTTAAAACAAACAATGCTTATATATTTTGATCTCACTTCTTTAAAAAAGAATCAGCAACGTCTAGAATGTATATATATATATATACTAAATTTAAAACTCTACACACGATGGACAAAGAATGCTATTGTTTTTTGTGACACTGACATTGGAGAATATTGTCTGCAAAGATTTCTTTTCTTCCACTACTTAAAAACATTTCATACATTATGCTGGACATTTTTCTCCACGTAATGAAACACAAGCGATGGAGATGCCTTTTAGGACATAGCAAGCCAAATTTGAAAGACAGGGGCCATTTTCTAAAATTACGGCCAATTTGGTCAATCCATGCAAGTAGTCAATTACTTATATAACTATTCTTTTGTTGAATGAAATAATTTTACATTTGTAAATAATCAACTTCGGGATTGCAATCAATTGAAATTGGATCTGATAATTTAATTGTTAAAAATACATTATTTATTTATTAAATATAATTATTTAGTGGTGACTGTAATCGTTTTTTTTAATGTAATCATAATTTTATGACAAGAAAATACACTTATCTTCTTCTATTATTTTAAAATGGATTTAAATGTATATACTTGGAACACAATGAGAGGAAAGAAATAGGTTAATATGTATTGCTGTTACGTCATGGCCATGATTTCTACAAAGCTTAGGGTTATATCAACTCTGTCTGTCTGGTCAAAAGTTTGTATAGGTAATTTCTCCCACACCCAATCTCGGATCATTTTGAAATTTTGCGCTTCTATGTCTTGAACCTGACAAAACAAGAATCAATAAATACAAAAGATAACCAATTGATTAATTAACTATTAGTAATTAATTATTTAGTCCCCATTGAGGAGGCTCGAGCTGTGAGTTAACATAATTTTTTTTAATGCATTTAAAAAGCAATCACGGTAACATTCACGAAGATACCCCCTCCCCCCCCCCACCACCACCACTTTCGTTTCAAAACTGGTCCTGACAAATGTCAGGATCATAGCGCACTGAGAAAGCTAAAAACAGGAAATTGTGCTAAACGAAAACCATTGGTAAAACTATTTCTAATAGCACATGTATGTATGTATGTATGTATGTATGTATGTATGTATGTATGTATGTATGTATGTATGTATGTATGTATGTATGTATGTATGTATGTATGTATGTATGTATGTATGTATGTATGTATGTATGTATGTATGTATGTATGTATGTATGTATGTATGTATGTATGTATGTATGTATGTATGTATGTATGTATGTATGTATGTATGTATGTATGTATGTATGTATGTATGTATGTATGTATGTATGTATGTATGTATGTATGTATGTATGTATGTATGTATGTATGTATGTATGTATGTATGTATGTATGTATGTATGTATGTATGTATGTATGTATGTATGTATGTATGTATGTATGTATGTATGTATGTATGTATGTATGTATGTATGTATGTATGTATGTATGTATGTATGTATGTATGTATGTATGTATGTATGTATGTATGTATGTATGTATGTATGTATGTATGTATGTATGTATGTATGTATGTATGTATGTATGTATATATGTATGTATGTATGTATGTATGTATGTATGTATGTATGTATGTATGTATGTATGTATGTATGTATGTATGTATGTATGTATGTATGTATGTATGTATGTATGTATGTAGGTATGTATGTATGTATGTATGTATATATGTATGTATGTATGTATGTATGTATGTATGTATGTATGTATGTATGTATATATATATGTATGTATGTATGTATGTATGTATGTATGTATGTATGTATGTATGTATGTATGTATGTATGTATGTATGTATGTATGTATGTATGTATGTATGCATGCATGAATGAATGAATGAATAAATGAATAAATGAATGTATGTATGTATGTATGTTGTCAGGGTTCTTTTCTATCTATGCTTGACTTGGCTCATTAGGCTCGTTAGGGGTTACTTAAATATGATTAAATATTACTATTACGAACAATTATTACTTTATACACTATGTATGTATGTATGTATGTATGTATGTATGTATGTATGTATGTATGTATGTATGTATGTATGTATGTATGTATGTATGTATGTATGTATATATATATGTATGTATGTATGTATGTATGTATGTATGTATGTATGTATGTATGTATGTATGTATGTATGTATGTATGTATGTATGTATGTATGTATGTATGTATGTATGTATGTATGTATGTATGCATGCATGAATGAATGAATGAATGAATGAATGAATGAATAAATGAATGTATGTATGTATGTATGTTGTCAGGGTTCTTTTCTATCTATGCTTGACTTGGCTCATTAGGCTCGTTAGGGGTTACTTAAATATGATTAAATATTACTATTACGAACAATTATTACTTTATACACTATATACTCCAACTATAGATGTCCATGGAAATATAAATAATATTTTAATCCAATACGCACACTATGACATTGACTGTCAATAAATATTTAATACACAAAATATCAACTCTATGAAACATATATACATAACAACAGTCCAGGAAGCAACGTCCAACTTTCCTGGACCGGGAGCAAGACCTTACTAACTAACACACTCTCTCGCACATTCATGGAAGACTTAACTAATTAGTTCATAACACGTGCAAGACTATTCATATAACAAAGGGATATAACTAACATATCAAAATATCAAAGTCAAATGTATGTATGTATGTATATGTATGAATGTATGTATGTATGTATGAAAGAATGTATGTATGTATGTATGTCGCGAATAGAAATCAAAACCATTTGACCAATGTTTATGAAACTTGGCATAAATTTTCCTTAGATCATCGCAGAGAGCGTAGTGTATGTTTGATGTCCCTCCCACAACCAGAGGGCCCTAAAAAATACCTAAATATATCTCTATTATAGAACGAAACTCTTAAACAAATCGGAAAAACCCGTTTACACAGTATTTTATATATGATCCTCATGTTTGACATAGATCTAAATTTATCCAATCCACTAGATCAATAATACCGAAACTATGTCTCGCAGGCCGCGGGTCACACCCGGATAGCTATAGTTAAATTCTAATTGAATGCATCGAAATGTATATTTATTTGTAATGAGAATAGATTTTCCCCCTTTAGATATGGTTTCTTACCCGTTACAGGCAATAAAAGTTAGCTTAGAGATTTATTTAAATTAGGTAATAATCACGAGGGTCATCTAACTCAGGACATCTTACAGATTGTAGGCCAGTTATTTCTATGTCCAACCAGACCATCTATTCCCTTCCTATACAAAGGACTGGTCCATACAGTTTTACAAAGCAATTAATCATGTTCCAAACTCTCTGAATCTTAGACAAAAAAAAAAGGAGGGGGTGGTAGGGGGGATGTGGAAGAAACAGAACAATAAAAGAAAAAGAAGAACAAGGAATATACAAAATGGAATGACAGGCAAGATGAAAGGAGGCGCTGACAGACGGAGCAGACTCGTGCCAAGGAATTCACACATTTTTGGTTGAGCGGCTTTGTTGATTGGCTCTGGAGAGAAAGAGCAGACTCACGTGACCTAACCTACTTCAGTCACATGACTCCTATACATTCTCCCCCCTCCTCCCCGAATAGTCGTATACTAATATTCAAAGACTAGTATTTAGAAAAGGGGAGGGAATGTTGATTTGCTTGGTTAACGGTTAGACACGGGTTATGTTTCTTGGAAAAGGGCTGGGAACGAAGAACTTAATCGCTATGACACTAACAAACAAACAAAAAACAAAGTTCTAAAATCTAAATATTGTTTTGATCACTTTGGACAGTTGAGGAGCACCTCAATAATCCCTCGGTAAGAATGCAATGCTCATTTTAAATAAGAAAAAGTGATTTTTTTAAAAAACCTAAAGCAATCTATATGCACAATTCCATATTTACAAAGCATTTATCAGTTGAATCTGTCCGTTCATCGGTCTGATAAAAAGGCTGCACACGTTATTTCTCCCATACACAATCTCGAATCAAGTTGAAATTTTGCAAAATAATTTGCAAAATTATTTCCTGTACCTGACAAAACAAGAATCAAAATAAAAAAAATCCAATTAGTTAATTAAAAAATGGTAATTAATTATTTTGGTATCGAACAAGTCATAGACATTGTACTTGACAGATGTAGTGGCATAACTTAAACTTGAACTAGTAACCTTTAGGCGTCCCTTAAAAGTTCGAAACTAACAATAGATAACTATGATACTCTCTATTTTCATAAGCACTTCCCTGGCACATGGGAGTGTGTTTATTGTTCATTAGCTTTTTAAAAGCATACGATAAAATTTGTACACATTTGAGCATACATCTAAGCTCTTTGGTTGTAGCACAAAAGTTATTTTTACCACAAACCTACCTCACTTAATACAGACATGTGGGCCATTGTAGGGTCAAAGTGTTGCAGACGTGATGGTTATTGTTTGGCCGGCTGACATTGTTGACATGGGCTCCCGCAGGGGGGTGCAAGGGAAGCACTACTTGTTCAGTTGCTACTTAGATTTTAATTGACCTGACGGTGCAAAAAAGTGGTTAGAATTTGGCTACTCAGAATCCAGGGGGGGGGTGCAAGTGCACCCTCTTGCACCCCCCTACGGGCGCCCATGGGTCAAGTGTCATGCTGGCTTGTAGGCCTGTAGGATGTGATACACTGGTCTGGTCGTCCAATCAGAGTGTGTCAAAGCAAATTGGAGAGAGAGAGAGTCAGAGAAAGAGACAGAGAGGAAGACATGAATTGAGAGAAAAATACAGTGTGGTCTACTGAGTGAGTTAGAGAGAGAGAGAGAGAGTCAGGGACAGAGAGAAATACATGAATTGAGAGAAAAATACAGTGTGGTCTACTGAGTGAGTTAGAGAGAGAGAGAGAGAGAGTCAGAGACAGAGAGAAATACATGAATTGAGAGAAAAATACAGTGTGGTCTACTGAGTGAGTTAGAGAGAGAGAGAGAGTCAGAGAAAGAGACAGAGAGAAAGACATGAATTGAGAGAAAAATACAGTGTGGTCTACTGAGTGAGTTAGAGAGAGAGAGAGAGAGAGAGAGAGTCAGAGAAAGAGACAGAGAGGAAGACATGAATTGAGAGAAAAATACAGTGTGGTCTACTGAGTGAGTTAGAGAGAGAGAGAGAGAGAGTCAGAGACAGAGAGAAATACATGAATTGAGAGAAAAATACAGTGTGGTCTACTGAGTGAGTTAGAGAGAGAGAGAGAGAGAGTCAGAGACAGAGAGAAATACATGAATTGAGAGAAAAATACAGTGTGGTCTACTGAGTGAGTTAGAGAGAGAGAGAGTCAGAGACAGAGAGAAATACATGAATTGAGAGAAAAATACAGTGTGGTCTACTGAGTGAGTTAGAGAGAGAGAGAGAGAGTCAGAGAAAGAGACAGAGAGAAAGACATGAATTGAGAGAAAAATACAGTGTGGTCTACTGAGTGAGTTAGAGAGAGGGGGGAAGCAGGATGAAAAAGAATGAGAGAGAGTGTGTAAGAAGGTAAAAGAGTGAGAGAGAATACGAGAGAGCAAGTGAGAGCCAGGGAGAGTGAGAAAATGAGATGGATAGAATAGATCATTGAGAGAGAGAGAGAGAGAGTGAGAGCATAATAGAGTGTGGCAGAGAAAAAAAAAGATTCTCACGTTCACACACACACGAGACTGATATTCTCTACTCAATACACACAGCTGTCAGGAAAAAATGTGTGCCAATATGTGTGTGTGTGTGTGTAAAGATGAGTACATGATGTGTTTGAGAAATGGGTCACGTGAGTATATACCATATCTTCAACGAAGTATAAGAAATCTAAAAAAACAAAAAAAACTCTACCATCTGATGGCGTCACGCTGGAAAAAAAAAGCTTTTAAAAACAAGTTTTAAAACATCCTTCAAATCCAAATAAATAAAAACTTCCTAGACTTTAAAAATACAGTAGAACGTCGTTTATCCGACTCAATTGGGACCGGACACCGTTCGGATACGCGATTGTTCGGATAACCGAAAACCGAAGCGATCCATGCAGTATATGCAACCGG